>JANBXA010000606.1:142500-742500 GCA_030556225.1 Cricetiscus sungorus | reverse complement strand
CATTATGATCATTTGCATGTGTAAATGTGCACTGTAATTGTTGGGCAGGGTATGATACACAAGTGTGTATGCATAGGGGTTGCCATACACAGGCTGAGTGTTTGGGGGGAGGTACAGTATACAGGTGTGTATGTATGAATTCAGAGTTCAAACTCAGGTACCATTCCTCAGGATACTGTCTGACTCTTGGGTCTCTCTCTGGCCTAGGTCTTGGCTGGTTAGGCTAGGCTAACGAATCAGTGAGCCCTAGAAATCTATCTTCCTTTGCCTCAGTTGCCACAATTCTTATAGAGGTTTTGTTTTATTCAAGAGGGAGGGTCTGGAGAATCAAACTTGGGTTTTTGTGCTTATCTGACAACCTCCCTAACCTTACAAATAAAAATCTTATGGGTTAATTTACTTACTGCTCTTTTGTTTGTTTGTTTTTGGAGACAGGGTTTCACTGTGTATCCCTGGCTGTCCAGGAACTCACTTTGCAAACCAGACTGGCTTCAAACTCAGAGATCTGCCTTCCTCTGCCTCCTGAATGCTGGGATTAAAGGCATGTACCATCACCACCCGGCCTATTACTTACAGCTTAAAAAATGTATTGTATGTATGTGTCTGTATGTATAAATGCAAAATGTGTACATATGTGTGCCAGCAGAGGCCAGAAGGAGCTGGAGTTACAGGCAGATGTGAACGGCCCACATAGGTGCTGGGGGCCAAACTCGGATCCCTGAGAGCAGCAAGCACAAATAACCCTGAGCCATCTCTCCAGCCAACTTACGGTTTCTCATACAATGTAAATATATTGAGTAATACATTTTATATTAATTTTTTGATATCTGCTTAGTCTCCCCAAGGATCACATGCTCATTTAGCCAACAGTCACCATTTGGGACACTGAGGACACAAGCTTTTCTTGGGAGGGGAGCATGCCTAAGGTCACAGCACTCAGAATGGAAGAAGAGCCGAGTTCCAGAGCAACCTCAGCAGCCACCATCCTATACTGTGGAGTTGGTGGTCAGAATAAGGAAACCCTGCTTTGGTCTCAAGACGACCTTACTGTGTAGACCAGATTAGCCTCCAGTAGAACCTTCTTTATGATTCACAAACCAACTGTGGAGGCTTCTCAACATTCCACATGGATCACAGTTCCTAGCAAAGCGAGCACTTGGAGACTGTATTTAGGAATTTATGTTTTCTGTGCGGGGCAGGTCCTGGGTCAGGTGCTTTTTCTTGCAGTTACATCATCAAATCATTCACCACTCATCTCTGTCTATATAAAGCAGTGGGACTGCTGAGATAGTCTGTATTAAGCACGGGTGCTTGCCACAGAGGATCTGAGGAGATGGGGTCATTTGGAGCCGGTGCCTGTGAACCTGTAACCTATCTATTCATGGTAAAATCTTCCTACCTGAATGCCTATATCTCCTGACTTCCTAGTACTCTGTTAGTCCAATTCATGTAAAACAAATACTGGCTTTGGCTTTCCTTCTCTAAATTCAAACTGGTTGTTAAAATAATATTCAGAGTTTCTGTCTCATATCAAGAAGCCAATTGGTGTAAGACAGAAGAAAACAAAATCTAGGGACTATCATTGTCAAAGCTCAGTTATCTCTCAAAAAAATCCTAATTTCCCTCATACTATTTTCATCCTTATTGTTACCTTTCCCAGTATACATACCCACTAAAGTTAAACTTTCTGTGTTGATATTAATGTTTAAATCTTCCACAGTGAATAATAACACTTCTTAACAGCAATCTTTGAAGTCTCTGAAAATAAGATGGGGCCCCACAACATCGATTCCACTTGATTCAACTTGATGTCTTTGAACTAGTAAACACCACTTAAGGATCAGCTGGAGACTAAAACTGCTCTAGACAATTCCAGATTAGATAGCTGAGATGGTGCACCTTCTTACAACACCCTGCTCAGAGCTTCAGGTAAGAACTTCTGACAAGCATCAGCTGCCACTCAGAGACTAGCTACAAACGTTACAGCTAGTCCTCTTGAGACTTAACCGTTGCTTTAGGGTTTTTGTTTTTTTCCATACAGGATCCCACAGAGTCACCATCACCCCTTTACAGCATAAAATAATTCTAAGAAAACGATGCCCCCTTACCCTATTGATGGATTAAAGGGTATTTGGGATTGATTTTTTTTTTTTTTTTTTTGATCACTGAAAACATGATAATTATCACCTGCTGCTTAGGGTTGGTTTTTTAATTGTGTAGGGTTGGGTATGGAAGATGATGGTCAAATTTGGATATCTCTTTTAGAGAAGTTTAAGGGTATGGATGGGAAAGGTATAGTTGGTAGATTAACATATCTTCTGGACATGTAGTATATGTCTATGGCTCTATGCTGCTTTACTGGTTATATGTCTTAATTTGTGTATGTTTTTACCTTTACTTCTCCTATTCATTGTATATAGCTTTGTATCAAGCCTAAACCTTCCTCTTTAGAGTAAAGAGGAATTGTAGTGTCATCTTGACTGTGACTCTGTAACAGTGGCCACACCCATTTTAGGTAGATGGAAGTCCCCTTGGGTCACCAAGAGTATTGGAGAGGCAGGGTCTGCATCCTTCAGGCAGGGAGGCTGCAACAGTTACTTACTGTTACCTGTGTAAGTTCATCCCCAATAAAACACCTATTTATTATTTATCTTGGGTCTGGTGAACTCATTTAAACCCTGCCTTCAGTCATGTGTTTGTCTCCAAGTGTCTTGCTACCAAGCCTGTAATCCTAGGCCACATATGGTGGAAGGAGAGAACTGACCCTCACAAGCTATCCCATGACCTTCACATGAGCTGTGGTATACAAACACGTGCATAAATAAATGTAAAGTGTAAACTCCATTCAGCAGATGGAGCTGGGGTTTTGTGGTGGTGGAGGTGATGGTGGTGATTTTTTTTTTGGGTGGGGGGATGTTTGCTTTTGCTGGTGTGAACAGGTATAACACCATCAGAGGCATGGATTCTAATGCTATCTGTCCACAAGCAGCAACAGCCAGGGGTGTCAAGGACAGTACACCAAGAAGCCAAAAATCTTTTACCTCAGAAGAACAAACCAGACACACACCTATGCTAAGGATACTGGGACTCAAATAAAAAAGGGGGAGGGCTGGGGAGCTGGGTAGGTAGGTCACATGTATGTCCTATATACATGTGGCATGTGGCCTGAGTTCAGATCCTTGGAATACAGCTGGTCAATGGATCGGAAAATAAAATGCAAGTGACAACAAGAAATGTTCTTTCCCATCCATGCCATCCCTGCCACTGCCCAGACAAGGACAGCCCTCCCCGCACAAGAAGGAGACCAAGAGCAAACACACACCAGCCACAGGAGGCAGAGGGCTAAGATGACTTGCAGAGGGGCTGACCAGATCATGTTAATGTATGTGGCCAAGTCCATGAAGCGCTGGGCATCCACAGACATGAGGTTGACGATCTCTCCCACAGTAGAAGACTTTCTAGCAGAATTGGTGATCACAAGCGCCTGTGGGATACGGGAGAGGGGAAAAGTTGAGCCTACAGGTGAACTCTCCCCATACCTGGACAAGATTCTAGACAGTGGTAACTGCTGATCTTTCTCCTCCCCATCCTGAGCTGTTCTAGACACTTTCTAAACCATGGCCTTGCCCTTTTCAGTATGCAGGCATGTCACCTGAGGGAGGAACCCTGTGGTTTCTTGATCAGCAGGTCTGTGATAGGCTAGGATTCTGGATTCCTAAGAAGCTCAAAGGTCATGACCTTTGTTGTTGGTCCCAGATCCCAACACAAGGTTCTTGACCACGGTACTCTGACACTGGGAACTAGACAAGTTGTTTGGCCAGTCTACATATGACTGCAAGACCGTCTCTAGCCTTTACTCAGAAAACTACTGTGCTATCAAGTTGTGATATCTAAAGTTCTTGAGATGTCAGGAGCAAGTGACTCTAGTGGAGATGTCCAGCCAAGACTCTGTTCTCACATGGCTGTATACAACTGTCTGGGCCGGGGGGGGGGAAGGGGGGGTGTCATAAAAATACACCTGTACCAATGAGCATGACAAGCGTGACCCAAAACAGGACTCAGTGAAACAGGGAGTAGGAAACTATAGGAAAGCCGCCTCTCTTGCCAGTCTTCAAGCCAAGTGGTGTGCTGCCTCAGAGGTCAGGGCATGAGTGGGCTGAAGATTACTGAGCCCCTTTTCTAATGAGAGAGAAAGGGTGTGGATTCAGGTAGATGGGGAGGATCTGGATGGAGTTGGAAGAGGAGAAAGTTTGATCAGAATATCGTGTATGAAAATCTACTTTCACTGGCAGTGGTGGTGCAGGCCTTCAATCCCAACCCTCAGGGAGAAGAGGTAGGTGGACCTAGGTGAGTCAAGGCTATCCCTGGTCTATAAAGTGAGTTCCAGGACAGCCAGGGCTGTACAGAGAAACCCTGTTTCGAAATCAAACAAACAAAAATCTATTTTCAGTAAAATTGAAGTTATGGGAGGAAAACTGAGCAACAACAAAAAGTGTAGGTGTGACTATGGCTCCGGGATAGACCCGGCCGATCATGTGCACCCTCAATGGCAAAACAAACATTTTAACGCTTGTCTTCCTCTGTTCAAGAGTCTACCTCATCAGTTCAAATCCAGGGTGAGAGTGAAAGCAAATCCAGGAATAAACTAGAATAATAATTTAATGTAAGTTGCTTTTCTTTAAAAAACAAAATAAAAACAGAAAACTGCCCACATGTTTGAGTATGTATATGCAGGCTCATGCAGCTATGATGCTCACGTGGAGGTCAACTGTTGTCCTAGCCTTCAAGCTTGTTTGAACAGACAGGGTCTCATCACTACTGTACCTCAGGCTACCTCGCTCAGGAACTTCTCCTGATTCTAACTCCTAAGTCGCTGCTGGGTATACAGACATGTACTACCATGTCAACTTTACATGGTTCTGGGCATCCAAACTCAGGTCTCGTCAGGCTTGCATTTTACGTAGTGAGCTATCTCCTCAGCCCCCATCAAAGATAGCCAAGCCATTCAAGAAACCCAGCTACCCACAGGTGGGATGTAGGGTCACTGACAGCACACACACCAGCCAATGAGAACCACTCTGTTAAGGAACAAAGCTTGGTGGGGGCTATCCCTGGCACCCATCGTTTCTTGGCTGAGGAATGAATGCTGGGCTGGAAATCCACACAGGTCCTGGGGAGCCCCAGCTCAGCCATCCTGAATTCTGAGGTCACAGGATTCAGTGCAGGTTTCTGGCCTACCTTTCGGTAGACAGCGCCCACCACAGCCGTCTTGATACGCATGCCGCTGATGAAGCAGATATGAAAGTACTGATGGAGAACCAACGTCTGCAGACAGGAGCTGACGAACAGCAGAGCAGTGTAGAAGTAGCCCTGCCAGTCGGGGGCTTCCCGGTCATTGATGAAGTTGATAATCAATCTGTTGGGGGAGGGGGGAGTGTGATGCACACATCAGGGAGAAGTACTTCCTAGTTCCACAATGATTTCCACCTGAGCCTCAGGAAGTCAGACAACCGCACAGGGGTGGTATGACTGCCAGGTAGCAGCTTCTTACAACAGGGACCCCTACCCTGAGAGCACCACACTGACAGATCTGTGTCCCCACTGGCAAGTAACCCAAGGTGGCCAAACAGAGCATACTGGGACCAAGGTGTTGGAGAGAAAGCTGACAAAGGCCCCCTTGCTTTCTTCTTGGTTTCCAGTCTGTGCAGGCTCATGAAATTTGCCTGCACATCCTTGCTCCAGACAACCCCACATTCTCCCCATTTGGATTCAGGAAGCTTCTGTGACTTGCAAATGGCTACAACGCAGATGGTAATTAAACAAAGCTGGGGAAGGTAAAGGTAGTGGGTAACAAGCCTGCTCCTGCACATGGCAGGACCACCCAGGAAGTTAAGGGAAGCCAGCAGTCAGGCAAGAGTTCTTACTCCAAGATCTTGGGGCCGGCAAACATCATCAGGTCATGAAGGGCCTTGAACAGGAAACTCATGAGGAAGTAGGGCCCAAAGGTTCTGTATAACACCTTGAACAGAGAGGGGTCCTGGTTCTTCTGGGGGGACTTGACAATCAGCGCCTCCACCTCCTCATTCACGTCTAACTGGGAGCTCCCCTTGGGCTTGCTGGGATCTTTGGGAGGTGCATACACAATCTGCACAGGTTGCCTATAACATGAGGAGGGTAAAGCAATTATTGTGTCCATCAGGGAGGCAACTCACAGTCAAGAGAGTTAAGAGCAGAACCCAAGACAAGTCACCACAGAGAAGCAAACTTAATGCAGTAGGCATGAGCCCTGGATCCTGCCTGGGCCATCTGCTGCCTGCAGCTGCAGGTACACTAAAGCGTGTTTCCTCCTTTGCAAAGCGGGCTCAGGGTGTGGCAGTGCATGATGGGTAACCACAGTGTTGGGGAAGCTGAGACAGGAATCTCAAGCCTGAGGCAAAAAACAAAGCAACAACAACAAAAAGAGCAAAGAAGTGAGGCTCTATCAAAATAAAGAAAAAGTCCTGCCTATCTCACGGAGTGCTTAGACAAACAGTGAGTGGACATAACTGAAAAGCTTGGTAGCATGACAGTCCCAAGCTCCTCTAGAGACACACAATTCCAACTGGCTGCTTCACGGGAAGGGATGGACCAGCTCTAAAATCTGTAATGGAAACTCAAGACCCAGATGAGCTAAAACCATCCTGAAAGAGAAGAACGAAGCTGAACCACATACTACTCAATTTCAAATTTGACTGTCCAGCAATAGATGTCAATAAGAGAGTCTTTTCAAAAACTGGTGAGGGGCCAGGGAAGGTGGCTCGTGCCTGGGAAGGCCCTGGAAAACGAGGCAGGAGGACCATCAAGAGCAGAAAAGATAGCCGAGGCTACACAGCAAGGATCTCTCTTTAAACAAAACAAAATAGTGGTAGGAAACTAGATAGCCACATGCAGAGAATAAGCTAGGCCATGGCCCCACATTATGTACAAAAAAGAGGACCTTTTTATTTATGTGAGTGCACATTTGCCTACGTGAGTTGGTGTGCACTCTGAGTGCAGGAACCTGTGAAAACGGGAATGGGTGCTGGGTCCCAAGGAACCTGAGTTACAGGTGGTTGTGAGCCACCTGATACAGATGCGGGGAACCAAACCTTGGTCCTCTGTGAAAGCAGTATGAACCACCTCTCCAGTCACACAGAAATGCACTTAGAATGGAGTCAGCTTCTACACACAGAAGCTAAGAACTATAAATCCTCCCGAGCACGGTGTGCACACACAGTCCCAGCACCTGGCAGATGGAGGCAGGAGAGGAGGTGTTTATTTAACCTACATGTCAACTAGAAATTTTAAAAAAGAAAATTTACAATAAAAAATGACACAATATGAGTGTGCTCTGTAACTCTCAAAACGCATTCTTATACTGTCCTCATCCTTGTTGTGATACTAAGGCATGGCAGATGAAACAGGCAATGACAGGCACTGGGATGTAGCTAGCTTTAGACTGCTACCTAAGGATTGCCTGACCTTATGCAGCACCAATCTGATATCCAAGAAGACTGCTGAGTAGCTGACTTGTGTGTACAGTGAGGACACGGTAGACAAAAGAACAGTTCATACCTGGGGTGACAGAATATAATGGGACAAGAATCGTGCATAATTTAAACCTTAGGAATGGAATTTTAGATTTAATACTTTCTAATCACGTTTGATCGCAGGGAACTAAAACTAGATGCATAGGAGGGTCAGACCTCCATCTTTTAAAGCATCACCTGCTAGAGTAATTAACAGCTACTTCATTTTGTTTTACACTATTTTAGAGAAGCCATCCTTTACAAAGTTCTTCGTAGTGAAATTACTCTGTTCCCCTTTGCCTGATACTGTGCCTTCTAAATCAGCAGCTACAACAGTAACCTTGTGTTGGCTGACATATGAGCTATTACAGCAGAAAGGGGCAAAAAGGAACAACCTCTGGTCCCCAAACCTAAGAGAATGCTTTTCATTTGTCAGAACATGGAATACCTGTGGTCTTTAAAGGTAAACATCCCTAAATGACAAGGATGGTCATCACGCCGAGATGCAGAACTCAGTCCCTCTCTGTAAGAGCTCTTTGAGCCATGACTCCCCAAGATGGGCAGTTCTTCCATCTCTCAAGATGTCCTGAATAAACCTGAAGCCCTGAGTTGTCTAGCATGGGTGTCGGGAACCAAACTAGAGTCCTTTGGAAGGACATCAGGCACTTTCACTGAACCATCTCTCTACCCCAATTTTCTTTTAATTAGATACACTAGGACACTGCTGGTGCATCCTCCATTTTGCTCTTCAAGTTCCTTTAGACATACTGAGGGGACAACTATCTGTCCACTTTCTCACTTAACACAATAACTTTGTGCTTCCCCCTCTGCTCTGAGCAGTGATTCCAACTTCTACTCCTAAGGGGTGTCTGGGTTTGATTCTGTTTGGGACTATCACAAACAAGGCAGGTACAAATCTGTACAAGCCTTTTAGAACCTGTTTCTAGTTCTCTTGGGCATCTGCCTAGGAACAGAATGACAACAGGTAAGTGACTAGATTTAATTTAAAAGCAAAACAAAAAACCCACCAAACTCTTTCCCACAACTACTAAATCACTTGATATTCATGCCAACAGGTACACGATCCAAAACAGCCTCACTTAAAAGGAGCACAGTCTGAGGAAAACACAGAGTATTATCACAAACCAAGGAAGCACTGGGCCAGAAAAACAAAGGCAGGACAGACCAGATTTCATAGGAGCCACTTAGGGCCAAGAAACCAAGGCAGGCTTCCCAGTCCACGCCTCTCTCTCCATTTCCCTGACAAGCAGAACTCCCTGAAGCCCTGAATCCATCTAGCTTACACCAAGTTCTGGCCCAACAAGATTTGCTCCCTACCCTTCCCATCTACAGGTGTGAAATGCACTCACACCTCTGGGAAAAAGAGCAAGTGGTCCCTCACAAGATGAGCATTCCTAAAGGTCAGGGTCCTCATGGAGTCAATCTTTGGGTGACAGCTTTCAAGCCTAGCGGCCAGTTTCTGCCACACCCTCTGCAGCAAAACACAAGTGTCCAGGCCAAGTCTGCCCCAGATTAGTAAACACAGCTTGTCTAGAAAAGCTGCCCAGGGTTGATCCAGCACTGAAGCATGGCCTCTCAGATGCCATTCATCTCCTAATCAGCTCAGAAAACCCTGAGAAGAATGGAGGCTGAGAGCCAATGAGATGGCTCAGTGGCGCCTGCTGTCCAGCCTGATGACCTGAGTTCAATTCCCAGAACCCACACGGTAGAGGGTGAAAACCAAATCCTGTAAGTTGTCCTCCGACCTCCATACATGCACACTATGGCAAATGCACATCCACACATATAAATAAATAAATAGAATTTAAAAATTCAATCTAGCAAGAACATTCAAGAAACATTCAAGCCACCAGAAAGATGTTCAGAGAGGGAGAAAGAGAGGTTAAAGACAGAGCAAGTCAGGAGGGCAAGGCCCAAGCTCCAGCATACACAGCTGAGGGCTATGACAAGCATTATCAACCTCCAGATTGGCAGATGGCCTCCTCTGGAGACCTAATCAAGCAGTGATGTCAAGATATAACTTACAAACAATACAGGGGGAGCTGCTGGCAACTCCTTTTGGTGTTAAACAAACCACCATTCCACCCCATCTGGCAGGTGATAAAGTTACCCCAGAGCCAAGAAACTTAAGAGGTTCAGGCCATGGTGGCTAAAAGGAGGTAAACAGATCAGCCTAGGCTGCATTTGCCTTGCCTGGAAGAACACAGAAATGTGACACTCACTTCCTCGACTTAGCACATTCCTTCTTCCAGTTATTTACCAGCACAGGAACGATTTCTTCTGATGTGTCCTCCTTATTCAGTGACCAGAGGTCACTGCTCTTCAGGGGGTGGCGGTAGCCCTGCACCATCATCCTGGGAGCAAGGCACAAAGGAGGCACAATGAGCATGGAACGAAGAGTGTGTGGGGCTCCCCTCACACGCCTGTGATACTGTCCAGCCACGACTGGAAAAATCTGAGGATGTGTGGGTATGAAGGCATGTTAACAAATTACGGCTAATTCTATGGGCCTATCTTGACAGGCAGGTAAACAGTATGTTTAGAAGGAAGTAGCTGGGTATTTCTAATTATTGTTCTGTTTTGTAAATTTTATTTTTAATTATTTTATTTTCAAACAGGGCCTCATGTAGCCCAGACGGTCCCCAAGCTCTCTATGTAGCTAAGAATGACCTCGAATCTGTTTTGCCTGCTTCCTATGAAAATAGTGGCAAATTCTGGGTGTTTTCTTGTTATTGATCATGTATATTTTCCCCATGTATTTTCTATAATGTGCATATATGACTTTGCTATAAGTTACAGGATAGTAACAATAACAGCAGCCAGTACTCTCTATCTGTGGGTTTGGAAAAGTTTTGTCTCACAGTATTCCGTAAGGACTAGAGCATGGCAGCTACTTACACTGCACTCAGGGTCATGCAGCACATAGAGATGACTCAGAATTCAAGGAAGATGTGGTTAAATGCAAATCACACTCTGCTTTACATGGAGGGCTGATCATCAATCAGAAAGTATAATATCTGTATGCTTTCTGGAACCAAGTCTGCTAGGATACCACATTAAATAGTTAATGGCCACAAAAAGGCCAGCCTACGTCAGAGACTAAAGGTACCCACAGCCCATGCATTTATCACACTGGAGCTGGTGGTCTCAAGATGTAAGTTGTAGATAGTACAGGAGAGACCTACAGGGAGCTGAGCTGCATGGAAGCATTCATTCACCCACTGCAGGCACGCCCCACTACCTACCCCATCTGGAGGTCCAGCCTTACCCTGTAATCCACCAGAAAGTGATCCTGGAAAGGAAAGAGGCACTGGATTCTGGGCATGGATTCTAGGAGACAGAAGGCAGAGGGGAAGGAGGATAAGGGAAATCCAAACTTAAATTTTCACATCTGGGAGGGCTAGGTAGAGCTGACCTTCCTTCCTTCCTTCAAAGAACCATGACCCATGCCCTCATTTCTGCACCCCACATGGGCTGTTCCCTTGAGCCACAGGAAAAGACCAGAGCTCATCCCTCCAGTTTCACCCAACAAATGTTTCCTGAGCACCTACTATGTGTAAGCACAGTACAACACTATACACACTTATCTCAGCCTACGTCTCCACTGCAACCTCATGACCTTTGTTAACATCAGCCCCACTTCATTCATCCATTCAACAAGTATTTTATGAGCACCTACTATGTGCCGGGCATTCTATAAAGTACTATGGATATTCTCTTCCTACATTCCCACCTCAACCTTGTTATTAGCAATGTTCCCACTTTACACATTCATTTATTGAGCAAAGTTTTATTGAGCATCTACTATGCACCAGGCATGCTTTACAAAAAGGTATATAATTTTGTGCTGTATTGCTGGCAAGAAAGTCCAGGACACTGCACATGTAAGGTAAGTGTTCTTCTTTAAGCTACACTTTCAGCCCAGATTTTATGGTTGTATAGCCCTGTGGACTCTCTGAACACTGTCTTATTATTATCTCATTTTGTTTACCCACCCAAAAGATTCTTCCTGAGTACTTACCATGTGCCAAGAAACATACACAAATATGAACAAAGAGACAACCCATGTACACCTTGAGGTACACTGTTACCCGGCTCTAAAAGTGGTTCCATACACTCATCTCCAAGACTACCTTCCAAGGCAAGGTTAAGCGTCACCCTCATTTTGTAGTTAAATGAGAACAGAGGCAAAACAGGCTGTCTGAGCTCCTCTTATATCTAAAAATGGCAGGATGTGTAAGTCAAAAGACAGACAATCATCAAATGACTCTACAAACACCAAGAAAAAAAAGAAAAAAATAAAGTAAAACTTAACTGCAACCAGTGCCTAAATGTAGGTAGATATGACTGCTGAGCTCACATAAGGTAGCAAGAGCTGGCTCATGAGCCTCAAAGAAGGCCTCTCCAAGAAAGACCAGGCCAGCATTTGAAGAGGGAATAGAAGGCAACTATGTCAAGAGGAAAAGCAAGGCATTCTGACAGAAAGCAATGTGTGCAGAGACCCAGGAGTCTGGAGAAGCACAACATACCCAGGGATCCAGAAGGAACTTGAGAAGCTTACAGAAGAAGGCTAGTCATAGCTCAGTGGCAAAACACTTGTCTAGACCGTGGAGAGCCCTGGGTTCAACACCTGACAAAAGAAGCGAACGCAGTCTCAGATGGAGGCTGTGTGGTCTACACTGGAGGTCAGGTTAGGACTGTTGAGTTCTTATAGGCAACTCATACAGGAGCCATAGAGAGTTTCAGCCACCTATCAAAGAATCTCTTTCTCAGAGGCAGAAGGCCAGTTCAACAGCGGGTGGGAGACTAGCACAGAGCTCAAGAAGCCCAGTACTTAACATGTATACATCAAGATCTCAACCCAAAACGGCCTCCATGAAGGGACAGCAAGTGTTCCTTCAACCAAGAATACTGCTCACAGCCTCAGAGTTCTATAGAGAGAAGGCATTCGAGAGCAGAGGACAGCCCACTCTAACAATGTGTTTCCCATCCAGCCTGTCGATCCTGGTTCCAATCCCACAGTTCCAGAAGAAGCTGATTTGGGGTAAAATCAGGATATCAAAATTTGTTTCTGTTTGAAACTTCCAAATTATTCTTGGCAAAGTCACTGGGCAAGAAACATGCAAGATAAGGCCAGAACAAGATTACACCCCACAGCCGTTAGTCCAAAAGTGAGTGGGAACGTTCAAAGCCCTAAAAGCAGCCAGAAGGAGGCCTGGCTGGCCAAAAGGGTAAGTTAGAAAAATGGTGTTCCTTAGCCAGGCTGTGGAGGCGCATACCTTTAATACCAGCACTGGGAGGCAGAGACAGGTGGATCTCTGAGTTTGAGGCCAGCCTGATCTACAAAGTTCCAGGACAGCCAGAGCTACAAAGAAAAAGCCTGTCTTGAAAACCAAAAAGAAAAAGAAAAATGGTGTTCCAAAATACAACAAACTATGTGCCATACAGATACCTTTGGATACTCAAAAGATGCTGGGTGACCCAAACCATTGTTCTGTTACACAGAATAAATGAAAGGAAACAAAAATGTCTTCTCCCTTTTCTAAACAAACCCAACACTCAGGCATTCAAAGAGAGAAATTGCAGCTAATAAATGAAGGAATAAGCCCATCTAATGACATGATGGTTCATTTGCTACCACAATGGCTTGCTCTAAGGTTTGATGATATTAAGAGAATTGCCATGAGTAATACTGGGCCAGATTATGGCCATATGTTTTTTTAAACCATTATTTCTCAAATATTACTACTGGGTAAAGGTGAAATGATACTGGGTCCCCAAGTGGCCCCCAAAGGGAGTGGTGCTAATGGGAGGCGTGGTTGTTGAAATAGGCGTGGCCTTGTTGGAGAAAGTGTAACACTGGGGGGCAGACTTTGATGCTCAAGATACCACCCAGTGTCTCAGATCACTTCCTGTTGTCTGTGGGTAAGATGTAGGACTCTCACTGCTTCTCCAGCACCATGTCTTCTTGCATGCCACCATGGCCCACCATGATGATAACAGACTAGACCTCTGCAAACGTAAGGCACCTAATTCAATGTTTTCCTTTACAAGACTTGCCATCGTCATGGTGTCTTTTCACAATAATAGAAACCCTAAGACAGGTACTCTACTCTTTTTGCAACTTTCTGTGAGTAGAACAATCTCAAATGAAAAGCTATAAGACTGACATGGTTTCCACACTGCAGTCCCAGGAAGCTAAGGCAAGGAAAGGGCTGTGAGTCCAAGGCCAGCCTAGGCTACATATCAAGACTTTTTATTTTAAATTAAGTTATTAAAAAACAAGCAAAAAACAGGAGGGGGGGCACTTGCCCAGCATGCAGGAAACCTGGGCCCCATTAATAAAACATGGTGGGGCATGTCTGTAACCCCAGCACTCTGGGAGCAAGAGGCAGGAGGTCAGAAATGCAAGGTTGTCCTCTGCAGGTACAAAGTGCATTCCACTTATGAACAGGACCCCCTGTCTCAACAAAAAACACAAAAAGAAAACCCATCCCTCTAAGCAATACATATGGAAGTGTTTGCCCAGGGGACAAATTCACTGAACCATAACCAAATTTACTTAAATGTAAAGATGCCACTATCCAGACCAAGAAAGGCCTTGACACATGGCAAGCTCCCTCCCTCCCACCAGACTCACCCAAGAAGCATCTGCCCAGAGCAGGCATTCGGTACTCAAGCTAGCCCAACCAAATCAGGAATAGTAGGTGGGGCCCAGGCATAAGCAAAGCAAACCCTAACAGGCTAAGGCAGAGGCTGTCAGTCTGGGTTCAGATCACAGTCCTATGGGGTTCTAGGTGAATAACATTAACAGCACATCTTTTTGTCGTGGTTTTCACACCTGGAAAGTCAGAGTCCTCTTGTTCAGCCAACCACAAAGGAACCCCCAACGGCAGGAGAATGACATGAGTGCCCCAGGGCTGTGTGTAAGATGGATTTCCCTGGCCAAGGCAGCAACACCACCCCTGGAAGAAGTACAGACATCTTCCTTGTTGGCTTCAAGGAAAACGATTCACTGTGCCCAGAAGAGTGGACAGCTGCTTGAGAGGGCACAGACAGGCTCACAAACAGGAAGAGAGAGGAGTCAGGGGAATCAGTCACTCACTTCCTTGCAAGCCCACAGCCTGTCCAGGAAAGACTAAGTAAGATGTTTGCGGGAGAGAGGGAAGATCACAGTTGGGAATGACTCCTTTATATCTTGAGTAAATATTTAAGGAGGAGGGACTCGCCTTCTATGTCAAGACTAAGGTTAGGGCGTGCGCGGGGGGGGGGGGGATGTATACCCGAGGAAGCTTCCTCACTGGGGGGGCACAAACAGAGAAAAAAACAATGTGAAAGTAGTAAGCCTGTCATCATCCCAACACTAGGGAGGTGAAGGCAGAGGGATTAGGGGTTCAGAGTCATCCTTAGCACATAATTAGTTAGAAGTCAGACCTTGCCTCAAGAAACAGAAAAGGCATGGGCTTTAGAGTTGGGTAACAGTATTTGTTTTTGTTCCAGAGAAGCCAAGTTCAGTTCCCAGCACCCACATGGTGCCTCACAACATCCCAGGGGATCTGACCTCTTCTGACCCCAAAAGGAGCCAGGTACACACAGTGGACATATGTGCAAGCAAAACACTTGCATACAAAATAAAACAAACCTAAAAGCATTCTTCAAGAGAGAGAAGGGAGGGAGAAGAGGAAAGAAGGCAGAGGGTGAGGGGAGAAGGGGAAGGAACAGGAGGAGGCAGGGACAAGACACGAGCAGGAACCGAACCAGCTCCTGCCCCGAAAGCCTGGTGAGCCGACTTCAATCCCCAGAACCACAGAGGGTAAAAAGAGAACCAGTGCTTCCCTGTGAACTCCAAACACTCCTCATGGCGTGTGTGTCTCCCAGCACTCAGCAATGAAGACCTGCAAGGAGGTTGATAAACTAGGAACTGTATGTGAGTCAGCGCATGGTCTGGTTCCCAGTGCTGAGTCTTGCCTTCATGTATGAGCTGTGGCATGTCAGGAAACTTCCTTGGAAGTGACTAAGTGAGATAAAACAAGATAGCTACTTAGAACAGGGCCAGGGCAGACTAAAAAATGAACTATGCTACCCCAAGCACTGGGACAGATGCTTTTCCATCAGAAGTGGAAAAGCTGCAAAGCTGGTTGTTTATAAAGAACCCAGCCTGAGGCCTCTGTATTAAAAATAAGTAGGTAGGTAGATGATAGATAGATAGATGGATGGATGGATGGATGGATGGATGGATGGATGGACGGACGGACGGATGGACAGAAGATGGCTGATCACACTGTTCCTCAAACCTCATGCCTTGATGGTGATTAGCCCTTACACAGGCCACCAATGACTGTCTAACACTGAAGTTCCCACCATTAGATTGTACATGGCTCTCTAATTAGTACTTCATGACTGTGGAAAGCCAGAATAGTACAGATCTAGAACCAAATTTTTGTGAGCTATCTTTAGCCCCCTTGATAGCCATTCATTGCCTATCTCTGTGTCCACATGGCAGCCCTCTGACCACCATATGAATCTTTTAGGATGCACCAGCAGCTCCTACCAACCCTAAAGCCTAAGAATGTTATCAGATGGGTACCACTGATTTGAAAAGTACCTTCATTTATGACCCTCTTTTGTTCTGAAACTTACCATGTTGAGCCATGGTATTTGGAGCAATCATGTTCCTGGGCCTTGGTCACTCTATTTGGCTACAAAATAAACCATCTTATTCCTGCTGAGGTGAGAGCTGAGTTTTTGCATCAACAATATCCAGTCTTCCTTCAGCCTTGGCTGTAGATGGAAGTTCCTGTTCTGCAGCCGTACAGTCCCAAATAAACACAGAGGCTTATATTAATTATACACTGTTTGGCCAATGGCTTAGGCTTCTTACTGGCTAGCTCTCTCTTAATTATTAACCCGTAACTATTAATCTATGTATTTCTACATGGCCTTATCTTACCAGAGAATGCCTGGGTGTCCCACCGTCATAGTGGTTACCTGGCATCACTCTGGCAGCTCCTCTATGCTTTCCTCTTCCCAGAATTCTCCTAGTCTGGTAGCCCCACCTATGTTTCCTGCCTGGCTACATCCTGCCAGTCCATTGGTAGAAGCAGCTTTATTCATCAACCAATAAGAGAAACGTATATTCACAGCATACTGAAGGAGCCCCCTCCCCATCACTTGGCTTCAATAAAGAGGAGTGAGGGCTTGGAGCTGACATAAACCAAGTCCAGCTCAATAAGACACTTAAGTCTATGAGACAAAGCCTCACTGCAGCTCCTCAAACCAAGTCCCTAGACACTAGAAAGAGACACACCAGCAAACACGGTAAGGCCATGCCATTGGCAGGACATTTTGGCTTCTCTCTGCAACCTCCCAGGAGCTTCATCTACTCCTCGGCCTCCTCCCTCCTCTGGATTCAATCAGGGACACTCAGATTATCTGAAATTATAGCCACTAGGCTCCCTGCAAGGGCAAACAGGGGAGTCTATCAACTTGGGAGCTGGTTTCTGAAGCCTCTATTTAACATGGGAGGGCTTCTGTGATTAAAAAAAGGTAACTAATTCAGCTTTTTTCCCAGGGTGCTCAGACTAAAGGACTGAGGTGAGGTGTGTGTGCAGCAACAGCAGCAGTGACGGCAAATTCCTTAGAAATAAAAAGCTCAAGCAGGATGGTGGTGGCGGCACATGTCTTTAATCCCAGCACTCGGGAGGCAGAGATAGACTGATCTCTGTAAGTTCAAGGCCAGCCTGGTGTACACAGAAAGTTCCAGAATAGGCTCTAAGACTACACAGAGAAAACCTCTCTTAGAAAAAAAAAAGAGAGAAAGAAAATGAAAAGGCCTGCCCTGCCCTATGCTATCAATAAGGAGGTAGGGACAGTTATGTACACTCCCCTGCTGTGAAAACCCTGCAGAAGGTCCTTGAATTTCTGCACTCTGACCCTCTATGTTTTTACCTATAAACCAAGAGGCTGAATGTGCAGTCTATTGTACTTGTTGTACAGGCTAAATGAACTGTGCAATGCTATGCCTATGACTGTTTAAAATAATTCCAGGGTCCAATAATGAGGTATTTCCAGGTGTTATATCAGCACTAGCAATTTGCTAGCCTGCCAGGGAACAGCTGCTCAAAACCCCTCCCTGCTAGGACTGAGAACACATACCTGGACCCGTTTCCCAAGCCCTTTCCCCATGAACTTTCCATTTTCTATTCCTGTTACAAAGCCCTTAGTAAACATAGATGTTGTATCTTAGATCTAGGTGTTTGGCCATCTGTGACATCTTTCTGAGTGCAACCAACCTCCCTATCCCCCATGCATTCTCCTTTCAGCATAAGGGAGCCCCCAAAACACATCCAAACTAAAGGAAACACTATGGATGCAAAAGTTTTGATAGACTCCCATCCATGATGAAGTTAAACTTTCATAATATTGGTTGGTTTGTGGTTGGTTGGCGAAAAGCATGGCGATGCATGCCTACAATCCTAGCACACAGGAAATGGGGACACAGGAGGGTCAAAAATATAGACTAGCCTACATGAGACTTGTCTCAAAGGAAAAAAAAACAATGATATATACAGTTCTGTTCTCAATCACACATGTACAATGCTCAGCTCCCAGCAAGCATCCTCCTCTGCCCCTAGGCCTGTCACTTAACTCCTGGGACCAGACCTTCTGACTGAGCCAAGCACAAATATGTAGATCCCCAAAACATGAGTAAGTTCTATCATACATAAGGACCTTTGCATACATTACTTGTCCTAGGAACCCCTCCCACACATACACACATGAAGGAACATACATAAACCTTCCTCATCTAGCAGCAGCCTATCTCTCATTCCTTTACTTGGGGACCCATTCCTCAATCCTTGCAGACCCTGGCTCTCTTCTCCCTAGAGCTTCAACTGGACACAGACACACACACACACACACACACACACACACACACACACACAGAGAGAGAGAGAGAGAGAGAGAGAGAGAGAGAGAGAGAGAGAGAGAGAGAGAGAGAGAGAGAGAGAGAGAGAGAGAGAGAGAATTCAGGGGTGGAGAAGGTTCAGCACTTGCTGCTCTTGCAGGGGACACAAGTTCAGTGCACACACATTAAGCAGCTCCCAAATGTCTGTAACTCGAGTCTCAGGGGACCTGATGTCCTCTTCTGACCCCTGAGGGCGCCCAAACACCTGTGGTGCACATACATCGAAGCAGTCACACACACACACATAAATGAAATTAAAAATAAGAAAAGGGCCTAGACATGGCTTTACGGGAGACCACCTTCTGTAACATGAGATACAGCCAATCCTCCATCTAGAGGTAGGGTCTGCGTCCCGTCCTCTTGCACCTGGGCGGATCTGTGTGGTGGCCTTAACCAACTAAACGTGACAGGCCGCACCATGGGACCCCAGGACTAGGTATTAAGTGAACTGGGTTTCGTGTGGAATTAAATCAGGACCTGCTCTGCTCCACGCTGTGAGGAAACCCAGGCCACATGCAGGTGCCATTCTAATAATGGCCAGGCTCGTCCTCAGACGCCACACTGAAGAAGACAGAATTAACTGAAGGTCCAATCTGACTATGCCTGAAAAAGAATGAATGAAAACCACCTGGCTGAGCCCAATCAACTTAGGACCCTGAAACACTGTAAGCTGCTGCAGTTTCTTGAGACAAAATCCAGTACTGATTTATCTGCAGCCCCATCGGGTGTCAAAATGCAACATGCCTACCACGCCCTTATTACATTAATCACCTCCTCATCGCTCATAGTACTGAACACGACGTAACTGCTATGCAAGTATCTGCATGCACCATAAGCACAAGGCAGGGCATCGAGATGCTCACCTTGGCACAGGGCAGCCTTGACTGTGCCACATCGCTGTGGCACACAGTGTAGAGCTGAAGGCAAACCAAGCCGCAGCAAGTACAGAAGCTCCTCACTCTCCCTCAAGCTGCCTACAAGCGGGACACACACCTTCACCCTCTGCACTTACACACAGGGCGAAGACCAACAGTATTAGTGGTGGCACCAAGACAGGTCTCACAACCCGCACTAAAGCAATCCTCACCCTCCATCACAAACCCACACATCAACCCCTTGTTAGTGTTCAGGCATCTGTACTGGCCTGCCTTTGGAGTTCTGACAGGATACACCCTCAGCTGCGGCCACTAAGAGCACCACGGTGCAATTTCACTACATTCCCTTTTAAAAGGGCCTGCACCCCCTCTCTTTTTCTCTGTCTGTCTTTGTCTCTCTGCCTCTCTCTCTCCAGCTGCTCCTGTTCCCCTTCTCCTTTCCCCTTTTTTACAATCCTTTTCCCTTAATAAAAAAAACAAACAAACAAACAAACAAAAAAAAACAAAAAAAACAAAAAAACCCCTCTGCTTGTATTCTGTTGCATGCTGTCATTCTCTCTCAAGGCACTTTTTAAATTACAACATATCAGCCACTTCTATAACCCCATTTGTCCTGATGCTTCCCTACAAATACACCCCCCCCCCCTCTGCTAAGATGGCATGTAAGTTTTCAGGCCTAAATGCTTGCAGGGTTTTCACTTTCTGTCTCTGAGTCCCACAGCTTTAATCATGACTATTATGCATGACTGCTATGTTTCTAGGATGAGGTGTCTCATACACCACAGGCCTTACAAATGTCCACTGAAGGCACAAGAGGACACAGGTGGACTTAGAACCCGGGGTCAACCCAACTCCAAAAACAGGTTGGTTTCTTTTCCACACAAGTTAAGAATAAATTAGAATCTAATAGCACAACTTCTCTGAGCCCAAGTTTTTGAGTCCGTGGTGCTGGGGATGTGGCTCAGTGTTGAAACACTTGCATTCCCAGCACAGCAAAACATAAACGTAAGCAAGCAGCAGCAGCAACAACAACAAAAGCCAACTCCCATTCAAGTCTGAGAGCTTTGCACTAATGCCACTTTAATTTTTCTGTGCACACACAACTAAACAATCTGGGGATGCTGTCAAAGTTGTGTCGGTTTGGCCAGGAGCGGTCCAGGATTCTGTGTGTCTAACACAGTCCAGTTGAGATCGCTGCCAGCCAGGCACAGTACCTGTGGTATGAGTGAAATCAAAAGCTGATGTTGCTAAACTGTACACTTAAAGCAGTTATGGTCAATCTCAGGTTGCAAATATTTTGCCACAATAAACATACAACATTCTTTGTTTGTTTGTTTTTTGCTTTTTGAGAAAGGGCTTCTCAGTATCTTTGGATGCTGTCCTGGAACTTGCTCGGTAGACTAGGCTGGCCTCGAACTCACAGAGATCCACCTGAGTGCTGGGATTAAAGGCGTAAGCCACCACCACCCAGCCAGACACAACTTTTTAAAAGGGAACCAAGTTTTGGCAGCATATCAGGACTTCAGCAGCTCTCTGAGCATACTGGTATCTCTACTTCCTTCCTGGTTTGAGGGGAAGTGGACAGAGTGGAAGCCTCATCTAACGTCCCAGGAGGCTTCAAGCAGACCTCAGAGGGCCGTCTCTCCCTACAGTGTTATGGCAGTAGTAGGAACTAAAGGTCCACACATGCCAGTCCTGACTGAGGCAGCAAGATCCCAGGGCAATCTCTACCTTTGGGCCCAAGAGTCAATCCAGCCATTATTAAGCCTGCCCTCAGGTTGAGCATAGCCAAGAGAAGTGATGGAAGAGCTACAGAAGGGCCAGGCCTTCCTGGGTTCAAATTCCTGCTCTGCAACTTACTATGGGCAAGGTACATAAGACCCTCAGCCTGAGTGTTTCTGTCTGAAAAATAGGACAATAAAGTGCTCAGCCCGGCAGGAGGGTAGTGAACAGCTATGTGCTGTCCTCATCCCTCATGTGACTGCGCTATGTGTTCACATGAAGAAGGAAGCCCTGCAAAAAAGCAGCTACAAATGCAAGGCACCAAATCAGCAGAGCTAAAGGAATGTTACAAACAGCAAATGTCAGGCTTGGAGGGCGTACAATCTCAGTGGCAACTCCTTAAGTCTCCTTTTAAGTTTGTAACAGCCACGAGGGACATTTTCCCGAATGAGCCAGACTGAGTTCCAATACAAATTTACTGACAAAAGCAAGTGGATGGTAGGGATTTGCCTACAGACTGCTGTCTGCTAGGATCTGGTCTAGAGCCAAAACTGCCAACAGGTGGATGGTACCCCCACTGGCTTGATGAGAACCCCACAGGACAGCAGGACACCTGAAGGACACTTGATATGTACTGGAAGGAGGAAGGGGTAAAGAGGGAAGGAAGGGAGGAACAAAGGAGAAGCAGAGGAAGAAAGGGCTGAGGACAGACAAAGGAGAAGGGAAGATGGGCCAGAAGGAAGCAGCAGCTCACGCAATATCCTTGGCACTGACAAGGTGGCAGAGGGCCTGGTGGGTACTACAGCAGAGACTCAAGATCAAAGACAACAGGATCCACAGTCCCAGCCCCTACCAACTATTGCCCTGTGAAATCATGGCCCTGATCTGCCAAGACTTCCCATTTTTCTAGAAAGCCTGGGCAGCTGGAGTTCATGTATATTTTGCTGACTAAGTTTGCAGCTGTGTATTCTGCTCACATTTTCTAAAATCACCATGCTGAGTAAAAGCTACCAGCTAGCCAATATACTGCAACGCAGACTCTGTGTCTTCGGGGACACCAGTATACTCACGCCCAGGTTTCCCTGGCAAGGAGGAAGAGTGATTTCTCTATGGCCTTTTGGAAGAATGGAAGGTGAGTCTGAACTAGTGACATGGAGCTCAGAACTAGCCAGTACCCGTTTGGCATTGAGCTCAGAACCAGTGCCCGATCGGCATTAGCAGGCACGCATGTCTGGGTCACACTTACCAGGTCATGGACAGTTTCGGAGAACAGGGGTGAGCTGTCTGAGAAACAGGACAGTACAAGCTGGACAAGCACGAGGCTGAAGTACATATAGAACGTGGTGTCTCGGAACACATCCACCTGGGCATCCTGAGCAAGAGAGAAGGCAGGGGACACAGATCACCATAGTCTTCCCTGGAAGCAGGACACAAATGCTTCACCAAATCCATCAGTCACAGAGAATGGTGTTCAGTGGTGGGAATCCATAATGTTGGGAGTACTTGTAGGAGGGGGCAGAGCAACAAGCTGGCATCTTCATGACGCCCCTAAGCTGACACATGGCCTCTACAGGGACTCCACCAGCAAGGCTCTCTCCAGGTCCAGTCCCAAGACCTCAGAGCTCCCCCCACCCCCACCCCACCCTTCAGAACCACAAGCTCAATAAACCTCTCTTCTCTCTAGATCATCCTGACTATAGGGTTTGATTATAGCAACAGTAAAAAGATTAAGATAAGCCCAAAGACAGGCTGCAGACACCCACCTCCCCTGCCACAGGCATTCCCATGTTTCCCTTCCCTTAAGACAAGACAGAAGAAAGGCAGCTCCATCCCCTGTGCCCAGATAGCATCCCACAGTGGGCAATGAACAGGTCTAGCCCTGCTCCTTCAGGCTAAGGGGCCTTTACCCAACCACTTAACCTTTCTGAGCCCTGGCTTCTCCACTGCTGAGCACACTCAGGGCCCTCAACCAAGAGTGGTTTTGCCACCTAGGCAACATTCCAGTGTCTGGGGACATCTTGTTTGTCATTAACTTGGGAAAGGGGATGGAGGCCAGGGTGCCCCTGGATACAGACAAAGCACAGGACAATGCCCCACAAGGAAGAAGTCTCTGTGTACTTGTCAGTTAGTGGTGAGGTGGGAACACCTCTCATGAGGGTCATTGCTCATGGTCCTCAGATTATTCCTGTAGTCCCTGAAAAAGCACTTAGGAAAGCAAACGCAACTAGTGCCAGAGGCCGTGCCCTATATCCTAGGTGCCCCACAGCTGTTCAATCCCTCTTCCATGCTCATGCCCGCCTCCAGCTCCTAGATAACAAGAAATAGCAGAGAGCCAAGAAGTGCACTCTCTTCAACAGCTTTGGGAGTGGCACACAGCAGCCAGCCCCAACAACTACCTGCCAGAGTTGCAGCTGGTATCACCAAGGTAATAGGGGCGTGTCTAGGGCCCCTGAGGATAGACCTTGGGCAAGCACAGCTCCCAGCTCAGCTCCAGCCCACAGACACTGCAGAGACAGCAATTGCCTGTGTAGAGGAACAAAGTCTGTGCCTGACTGGTGAGAATTTTGTCCCTAGAAAAGAAGCAGGGTCTATATGGTCCCCGTCCTGTGGTTCCCATGGCAATACATGATTACACAAGATGGAGTAAGTGTCTCTCCCACAGGGCTATCAATTACCTTTTTTAAGGCAGAGATGATCTTAGATCTCAAGATGGGGATGGCACACAGTAGGGCTACAAGCCAAAAAATAAGCATAATCCCAGAGGATTGAACTCCTTTCCTTCGCTCAAGCTGAATTAAAAAGGTGGCGAGCAGCTGTAAGAGAGAGAGGTACATACAGTTTAGAGAAAGCAAGGCCTCGGGGCCCCACAGTGGCATCTGGGTAACCGTGCATGACGCAGGGGTCCAAGAACTGCCTGAAGAGGCCCTAACCCCAGTCTGAGCTGGGCCACAGCACCCACCTAAAGAGTTGTAGTAGTTTTCTAAAGGTTTCTTTTTCTTTTCATTCTCTCTGTGTGTGTTTGTATGACAGTGTGTCATATATGTACATGACTGTGTGGGTGCACATGTAGGAACCCAGAGGACAATTCTGAGTGTCCTGCTCTATCCTCTCTGCCTTACTCTCTTGACACAGAGGCTCTCATGTAATCTGGAGATAGGCAGTGGCCAAGTTGCCTCTGCTCTCCATAGCATTAGGGTTAAAGATATGTGTGGCATGCCCAACCTTCTCCATATTGGGTGCTGGAGATTTGAACAGGTCGTTATGTTTCTCCAGCAAGTGCTCTTAGCAACTGAGTCATCCACCTCCCCAGTCCCTGAGTCACTGGATTCAAGTATTTTGCTGACTAAGTTTTCAGTGGTGGAGTCTGCTCACATCTTCTAAAATCACCAGGCTGGTATGTGAGGACAGCTCAGTTTAGAACTGAGACCCAGCTTTGAGAGGAGACAGAACAAAGCAGATCCCACTTGCTGTGACTGGAGTTCCCTAGTGTCCACTACTCCCAACTGTCACAATCTCTCCGATGCCGCCTCTCCATCCCAGTTCCAGACACACAGGCCAACCCTTCATTTCTCCCTGACCTGGCACTGTTGGACATGCTGCTCTCAACCGCATGGTTCTCTGCCCCCAGCTCCTTCATCCTATTCACCCTCTGGGCCTCAGCTCCATTATTCCTCCCCCAGATCCAAATTCAGTCCCCACTCAAAGTTCTGTACACCAGGACATAGCTTTAGTCTTCTGTAGAGAAACCATTGGACGTCTTTGTGCCTAGGCAGGCCACACATCATCAGAGCAACAACATGTTTGCTCACTGCCTATTAAGTGCCTCAAGGAATCCCAGGCCAGCAGAAGATCCAGAGAGTAAGTCAAGAGCCACCAGAGACATGAGGACAGCAGTGGGAATGTGGCTCTTCCATTTCCTGGCTTTGTGACCTTAGCCTAGTCCCTTCACCTCTCGGGATTTCCACTCACATATGTAAAATACGGGAAGAATGTGCAAAATATATGAAAATACGTCATGAAGGAGTTGGTACTGTGCCTGGCACCTGATAGACACAGCCAGCAGCAGCATGATGTCTTCCCTGTTCCCAAGACTGGGCCAGGTCTCCACACCCTCTCTCCTGAGCTCCCACGTCCTTGCTACAGCCTGGACTTCCTCACACACCTCCTTTCAGCCCTAACCATTCTGTATATAGACTTCTCTGCTCACAAGTCTGCTCTGAGCTTGTACTCTTCCCTTCTCCTCCTCCCCCACAAGCTGCCAAGACCTCTGTTCTCTAAGAACCTTCTGGGCTTCTCAGAGGAACCCAAAGCACACCTGTTAATTTGGGCCTATCACTCTGTGACCACAACGTAGCAGCTATACACACGACAGCACGGTACTCAAGCCTGGCTCTGCCACCCATGACCTGTGTGCACAGCCCTGGGCCTCTCTGTGCCTTCATCTCATCACCTATAAAAGGAAACACATGGTGCCTGTCCCACAGGGTCGCTCTCAGTGCCCGCTCACCATATTTCTGTGAACTTAGAGACAACTGCCTGTGGCTGCTGAGCTATGGGATCCTAGCAGCCAGCACTGCTTCCCACTTTGCTTATCATTCTGCTTCCCTAAAGCCTCAGAACTCCTAAATCCATCACTCCACAAATTACTACAATTGGCAATCTGTAAACTTCACTTAAAGATGCAGTGAGCTGCAGGTCATGGTAGGGACCGTGGCTCCTGTTGATGGCTCCCCTAAACATTAGTGACTCTGCATATGTTGTTTTAGAGATTTTAAAAATTTTGTGTGTGTGTGTGTGTGTGTGTGTGTGTGTGTGTGTGTGTGTGTGTGTGCGCGCGCATGCACACACACACTCACACAAGCACATAATGTGTATGTCACAAATACCTTGGCGAGCATGTGGAAGTCAGAGAGCAACTTTGTAGAGTTGGTTCCCTTCTTCCAGCTTCACATGGGGTCAAGAGATTGAAATCATGTTTTCAGGTTTTACACAACAAGCCCTTTACCCTCTCAGCCATCTCATCAGTCCCGTCTCTTGGTGTCAGGTTTTGCTTTTCTCAGATTATTGTTTATTTATAAGTATGTATAAATGAATGCATGTGAGCATGTTTATGCAGTTACCAAATGTGTGTGGTGCCTACAAAGGCCAGAAGAGGGCTGGAGTTGGAATTATAAGATGTTATGAGCCACCCCATGTGCATGTTGGAAGCAAATTTCAGTCCTCTCTAAGAGCAGCAAGCACTTGTAAGCACTGGGTCATCTCGCTAACCTCTATTTCTTGGCTCTGTGAGACAGGATCTCATGTAGCCCAGGCTGACCTTGAACTCCCCAGCACCAACAAGTGCTAGGACAAAGACTTGTGCCACCAGGCCTACCTCACTGAGAAGCTTCTCTTTTGTGAACCTATGTCCTTGCTCATGCCAGGCAAACACTCTACCACTAACCATACCACAGCTTCAAGTCCTCTCATCTCTCATTGCCATACCCACCAGCCAACAACTCACCATGGTGACGCCCAGCAGTGTCGGGCTGACCAGTAACACTGGGGGTAGGAACACTTCCTGACTTCTTTTCCAGAAAGAGTAGAAGAGGTCTGCCCAGCAAATGATCCACAGCAAGAATCCTAAAACCTAGAAAAAAAGGGAACATTGTGGTGAGTTACAACTATTTTGGGGTCTCTCTTACCATCCACAAAAGTTCATCATAAGATCACTCGCCGGCCTCCAAGGTTCTCAGTTAACGCACCCAGCTTCTTCCTCTGTCAGGGTCTCATTATGTAGCCCATGCTGGCCTTGAACTCCTGACCTTCCTTCCACAGCCTCCTGAATGCTGGGAAGGCAGATGTGCTCCTCCATACCCAGTTGTTTTGCTTATTCTCATACCCTGAGGACCTTGCATGGAATCTGACATCTAGCCATAGTTGCTAGAGAGCCCCTCAGCGGCTTGAGATGGTTCCATCCCTGCCTGTCACCGAAGACACTTTAATAAAAGAGCAGACCAATTTAAGGAAAGAAATACTGAAGAATGATGGATAGCATGGGAAGAGCAGGGGCAAAGGCAGGGGGATCTCAAGTTGCAGGCCAGCCTGGATTAGAGTAGGATCCTGCCAAAAAAAAAAAAAAAAAGAAGAAGAAGGAAGGAAGGAAGGAAGGAAGGAAGGAAGGAAGGAAGGAAGGAAGGAAGGAAGGAAGGAAGGAAAGGAAGAAGGAAGGGGAAAAAAGAATTAAGGAGCTCAAGGGCACAGTTGATGTCACTTCTTCACAAATGGCCAGGAAAAACAAAATAATGAGAATATGTGCACATGAAGAAAGCAAAGACTGAGGAAGAAACCAATGAGCCCACTGGGAATCCTGACCAATGTGAAGCTCAGGCAGAGAACCTGGTAAGGTTTTGTACTGTCGTGACAATTTCCTGGAGCCTGAAATTATTTCAAAATAAAAACTTTTTTGCATACGAGTGTCATGTGGGTGCATGTGTGTAGGGACTTACATGGGTGTAGGACAGGTACACAGTGAGGCCAGAGGCTGCTATCAAATGTCTTTTGATTGCCTTTCAATTATTCCTGAGGTCTCTTGTTTGAACCTGGAGATCCCTTTTCAGCTAGTCTGTTTTCCAGCCTGACCAAGGGATTCCTGTCTGCACCTCAGCTTTCACATGGGATCTAGGGATCCAGTGAGCCATCCTCTCAGACCTGAAATCACTTTCCAAGTAAAAATAAACAAATACAAGGAAATTGCTTTAATGAAGGCCTTCCTATGATACTCTCCTGAGAATCCCCTGAGAAAGCGTCCATCAGCCCTCGTGCATACACGGGGAAACTGAGGCCATGGAGGTTAGATAGGTACTCAAAGGTTCTGATTTGAACCTGTCTATGTTTAGCTCCAAACTTCCAGCCTTGATCTACCACATTCTTCTGCTTTCTTCACACAAGGCTGGGCAACACACCTACCCACATGGCCCACCCCACGGGGACACCAGGTGACTTACAGTTTTGGCCTTGTTGAGGTGTGTCATCTGGATGTAGCCGCGGTCATGTCGGGAGAGATAGAGGAAGTAGAGGGGGAAACAGGACCAGAGGTAGAGACAAGGCACCCATGTGAGGACGGTGTTCTGAAAGCACTTGGTAAAGTCAGGGCTGCTGGTGTGCCATGTGACATTCCAATCCTGCGGACATAAGCACATGCAAAGGTCAGCGGTCACACCAAGCGGGAACAAGGCCTACAGAGTTCAAATCCAGATGCTGTAGGCGCAAAGAAATAGACCACAATTCCTACATCCAGGGACCTCTCAACACAAGTATGCAAACTTCAAATGTCAGCAGCCAGAAAGCCAGGGCAGGAAGTTAACAAAGGGCAAGTAAGCCTAGGGCGGCAAGTCCCCCTGCTCACAAGATGGACAGGCTGCCACTGAAAGGGACCTTGAAGAACAGAGGAACCTGGGGAGTCGTACAGGTCACTTGCATAGCTGCCTCGAGAACTAAAGACTCCTGACCTCTATCACCATCAGCACATAAAACCCAGAGAGCAGTACTGTGTGTTTGTCCCTAGGTTAGATGCTCACAGAAATGCTACTGTCAGGGGCTGGAGTGATGGCTCAGTAGGTAAAGTACCTGCTAAGAAAGCACGGGGACATGAGTTCAATCCCCAGGACCCACATTAAAAACTAAGGCCAGGCATGGAGGCACACGCCTTTAATCCCAGCAGAGGCAGAGGCAGTTGGATCTCTGTGAGCTTGATGAAAGCTTGCTCTATATAGCGAGTTCCAGAGCAGCTGGGGCTATATAAAAACAGTGTGGCCGTGCATACCTGTAATTCCAATGCTGGGAAGATGGAGACAGGCAGATATTTGGGGTTCCCTGACAAGCCAGCCTAGTGTACTTGGCAAGCTACAGGCCAGTGAGAGCCTCATCTTTAAAAAATCAAAGTTGACATCATATGAGAAATGACAATGACAGCTGAGGATGTCCTCTGGCCTCCAAGTGTATACATACATAAACATGTACCTACACACATATGTATACACAACCCAACCTTTAATATTTTATTACACTTGTGTGTGTGCATGCGTGCCACAGCACCCAAGTAAAGGTCAGAGAGCAACATGAAGAAGTTGGTTTTTTCTTTCTACTACATGGGTCCCAGGAATCAAATGAGATTGCCAGGCTTATTGGTAAGCATCTTTACCCACTGAACCATAAGCCACAAAACTTTTTTAATTTAAAAAATATAAATAAAATGTTGGGCCAGGTGTAGTGGCACACACCTTTAAGCCCAGCACTTGGAAGGCAGAGGTAAATGTGAATTCAAGGCCAACCTTATCTACAGAGTAAAATGTTGTCTCCTACTTAGGGATACTGTGTACCCCAAGTTTGCGATTGCACTAATTAAATAAAATCCATCTTGGGTCAGGAGGCCAAGTTAGCAACTAGCTGACAGAAAGTAATCATAGAGAGTCCTAGGGTGTCTAAGCAGATAGAGAGGCGCACAAGAAGTAGTAAGGAGGGACTTAGTGTCACATGGCTTCTTTTGTTTTGGTGAAGCATCAGGATGCTTTCTTTTGGAGGTAACAGCAAAGAGAGGTCAGCTAGTTGCTCCTCAACCTCTCTGAGCTAGCAGGTTTTCACCCTCTGCCTTTGACTCCTGAGTCTTATTGGTAAAGAGACAATAGAGACTCAATTAAAAGCTGTATTTGGCAGCACTGACATAGCCCATGCCTGTGGGAACAAAATTCCTGCCAAGCCTGAGCAGCTGGGCAGCTGCCAGAGAAACAGGCTAAAACATCAGCAGACTGACGTACAAACAAAAAAACAAGTCTTCTTATAGACCATGAGTTTAGTCCTTTACCATTTCCTTGTTTAGATGGAAAAATGGAGGCTTGGACCACTGCAATAGCATACAAACCCAGCTACTGGTCTTACACAACCCTCCCACTATAGCAAGCCATTGCTCTATCCACCCATGACCCCACACCTGTCTGTGTGTCTACTTCTCCATCACCCATCATCCTCCCCATCCCTGCTCTATCCACCCATGACGCCCATACCTGTGTGTGTGCCTACTTCTCCATCACCCATCATCCTCCCCATCATTGCTCTATCCACCCATGATGCCCACACCTGTCTGTGTGTCTACTTTTCCATCACCCATAATCCTCCCCATTCATGCACACTAAATTTACCCATGACTCCTTTCTTTAGGTACTTCTTTGCCCTTCATAGGTATACAAAATAATATATGGTGAAAAATTAGCCTTTCTCTCCTAACTCACAGACTATCAAAGCACCTCACAGGCTACCTTTCCTTTCTAACATTAGTTTTCCACCCAAATGCAAATGATTTAATTTTCCTTAAAGGTACCATGAAGTCAACTCCATTTTGCACCTTGTTTTAAAAAGTTTTTTCTTACATTTATTCATGTATATGTGTGTGTGAAAGTCAGAAGACAACTTTGGGTGTCAGCTCTTCTTCCACTTGGATCAAACTCAGGTCAGGCAGCAAACTGTTTCATCTGATGAACCCTCTCTACAGACTCCCTGCCTTATTTTGAGACAATGTCTCAGCATAAGCTGCCTTCAAACTGCAGGTACAACACACATGATCTTGAATTCCTGATCCTCCAGCCTCTCCCTCCAGAGTGCTAGGATGACAGGCATTAGAGGTGTGAACTGCCACACCCAGTTTTCTGTAGCTCTAATGACCCCCAAGACCTAATACACCCTGGGTAAGCACTGTTCCTGCTGGGCCAGGGCCACAGCCTTTCCTTTTTAGTTTTAAAACCTAGTCGACCCCTGAAGCCAGCTTCTTTCTTTTCTTTTTTCTTTTGCAACAGGGTCTCACTCTGCAGCCCTGGCTGGCCTGGAACTCACTATGTCGACCAGGCTAGCCTCATACTCAGGAATTTGCCTTCCTCTGCCTCAGAGTGCTGGGACTAAAGTGCACCCCTACACTGGACTATGGAAACTAACTTTCATCATTGACAAGATTTGTCAAGAGTGGGGGGGGGTATGGGAGGGAGGGAGGACTAATAGGGCCTGTCCCAAGCTGTTCTTAGTCACTCCCACTGGCCTTTTCTCCAGAGACAACCACTATCAACTTCCTGTGTGCCCTTCTAAAAGACACCGGGTACATGAAACAAAAACACACAGGTATTTCTGTAGTTGAGTGAAAGGCAGCCCCTTGCAGTCATGTACTCTTGTCGTCCTCATTCCTTTAGGAACACCCTTGTTCTTGGTGACAGCCACACTACGCCAAACTTCACATGACAAATGACTTAAATTCCACCTCCCACAGCCTCATTCTGTCCACTGTTGCAAACAAACAACACAGCATTACACATATAACTCAGCAGGTCTGCATATGGCAGGCAGGCATGCGTCTATGTGAGGTAACTTCTGGAACTGAAAATGGCTGGCCAGTCAGAGGTTTAAAGTGTAGACGGGTTGGCCGGACTGGCTAACACCAGCCTGTCATCCAGGCACTTGGGAAACTGAGGCAGATGATTGAAAATGCAAGGCCTGCCTGAACTAGAGAATGAGTTTAAGGCCAGGCTGGGCACCACTGTGAAACGTGTTAAAAAATGAAACAATGACATGGCTCAGCAGGCGAAGCCACTTGCCTATAGGCCTGAGGACATGAGTTTGTCCCTCAGCCCCACTCCCAAACACTGACCTTCACACTTAACACATAAGTAGCATGTATACTCACACAAAGAAACTGAAATGTTAAAATAAAACATGGGAAGAGGCTGTAGCTCTGTGGTAGAGTGCTTGCCTAGAATGGGCAACACCCTGAACTCAATTCCTGGTATGGGGAGAGGGTGTAGCAGGACAGACAAGACCCTCAAAACAAACACCACAGGCTTACACAGGGCAGCCACCCCCAAGCCCCAAATATTTACAAGCTTCTGAGTCTGGCCAGACCAATGAGTTAGGATAATTTTTTTCTACACTGTGTGAAGATGTGTTTAAACTCATCCACCTAAGGCCCTTTCTTTAACCTCATCACCAAAGGCACCTTCTGATTGGCTTAATAAAGAGCTGAATGGCCAATAGCTAGGCAGGAGAGGGTGATAGGAGGGGCTTCTGCACAGAGACAGGAACTCTGGGAAAGGATCCGAGGTGGGAAATTCCTCAGCCAGACTCAGAAAAAGTTGGACATATGGTACTGAAGACAGATGAGCCACATGGCAGAACATAGATTAATATAAACGGGTTAACTGGGAATAAGCCTAAGCTAAAGCCAAGCTTTCATACTTAGTAAGAAGTCTCTATGGTGGTCCAAAGACAGACCTGCTACAATTGGCATCCAAAGTGGAGGCACATATATACAAGCACAGAGCCTGAAAAAGCTGAGCAAAGTTCGAGACAGGGCCGGATGCGACTTCCTCAAAACTGCAGTCTCTCAGGTAGGCCCAGTGCTTGTGGTGTACAGAGGTGGCTCTCTTAAGAGGCCTTAAGACCGCACTTGAGTGGGGTCTGTCAACACCCTGCACACCATTCAGCAGGAGACTAGGTGTGGGCCCAGCAGCTTCCCAGAGCTGCAGCCTAGATCCAGGGAGGTAGCCTTTGGGACCAACCTGAGGGGCATGGCCAGCCACCAGGTCCTGTGGTGGCTGAAGCCAGAAAGAGGCACAGACACATATGGGGGCGGGGGGACCCTGGCCCTTTAAGGCCTGGGCCATGTGATCAGAGAAAGGTTGCAGGCCTGCAAAAAGCCAGGTCCAGACTAAGAAAACCTCCGAACAAGTGTAATATGTTTGAAAGTGTGCTTAGGTGCTGAAGAAAGAAAAGAAAGTGGATATAGACAGAGGGAAAAAATAGTTTAAAATAATAAAGTGAAGTCTATAAAGAGAGAGTAAAACAATATAAAAAAGGATAAGCCACATAAGGACAGGGAATAGCATAACACAGGGCTTTTGGAGCCTAAACGGTGCTTTATTAACTTGACATTTTTATATGATAATGAACAAACAACAACTGCTGCTGAGAGACACTGGATTGTCAAAAAAATATGCTGAATTAAACCAACATATGCATTTTCAGGGTGTCTTAACTTCAGAATGGAAGTCAGGAAATATGCTGTGTTGGGGAACAGGTTTCCATGGGAGAAGAAAAATATGAATACCATCATGATTGATAAAGATTAGCTCGCACAGAAGAGACCTCCTGAATAAGGAGCTCATCAGACAACTTGGCCATTCGTCCAATCTACTAACAAATGCCTTTCATTTGATCAGGTATGAAAAATATAATAGCTTTGAATGACACAATTGCCTCACTGGCATGAAAAGCTAAATGGGTTTTCTTGAACCACACATCTCAGTTCCACATTAGGATGTTAAGACTGTGGACTGCCATGTGGCCCATGCCATCCCGACATCATCTTTTGAGTTCTCTTCTTAAATAAACATCCGTTTATTGTTGTTGTTTGGCATTAAAACCCCAGTAAAGAGATGTTTAACGCTTTAAGTAAATCCAAAGGGTTACTGTAGTTCAAGCTTGTTTTCTAAATGCCTCCGAGTTAGAATGATTTGGAGCTGAGGCGAAATCTTTGAGCAGGGCAGTGATAGCCAATGCCGTTAATCACACTGTAGACAGATGGGTCTCTGTAAGTTAGTTGTTTTCTAAAGTCCAGAGTTACGGTGAGTAGGACAGTGGTGCACACCTTTAACCCCACCACCCATAGGCAAAATTCAGGGATAGCTCCTAACTGATATGGTTGCATACTAGAAAAATCACATACCATATTTACAGATTATTATAAAAACCCTCTACAGGGTTACTAAAAAGACAAGCTGAAATTCAAAATGAATGTACTTTGTGATCTAAAAATACAGGGGAATATAGGTATATTTATTTATCCACACATGCCAAGGTAAATTTAATTTCAGAATTACAAAAAATTTATTAAAAGATAATACTTTTTCTGTTAAAAAAAAAACCTGCCTAACAAAGATATAACCTGCCCCCCCCAAAAAAATAGACCTCCCCCCCAAGTTAGGAATGGGCCAGCGTTTTCTTTTCTTTTTGTCTTTCTAGCAGCGTTTTCTTTTCTTTTTGTCGCTCTAGGAGAATAAAAGCATCCATCTAAGGAATCAGAAGAACAATGGGCAAGTGAGACATCTGATGAAGAAGGATGAATCATCCAGAGGAAATGTCCCATGAAGAAGAGTAGATTAGCTTAATGGTATAGCCCACTTCAACAGGGTAGAATTTCATACATCTTCCTAAATGCCTGTTTCGGCTGCTCTCTACAGATATCTAAGGCAAATGGTCTTTTTGTGATCCCAATTCTGCTCGCCAGACTGTCAACATCCCGCTTTCACAATAGTTTTCCTGTCCACCGCACTTCTATACTCAGGCCACAGTACTTAACTACTTTTGACTCTCCTCACCCTGACCCAGCAGGTGCCTGGAAACCACTAAGTAAATAAACACCCCAAATCATCTCTGCCCTCCCCAGGTTATCCCTACTTCAATGTGTATGAGACTGCACATACACAGTGCATATATGTGTATGTGACTGTACAAAGTGAGTGAGCACATGCATGTGCGACTGTGCATATGTGAACTGCATACATGTGTGACTGTATATGTGAACATGCATACATGTGTGGCTGTCCCTTCTATGCTCAAGCAAAGGACTCACTGCCACCAACCCAAGACACCAGTCCCCTGGTCTTCCTTCCCTGAGCTCTCTCTTAACCAAGGATCCTCAGAACTCAATCCAGCCTGATTCAGCTGAGAACTACCAGGAACCCAAGTGGCCTGACAGAAACCCAGCTAGAGATATATGTGACCCAGGCTACTGAATGCACACTCCACCCCTAACAGGACCCTTGTCAAGTTGGTCACCTTGTAATGTGCCCCCTTGCCCTCAACCCAGATACTAGAGGATCTGAGGGTAAAGACCAAAGCTCTTGAGCTTTGTGTATTCACAAAATTCTTTTTACGGGCATCTTAGTCAGCACACTCATGTTTTTCTCTTCTCAATCCTACAGATAGAACCCAGGGTTTCCCACATATTAGCCAAGCCCTCTACCACTAAGCTACATCCCCTGGGCAAGTTACTGAGACAGGGCCTCAGTAACTTGCCCAGAGGCTAGGTATGGTGGCACTTGGGAGGCAAAACAGAGGTGGATTTCTGTCAGTATGGCCAGCCTGGTAAGGCAAAGAGTTCCAGGCCGGTTAGGGATGCACAACCAGACCCTGTCTCAGCATGCCAGTCGGTTTCCCAGGCACCAACCCCATCTACATCTAAAGGGTCTGCAGCCAGTACCCAGTTGTAGGCTGGTAGTATCTGCCTTTGAAGATGCCTTCATTTCACCTCTTCCTCCTCGTATTTCACCCTAGAGAAGTCCTAGCTCTATCATTGAGTCAGATCCAAATTACCACAGGTGTGCAGAAAAGACCCAGGCTATGGTCACCTGCCTAGAACAGCCTAACTCTGGCCAGCCCTCCCTGCTCTGCTGAGTCTGGGCATCTCCTCAGCCACCCCTCCACCGTACTGCTAACGCCTAAATGACACAGACCAGGGAGGGAATACTCAGCTTTATATCCAAGGAGTCTCAAGGCAATAGGGACTGACCATGTACTGAGGCTTCCTACGGCCTGACTGTCCTAAGTTTTCCAAATGGATCTATTCAGTTCCCTGCCACTGTCTTCCTTGTCACCCGTAGACCATCATTTACCAGGAACTTTTGGGGACCAGTATCATTTGGCCAGACGATGAGGGATCCATTATGTGGTAGTCCCACTCCATAGAAAGAGGGGAAGGTCCAGCACAGGGAAAGAAAAGGGAGGGCAGGCAGACACTAACAAAAACAACTCTAATCCCAACAGCAGCAAGTACCAAGAAAAAGCAGGCAGGGAAGGTGTCAAGCTTATACCAAACAGCAAAAAGCACCTTAAGCAAAACCCAGAAAGAGGCTGGGAATGTGTTCCAGGTAAAAGTTCAAGGTAAGCCAGAGTTATACAAGCCCCCTTCTCAAAAAAAAAAAAAAAAAAAAGAAGGAGAAAGGAACCCCCAAACAAAGAGAACAGGCTGCATGCTGGGCTCTGTGGGGACCCAAGCTCGAGCTCATGGTGTGGGTGGCAGAGAGCCTGGGTGTGGATCCTTGGAGCAGGAACTTGCCAGTCACTGGCTTCTTGTGTAAGTGACTTCTCCCAGAATAAAATATATAACCCATATTTTATACTCATCCCGTGTATCTTAATCTGTGAATCATTTTCTGGTGTCAGGAGGGGGATTAAGGATTTTCACAGGATCTGGGGGAATTAGATTTTACCCCAGCCAGCAGGGCATCTGCGCCACTCCTCACCCCACCCCCACCCCCACCCCCACCTAGTGGGCAATTGCTGGCAGGCACTGGCCAGTTTCTGCCAGTTTCGCTGCTCTCTGTCACCCGACCAGAACCAAGAGCGCAAGCTGGGGTCTGGGACCCCAAACCTAGCTTCCCCACAGGTCACGCCCACCCGTGCACGCTCCAATGGGCGTGGTCAGTGCAACAGGTGCAAACGGGGTGGATATCTCACTACAGGGCTCTGCCCCAAGTACCTGAGACCATACGGCCAAAGAGCAGCTAAGAAGCCAAGAGCTGCTGAGGAAGGGTATCAAGAGGTAGCTGACCCACAAGGCTCTTTGCTAGCTGCAGGACACAGGACACTTAATAAAAAGCATGGGTGTTGCTTCCAATAACAATCCTGGAACGATTAGGAGGCTAGAGTCCCTCTCCTCAATATAACATTATAGGCTAGGGTCATGAGAGGCTCAGTGACATGCTGACAGCAATGCCACCTGCCTGCTGCCAGCTGAGCTACCCTCCTGTGCCCTCTGACTCATCAGAACTAAGAATAAAGCTCAGAACACTGAATCAGCCACAGCCAGACTCTGGGCCACCAAGGGAACCAGGAAGTAATGGTCACTGTCCTGGCACCCAATTCCTCATGCCAGGTGTGCCAGCCAAGCACTCAAAGCAACAAAGGAGCCCCTCCCCTGTACTTTTTAATCCAGACCCCTTCGTGTCTCCAAACTGGGGACAGGAGGGGTTGGGGGTGGGGGTCAAACATGTACCAGACACAAGGGTATGTCTGGGACAGAGCGGGGACAGGGAACACTCACCTATTGCCTGAGCATCACTCTTGAGGGTAAGGAACAAGCTCTGAACCACAGGAATAAAGAAAGGGGTCTGTTATTTTGGTTTATTAATGCTGGTTATCAAACTCAGGACCTCACACAGGCTAGGCAAACCTTCTACCAACTCACAACCCTTGCCCCTAACTTATGATATAAAACACTGTTTTTCAAACTAGGGGCCAGTCTGTCTTCCGAGTGACATCTGACATTGCTTGGAAAGATTTCTGGTTGTCTCGATGAGGTGTCAAGGGATTGTGCCATGGCATTTTGTGGGCAGAAGCCAAAGATATTTAAAGAAGCCACATACACAGCGCAGGCCAGCAAACAGCCCAAGTACCAACAACTCTGAGCCCGAGGAACCCTGCCTGATCCTCAGTTCTTTACCTGACTGTTCTTTGGCGTCCACATTCCCCAAAGACACCCTTTATCAGGCACCCAAACTTCAGCTCCTCAGACACAAGGAGAAACTCTGAAACACTAAACTAGACACTTCAAGACCTGGCTCCCCTAAGGAGTGGTGGCCAAGCAAACACCCCAAACCCTCATGCCTGGTGTGCAGACCACGCGCCTGGCGAATCGAGAGAAGAGTCCCAGGCTAGGACAGGATGCAGTCTCCTTAGAACTTTGAGAACAGGGGCTGGCAAGAGGAGGAATGCTACTCAAACTGGCCCTTGCTTCAGCACACAACAGCCGCCCTGATTCCAAACCCGCCTCCTGTCTATGCTCAGTCAACAGGTTGCCAGGTACACTGGGAAGGGAGGCAACAGGGCATTCCCAAAATGCCGGGGTCCTGTCCCCAGATCTGTGAAGATGTCACCTCACAGCATGAGAGGCTCAAGGCATACAACTAAAGATCTTCCAGTAGTAGGGCCAATGTGATAACTCAGTGGGTTAAAGCACTTTCCACCAAGCCTAATGACCTTAGTTTAATTCCTGGGGCCCACATGAACTCCCTAAAGGTGTTCTCTGACCCCCAGACTTATGTAATGACACACATGCGTGTACATACAAAAAGTAAATAAATTTGATTAAAATGTTTAAATAAAAAAATCCATTTATTAGGATATGGCCCAGGTGATCCATGGGAACACAGGCAAGGATTACACAGGAAAATCAGTCAGAGGACATATGATAGCAAGTGGCCAGAGTGAAATGGGTCACAAGCTTCAAAGCTCAACAAACTAAAAACACCAGGACCCTACCTAAGGACAGACTGACTCATGTTCTGGACTTCACTGCAGATGGAAAAGGGAAGAAATGCGTTGTTTCAGCCACTAATGTACAATAATGTGTCACTGTTGCCTCTAGCACTGGCCACTACGATACAGAGTAAAAGTGGAGCCCCGTGGTACACAAGCTTGGACCTGCGCTTGCCTGGAAATCAGCAGAGCCCTGTGGCCCTGACATGACACCCTAGGCTCTGCTCTCCGAACACGCCTGGAGTTTAGAGGCCAGCGAGGACAAAACATAAGCAACTGTTTTTAAATTTCACTTTAGACAATGTAAGGCTTAATCATTTTCTTCTGAAACAGGGCCTCCCTATGCCATCTAGGCTGGCCTTGAACTCAGGCCAACCCTCTTGCTTCAGCCTCCCAAGTGCTATAACTACATGTGAGCAGTTCCTGAAGTGCTGGGGAGGGAATCCAGGCCTTCTGAATGCTAGACGAGCACTCTACAACTGAGCTACAGCCTCAGCCCCACTTTTTGTTTGTTTGTTTGCTTGCTTTTATTTTTTTAGTTTGTCAGAAACTCAAACAAGACACATACCTGTCTAGATGTCCATAACATCCACCAAAACCAATGTCTTTGTCTACATCTTGTTGCCATGAAGGACCACAAGGCAACAAAGGCATAGATGAAGCTGTCCCCTCCTAAGCCTGCAGTCAATCTTTCTGAACGCTTCCTGAAGAACTTGAGGTACCTTTCTTCTTCTTTCTTTTTTCTTTATGGTGTGTATGCAGTTGGTGGTCCTAAGGAATGAACCCAGTTCCTCATGTATGTTATACAAGTGCTCTACCACTGAGCTACATCCCCAGCCTTTGTTTTGTCTGTTTTGTGATATTGATGATGGTCCTGGGGTTTGATCCCAGGCTAGGCAAGCTCTCTTAAGGCTGGATCTAGTTCTGACTTGTCACCTAGCCTACAGAAGGTCCTGCACACCTGAGCACACCTTTCCTCCACTGCAGAGTGTTCACTTGGGTGGTAGCCAGTCTTTTCTTTAGCTTTTTTATTGGTTCTTTGTGAATTTCACATTGTGCATTCCAATCCCACTCATTTCCCTGTCCCTTAGCCTCTGCCCTCTGCTCTTGCAACCCCCCAAATGTTAAAGTCTAGCCCCCCAAAAAGGGGGTCATGGAAGATGTAGTATGATCCTGTGAATTACACAATATATCCCTTAACCCATACATCTTTATTTGTAAGTGTTCATTGCAATGGATCACATGTCTCATTCAAGGACTATCACTACTGGGCCCTCACTGGGACTCCTCCTGGATATCCTGTTGTTGTCCTGTGACATGGAGATCCTGCAGCTTTGGATCTGCAGGTCTGGCCCCTTCGCATGCTCCAGCAGTTCATAGATGGCGTATATGTTGGGATGGGCTAATTCATAGCCCTGGTTCTGGGCTGGGTTGGTCAGCCCTCTAGCTTTCCCTCATTGTCACCACCAGGGGGAGCTCTCCAGCACTGCCCCCAGCTAGCTGATCCAATGCAGCAAGGAACTGGGCCACTTCTGCTCTCATTATCCACAGACAGGACTGGCTCACCTGTGCCCCCACCAACAGAGTCAGCTCTAGCGTGTTCCCCAGGCCAGGAGCAGGGCCTCCGCTATCCTGTGTACTGCCAGCCAATGAAGAAGAGCAGGGCCTGACGCAGGTAGCAAGGGACAAGGGGAAAGGCATCTTTGCCTCACCAATGGCAAGCCTTTTCTATCCCAAGCTATGATACAATGTACTCCTTTAGAAACTCCTTCTTTTACTTTTCTCTCCTTCCACAAAGTGTGTCTGGGGTTGCTAGACTCAGTGACGAGCACTAAGCCATCTCACCAACCTATTCTGCTTCTTCAGCTAAAGAAAACACGGGAGTGTGACCCTCAGACTCACTGTACTTCCCTTCGCTCCTGAGCCTTAGGCTGACAAAGAACAGGGGAAACCAGGATACACAGATGACTCTAAGACATGTTGGCAGGCATCTGAGAGAGAGATTCGGATATGACAACTGACTGGAACTCAGGGACTCTGGACCCGAGGAGCTTACTTCCTCATTGTTGTTACTTCCTCTTGTGATGTCAGCAAGTTTCTGAAAGGACAATTTCCAAGTGGAAATGAGAAATGGCAATCCAAAGGTATTTCAGGGGATGGTCATTGGAGGGCCTGGAGATCACCTGGTGACAGACCTGACTTCAGGAACGGGTCAACTGAAAGAAAAGGAAGCTTCCCACCAGGAAACTGAGGCACAGATTACACATCAAGGAGACTGACTCCATCAAATTCAGTGGCCTATGAAAAACCTATCCCTCTCCACTATGACTCCAGCTCAAGATGCCTGGGCTTAGCTCAGAGCAAGACAGCAAACACATTGACAGCGTGATGCAGAAAGCCCCAAGAAGAGAAGCAGGACACTAACATGGCATTCCACACAAGACATGTGCAGTAACGATATATTAGCTCGTGTATTTCATAGTTCAATAAGGAGCCATTACTATGTTCTACAAGAGAACACAGGCACAGGATACAGGTAAAGCTGCCAATTCAAAACCAGTATCTAAACAGAGTACACTAGTGTGTATCACTGTTCCACCTATGTTTTAGTATGTCACTTCTTGGGACTACAGGCATGTGCCACCACACCCAGTTTACGCAGGGCTGGGGATCAAACCTAGGCCTGGATGGATGCATCCTGAGGGACATCCTAACCCTCCCAGACTTTAGTATTTTAGCTACTGTTCTCTCCCATGCTCTCTGTTTATCCATCAATGCCCCAGGCCACATCCCCTGTTGGGATCTGATGCTGCTGAGGTCACAAGTTTAAGAGGACCTCTTCTTCCATCCAACTTCACCATTCAAGGAGAGGCTTTCTTCCACATTCCCAGAGTCAGGAAACACAGAAACTCCATGATGAGCTTGGTGGTACAGGCCTTACTACTGAGAAAGTTGAGGCAGGAGGCTCAGAGGTTCAAGGCTTGACTAGGCTACAAATGAATTCAAGGCTAGCTTGGGCAACTTAGTGAAACCCTTTCTTTAAAAGAAAAAAAAAAAAAAAAACAGAAAAGGTACTAGAGATCAGATCAGTGGTATTGGAGTGTTTGCCCCAGCACTGTACATACACACACACACACACACACACACACACACACACACACACACACACACACACACACACACGAGGGGGGAGAAAAAGAAAAAAACAAGAAATACACCGAGTCTCTGCTTCTCAGAAGACAGAACTGTACGTGCCCTGCCTGCGCACTGCGGCTCCCTGACGGTCAATTACCTTTAATGGGAAGGCTGAATGTAATTGCCAAGGTACCTGCCTAGCAAGATCAGGGACTCGACAGCAGTTTCACTGTCTCCAACGCCAGCTATCTTCTGTGTACACTAGCCACATGCCCAGGCCAGCTTGTTTATGCCGAACCCAGACAGAGAGACAACAGGCTCTCTTCGCCACTTAACCACTGGCCTCTCCAAAGCTGTGGCCACTCAGCTCCTACCAGGCCCCGGGGAAGAAGTGTCCTCCAAAGATGCTGCTCCTGCCAACATAGATACTAGGGCAAGGCTGGTCTGACAAATAAGCTGTTATCTCAATGTGAGCACACTGCCCCTATTGTCATAAAAATGTGTCTTACATTCATGGGCCTGTTCTTAACCCCATTCCAGAACTGATACTATGCTACAGTTCTCTGCACAAACAGACTTTGCAAACCAAGCAGGCTACTGGCTTCATATCCAACCACCAGGACAAAGCACAGCAGCATGCAGAAGGGACTGTCCAATCCTCTGGTTCCTAGCAGCACAGACACTGAACCCAAGCAAGGGTCTCCTCACTGTGAACTTCTGGCATCTAAGGCTATCCTGAGCTGTGACTCCCTCTTCATATCAGTAGCAGCCTCCCCTCCATTACCTGGGACCTCCAAAACTGTTATTCCACACTACCATGTGTCCCCTGGGGATTAAAGTCAACTGCACAGCACTGAGAACCACTGACCAATTAGGCTTGTTTCAGCCCTCCACCCGCCCCTTTTACAGTATATATAGATACTCAGCACTCCATATCATTGGGCCCCGCATCCTCAGATTCAACCAACTTCAGACTGAAAATACTAGGAAAGGCCAGTGAGATGGCTCAGCAATTAACAGACCTGCCACCAATGACCTGGATCCCCAGAGCCACATGGTGGAGAAAACTGACCCCCTCAAGTTGCCATTGACCTCCACATGTGTATTAACCTCCACATGTGTACTATACACAGGCACAAACACATGCACACAATGTGTGTTTAAAAGAAAAGGTTTAAGATTGTATCTGGAAATAAAATTGCGCTATGTTGAGCATGGACAGAATATTTTCTTGTCATTATTCTTTAAACAATATAGAACAGCTATTCAAACAGGATTCACGTTGAATTCAGTGTTATAATTCATCTACAGTCAACCTAAAGTATATGGGAGGGTGTGAGTAGATTTTATGCAAATGCTAACCACTTTCCAGGCGGGACTTGAACATCCCGGGATTCAGGAATTTAAGGGCATTCAGAACTAACACTGTGGATCCTGATGGACAACTTAATTTCCTTTAACAGTATTATGTAAACCCATGAATATGACCAGGCTCAGGCTTCATAGACATTTAGAATTTTTTTAAACATCAGTTTATTTGTGTGTATGTATGTGTGCACATGAATGCTCATACCCACTCATGGGAGCCTACACATCTCGTGGCAAACATGTGAAGGTCAAGGCACCTTATAGAAGTTGGTTCTCTCCTTCTACCATGTGGGTCCACAGGTTGTCAGTTTTGCCAATAAGTCCCCTCACCTATTAAGTTGCCACTCGCCACCTCACCACATGCCAGCCCTCACAGATTGTTTAACTAGAAACTTCCTTCGGGATTAAAATTTTAATTTAAAAGGAATATGAAGTGAACACATCTGTGGCCGATACCACTGGCTGCTTACTCCACAACTGTACCTACCTTACTGTTCCCACTGTCTCCCACCACAGCATATAACAAAATGCTAGCTTTCAGGCCTCTGCAGCTAGAGATGGTCATATAATACAGTTCTAGCCAAGAGGACAGGAACCCAAGTCTGTATTGCAAACACAAGAGCCTTTGGGGTAAGGAAGACTTATGTTTTCTTTCATAAATAGAAGGAGATATAGGAGGCTGGTGCAATTATTCTCTTGAACCTAGCAGTACTGGTAGAGCTGAAGCAACCATTTTGGAGCCTAGAGGAAAACAACATGAAAAATGGCTAGGATAGTAATGCCAGCAACAATAAAAGGTGTTGCAATTCCTGGTAAATAAAAATGAAAAGAAAATCCCTTCATGCTTAAGTTCCCTAGTTAGGTTTTCTGGTTCTTGAAACCAAATGTAATCCTAAAAGACAGAAAGCAAGATACAGGATAAAGCATTCTAAGTACCTAGGAATGAGGACCAGAACATGGATCCCTGCAGCCATGGAAAAATTCAGGCAGGTATGGAGGCCCTCCTATAGTCCTAGTGATTAGAAGTCAAAGGACAAGTTCTGAGGGCGAGTTGCCTAGCTAAACAAGCAAACTGAAAAGTTCTAGGTTCAATTCAAAGACCATGCTTCAAGGAGTAAGATAGTGACTAAAACAGACCCTCATTGTCAACCTCCAGCCTCCACACACGCAGGTATACATCCACCTGCGCACATACCCAAACATGGGAACACATATGCTCTGGTTAACTGTCAAGATTGGTGGAGGGTGTCATGGGTGAGTCATTTTATATAAACTGTCCTCTTAATACAAAATAATGAGTGAAAGAAAAACGTCTTCTTCCTTTCTTCTGGCAGGCCTGGGTAGCAAATCTAAGGTGTCACATAACATAACAAGTATACTAATCCTGAGCTACAGCTCAAACTTTTTTTCCTTTTTCTTCTAAGACAGAGACTAAGTTGTGCAGGCTCGTCTTGAATTTCCTCTGTAGCCCAACCTGTCCTTGAGGTCTCCATCCCATCCCCCTACCTGGGTGGTCACCACACCTGACTTTTTTTAACCCCTTTAAGTAACTCAATCACTGTGTTCGTGGAGTCTTAAAAGCTCAAGCACATGCATGGCATGGATGCATCGGCTTTAATGGATTCAGTGGTAGAAAGGCTGGCTTGCCTGAGCTTCAAAAGGAGCTGCAGACTGAAATCCCCAGTGTCAGAGGTGACACGATACCCCATACTCACTCTGTCACAGGTTCCACGCCTGCCTCTCCCATAGCAAAGCACCCAGATACCCCAGACAGACTGATGGATTGACCCAAAATGTCTCAGACACATGATTCTGCCATAGCTTGAATGAGTTCAAGACAATCATCACACAAGAAATCCCTGCTCCCCTCCACACACAGTCTCCACAGGCCCTTCCTGTGCACCCATCTTCCTTAAAAGAGTACAGTCTGCTGAGAGTATGTGTGCTATGTGCTACTGTTAGGATGGAAAAATTTAGCCTAATTCCCCAGAAGACCCAGGAAGCTGGGAGTCTTAAATCCCAAGCTGATGGTCACCTACTTTAATATTTACGGTAGTGACTGAACACCCAGAAGCCTGTGCGAAAGCAGACATCCTGGGCTAAGGGCGGGGTTGGATACTTTAAAGTAATTGGTCTGCACTGGATGCTACGAGGTGATTGGTTCACGATGCGCGGGCTTTGCTATAACCCTATAAAAGCTGTCTCAATTCTGTGCTAGGGGTCGTCACTAAGCCCTCTACCATGGTGACGACCCCAGTATACTGGAATACAAAGGACCTTATGAGTTTGCATCAAGACCGCTTCTCGTGAGTGATTTGGGGGGGGCCGCCTTTCCTGAGTGGGAGCGCGAGGGACCACGCTCTCGCGGGTCTTACACTACACTGCACTGAGAAGCCTGCTAGTGCCTCTTTCTTAAGATACACATCATAGGCGCCAACGAATGGTTCATTCGGGAGAGGACTTGGCTGCACAAACATGAAGACCTGAGATCCCTCAACAACAGCCAACATCTGAAATCCGGGGGCTGGAGACGGGGAAAGACAGATCCCTGGGGCTCCTGTCAGAGGCCAGTATAACTGAGCTCCACATTCAGTGATACACCCCGTCTCAAAAAGAAAGGAAGACACCCAACACTGACCTCTGGCTTCCACATGTATGTACACACACGGGCATAGAGATATGACTATACACAGAAAAACATGTAGCACAACCATGACACATTTAGGAATAAGGAAATGGAGGCTACCATCAAGCAACTAGCCCACTCCACATGATGGGAAGTTTTCAAATCCACAGGCTCTCGCGTTTAGCCTTGATTCCAGCCATACATCTCCAGATTCCCTTAGGGCCACACCTTCCCTCCCTCTGGGCCCTCAAGGTACATGGAAAGACTGATCTCACTTCCTCCTACCAAGAATACTACTGTCACCCAGGTGGGTCAGCTCTGTCCCCACCACCAAGCATGAAGTGGGTGAGAAGAAAATAAGAAAACCTGACTAAACTGCAGCTGCAGTGTCCCCAGATAATGGTATGAGACACATCCTGGGTTAAGATATCAAAGAAACCTTATCAAAGCTCTCAAAAGACATGCTAATCCAATCGTAATCACCAGCTAACCTTCCCAGCCCTAGGGAATCCAACTTGCCTATGGGCCACTGATCTCCAGCCTGACAAAGGTGATCAGGGGGACCAGGTAGGAAAGAGCCTACCTTTTGTCATCTATTTTGCTTTGTTTGTGGTCTCTCGTGCATGTTAGACAAATGTTCTACCACTAAGCTAAGTTCCCAGTCCTCATCTTATATATTGGGTTTGTTTAAAGGGGCATTGTGTGCTGTTTTGTACTGTGTGTTTTGTTTTGAGATAAAGCCTCATTCATCCCAGGCTGGCTTTGAACTCACTATGCAGCTCAGACAACAGAACTTCTGATCATTCTGTCTCCACCTCCTGCATACTAGGATTCACAGGTTTGCACCACCACACCTGGTTTATAAAACTGGTGCTGGAGATGCAATCCAGGGCTTTGTGAATGCTGAACATCCCCAGCCCTTCATCTACTTTTAAGAAGAGACTCTTAAGAACATCAATAGGAATGGAGTACAGCTCAGTGGTACAGTACTTTCACCAGCACGCATGAAGCCTTGCATGGAGCCTTGAGTTCAATCCCCAGCACTGTCCGTGCACACAAGCAGTCACCCCATAATGATGATGATGATGATGACAATGGTGACAGCTATTCTTAGACCATGCTACAACTGTGAGCTAGCCAGCTCTTTTCTGGAAAACAAAGCAAAAGCTGGAATGTAACTTTTTTAAATGTTTTGAACTATTCCTTCTGCTACAGGAATGGCTTCCAGGGAAAAAGCCAACAAACCCCATGTCCATAATAGCATCAATACAATATGTTTTCTCTCTTTCTCAAAAAAGAAAAAACAAACAACAACAATTTAAAAAAAAAAAAACAAAACAAACCATGACAGAGGAGGAAAGAAATGCTATTGTGACTTAAATGTCAAACCACAGCTAATAATGACAACAAGTGTGGTAGAGCACTGAAGGCTGTCATTACAAGGTTATGTAAGGATGGGAAAGTCCTACAGCAATAATATCACAAAGCGGAATGCAATCTACCACTTCGGCCACTCCAAACCCCTTGAGGGTTACAAGTATTATATTCCAGACAAACCTGGACTCACCTCTCACCCGCCTGTGCATGCCAGGTGTCTGTGCCCTGTTTAAAAAGACCCCACCCACCCACTTTGATCTCTTTCCTGTTCCCCTCTTCTCTTCTGTCCTCTCTGTCTCTGTACCTCTTTTCTCTTTCCTTCCCTCTCCCTCCCCTTTCTAATAAAACTTCTCACTTAAGCTCTGTCTGCCTGGCATGTTTGTCCATGACCTGGGTCACCCTCACCCACCATGGATACTGAAGATGATAGGCTTTGGATCTTTTCTATGTCACTCATGGAAACTGCACCCCACCCCCTTCAAACTACATGGTTGCCCTACATTCTGCCAGTGATCCATTGTTGGAAGTATGGCCTCTGCTCTTTTCACTTGTCTGTTTCCCTCCTATTCCCGGCATGCTAAAAGTCTCCCCCACCCACAGCATGACCTCCTGGTGCCTCCCACTTTGGCTAACCGTGTCTGGGGACAGGAATCCTCCCTCCATCTGGGAACACTCTGTTTCGATTAGGCATCTTATGCTCCTGTTCAAAATGTCTCTCTCCTGTTTGTCCTCTTTCTGCCGCTGCCCACCATCCAGCCCAGTTTGTCGAGTTCCTTGCTCCCACACAGTTTCAATACTACCCTGGGTCTCCTCCAAGCAAATGCCAGTGGCTCACAATGGTCTGACCTGAGACTGACAGCACCTGCTCGGAAACACCTTCTATTGTCTGTTTTATATGTATGAAAGATGTATGTATGCTGTATATGGTGAGGCCACATGTATGTGATTCTGAATGCCTGAGTACTTGTAATGTGTGTCTTACGAAGTACATCTGGTTTAAAATCTGTAAAATACCTTACAACACGTGCACAGGCGCCATCTTGCTAGGGTGAAACACTTAACCTGCTTCTGGCAACTGCCATCTTGACTAAGGTGGACCATGTCGAGTAGCTGCATTGGCCTAGCTGCAGGTCTGCCCACCCACGAGCTTCCTACCTCTGCTGTACCAGCAGCCTAGTCAGCTTCTGCCAACAAATCCTGCTGTCAGTCAAAATTCATTCACTTTTTTGCCTTTATTTGTCACTAAGTTCTTCTGTCACTGTTGCCCATGGCTTCTTTGCATGCCTAATGGCGAGCCTTTCCAGGACCGGTGGAGCAGACATTTCATGCAAAACAAACAAACACACTAACAAACAAACAAACCCTGCCTGTTCCATCTGCAGTGGATCTGCTTTCTTGTCACTGGCAGTTTTAAGTCTGCTCTGTTTGCTACCACATTGGAATCAGAGATCACACTCTGGTTCTTCCTTCTTCCTTTACCCTAGTCTGTTTAATATATCTACGTGGACGTGTACATAGAGCTACTGTTTAAAAAATGTAAGCCAGCTTTAGCTCTCTATATATGTGTATCTCCTTCTAGACTAAGGAAGCAATAAGTCTCAAATATTTCTAAATTGTCTTGTATTCTTTTAAGATGATAAAATTTTCACTTTAAATTCATAATGTATTTTTAATTGATGCTGAAAAATCTAAGCTTATAAAGATCTAATTCAACTTAACAAAATATTTACACCACCCAAATCCTTCCTGTAAACTGTTTACAAGAGTGACCTATCAAAGTAAAATTGAGTTAAATCAGTTATAAACTAAACTTAGAGATTAGTTCCTCCCATACTCTTCACTGTTGTCAGTTTTTAAGGTTAAGCTTCTATTACAAAAGGGGATTTTTCTTCATTTCTTTGTCCTTCACAGGCATAAATCTAACCTAATAAGCTAAAACCAGTTACAGTCAGGCTGAAGGCTCTGAGTAAAACATCCCTCCATAGCCTCTCAGCTTGGATCCAGTTCTCCAGACACATCCTGCACTAATGTTAGTGTAGCGTAACTAAGACAGATTAATTACAGGGAAAAAGCCTTATCTAGCCTCCTATGTGCTTAAGGCAAATAACCAAAGACAAATTTTGTCTGCTGAGATATACTAACTAGACAGAGAGCCCTCAAATGCTCAGAAATCCAGAGAATATGGCATTCCACATAAGGAAACATAAAAAAATGTTTCCTTAAAAAGCTTTTCATAACAGAGAGGCAGGCCAAATGCTGACAATACCTCCTTTCCTCCAAGAAGACTGGTGAACAAAGAAGAAACTCCACCCACAAAAGTGGTAACACTAACCACTGAGAAACCTGCCCTTCACCTCAACTGTTGCAAAGGACTCTTAACAGGAGGACACTGGAATGGACTTCCATGTTGCCCAAGGCCAATGGTAGCTGAGTCTTCCTAAAGCTCCTAATCCCAGCATCTCCAAGGCTTTGTAGGCCCAGTGCTAATAGCAGAAGGCAGGTGTCTAAAGCCTCTGCCCTCAAAAACTGTGGAGGACTCTGGGGGTGGCTGTCCATGCAGCCAGATAGTAAGTCTCTATTATTCTCTAATCATTAATTCAGGTAAAATTTTATCCTTCTCAAGAACTCTGGTATAGTTTCACAGCTAGTAAATTTCAGTATAAATCCTTTGTTTAAAAATACGTTTTAAAGTATAAAGTTTATGTAAGAACATACAAGCTTAAGATGTAGGAATCTAAGTGTTTTAAGGTATAACAAAGTGTATAAATACAAGTTATCAGATTTCTTTCTCATGATGCTACTGTTCATAGTTTTAACATTAATCAATTAAGTTCTGATAAGCTATTAATCCAACTCTGGCAGAGTAAAAATGTTAATGCTTTCAACCAAAATCATCTATGACATGAATATACATGCAAATCTCAATACAGATTACAAACAGGAAAAATACTAATGTGTCTAAAGTTCATCTTTTCACAAAAAACGTATTCTTGTAAAGTTCCTCTGCTCTGCCAACCTCTTGCCAGGTCTAAGAGGCACCAGAGAGTTCCTTATGGCCTGGACTGCAATGAAACAACCAGCCATTCTAGGACATGGCAGCACCCCAGCTTTCTCAGGTCCCCCAAAGATGGTTGATGCCCTTATTCCCTAACCTGCCACACCTAACTCCTCACCTTTTTAATAATAATAAAAAAAAAAAAAAAAAAGAAGCAAGGAATGCTGTAATCCAGGCAAAGCTGGCAACTCTCCACCCCATCCCACCCCACCCACCCACACACACACACCTGCCATGCGCATGGCAGGTGTGTAAGCGCTGACTCCTTTTAAAAAAAAAAAAAAAAAAAAAAAAAAAAGGCACTGACCCATTTGGCTCTCCTTCCCACTGTTCCCCAGGGGCAGACAGGACTTTCCCTGCCTGCCTCCCTCTTCTCTTTGGTCCTCTCTCTGTCTCTGCCTCTTTAGCTCTTTTCTCCTTACTTCTTCCTTCCTCTTTCTAATAATATTTCTCACTTAAGCTCTGTCTGCCTGGTATTCCTGTCCCCCAACTCAGTCACCCTCGGCCTGCCAAGGTCCCCCACATACTTTATTATAACCGCAGAAAGATATACGATGGCCCAGGAGAGAATCTTCACAATGCTCAGGAGAGACGGAGGGCCAAGGACCCCAATACACTGTACACCCTAACAAATTAACAGTCAAAAGATGCAGCAGGCTACATAAAGACACGCAGCCTTACTTTCACTACTTCCAGAAAGGTTCCTTATGTTGCCTGGGCTGACTCTGAGCCTCCTGCCTCAGTCTCCCAGATGTCTGGAATGGCACAGTACTAATTTGGATTTGAACAAGTGGGGTTTTGTTGTTGTTGTTGTTGTTGTTGTTTTTCAATCTCATCTTGCAGAGACCGGCTTCTAACTCATAAGCCTCCTTCCCGTCCCAACCTGGGATTAGAGGTGTATACTTACCACACCCAGCTAGAAATGGAATTTTCATTCACTGTCATTCAGAAAAGGCTAGTTATAGCTATAGACTTTGGCGTGGACCACATAGCCACCACTGCCACTTGACAAGAGTTCCAGCATTTTGACGTTCAGACCACACTTCTCCAGCACCTTTTTATTTCATTTTTAATGATTCTCACTATTAATTTCCCTTTGGGAAATTATGTGCAGGCTTTAGTAAAGGATGGAAATGTGTACAATGGTAACCCCTCTAAATAAAATAATTATTTGAAAATAAAAATTTCTGACACTGGAACCAGGAATCTCACTGTGGCTTCCTAATTACACCAAAAACAGGAATGTTAGAGATTCACTGGACACAGCTGACCCCAAGGATGAAGAGCCTACAGTCCAGATCAGAGCCTGAGGCCATTAATGACAACAGTTCAGCTAGTTAAGTACAGAGACATCAGAATGTAGGATATAATGCGAAGGAGTTTAGACACCAGGACCTTCCCTTTTGGGGGCACAGAAGAGGAGCAGGCCCATATAGTAAAACTAAGACACAAAGGGACACAATTAGGGAACAGCTCAGTGCTTAGCCCCTTGAGGTATGAAAATTGCTCTTAAATTATAGTGTCTAGTTCCCAAGTCCTTTTCCCAAGGTCAGGCATTTGGACAAAGGCCTCCAATCCCTTAAGGGCTTGAGGAAAGTTCCTGTCTGGTAAACCAGTCATTCTCTTTATCTCGGGGAAGAGAACTTGTGGCCCTTCATTAACATATGACTATGCCTACTGTCAAGGTCAGTGTCAGATTCTTCAACCCCTGCTCTCAAGCCACACCCCAGTTCACTTGCCCCTTTTCTCCCTCTTAATCCTATGTTCAAGCCTAGACTATGAAAGGTGTATTCTTTTTTCAATAAATGCTACTGGCAGCCATCCTAAATCACCCTCAGATCATGTCCATCCCACCCCCTGAAGCAGGTCTTCAGAAAGACTTCTTGGAGGATGATCAGTCTTTATATTAAAGATTAAAATTTACATAATTTTGACTCATGCACAAGGATACATTTTGTATAAAAGGGAACTCTAGACAAACAGTATCCATATCACAGCTCTGTAACCCTGAGTATTTCATAACTAATGGAAAAGATGAGTGACATTCTATATATCATTGTGGATGGTAAAAACATCAGCAGAATAAAGACTATAATCTATGCAGACTTTTATATATGCTATTCAGTTTATGATCAGGGTGGAAGGGCATGGCTACAGGCTGACCTAACAGAACAGCATTTTTGTAAATATGTCTGTTGTGTGTGGTTTATCTGGCAACAGAGCATATGTCATTTTTATAATCAGAAAACTCTGGTGCAACCAGAGACTCTGTGGGGAGAGCATAGTGACACCTGAGGATAGGATATTAGTAAAGCCTTACATGATATTTGTTAATTCAAAATACCTTTTAAACAACATAGGGGAAATGCTTAGAACTTAAATACATCTTTGAAAAACTGGAAGGGACCCAACCACCCTCCTTTGGTCTCCTGACCTCAGCTCTCTGGTATGCAAGGTTTAACTTCACTGCCCAAAACTCTCTCACATCCAGAAAAGCAACTCCAGCAGGCTTCCCAGCCTGCCCAAGACTATTATGCCACGAAAACAGTAGGTATTTAGTAAGTGCTGCAGGGATGGCTTGTGGGAGAATAACTGTAGCAACCTAGTAATTAACTAGCAAATTTCAAACGGTGAATGTCTCTTAACCAGGCAACTTCCAGTGGGAAAACTTATTCCGCTGAGTCATACGCACATGTACACATGCAAATACATACAGCATGATCAGAAATGTTCTTCCCCCCGCCACCCCTTCCCAGTACTGATTAATAGGCTGAAAAACTAAAAATGACCCTGACAATCACCAACAGACAACAAGGTGAAGCCTTGGCTTCTTAGTTTTTCCACAGAAGGATCAAAAAGAAATGTAACTTCTTATTCTTTCAAATTCCATAGACTTCACACTGAAGGATATTAGCTTACTGTCAAGAGAAGATACAGAATATTTATAGTATGAAGAATACAGGGAGAAAAATGTACACATGTAAGTGCAAAAAGCAAAGATATTTACAAAACATGTTCTGAGCTGGGCGGTGGTGGCGCACGCCTTTAATCCCAGCACTTGGGAGGCAGATGAAGGTGGATCCCTGTGAGTTGAGGGCAGCCTGGTCTACAGAGTTATACAGGCAGGGGAACGTTCTCATCAGTGCTTGCTTCAGAGAGTGGTGAGCAGGAAAGAGCATTTGAAACTCACTTTTCCCTTCATATTCTTCTAGATTGTTCACCTTTTTTTTTTTAAGCATAGCCCTAGTGCGCTATCATCCCAGCTACTCGGGAGGCAGAGGCAGGAGGACAGCTAGCTCAAGTCTGGCTGCCAAGCTTGATCAATTCTGAAATTCCCTCACAAAATTTAAAAGTAAAGAGGTCTGGGGGTATAAATTCAGTAGTGCATACTGCTTAGCTGGTATGTGTGAGGCCCTGTACTACAAAGCTCAGCATGCACAAAGCTCTGGGTGTGATCCACAATGACACTTGGGAGGGGAAGGAAGTTAATTCAAGGTCATCCTTGGCTATGTAGGGAATTTGAAGGCAGCCTGGGCTAAAGACATTGTCTCAAAAGAAAAAAGGATAACGGGCAGGGAAGGAGCACCATTCATCAAGAAAACTGCAGTCTAGATCTGGGCAGGGTTGCAGCCCAGAGAGCACTCAGATTCCATTCCCAGCACAGCACCCTCCCTCCATCTGCTTCAACACAGATCAAAGGCCCTGACTGCTCCCATGCTGGCCTGGCCAGCACAGCACCCACCTGGGATGTCCAGGCCCTTTAGTCCCAGTCTGCTAGGCTTCATGCATCTGTGAAAAGCTTTAGACAGGGCTTTAGTGAGACAGTTCTACAGACCCTGTAACTCTTCCGAGATTTTAAAATGTAGTAATACAGAGCCAGGGATGGAACTAAGTGGCCAGAGTGCTCATCTAGAACTTGTGAAGCCCATTTCCATCCCCAACTCTGAAGAAATTGGTCCACTGATGCTCCCCTGTAATCCCAGCACTCAGGAAGTAGAGGTAGAATATGGGAGGCTCAAGATCACCCTCTGCTACATGAGAAGTTCAAAGCTAGTTTGGGCCACATGAAACTCTGTCGTGTGTGTGTGTGTGTGTGTGTGTGTGTGTGTGTGTGTGTGTGTGTGTGTGTATTTTACTCTATGCTACTTTGGCCACATCATGCTCCTCAGGACCTCTACATTGGGCTTCCCTCTGTGGGGCTTTTGTCCCATATCTTTACATAGCCAGCTCTACCACCAAGATGTTAGGACAAATGTCACTTCTTGTTAAGGTGGTTTATACCCACCCTAGTTCTTCCTGGTTTAGGTCTCTGTGTGGTTTACTATAATCTGAAACTTTGTGGCATCCCTAGCACAAACATGAGGACATGGACCTGACCTCTCTTGTTCAAGACTACATAGTAGATGTTCAATTAAAGAAAGAAAAAAGAAAACAGAATAACAATGGAGGAGGGTGACTGTGGAGGAACACAAGAACAAACCAGATCTTAAAAACCACCCCAAAGATCTCTAAACTTCAGCACTTAATGTAAAGATTCAGGCACTATGCTGGCCTGCCCCTGTCACCTGACAGGATGCACTCAGGCAGTACCCTGGTCAGCAGACAAAGTGCAAAGGACCCCTTTAAAAGAAAGACCCTGCCCACTCATGCTCTCTTTTCTGCTCTCCTTCCTGCTGCTCCCCTGGGGCCAACAGGACTTTTTCTGTCTCCCTCTTCCCTTCTGCCCTCTCTCTGTCTCTGTTTCTTTACCTCTTTTCTCTTCCCCCACCCCTTTCCCTTCCTAAAACTTCTCACTAATCTCTGTTTGCCTGGCATGTTTGTCCCCTGCCTCAGTCAACCCTCCCCTGCCATGGAATCCACCAACGTTCCCCTCTCGAATTAGCCTAATAATTAATCCATGCTCTCTGTAAACAGTGTTCCAGAGCAGTCATCAACCAAGAGGTCAAGGAAACTGAGGTTCTCAGACACTACAGGGAAATGTTCCACAAAAATCTTCTTTATAACTTGAGGGTGGCAGCTCAGAGCCACCCTCTCTGGTCACTAACCCCAAGGATGAGTCCAACAGGCAAATCAAAACAGCAACAGACTCTGGACTTGGTTGCCATCTACTTAACCCGAGGCAGCTCAAAATGAGGGAGTGGAAAGCCAGGTGTGGTGGCACACACCTACAATCCCAGAGGAAGGACATGCTGGCTCTAAAGAAAGACCCTGTCTCAGAGGAAAGAGGCCTGTAGAGTTGACTACATGGGCGTAGTGCACCTTCAGCACCCATGTAAAAAGGCAGAGACAGAATGTAGCAGGAACCCTCTGGCCAGTCAGCTTAACTAAATAGGTAAACTTCAGGTTCAATGAGACTCCATCTCAAAATAAAATGGACATCCACCTCTGGCCTCCACACATGGACATAAAATGAACAGTGTGCTGGGAATGGTAAAGCACCCTTTGATCTTAGCACTCAAGAGCCAGGGGCTCTGAATTTGAGGCCAGTGAGAACTACACAAGGAGAGCTCACAAAAGCAGGGGGTGGGGGTGGGGGGGGGTGGTTAGGGCCTCATAGCTACTCCCTACGTAAAAGACATTTCTCTGGTAACACCAAGCTTTGTCTCCTACACACCAACAGAAGAGTGGATGAGGGAAGCAGCTCTTGGTGAAGGAAAGACAGTCCAGGTGCTCTCTGGCTAATGAGTGTAGCCTCTCTCACCTCTCATTAAGCTCCAGAGCTACCCCACACCAATCATCCAATAAGCTGCACAGCCTAAAAGCCCAGGAACTCCAGCTGATCCTCCATCTTCCTCCACATCAGTGACTGTGGGTTAACCCCTAGAGAACAGTTGGCAATGCCTGATGTATTTTTGGTTGTTGTAACAAGGGTTGGTATGCCCAGCAACCTGTGGGCAGAGGCCAGGATGTTGTCAAATACCCTGAAGTACCCAGGGTAGCCCTACACCACAAAGAACAATTTGGTCCAACTGTGAATAGGGTTGAGAAAGTAGGCTATTCTCCCACACCTTGCAACTCCCATAAATACAGTGTCTTACCACATCAAGGTGTCCTCAATCAGCTAACCCCAAGGGGGAAAAGACAGGCACACACCTCCACCAGGGCAGATGATACCCCAATTTCTTGTCAAGCCAGGAGAAGCTTGCTCCAGAATGTCTGGGCTCTCCTTAGGACTCCAACCCACTTACTCACTTTTATGAAAGTTCAGGCAAGTTTTTACAAGCTGGTGTTTTTTACTGACCATTAAGATCTGGTCATAAAAGCCACACCTTGCCCTAGTTGGAAAACCTAGAGAGTCTCGGGCATATCAGATACTTGTTTACGAATCCTATGGTACCCAGAGGACAGCCCCGGCCCAGCCACTCCTGCTAAGGCAAATGCACCTGGACTGAACTGAGACAGGCTCTTCACGTTGCCAGCCTAGCCAGCGGGGATGAGATGCAGTTGAGCAACCGAGCACTTGCCTAGATATTCAAGACCCTGGGTTCATCCTCCAGAAACACACAAAAAGCATTAAGGAAAGACTCTAAGGGCTGGAGAAATGACTCAGCAGGCAAAAGCCTGACTGCTTTTGTCAAGGGTCCAAGTTCAGCTCCCAGCACCTGCATCAGACAGCTCACAATTACTGTATCTCTAACTCCAGGGCACCCAATGTTCTGGCTTCCTCAAGCACCCACACACATGCCTGTACTCATGCCTGCGTGCGTGCGCGCGCGTGCACACACACACACACTAAAACCAGGTGGTGGTCATACAGACCTTTAGTCCCAGCACTTGGAAGGCAGAGGCAGGTAGATCTCTGAGTTCAAGGTAAGCATGATCTACAGAGTGAGTTCCAAGACAGCCAGGGGAAAAACAAAAAACAAATCAAAAAGTTAATCTCACTATTCTGGAGGCAAAGACAGGCTGATCTCTGTGTGTTTGAGGCCAGCCTGGTCTATATAGTGAGTTGCAGGCCAGCCAGAATTATGTAAAAAGGCCCTGTTTCAATAGTGGTAGTGATGATGATGATGATGACTCTTTTAAAAATCTAAAGGCCAGGCTTGGTGGCATACATCTTCTAATCCCAGCACTTGGGAGGCTGAGGCAAGAGGATCAAGCATTTAAAGCAAGCATAGGCTACACAGTAAGATCCAAGCCAACCTTTGTCCCAAACAAACAAAGTAACCTACTGAGCCAGGTAAGTCCCAGTTCAGTCACCTTAAGGTTGGGCTATGAGGCAATAGATCCAATTTGAATACTAACAGACAGATGTCACATGAACTCCACCCAAGAAAGATGGCCAACCAGGTGTGAGAAATATAAGCAAAGACAATGGACACTTGGCCTTCCAAGAGAGCAGCAGTAAGGAGGAGCGGGTTCTACAGGCCTGTTTTCCAGATGCAGCTACAGTGTGGCCCAGTACTGCCCAATATTATTTAAGAGAAGCCAGAAATCAGATATTTATGCAAAATCCTCCAGTAGTTAAATATCAGAGAAGACAGCAGTTCACATAATTAAAATACAGCCAAACACCACAATTGGCAGCCACACAGCAAATTTGAGGTCAGTCTAAGCTATATAAGAGTAATAAAAAAAAATAAAACAAATATTAGAGATTAAGTAAATAAGTAAAGCCAAGCCAGCCTAAAGGCAGGCTAGAACTAAAACCCAATTCAGAACACCTACCTCAATTATATACACTCAAACACTGAGACCAGGCCTACTGGCAGTAATCTACAATCCCAGCAGCACTCAAGAGGCTGAGGCAGGAAGACAGTAAGTTCCCGGCTAGCCTGAGCTACAAAGCAAGATTCTGTCCCAAAAACAAAACAATAAAAAGCAGATATGGTGGAACACACCTTCAATTCCAACACTTGGGAGGTAAGAGGCAAGCGGCCTATGAGTTTGAGGCTAGCCTGGTCTATACATCAAGTTCCAGACCATCGTTATATAGGCTATCCGTCTACAAATAAATACATTTTCAGTTTTATTTATTTGTTCAACTGTTGGTTGAGCCTACTGGATGCAAGGCACAGGGCCCAGGGAAAAACAGGCAGACATGACCTCACTGGACTATTGCAACACAAAATATAAAACAAGGAATAGCATTTTATCCTGAATGTCTCCAAGAGAGGCTTCAAGGAAGCTTGAAAGCTATTCTAGCATTTTAGGTCATTTATTCATTCATCAAGTAATTACTGGGCACCAGACCCTGCCTTTGATGAGGAGTATAGTTGCATACACAGCAGAGAAGTAAGCAAACTCCTTGATGTATGAGAAAAGTTAAGAGCAATGAGGTAGGGGCAAAAAACCTGGGTGTACAAGTGGCAGGGGTCACAGAAAAGATGCCTGAGGAGACCCTGTGACAGGAGGAGGGAGTAACCAAGAAAGCAGCTCGATAAGAACAGAAAGCGAGCAGGGCCATATATTCCAGAGCTGATTGAAACAACTGAAGGGTGCTAAGCAGAGGAAAGGCAGGGTTTGGTCTGCCCCTCCCTCCTGCCCTCTCCCTCTGTCCCTGTCTCTCTTTCTCATTTTGTTTTTTTTCAAGACAGGGTTTCTCTGTGTACCATCCCTGGCTGTCCTCGAACTCAGAGAGATCTATCTGCCTGCCATTTCTAAGTGCTGGGTCTGGTGCCTCTTAATAGAACTCCTTTGGGCTGGAATTGGGAAGAGCTTGCCCAGCAGTTACCAGGCCCTGGGTTCTATCCCCAGCATCACAAAATACCACAAAATAAAACTCAGGCCAGGAGGTAGTGGCACTTGTCTGCACTCAGGAAGCAGAAACAAGTGGATCTCAGTGAGTTTGAGGCCAGCCTGGTCTACAAAGAGAGTTCCAGGACAGCCGGGGCTATCACACACACACACACACACACACACACACACACACAGAGAGAGAGAGAGAGAGAGAGAGAGAGAGAGACAGAGAGAGAGAGAGAGACAGAGACAGAGACAGAGAGAGCACAATCCCTGGCTGTTAGGCTGATATTACAATGCGGGGACCAAGGGAGGACAGAGAAAGAAGAGTGACAGGAAGCTGGGTGTGGTGGTACGGGGCTATTATTCCAGTTACTGGGGTAACTAGGCAGGAGAATCACAAGTTTCAGGGTCCATGCGGGCTAAAGAGTTGAATGAAGGACAGTCTGGGCAGTTTAGTGAGATCTTTGTCTCAAAATAAAAAGTAAAAACAGGGCTTGGGTGTGCCCATAGCTCAGTGTCATAAGACCCTAGATTCAGTCCTCAGCCTTACGAAAGCAAATATTGTCCAAAAGTAGTAACGAATCAGTTAGATGGCACCTCAGGCCCCAGGAAGCAGCCCTGACAAGTCTGGATACCTTCTGCAAGAACAAGCAGATAGACAGTAGAAGGGAACAAGAATCAGGAACACCATGGGTTTTGGGCCCTCAAGAGAAAGGCCCTGGCCTTAACCACAGAGGCAGCTGCAATTTCCTCCTGCAAGGCCAAGCGACATGGTCATAGACGGTGAATTAGAGCCTCTCAGGCCAGCTCCACAAGTCACCAAAGCCATTTATCTGGTTCTCTGGACACCCTCACCCCACCATTTTGGCTATGCTCAAATGCAACATCCATCTGGGGCGGGAGGGGAGTAGTGGGGACCTGACTGTATCAACCCACAGTCGTAGGAGAGCAGGGAAGACAGTTGTGGTGGAAGGCAGTGGAAGGACTTTGAAAAGCAACAAGGTGCTTGCCGGGTGGATGGGAGGCTTTCCAAGGCCACTTGCTACCCCAGGCCAATTCCACCAGTGAGTCGCCAAGACCCATGTGCTACAGTGGTCAGGCAGTGTTCAGTGTTCAGGAGCTGGAGGGCCCCTACAACCACTCACTCCAGAGTGTGTCCTGCCTGCAGGTCTCGGGCTGACTTCTGTATGTGACCAGATGTTCTAGGCAGTTGCAGCAAAAATCAAATATGGAATCCCACCCAACTGCAAGCACTTACATCTACTGAGCGCTAACCAAGTACTGAGCCAACTACTAACCATGCACTGTGTGTGATGGTGATGAGGGATGTTCTTCTGTATATATGTTTCTCTTACTGGTTGATAAATAAAACACTGATTGTCCAGTAGCCAGGCGGGAAACATAGGCAGAGCTACCAGATAACGATAATTCTGGGGAGAGGAGAGAGAGAAGCCACCAGAGAGAGACCATGTAGCCCTAAAAGAGTAACAGGCTAGAGCATTCTCGGTAAGTCAAAACCACATGAAGATACACAGTTTAGTAGAAGTGGGTTAATAATTAAGAGAGAGCTAGCTAGTAAGAAGCCTCAGCCATCGGCCAACAGTTTATAATTAATGTAATGTAATCTGTGTGTTTATTTGGAACTGAAAGGTGGCGCTGGAAGGAAACACCATCTACATGATGGGGCGTGCATATGTGTAAGAACACAAATACCCATGTATAAACTAAAGGAACATGCCAGGTGTTTTTCTAGGTTGTTCTTTCCTTAAGAAGGTCTCTCACTGAACCTGAAACCTTTGGAATGCTAGCTGACCAATCTTTTCAACCCAGTCAATGACACAGTCATGCCTGGCTTTTTATTTGGATCCTGGGATTCAAACTCAAGTCCTCCTGCTTGCACACCAAACTCTCTTGCCCACTGAGCCACTTCCTCTTACTTTTTTCTTTTTTCTTTTTTTTTAAGAGTAACTTACAAAGAGAGGACCAGGCACCTTTTCCCAACCATCTTCCAAAGATCAGCCACAGCAACAACACCCCCCCCCCCACCAGCTCCACACTCCCAGTGAAAAAAGTAAGCCACTGCCAGCCCTCAGCTCCAACTTCCCACTTTGAAGAGTCTCCCTTCTCATCCCAGCCCTGTGCCTGAGGGAAGGTGGTAAATTCTCAAAGGCACAGGAGCAAGGTTCTGAGAATCCGTACAGGTGGAAACTTAACTTCTCTAAGCATGGTGTTGGTCCTAAAAAGATGTAAGTATGAGTTGCAAGCAGACCGTAGCCCACTCCCACCAAGGGAAGTGAATGTGAGTCCCAGGCAGTGACCAGCAGTTAAAGTGCAAAGTCTCACCCTGTGAGCCCCGTGAGCCCTGTGCAGTCCTTTCTATGATACATGTTCTCCCAGTGTCTGCAACCCCTCTGCCTCCTACAATCCTTCCTCCCCCTCTTCCAAAGGGTTCCCCAAGCTCCACATAAATATTTGAGTATACGTCTCTGCATCTGCTCCCATGTGAAGGGTAAACAGAGGAGGAGTGGATCTGGGAGGGGTGGGGCGGGGAGGGGGCTGAGGGGGTTGGAGGGAGGGGAAACTGCAGTGGAGATGTAATATATGAGAGAAGAATTACAAAAATAGACAAAGTGCAGTGCAGGCTACATCACTCACACTGATAAACCCATGACCACAGCACAGGCTAGACCATGCACCCCATAGCCCTAGAAGGCTGGGAAGCTTTCCCCCATAATCCTATTCCACCGCTAAACTGAGGCACAGTCAGCAGTGAGAACAGCTTACTCAAGATGATAAAGTCTAGTGGGGGATGTTAACACAACGATTGTGTGAGACTCTAGGTCCAATCTCAGGGTGGAGATGCAGCTACCTGCCTATCAATAGGTTAGTATGTGCTGCCTGCAACACTTAGCGTTGCAAGACACAAGCCACCTGCTTCAGTTAGCTGTCCTTGAGACACTGTCTCACTCTAGCCCAAGCTCCTCTGGAACTCTTAATACATCTGCCTCAGCTTCCCAAGTGCTGTAATTGCAGGTATATGCCTCCATATCAGTCTAACCGACATTCTCTGTATTGTGTTTGGATTCTGTAGCTACAGGAAAATGCTTGCTTGCCAACTGCCCTCTCACTCCTTCTGGTTCCAGGACTCCAGAAACAGAGGCATCCAGCAATCCTAGACCAATGGGTGGAGGGGCATGGTTGAAAACTGGGAGAGGATGGGAACCTAAGGTGAAGGTCAGCCACCATTACTGCCAAGCACAGTTCATCCTTCTTAATTTTCTGTGGCAAAAACTCCCTAGAAAGAGAGAACACAACCCTGAGTTTCTTGAGTAGGCTTCTTAGCTGATTAGAAGATAGAAAACACCCCAAACACTTTTTAGTCATCATTGCACAGCAATAAAATACATCCTGGTATGGGTTGGTATGATGCTTGCTGCGCCTAATAAGCGGAGTTCAATCCTCAGACCTGGAAGGAAAGAACCAATCCCTCAGATTTCTGACGTCCACATGTATGCCATGGTATGCATGCCCTCATATATATGTATGTATGCATGTATGTATGTATGTATGTATGTATGTATGTGGTGTGTATAAATGTATATGTACATAAAAGTGTATATATGTATATAATATATATATGTATATATACAGTATTTGTGTATACACATGGATGTATGCATATATAAAAATAAACAAACTGGTACAGAATCTAATGTCTAATCAACCTATTTTCGCCTACCACAAAAGAAAATAAACCAGGAAATACACCAGCATCTATTTAACACTAAGCCAGATCCCACCAGGTTCTTGACAAATAATTCTGTTCTCTCCACACACGGCACACGTGGAGAACACACAGGTGTTCCTCTGTGGCAAACAGGCACCAGTCCCTTGCAGACTCCTGAAGGCTAATCACTAGCACTGTTTTTCGCCCTGGAAAAACTTCGTGGCTTTAAAATGAGAGTCATATCCAGGTGTGGTAAGTTTCTTGACCAAAAATGGCACCCTTCCTCACCCAAAAGACTAAAGTCTGCCATGGGTCTTCTTCATAGGTCGTCATTCCTATCAGGGAGGTATCCCAAAACAGTACAAGAAAGAACTTGTGGGCACTAATCGGCGACTAAGAAACGGGTGTTTTTTCCTGTTTCTCAAACAACGACAACAACAAAAAGTCATTGTGTCCAGAATGTCCTATTGTATTCACTAAATAATCAGGACTGCATGATACAGGAGTGTTCTGAACAATGGGCAAATCGCATTACAGGGACACGAAATCCACAAGCACTGGGGATTAGAGCAGTCAGGCAGGGAACCCAGCCTAAGATTATTATTTCAGAAGGAAGCTACCTGGAACGGGCCTGAAGTATCCGGTACACCCCCAGAGTAGAGCCTCAGCACCACACAGGGTAGAAGGCACTCCTCTGGGTACCAGGGTCCCTGGCATCTCCCACTGCATCCCAAACCCAAAAGGAAGGCAGAACGGCCTCCTACCCTTCTCTTGCCTTATCCTTCCTGTTTCTTTAAACTTTGCTGGTAGCATTTAGGCAGAAAGGAAGGAAAGGATGAGAAAACATGATGCCAAAGTAACAGGGAGGTAAAACAAACAGTGGGGGATCCCCAACACAAGGGGTGTGAAGTCCCTTTGTAGAGCTCGTGCCCGGTGCTCAGAGACGGGGTGTGTGCTGTGAATGGGGATCCCACCCCCACAGGGGACCGAAAACCCCCACTTTGCTGCCTCCACAGAACCCCAAAGCAAAGAGGTCCCTCCCCGCGAACGTTCAGCAATCCCGGAACCGGGTCCATAGAGCCTGGCCGCGGCGGCTGCGCCCGGGCCCGGATGGTGGGTCCCCCGTCTGCAGAGCGGGACTCAGGCTGGGGAGCGGCTGGGCCCTCGCGTCCTAGCGTCCCCCGTGGTCCCCAGACATCCCCGACCACCCCGCGCCGCCCCCGAGGGCCACCACCTACCCAAAGCGGGTCGGAGCCATCAGAGCTGCAAAAGCTACGTAGCGCCATGCGGGCGACCGGCGGAGCGAGGAGCCGCAGCGCAGCGCCGCGCGGTTGGCCCGCGTCACCGGGATGCAGCCCCGCCCAGCCCCGCCCAGCCCCGCCCCGCCTGCCCCGCCCCGCGCGTGGGAGCAAGTGAGGCCACTTGGTGCCCGGGGCTGGGCGTGCAGGCCGCCTCTGCAGCTCCCCCCTCCTGCCGGTTCCTAACGCCGACTCGGCCGCGAGGAACCCCCCACCGTGGGCCCCCCACTCCCTGGCTTCGTCCCAGGCGATCCTAACTATACACCCTGTCCCCTACTGCGGGATTTGGAGCTTTTTCCTTCAGAATCAACTGGCGGGGTAGGGATGTAAGCTCCCAAGGAAGAAAAGGGAACAGATGAGGAAACTGAGGCTCAAAGAGGTGAGGAAACTCGCTCAGGGCCACTCAACGAGTAGAAGTGGAGTTCGTTCGAATCAGGAACCTTAAGATTCCATCCTAAACACTGAGGTCTCCAACCTAAACGCCTGTTTGCCACCCCTCCTCCCATGGTCTGCAAAGCATCCTGGGAATTTCTTCCACTCTTGAGTGCTGCCAGGAAATAAGTCCTTTCCTTGTGGTTTCTTGGTTTGGATTTGGGAGATTTCTTCGGGACATGCTCTCACATAACTAAGCTGGCCTCCAATTAAAACAAGGTTTCTCTGTATAGTCCCTGGCTGTCCTGGAGAACTGGATTTGTAGATTATACTGGCCTAGAACTCAGAGATCCACCTGCCTTTGCCTCCCAAGTGCTGTGATTAAAGGCATGGACCACCAGACTGGGCCATGCCATGCCTCTGCTTCTTGATAATCTAACCAACTGGGTTAATGTGCTGAGAATAGAACCCAGGACTTCCTCCGTGCTAGGCAAGCACTCTACCAACTGAGCCATGCCATCCGGCCCCTCGAAAATAATTTAAAAAATAACAATAAAGGTAAATGAATAAGATAAACATAATGTATGGGAATCAACCACAAGCCAGAGAATGTGTTAGGTACCAGATGCAGGGGCATGAACAAAACAGGCTCCTAACTCCACCCCATGAAGTAGGGCTGGCAAGAACCCAGTTATTAATCTTCATCATAGAGGCAAGGACACTGAAGCCTAGACACATAAGACTACTTAATATTCATGATTAGAGAGCTACTCAAGGCTTCATGCTTAACAATATAAACATTAACCTAAAACTCACATATCAACCCATGAAGTACATAATATTATATTATTCTTCCTATTTTTCAGGTTGGAGACCAAAACAGAAAACAAAAGTAACTTGTCAAAGATCATTTACATGGTGAATGACTGAGCCCAGCTTTTGAACAAAGCAGCCCTGCTTGGGGTGGGGCAGGTCAGGGGAGGGAATAAATTAATAATACCACTGAGTAATGCTGCCTCAATGCTGCTTAAGATACAGAGACTGAAGAGCTGGGTTGAAGTCCAGGAGTCTAAGCTTTCCAATGACTCCAACAATGGCTCTCCTCTCTCCTCCTCTTCTTAGGTGTCTGTCTGATGCACAGTCTCCATTAGCATACACACAGACAGCTATAGCAAATAAAAAAGAAAGCTGAGTGTACAAATGAGAGCCTACATACACAAATTTCTTGGTGAAGGAAGAAGGATGACACAGAATTTTTCTGAGATTCTTTGACTGGTCCAGGTCCCCCTCAATATGAGTGAGGGTTTGTTTATTTGGTTGGTTTTTGTTGAAATAGTAACATTTCTTTGTGTGTGTGTGTGTGTGTGTGTGTGTGTGTGTGTGTGTGTGTGCATCTAAATTACTTTTGGAGGTCAGAGGACAACCTAAGAGAGTTATTTCTCTTGGAACACGGGTTCCAGGGATCTATCTCAGGTCATCAAGCTTGGCAGTAAGTGCCTTTACCTGTAGAGCCATTTCTACAAATGAGTTTTTAAAGGATAATTACTTTCAGGTGACAATTCTCAATGCAATGTCACCCATGTTTATTGAACATCTGTTGTATACCAGGGGCCATGCCCTAGCAAGCTAGCAGCTAAGGCATGTTCAAATATGATAGACCTTAGAATGTGTTACGAGCAGTTTTTCCACCAGCCTGGTCCCAGAGCTGTGTCAGCCCCAAATAACAGACAGACATACTGTATTAGATATAAAGCTGTTAGCCTGTTACTAGCATTTCTTATTGGCTAGCTCTGTTTTAAATATTAACCCATTTTTATCAATCTAAGTGTTTCCACATGGTCTTATCTTACCAGAGAGAGGGTCAGGACATCTTCTCTCAAGTCCCTACATCTTGAATCTCCTCTCCTACATCTCCCAGAATCCTCCTTGTCTCCTGGTTCCCCCCCCCCAGCTGCCATCTTGCTTTCCTATTTGTCAACAGTTCGTTAACCAATAAGAGAAATATATTTACCGAATGATATCTCCCATCAAGAATGGAGTTGTATTTTCAAGTGTTTTTATGATAATGCAGGAGATATTAATCACATAATGTCATAGCAGAAAGTATGTTTACAACTGTCACAAAATCCAGGAAGAAAAGAAGATAAAGAGGGTCTAAAGGGAGCCAGGCCTGCTCGGGTAAAAGTCAAAAAGACTTTCTAGAAGACAGCTTTTTAAGTTAAATACAAGCAGAGTTGGGATTCCAGTGTGGACTGTGTCCTGAGCTGAAGAAAGCAGCCTATAAGAAAACCATAAAGCAGTTAGAACTGGTGCTGTATGCCTATGATCTCAGTACTTGGGAGGCTTAAGAAGGAGGATCCTGAGTTTTAGCCTATAAGTCCTGCTGCACAAGTATGAAAAACTGAGCTCTCAACTCCAGCATCCATGTCAAACACACCCATGTGTAAGAAAGGAAGGAAGAAAGAAAGAAAAAAGAGAGAGAAAAAGGAAGGCACCCGTGTGCCAGGCACATCTGTAACCTTAGTCCTGGGGAGATAGAGGCAGGAAGATCCCTAGAACTTGCCAGACAGCCTAGTTGTGAATTCCAGTGAGGATGCTATCTCAAAAGTAAAGTGGAGAAGGCCAGTAAGATGACTTATCTAGCAAAAACCTAACAACCTGAGTTCAATGCCCCAATCCTACAAGGTAGCAGGAGAGAATTGACTACTGAAGCTCTTCTCTGACCACAAGTGCTCCATGGCACACCAACAACTTCACTCACGCATATATCCAAAATAAATTTTAACTTAATTTGAAAAATAAGGTGGGAGGTTGGGCAGGGTGGCACACACATTTAACCCCAGCACTCAGAAGGCAGGCAGATCTCTGTGAGTTCTGGTTGGCCAGGGCTACATAGAAAGATGACAGATAGATAGATAGATAGATAGATAGATAGATAGATGAATAGATAGATATAGATAGATGATAGATAGATATAGATAGAAGATAGATGAATAGAAAGATGAATAGATAGACAGACAGACAGACAGACAGACAGATAGATAGATAGATATAGATTGGTGACTAGCAACTGAGTCTTGAATACATCCAATGTATACATGTGTACATATGTTCCACCCCCCAGACACACACACAAGTAAATGAACAGCCATGAGTGAGAAAGACCTTAGAGGAATCAGCATAGGAATAGGGTGGAGAGAGGGAAGCAGGAGGGACACATGTGGCCTAGGATGGAGTTACCAGGACCTGATCGTGCAGGATTATGTTGGTCAAGGGACATACTGGGAAGAGTCACTGATGGAATTTAAGCAGGGCACAAGATGAAGTATTATTTCTTTTCATTCTTAGCCTCTTTACTCACTTTTTGTTTCAACAAATCTTTGCTCCTTTTCACTAGGCAAGCCTGTGAAAAGGTGTTGACAACGTAAGTCATGGAGTATAGATGCAGGTTGGCAGAAAGGTTTTAGTGGTTTCTACTAAGTCGAGCATCTCAGCAGGAGTTACATGTCTAGACAGCAAGCAGTTCTGTACAGGAGAAACACTGATTCTGTTTATCCATGACCTCTACCAAAAGGCTTGTCCCACAGTGTGCATTAACCCCACAAAGCCTGATAAGGAACATTAGAAGGCAGACACAAACCATCATCTGTTCTCTTGCACAGGTACACATCAAGGATCAGCTCTCTGTACCAGCTGTGGTCCTCCAGCTGATCCAGGGTCCCAAGTTAGAGGAGCACTCATAGGCACAGATGTCTTAGACACATCATCATTCACATTTCAGTGTCATCACTCCACATGCATCCAGCTGAGCTGGTCTGGAAGAAAAATATCCTTATGAGATTTGGAGCAGCACCAAATCTTCCAAGGGCAGCACTGCTCATGCACGTTGGGCTGGATTTGTCTTGTGATGCTTAGTGTAAACAGTGAGTAGTCCTGGACTGTACACTCCATATGGCCACCCACATCAAAAGGAGCAGCAGCTGTGCTGTCGATGGTTGAGATATCAACTCTCTAATTTCCAGGGGCAGCACCAGATTCTGAGGGTGGGAGCTGGAGGAATAGCCTGGTTGTAGTTTATCCTTAGACTGGCTAAGCTCTGACCTAGGCCTCAACCCCCACCTCTGGATTCTCTGGGTTTCAGGCTCAAAGAAGGTCTTTCCAGTTCTGCAAAGTACTTTTTTACATCTGCTGGAAGCACCATAGGTTATGCGGTCCCGTATGTATTGTGTTTGATAGGCTGTGAGTGTGCCCCTAGAGGAGGGTTCCAGGTTAAGCACAGCCAGGGCTTGTGTGTGTTTGTAGAAGTTTAGACAAGAAAGGGGTTAATAGTTTTGATGAAAGTCTGAAGAGAAGAAAAGAAAGGAGAAAGGGGAAGGAGGTAAAAGAGACAGGAAAGAAAAAAAAGAGGGGGGGGGAGGAAGCCCATGGCAGGCTTTTGACATGCTAGAGATCCAAACTCATATCCTCAAGCTTGCATAGCTCTAATCCTAGAACCTCTCCTCTCCCCCTCATCCTCCCCATCTCATCCTTCCCTTCCTATCTCCCCCACTTCTGCTTAGGAGTGAGACCAGCTGGGCAGTGGTGGCACATGCCTTTAATACCAGTACTTGGGAAGCAGAGGAAGGTGGATCTCTATGAGCTTGAGGCCAGCCTGATCTACAGCCATGGCTACACAGAAAAACCCTATCTCAAAAATAAAACAAAACCAGAAAAAAAAAGTGAGGCCAGGCAATACTTGTCTTTCTGTATCAGGTTCACTGCACCAGTGGCCTCCAGGTCCATTCGTGTTATCTGTTATGGAAATAACTCCTCAAGTTGATGATTTGAATGCTTGGTTGCAAGCTACTAGTGCTATATTGAAAGACTGTAGAAACTTGCTAGGGCAATGGTACAGCATATGAAGTTCCTGCTGCATGAGTGAGGGCACCTGAATTTGAATCGCCAGCATACACATAAAGCACATGATGGAGGACATCTGTAACCCTTGCACTGTTGTGAAGATATGGGGCAGAGACTCCCAGAAGGACAGGGTAGGTAGCCTTAAGTATAAGGAAGTGAGTAACAAAGATATCCTGCCTCGAATGGGGTAGAAGGTGAGGACAACAGCACCCTGTGCTACAGGAGCATATGAGTACCCATGAATACGTGCATACAGCACACACATGCATATGCACACCGTACACACACACACACACACAGCACAACCACATGCATATAACAGAGAGAGAGAGAAACAGAGAGACAGAGAGAGAGAGAGAGAGAGAGAGAGAGAGAGAGAGAGAGAGAGAGAGACAAATTAAAGTAAGAGATGGGTAAGCCTGGGGAAGGTCCCCATTCTTCAATGCTGCTGAACTACTGATGTAAGAACATCTGAACTCATCTGGATGCTTCCCTAAGACTGCAGCTCTCAACAATGAAACATCACTTATTCTTCTCTTGCCAGTGTTGGGGTAAAACTTCCCATCTTTGTTCTTTACAAGAAAGCATCTCCAAATGTAGCTCTGTTATAGAGTACTTGCCTATCATACAGAAGGCCCTGGCTCAATCCCCAGCTCACAAAGGTCCTAATCCTCTTCTATATGAAAGCACATATGAAAGCACTTCATATATTTGAAAGCTGTAGTAGATGCCATTTAAAGATGCTCCTTCTGAGAAGATCCCAAGCACAACCACACACAACCTGGCTATGAAAACAGTGCTCTCGAACCCAGTGAGTTCAGCATTCCATCATAAGAGCTTTGGGGTCTCATAAGCTTGGGTTCAAGTCTTTGTTATCACCCAGTTTTACACACACACACACACACACACACACACACACACACACACACACACACACTACATGCATACAACACAGAGAGGGAGGGGGAGAACCAATCACTGTGGGGGTAGGGAGGTGGAAAAGGTTGTGTTTCAGTTTGCATATTGTTTTCAGCTACTTTTTGTTGTTGTTGTTGTTGCCTCGATGAAATAATATTACCAAAATCAATTTGCAAAGTTTGTTTTGGTTTGTGGTTCCAGAGGGAGAAGAGTCCATCATGAGAGAAGGTGCAATAGAAAATATTAGGAACAGGGGTGGCTCCAGGAGCAGGAAGCTAAGAGCAATCACATTTCATCCACAAAAGGTAACTGAAAAGGGACAAGGCCATAAACTTTCGATGCCTGGCCCCAGTGGCATATTTCTTCCTACCTCCTAAAAGTTCCGTAACCTTCCCAAACAGTATCTCCAACAGGAAACCAAGTGCTCAGAAATGTGGATCTATGAGGAACCTTTCACATTCTAACCACCATGTGTGTCTTCTTCAATCACTGTCCACATTATCTTTTAAAAGGTTTGTTATGTGTGATGTGGGATATTGAATGCCCTTGCACAGTGTAAAGATTTGTCATTCATATTGGTTTAATAAAACGCTGACTGGTCAGTAGCCAGGCAGGAAATATAGGGGAAGGGGTGCTACCTGACTAAGAAAATTCTGGAAAGAAGAAGGTGAAGACAGAGTCACCAGCCAGATGCAGAGGAAGCAAAATGAGAATGCCTTACTGAGAAAAGGTACCAAGCAACGTGGCTAACCATAGATAAGAATTATGGGTGAATTTAAGTTGTAAGACTTTGTTAGTAAGAAGCCTGAGCAATAGGTAGAACAACTTATAATTAATATAAGCCTCTGTTTGTTTATTTGGGATTAAAGGATTGTGGGACTGGGCTGGGCTGGACAGAAACTTCTGTCTACATATGTGTATAGGTGTTTTGTTTGCTTGTTTATTTTTGTTTTATTTGGGTTTGGCATGGGTTTTTTTTCTTTCTGGGGGGAGGTTTTCAAGATAGGGTTTCTCTGTAGCTTTGGAGCCTGTCCTAGAACTTGCTCTGTAGACCAGGCTGTCCTTGAACTTACAGAGAGCAGCTTGCCTCTGCCTCCCAAATGCTGGGGTTAAAGATGTGTGCCATTACATTCCAGCTGCTTCCTTTGTTTTTAAATTAAGAATTTTATTCTAAATGACACAGAAATATTCAACAAAATCACAGAAGAAAAGTTTCCCAACCTAAAAAAGAAAATGCCTATGAAGATACAAGAAGATTACCAAACACCAAATAGACTAGACCAAAACACAAAACAAAACGGGGTGGGGGGAGCAGTTCTCTTGACACATAATAATCAAAACACAAAACATACAGAATAAAGAAAGAATATTAAGAGCTACAAAGATAAAAGGTCAAGTAACCTATAAAGGTAGACTCCTCAGAATAACACCAGACTTCTCAGTGGAGACTCTCAAAGCCACAAGGTCCTGGACAGACATTTTGCAGACTCTAAGAGACCATGGATACTATAGCCAGCAAAACTTTCAGTCACCTTACACAGAGAAAACAAGATATTCCATGCCAAAATCATATTTAAACAATACCTATCCACAAATCCAGACATACAGAAAGTACTAGAAGGAAAATTCTAACAAGAAGGTTAGAGGTACCAAGGAAAGCACAGGCAATAGATAATCCCACACAAGCAAATCCTTAAAAAAAAAAAAAAAAAAAGGAAACACACACACATGCACCATCACCACCAAAAATTAACAGGAATCAACAATCACTAGTCATTGATATCCCTTAATATCAATGGACTCAACTTGCCTATAAAAAGACACAGGCTAACAGAATGGATACGAAAATAGGATTCATCTTTCTGCTGCATACAACAACCCACCTCAACTTCAAAGAGAGGCATTTCCTCATGTAAAGGGTTGGGAAAAGGCTTTCCAAGAAAATGGGCCTAAGAAGCAAGCTGGTGTCAATACCCTAATACCTAACAAAATAGACTTCAAATGGGGTACAGAGCTAAACAGAGAATTCTCACCAGAAGAATCTCAAGTGGCCAAAAGACACTTAAAGAAGTACTCAACATCCTTAATCATCAGGCAAATGCAAATCAAAACAAGTCTGAGATACCATCTTACACCTATCAGAGTGGCTAAGATAAAAAATACTTAGGACAGTTTATATTGGAGAGAATGTGGAGTTGGGGAACACTCCTTCACTGCTGATGAAAGTGCAAACTTGTGTAGCCATTTTGGAAATCAGTATGGCAGTTTCTAAGAAAATTGGTTATCAATCTACTTCAAGACCCAGTGGTGCCATTTTTGGGAATATACCCAAAGGATGCTCAGACATACCACAAGGACACTTGCTCAACAGTGTAAATAGCAGAATTATTTGTAGTAGCCAAAACATGGAAACAACCTAAATGCCCCTCAACTAAAGAATGGATAAGGAAAATGTGGTACATTTGCATAATGTAATACTACTCAGCTGTAAAAATGATGACTTCATGAAAATTTCAGGTAAGTAGATGGAACTAGGAAAAAAAAACCATCCTGAGTGAAGTAACTCAGACTCAGAAAGACAAACAAGGTATGTATTTGTATCCACTCATAGTGGATATTAGATGTAAAGCAAAGGATAACCAGACTACAATCCACAGCTCCAGAGAAGCTAAGAAACAAGGAGGACCCTAAGAGGAAGACATGGATTGCCCTGAGAAGGGAAATTAGATAAGATCTACAGGGTGAACTGGGGGTAGGAAGATGGTATGTAGGGGAGGAGGATGAAAATGAGGGAGGGAATGAGATGGTCCAGGTGGGGAGGGATGCAGTGGAAGAGGAATGAAAGATATCTTAATAGAGAGAGCCACTATTGCCTTAGGGAGAAACCTGGTACTAGGGTAAGTTCCAAGAATTCACAAGAAGGACCCCAGCTAAGACTCCTAGCAACAGTGGAGAGGATGTTCTAACTGGCCTACCCCTATACTCAGATTGGTGAATACCCCAATTATCACCATAGAGCCCTCATCCAGTAATTGATAGAACCAGACAGAGAAATCCCCAACCAAGAAGCACGCTGAGCTCCAGGAATCCAGTAGAAGAAAAGGAGGAGGGATCATATGAGCAAGGGAGGTCAAGATCATGATGGAAAAATCTACAGAGACAGATGAACCAAGCTTGTGGAGCCTCCAGGGGACAGAACTAGGCCCACTGATGTGGCAATTGTGAAACTTGGACTATCTGAGGGGCCCCTGGCAGTAGGACCATGATACAAACTTGGGACATGAGCTAGCTTGTTGGAGTCCATTCCCTATGGGATGCCATGCTCAGCTAAATGCATGGGAGAGGGGACTGGCCCTGCCCCCAACCTATTGTTTCAGACTATGTTGACTCCTCTTCTCATGGGAGCCCTTACTGGTGAGGAGTAGATTGGGGATGGGCTGCGGGAGGGGGGAGATAACAGGGTGGGGAGCAGGAGAAGGTATGGGAGGGAGAACTGTGGTTGGGATGTAAAATTAAAAAAATTTTTAAATGGCAAAAAAAAAAAAAAAAGATGACGTGAAGAGTTGGTGAGAGGGTAAAATTGGAGAATTTGTTTGGAAGAGTCAGGGATTAATATGACTGAGACATAGCGATTGAAATTTTCCAAGTATTAGTAAAATATTTATCAAATATCAAAATATTTATCAAAAAGAATATGATTCTAAAATTGATGTGAGAAGAAAAGAAAAAAGAAGAAGAAAGAAAAAAATGTACAAAAGTAGTTAAGATGTTCTTCTTGGGAAAGCAAGAAAAAAACAAAAAAACAAAAACAAAAAAAAAAAAAAAAAAAAAAGAGGAAAGGTTGCCTAACTAAATAGGAAACCTAACAAGTATTTTCAATGATTATTGTTACTGGGAAGTTTGGGGAGTCCAGCCAGAGATTCCATATGATACCAGAAACATCAAGTTCCCTTTTGGGGCTCCTAGTCTGATTAATAAGAGGATTTAGGAATGGGCTCAAAGGGAAGCTGGAAAATAACTTTATTTGAGTTTATAAAATGAAAACACTACAGGGCAATCAAGCTGTGGATCCTGTCAGCTGCATGAAGGAGAATGGAGGAGAGGAGAAGGAAAAACTCCGCTCAGTGAGTGAGGCTGGTGATGGATCAGCAGGTCAGTCACATGCAGGAAGTGAGTTTCAGAGAAAGTGAAAAAGCCCTAAGGGCCAGAGAAAAGTCTAACCTGGTTTTGAAAGAAAAAAGGAAAATTCCCTTTCTGAGTCAGAGGGGCAGGCCGGTCCTGCTGAACTTCACAGAGGCATATGGGGGAAAGAAGTCTGGAAGGAAAAGTACTGTATCTCATTTAAGGACGTTATCCCATCTATTTTTTTTTTTTTTCAAATGATTTATGGCGAGTCCATCTTCCTGGAGGTAGCCCTGGTGTCCTAAGGGCTGGTCCCTTAGCAAAGTCATTGACCTGCCCAACTAGAATGTTAGGTTTCCACGCTGGCCAGAGATTTTACTCTGCCAAACACAAGAAAATAGTTTTCCCACAGTGTTAACGTCTCCTCTACTGCACCGGCATTAGGTACTTACATAAAATACAAAAAGCAAGTGGGGTGTTAAGTTCAACTACATTTAGAAACTCTGATCAAAAGAAAGTAGAGGATATTTGCAAAGGTGTGTGTGACAAGACCTTTCTCCCTAGACCAAGTAAAGAAGGTTTTGAAATCAATAAAATAAAACCAGACAGTATATAAAAATGAGAAGAGGGCTGAGTTGGGGATGCAACTCAGTAATAAAGCATTTGCCTAGCATGTACAATGCCCTGGGTTTTGATCTGCAGTACCAGAAAAAGAAGAAGAAGAAGGAGATATGTAACATGCCCTCTCTTCCCTCGCTCACTCTCTCACTTCCTTTTTTCCTTTCTACTTGGGGCCTCATGAGCAAGTGCTGTGCCACTGAAACTCCCTTTCAAAGGGGAGAAAATCCATATGGCAAATAAAAAAAAAGCATTCAGCTTCATTTATAGTCAGGAAAAGAAAATGAAGGCCACAGTGTCCTACAAAAATATGCATATAGTATACATTTGCTGAATTATGGTATATTTTACCATGGACATATATCAAAAAGAAACCTATTTATGTGCATGAGATTATAAAAACCAACAAAACAAGTGGGTGAAAAGTCTCTCCCACTGGGTTTCTCTCTTCAAATATCTATAATTAGTATGTAGTGTGGCCTCTTAGAGTGTCTGCACTAGCAATAGCACCTAAGAATACATAGCTACCTTTCTCTGCTAATTAGCATCAAGTTTATATCAGTCAATTAGGACTTGTCTGGGGAACCAGAATGTATGAACAAAGCAAAAATGGTTCAACAAGGAGGTGTCTTTTTGCAAGAAAGGTGCACCGGAACCCAAACCAGGCTACACTCACCAAAATGGACTGATATAGTTGGTGACTGTCTCATTCCATTGGTGGGAACTGGACCTCACAATTGTAATGGATTGGTTAATCTGTAAAAAGAAATTCAAGAAATAGGACCCTTCTCAGGTTAAGGACATTTGACAAACTAAAACAGCTTCTCTCATCCTTACTACTAAACTAAGAAATGCATCAGTGAGGTGCAGTCCAACTATAGGAGTTTGTGGGAAAGCTTACTAAACACAGCTACCACTGTGAAAGACTGTTTCTTCTGTGTGTCATCATTCTTATTAAGGTGGCTCTTACTATGATGTAGCCCTGGCTAGCCTGGAACTCACTATGCAGATTACCCCTGTTTCAAATTCATAGATTTACCTGTCCCTGCCTCCCAGCTGCTGACACCCCTGGCATCAGATTATTATGGCTGAGTAAAACATAGAGAAAAGGGAGGGAGTGGGGCAGTGGCAGAGCACGCCTTTGACCCCAGCACTGAAGCAGCAGAGGCAGGTGAATCTCTGACCAGCCTGGCCTACAGAGGGAGTTCCAGGACAGCCAGGGCTACACACACACATGCATGCGCCCACACATGTGCACACATGTACACACACACACACACACACACACACACACACACAGAAAGAGAGAGAGAGAGAGAGAGAGAGAGAGAGAGAGAGAGAGAGAGAGAGAGAGAGAGAGAGAGAGACAGGGGGAGGGACTAGGGAGACAGCCCAGTTCGTAAATGTTAGCATGAAAATCTGAATATGAATCCCCAACACACAAATAAAAAGCCTAGCTCTGCAGTGAGTGGTTAATCCCAGGCCTGGAGGGCCAATAAAGGAAGACACCTGGAGCTTGCTAGCTAGGAATGTAGAGAGTCTGTCTAAAGATTAAGGTGGAAATGTTGGGGAGAGGGCTAAGCAGTAAAGAGCCATTGCTGTTCTTCCCAGTTTGGTTATTGGCACCAACAATAGGCAGTTTACAACCACCTGGAACCCCAGCTCCAGGGCAACTTGTCTGGTCTCTGCGGGATGTGAGTGACATGCAATAATCCCCTGAACAAACATATACATAATTAAAAATTAATCTATTAAAAAGTAAGGGGAAAAATTATTGCCAAAGACACATGAAGATGACTTCTGGCTTCTGCATGCATGGACACAAGTTGTGCATACAATACATATAAACACAAACAAAAGCACACAGGGCAGGTTATTTACTCATAGTTTTGGAAACTGAGAGTCCAAGATAAGGTGGTACTATTAAAATGGGAAAAAAAGAAATGTAATGTGGGTATCTTTTGGCAGGCCCTGCCAAAGAATGCCACTAAGCAACAGAGTTAGTGCAAGAGATTTTTGGGGAGTGGGGAGGGAGAGCTGATTAAAAAAAAGAGAGAGATAAAGGCCATGTGGGCCTTGAGAGAGGCAGGCAGGCAGACAGACAGACAGACAGGAAGACAGAGAGAATAGGAAAGAGAGAAGAGGGAGAGGCAGAGAGGTGATAGAGGAGCCAGAGGCAAGAGAGTGAGCTGTGCCTAGTAAGCAAATTTAAGGGGTGAATGGTGATAGATGATGACTTGCTTTGGCAGCAGAGGCAGGCTGCTGCTTAATCAAAAACTAAGATTCCACTCTTTCATTTATTATAAAAACATGAAGAAATAGGAAGGGACAGCTGGTGAGGTGGGAATGGGCTTGCTGTGTTCTCTAGACTGTTCCTGTTGTCTGAGATGTCAGCATCTTTGGGGGACCTGAGAAAGCTGGGATGCTGGCCTAGTCCTGAGATAGATGGCTGTTGCACTCATTGTCCAGGCTCTGTGGAACCTAGGACGCTAGGAAAGTGCAGGCCTAGTCGAAGCAATGTGTAAGGTTGGGCCACCTTGGGGTAGCCATTTTCAAGTTGTCTGGGATGCAGATTTTGAGGGGCTCTGGCAGGATGCTGGCAGAGCAGAAGGTAAAGTTTTAGACACAGTAGCATTCCCACTGTTTGTAATCTGTACTGAAATCCACGTTGCAGAAAGGGCAGTATGTAGACTCATGCCTTTGAGTCATAGGGGACCCCAAAATGATTCTGGTTAAAAGCATGACATGTTTTTAACACAATGAGAAGCACTTTTAAGTCTATACTTAGAAAATAACCAAAGGGAATTTAAAATCTTCAGGTTGTGACTATTATAATGGTACTAGTGTTTTACCACAGATAAATTAATAGCTTACAGAATTCCATTGATTAATGTTAAGACTCTGAACTTTTGGAGTCTTAATACAACTCTAGCATAGCAAGGAAAGAAATCTGAAACATTTTTCATTATTTTTATATACCTTAAATCACTTTCATTTAAGCTTTCACATCCTCAAACCTTTAAACTCACATTTACATACCTTAAAACACCTTGTTAGCCCTAAAACATTATCATAGACCCTCACAAGGTTTAAACTTTATACTTTCTTCTATCTAATCATTTACCAGGATACACAGTGGTTGATTACTGAGGGCAGTCATTGTAGCATGAATTCCTTTAAATAAAAGAACAGTAAAAGTTACATTGAAAACTGTTTTTGTGAGTTTGAGTCCATTCAAGCTACTCTAGGCAGTTTTCTTTGTTTGAAGCATCAAGAACAGTGTAGAATAAACAACAGTGTAGCTAGTTTTCCCTGAATGCTGTGCCTGGCATCACCCCATGTACTTCCTGCTCAACACAGCCATCCTATGAGTGTGCCCTGATGCTACAGGTGAGGCAAACAGAAGCTAAAAGGAGTTGAAAAGTTGCCCCCACGTGGCTGAGGAGTTTATGAAATGCTACAGATAATAATACCCTCTGCACTGCCACTGCCTCTGATTGATGATGGAGGACTCTCCAGAGTCTTCCTTTAATTCCTTCCTTACCATCCCAGAGAAGCAATGGAAGAGAGTGCCTAGCTCAATGCCATGAAGATGAGTAGGGTTTAGAGCTTCATATAATCAATCCCAGCACTTGGGAAACAAAGGCAGGGGTGGGGGTGGGAAATTTCAGGCCAACTTGGGCTATACAGTGAGACTCTGTACAGATGAAGAATGAAAGAGATAGGAGAATTTGGAGGGAAGAAGAGGAAGAGGAGAGAGGGGATGGAGGAGGAAGAGAAAGGCAAGATGACTCAGCAGCTAAGGGCATTGGCTGCTCTTCCAGAGGACCGGGTTCAATTCCCAGCACCCACATGGCAGTTCACAACTGTCTGTAACTCCAGTTCCAGAGGATCTGACACTGCCACACAGGCATACATGCAGGCAAAACACCAATGCACACACAACTTTTTTTTAATTATTAAAAAGAAAGAAGGAAAAAGGAAGGAAAGAAAGGCATGACAACGAAGAAGAGGAAGTGGAAGATATAGAGAGGGAAGGGGCAGGAGGAGAAAGGGAGAGAAGAAAGGCAGAGAAAGCATGATTTTGTTTTGTTCTCCTTCGATCATGGCACTCTGTCTCTGTGTCTTCTGCAGTACTTTCCCCTACTTGTAATCATTTGTTCCATCCTGTGCTCTCTGTAGCCTCCCAAGCCAGGCTGCAAGCTTCATTCTTCAAGCCTCTGCCATCTCTTACCTGACCCCTGCATCTGCCTTCTCTCAAGTCTCCCAGCTCCCTCACCCCCCACCACAGCCTGAACCCCTTATAGCAGTTAGAGCAATCCTGTGAAAGCAGGAAAGCATCAAGTTACTGTGACCTCCCATAAACCTTTGAAGAAAACAGCAATGTGGAAATGACTCAGCAATCTCAACTGCAGGAACACACCCCAAGTGAGAGTGGGGGCGGACATGTGTACACTCATGCTGCATCAGAGTATTTCTAAAGAGCCAAAAGGGAAGCCAGCAGTGACTATAGATGGTAAATGGGCAACAAAAGTGACCATCTACGTGCAATGGAACCTTCACCACAGAAAGGAAGGAGATGCTGATCATGCTATGCTATAACATGGATGAACCTTGAAGACAATCAAAATCAGCCAGTCAGGTCTTCAGAAGAACAGATGAGACCAGCGTACACTATATGGAATAAAAATAAGGCCAGGAAGGATGCCTGCTGCATGTTTTGTCTTCCATGTGAAGTCTAGTTTAAAAAAAAAACCACATATGACATGAAAGTAGAAGGTGGATGGCATGTGGAAAGAAGAGAGGCATCAGCAGACGAGAGGAAGGGGAGACCAGAAAGGGTAATGTGGTGAGTTAATAGCACCTTCTGCTCTAGTAGAGTGACGAGTTTGGTTCACAGCACCATGTCAGGTATCTCACAATGGTTCCTAACTCTAGCTCCCCAGAATCCAATACCTTCCCTGGCCTCTGAGGACACTACACATACATGTGCACATATAAACACATACATTTTAAAAAATTATTTTTATGAAAGGGTAATGCAGTGTGTGAGTGAATGTGATCAAATACCATCTAACTCCCTATGTATGGAAATATTATGAGCTGGGTATGGGGTGAAATCTCTTGACTCAGCACTTAAGAGGCAGAGACTGGAGGATTGCCACAAATTGGAGGCCCGCCTGGTCCACAGACAAACACTAAGCAAACTGGGCTATAGAGTGAGACCGTGTCTGAAAACAAACAAACCAACAAATAAAGTGCCCTTATGAAGTTCATCACTTTGGGCTAGAGATAAAGCTCAATGTTAGAGTATTTGCCTAAGAGTCCATAGATCCAATCCCTAACACCAAAAGCTCAGACAGTAAGAGCACTTGCCACACAAGCCTTATGGCCAGAGTCTATGTCCAGAGCCCATGTAAAACAGCAGTATGGAGAGCAAGCCACTTTTCCTGAGTAAGTATAGCTACCACCTCCCATCAAAGAAGCCTCTCTTTATAGCAAATGGAGACCATCATAGAAAACCACAACTGGACACAATGCAAAGTTCATCAGATTGTGGGGAGCCCAGCCCCAGTCGACACAACTGCATCACAGCTCCTGCATCCATGGCTCAGGAAATGTTGTAGAAGAGCGGGTAGAAAGGTTGGGAGCACCAGACTAACAGGAACTCTTCAGTGAAACAGTCTCTCCTAGAAACGGCAATACCAATGAATATGGTAACGAGGAAGGGAGACACAGAACTATAGGCAACTAACGACTGCCAGGAAAAGGAGAATTAGCTTCTCCCAGGAATGAGATCCCTTATACAGATCCCTGTATAGTGATCAATCCTGAAGCCATATACACACAAACAACAAGAAGAGACTCAGCAAGCTGAAGTTACACATTTTAGTCTATGCATACACACACACACACACACACACACACACACACACCAATAATAAGATCGTCAACTTGAGATTGTTGGGGGATGACAGGGGAAGGATTCAAGGGATGGTCCCTGGAGAGACTGCAGGGGAGAAAGGGAGAGAGGGAAGTAGTATAATTCTATTTCAATTTAAAACATATTTTTAAGATGTCAGATGTAGCGACACACATCTGTAATCCCAGTACCCCAATGGTGAAATAGGAGGCTAAGATAAGAAAGTCAGCTGGAAGCCCTCAGGGCCAGCTAGCCTGGGACATGCAGCAGGACAGCAATAAGAGAGACCCTGTTCAGCAAGATGAAGGTGAGAACAGACTCCCGAAGGTCCCCTGACTTCCATTGCATCAGTGACTTGTGTGCACCTGTACTAACTCACATATATACACAAAACAGCGGAGTGGATAGCTAAACATTAGAAATGAAACACATTATTATAAAAATTAGTATAGTTATGGTGATGGTTTGATTACATTCAGTCATGACAGAATGTGGTTCCTAGACTAAAATCATTCAGAGACAAAGCTGGGGTCACTATAGTAGGCTGCAGTCATTAGTAGGAACAAAGTTATAGCGGAGGGAAGATGAAAACAGTTCTAGAGCTGGGTGAGGGTATGGAATTCTGTCCTCTGGGCATGGTGTGGCTGTTGTCCATTTAACAACAGGCAGATCTCTGTGAGTCCCAGTTATGACTACACGCAAGACACACATTAGACTGAGCACACTGATTCCCTCATGGAATAAGACAGGGCTCAGCAGGTGTGGGAGGTAGGTATGAGGCCTCCCATTTCCAGGACACACAAGCAGTTACAGTTGTGGAGTGGGGAGAGTCTCATGAGGCTCTGCCCTTCCCTGGTATATCCAAGTGTTTAATGGTTGCTTGAGGAGAAAGTCTCTTCAGTGGCATAACTGCTCATGCTCCTGTAAGTAGCCCGGATACACTCACTGGTTCATTAAGCTACGCCTATGTGGAATAGTTTCTTTGCTCTGTCATTGGTGTTCAGTCAACGAGGGTAGATGTGGGTTCACATCCTGCCAGGAAATGTCATACAACATATGGTGGCCATATGAATTTACCTAAGGACATTTGAATTGGCTAAGATGATAAATTTTCTATTATGTCTACATCACCACAGTAAACTAATGCAATAAGGAAGCAGAATAGAAAGCTGGGAAGAAGTTATCGGATGTGGGGAGAGAAGCCCCTCACCCCTGGGTCCTAGTTTCCATTTTGCAGGCCTTAGAGGCAAGAATTCCCACTCAATCAACAAAACACACTGAGCGGATTTCCTGCATAGAGAAGGTGTTCCTCTCTCTGAGAGACAGCTAGGCGTTAAAATATCAAGAGAACCTCACTTACCCCCAAAGCTTATGCAACCTAGTAGCACCCCTTTCTCACAGTAAACCTATAGAATGAAAACTCCATGGGCCCTTCTGACCCGTGTTTTTATCTTATCAGCATTCCGTTTGTGTCTGTGAATCTGAACACCTGCACCTAATAAAGGGCCTTTGTTGTGGGAATTTATTCCATCAATAGATTTGGGGTACCAAAACATGCCTTCGGTGTACAAACTTGAGTTCTTATAAGGACGAGAAGGGGTCCCTCGGGGCCTCTTGTGTGCTTCCAGCCCCCCACCAGGGCAGAAGACCAAGTGGCAGCTCTCTACCTTATTGTGATTTGGGAGTGTTCCCCAAAACATATTTGATATCTCTTTATTTTGAGCTCCTGTGGACACTCTTACCTTCACCTTGTGCCTACATTTGGCTGAACACCATGGCCAGGTACTCCCCGCATGGTACTAATGAACTTTACAGAACCTCTCAATATATTTATAGACTCTCCATACACAGAAAGAGTTGTCACACATTGAAACTGCTGAATTTATTCCTGATGAAACATAATTAACTTTGTTATTTATACAATTACAGAAAATAATCAGGAATAGGAGTCATCCTATATATATTTAACACACATCAAATCTCATATGGGTCTGCCAGGTCCTCTAGCACAAGTTAATGGTGAAATTGATTGGTTATTAATAGGAAGTGTGTTGGAGTCCTCAGAATTTCATTTCAAAAAAACCCACCAAAAACACAACAACAAAAAAACAAAAAACAACAACAAAAACAAAAAACAAAACAAAACAAAAAAACCATCATGTCAATATCAAAGTTTTAAAAAGGAATTTTTCTATCACTTGGCAACAAGCAAAGGAAATTGTTAAAAAATGCCTTACTTGTTTCTCTATAACAAACTCCTTTACCTGCAGGAAGTAATCCTAAAGGTGTGCAAAGAAATTAAATTTAAATTATGGGTGTGTTTCATTTTGCAGAATTTGGAAAATTAGAATATATACACCATATAATAGATACATTTTCAGAATGTCAATGGGCTAGTGCTTTGAGTTCTGAAAAGGCTGATTCTGTAATTACACACCTATTAGAAGTTATGGTTGTAATGGGTATACCTACACAAATTAAAATGGACAATTCTCCAGCATCCATCTCTAGGAAAGTGAAACAAGTTTTTGAATATTATAATATAAAGCATATTAGAGGTATACCACACATTCCTAGAGGCAAGCAATTGTTGAGAGATCTAATTGCATTTTAAAAAAATGCTTAATAAACAGGTAGGGAGAACGAAGACCCCCCCCCCAGAGATATAGGAGAGGGGAGGAGCCAGAGAACTAGAAGAGGACAACGGGCCAGCCTCCTCAGCAGGCACAGGGTAAAAAGAAGAGTAAGGTAATTCAGAAGTGAGAAAGATAAAAGCCCTGAGGGAAAAGGTAGATGAGTTCATTTAAAAAAAGCTGGATGGAAACAAGCCAAGCTAGGGTGGGCATTCATAACTAAGAATAAGCCTCTGTGTGTGCTTTATTTGGGAACTGGGTTGTGGGCCCCTCAAAAAGGCCAGAGAGTAAAATGATAAAACATGGTTTCTCCTCCTCTTTATTCTCTCTGCCTGCCAGCCTTGCCTGTCCTTGCTCCTGCCTCGCTATTGCCATTCAGTTCTTTATCAGATCATCAGCTGTTTTAGACAGGCAAAGAGCCATAGATTCACAGAGTTAAACAAATGCAGCATGAGCAAAAGTCACACACCTTAAAATAACATTCTACCACAGCTATGGCTCTCCACCTTATTGTTATTCTTGAGTGTTCCCCAATAAATGTTTGATAATCCTTTATTTTGGGCTCTCAGGGACTCTCTTACAATAGCCTTCAGGCCGTGTCATCTCACTGAAGATAAACAGCTACACCACTTTTCCTCCGAACAAGGCAACTTTAAAGGCCACCAAAATCACTTATGTAGATGCTGTTGAAACACCCCAGTGGGACTCTCTCTCAAGGAGCTCGAGTGTATGCAGTAGTCTCTCTTTTGTATATGTATGTGTGGGGATAGGTTATGTGTGTGGTTCAGACACTTGAGTGTATATATACACATGTGGAGGCCAGAGCATAAGTATTTTCTATCAGCCAGTGGGTGGTGGCACACACCTTTAATCCCAGCACTCAGGAAGCAGAGGCAGGCAGAGCTCTGTGAGTTCTAGGCCAGCCTGGTCTACAGAGCTAGTTCTAGGACAGGCTACAAAGCTACACAGAGAAACCCTGTCTCAAAAAAAAAAAAAAAAAAAAAAAAAATCACGTTTTCTATCATCCTCTGCCGTATTGCCTTGAGACAGGTCTGTCATTGAATAGCTTACTATTTGGGTTAGTTATTCTGTCTGGCTGGGGAGCTTCAGAGGTTGCCTGCCTCCAACCACCAGTGCTGGGTTTATAGAGACCCATGGTCATACCCTTATTTTTACATTGGTAATGGGAATTCAAACTCAGGTCCTCATGCAAAATTGCTCTTAGCTGCTGAGCCATCTCCTGATCCCCCTTCCTTTCCTTGCCTTCTCTCCTTTCTCCATATTCCCCTTAAACCTAGAGTCTCACACAAGCTAGGTAAGCACTCAACCACCACCCTTAACCACTGCACCTCCCTGGCCCCTTGTTTTTGATTTTGAGACAGCATTTTACCATGTAGCCGATGTAGGTAAAGCTGGTCTACAACTCCCTGTATAGCGAAAACCAGTTGGAATTCATTATCTTCTGGTCTCTGCCTTCTGCATGCTGGGATTATAGGCATGAGACACCTGTGTGTGATGCAAATGTGAAATGTCCCTCAGAAGCTGTGCTTGAACACTTGGTCCGCAGCTGGTGGCAGACACTGTTCTGGGAGACTATAGGATCTTTGGAATGTGGGACCCAGCTAGGAAAAGAGGATCACTGTGGGTGAGTCCTGACCTTCATAGCTCTTCTATCACTTCCTATTTGGTTCCGGACTGCCAACTGCCGTGGGATAACCCTTTTGTATGCTGTAATATGTTTTCTTCCCATTAATTAATAAAACAGCTGATTTGGCCAGTAGCTAGGCAGAATATAGGTAGGCAGGAAATCTAAGCAAGAGATACAGGAAAAGAAGGGCAGAGTCAGGACAGATGCCAGCCAGACACTGGAGCAAAAAGATGTACTAGACCACAGGTAAAGTAACAAGCCACGTGGCAATATACAGATTAATAGAGATGGGTTAATTTAGAAGTAGGAGCTAGTGAGCAATGGACCAAACACTTCACAATTAATATCAAATCTTTGAGTGAATTTTTAAAAGTGGCTGTGAGTCCAGGCATGACAGAAAAGCCTCTGTTTACTGCCAACCTGATGCAATTTCTTACTCATGAGACCGTGAAACCACCTGCTGCCCTGATGGTCCCACCGTGACGGCCCCAATCCCCTCAAACCAATCTTTCTTGTTTTGTCAGGTATTTGGTAACAGTGGCAAGAGAATAATGATTACAGACCCCAGCCTCACTTCACGCTGATTCTTCCTGGGATGCTTTTCTGCAGTGTAAGTGAGGACCTCAGCTAGCCCCAAGAGGCTGTCCCAGAGGGAAGGCCTCGGGCTGCAGAGCCCACAGCACCGAGTTGAGTTTCCTGCTGCCAGTAGCAACAGTTGGGCTTCAGGTGCAGTTCTGCGACAAAACACCTGCTTAGCACGCATCAGACCCAGGTGAACAGACTTCAGAGTTGTGGTCCTTAACTAGTCTGATTAGTCACAATTTCCTTATCCCTAAAGGAATGAACAGAGATGCCTTTGGTATGTGAGTATTCCCAGGCACCTGGAGTCTGGAGGGGAAGTAGAAAAGAAAATAAGACACATTTTTTAAAACGTAGGATAAACTGGGAATGAAGCTCAGTGATAAATGACATGCTTGCCCACCATTCACCTGGTTAAAAAAAAATAAATAAAATAAGAGTTTTCTGAATGTCGGAGTCTCCAAAAGGAAAGCTCTTGAATCCCATTTTTAAAAAATGTATTTGTTTTGACCAGTGATGGTGGGGCACACCTTTAATCCCAGCACTTGGAAGGCAGAGACAATCAGATCTCTGTGGGTTCCAGGCTGGCATGATCTACTGAGGTTACAGACATGTGCATTATGTGTAGCCTTTTAATGTGGATCCTGGGAATGCAAACTTGGATCTTCGTCCTTGTGCAGCTAGTACTGTGCACATCAAGCTCCTCAGTCACTAATGGTCACTTTCTAACAAACATAGCAATAATTCCAATCAGCTGGTCCACACTTAACCCCCTGCTCGTTGTCCTTCCTTCCTTCCTTCCTTCCTTCCTTCCTTCCTTCCTTCCTTCCTTCCTTCCTCCCTTCCTTCCTCCCTTCCTTCCTCCCTTCCTTCCTCCCTCCCTCCCCTCCCTCCCTCCCTTCTTCCCTCTCTTCCTTCCTTCCTTCTTTCCTTGTTTCATTCTCTTTCTTTCTCTCTCTCTCTCACTTTTTTTTGAGAACCAGTTTTTTTGTGTGTAGTATGACTGTCCTGGTACTCACTCTGTAGAGCAGGCTGGCTTCAAACTCACAGAAATATGTCTGCTTCTGCCTCCTGAGTGCTGGGATTAAAGGCTTGTGAACCTCAGCTATTTCTTAGTAACCATATTTCATATTTTGCCTGGACAAGTTGTTCAGCTTCTCTTTTTTCTGGCTTTTCTTTCTTTCTTTTTCTTTTTGAGACATGGTTTCTCTGTAGTTTTGGAGCCTGTCCTAGAACTCACTCTGTAGACCAGGCTGGCTTCAAACTCATGGAGATCCACCTGCCTCTGCTTCCCAAGTATTGGGATTAAAGGTGTGTGCCACCACCACCTGGCCTGCTCCAGTTTTTCTATGTAGGAAACAGTAATTGTTACATTGGATTGCCATAAAGATTAAATGTAAATATTCTAGGAAAATGTTACATCTCTGTGAGGCATAGTAGTGGATGCTACAACTACTGAGTGCAAATGAGTCATTCCCAGACTGTATCACCACCATCAGACTGATGTCATCACAGCAGCAGAAACAAGAGAGACACTGCCTCAGCAAGGTGAACTTGCCTCGACTTCCTAAGTGCTGGACCTGCAGGTATGTTCTGCCACACTTGGCAAAAGCATTGCCAGATAGGTTGGACCGCATCAAAATTAAAAACATCTGTGCATCACTATCAAGACAGTAACTTGATAACCCATAGAATGGGAGGAAATGTTTACTAACTATTGTTAAAGTGGGTGTGGTGACACGACTGTGATCCCAGCACTTGGGAAATGAAGGCAGGAGGATCAAGAGTGTGAGGTCATCCATCCTCGGTGATGGTGAGTTTGAGAGCAGCCTGGGTTATATGAAACACTATCTCAATAAACAAACAGGTAAATAAAATCTTACAGTCATATCTCCAATTCTTTTCAAAGTGATGCCTGTATTTCCAGCAAGATATAAGTGGGTATTTACGTGGAGTTAGTGTCTTGAATAAATGCTCCATTAGATATGAAGCAAATGTCTGAAGTCCTTCCTATGCTGCAGTGGCACTGGGAGTGTCTTTTCAGAAAGGTAGATGTTTATTTAGAATTGAATGCCTAGAAGGACCTGTTTATCTGCTCTGCTTTGTGTTCCTATAGAGACAAGCTGTGGCAAGCTATGGAAACAAGGAGAAATAGCTGTGGGCACAGGCAAGCATCAAACCCTGAATACACCAAATATTTGGGAACCCACCGATGATGAACATGAAATATTTTTTTTTTTTAACAGAAAGACTGTTATAGAGAGAAAGCAAGCAAGGACAGAAGGAAGGGAGAAAGGGAGGGAGGGAGAAAGGGAGGGAGGGAGAGAGGGAGGGAGGGAGGGAGGGAGGGAGGGAGGGAGGGAGGGAGGGAGGGAGGGAGGGCAGTCAGCTAGTCTAACCAAAGTTTTGTTTTACTTTGGTGGAGGAACAAAGACTAGAATGAGGTGGGCATGATTGTGCATATGTCTCTAATTCCAGTACTTAGAAGGCAGAGGCAGAAGGATCAGGAAAAAAAAATAAAAGAGAATGACATGAAGATAAATCAGATAATTAACTGCAGATTTGACATGCTCATTCTGCCTACTTTGAGAAAAACCTGCACAGATATGTACAAGGTCTATCCATCCTCTGTAAGGCATTGAAGGGAACCTTCAGTTTCAATGACTTACTTAAGGATATAATATTCAGACATGTAAAACATTTTAAGATTAATTGTGTGTGTGTATATGTGTTTTCAAAAGCACATGCCATAACCTGTGTGTGGAAGTCAGAGAAAAATTTCTGAAACAGTTCTCTCCTTCCACCATGTAGGTACCAGAGTCAAATTCAGGTTGTCAGGTTTAGTGGCAATATCACAAGTCCTATTTGTATATTTTTAAATACTTCCATAGGGGCTGGGGAGATGGTTCAGAGGTTAAAAGCACTGGCTGCTCTTCCAGAGGTCCTAAGCTCAATTCCCAACAACCACATGTTGGCTCAAGCATCCATGATGGCAAAACACTGCACACATAATATAAATAAGCATATAAAGTCAGTGTCCTATAAAAAAATAAAAAATAAAAATTACTTCCAAAAACTGTCACTTATTTTCTATTAATGTTTAGTTCATCATTAGAATCCACATTAGTGCTTGTCATTTTTGCCTGGGGAATGGATGGTTCTTATAAATGTGCTGTGCAGTTTATGCTTGAATCTCAAATTTAATTTAATATCTGTATAAGAGAAGCAATATTGAACACATCCAGATATAGGGAGGGAGGGAAGAACATAGAGAGGCAGAGGAATATGCTATAGGCATCCGTATGGCAGCAGATGATAAGATTCTCGGGTGCACCCCTTTAATCCCATTACTCAAGAGGCAGAGGCAGTGGGATCTCTAAGTTCAAGGCTAGCCTGGGTCCACAGAGTGAGTTCCAGGACAGCCAGAGCTACACAGGGAAACAGGGGGTGGGTGGTGGGTGGGGGATTCTTGGGCAGAAAAAATAGAAATTCAAATCAGCCTAATTTGTTTCCTGTGTCTGACATGTCCAGTGGCAGAGTTGGCTTTAGTCACAATCCAGGGGCTCCACAGTCTCCAGCATTCCATTCTCCTTCTGCCTTTGCTGGGTGAATTCTTGACAGGGTTTTGGTTTTGTTTTGGTGAATTTTGTTGTTGTTATTGTTGTTTTGTTTCTTGAGACAGGTATTTGTGAGCTGCCCAATGTAGGATCACTGAATGAGGCTTTCTGCAAGAGGGTCAACTGTTCTTAACCACAGGCCCATTTTCTCAGCCCTGATCTATTTGTTTGTTTGTTTGTTTCTATTCCTGGTTAAGGAATCCAGGACCTTGCACTTAAGGAAAGTGCTCTGCCTCTGAGCTACATTTCCAATTCCTTTGCAAAGTTTATTAACACATCAGTTTCAGCTCATAAATTGGATCCATTGCTACATCCGTCCCCCAATGGGCTGCGTGCTGGCCTTTATGCCAACTTGACACAAGCTATAGTCACTTGGGGGGAAGAAACTCAATTGAGAAAGTTTCCACATTACTTTGGCCAGCCTATGGGGCATTTTCTTAGTTGATGTGCTAGGACCAGCTCATTGTGCACCTCTAGACAGACAGTTCTGTGTGGTATAAGTTAGCAGGTTGAGCAAGCCATGAGTGGTGAGCCAGGAAGCTTCATTTCTCCATGGCCATTGCCCTGACTTCCTTCCCTCAGTGATGAACTGGTACCTGGAGTTGTAGGATGAAATACCTCCTCTTCTCCCTAAGTAGTTATGGCCTTTATAACAACAATAGTAGAAACTCTAATTAAGCCAGCCTGTGAGTTCTATGTGATTGAGATCCTTGTGGTTCACTCCAGAGTTCTTATTGTCTAACACACTGCTAATCCAGGAAAATTTAGTTCTAGAGACAGAGATTGGGAAAGTAGAGGAAAGGAGGATGAGGTTTGCTGCCACTTAATGTGTGTGCCAGGTACCATGCTAAGTGTTGTTCATGCACTGACCAACTTGATACCATGCCACCATCCCAAGAGTTAAGTACCATTCATGGGGCCTATGGCTTTCTGAGTCTGGCTATATTATATAGTGTAGGCTGATCTCAAAGTCACAACCTCTCCAGTGCTAGGATTAAAGGTATGTACTTCATTCCTGACTTCATCTTTTGATAGTTGCTGATATCAAAGTTCAGTGGAAAGACTGTCAAAAACCACAGAATGATCAGGATTCTCCCTCAGCCTTGAGTGATTACAGAGTTTGTACAGAGGAAGAGGGCTCTGCCTCTGGGTTTAGTGGGAAGACAGGGCTCCATGGGGATCAGGAATATGTTTGTAAAAATACTCTACAGAGCTGGAGAGACAGCTCTTCAGTTCCTGGGGTTCTGATACCCCTCAATTCTTAGGACACCTAAACTCACACGCGCGCGCGCACACACACACACACACACACACACACACACACACAGACACACACACACACACACACACCACAATTTAAAATAATTTTTTTCTTAAGAAAAAAAAAGAACACTTTAGAAAGCCAGTGCTTCATTGGGGCTCTTGGCAAGGACCCAGCCTCCGCATTGTCTGGCTGGTTCGAGACTGGTCTTGCTAGAAAGTGCTGTGTGACTTTTGAGAGAGTCCTTCTAGGCCTCTGTAGCATCATGAATTTTATTTATTTATGCTTATTTATATTTATTTCACAATTATAGCTAACTAAGGACAAAAAAAGGAAAGTCCTTTTGCTGTTCAGAGACGGGCTTTCATGCAGCCCATCCCTCTGGCTGGCTGAGGACAATCAGGAGCCGAAAGTCCTGGTCTTCCAACTCCACTTCTGAAGTGAGAGACACAGTATCATAGGGCTGTGTGTGTCTCCACCACCACATGTTGAGGACCAAACCAAGGGCCTCTGCTATGCTAGAGCAGTTCTTTCCCAACTGAGCTACACCCCCCAGCACAAGAAAGGAGAATTCTTACTGGGTCACAGGCTAGGAAAGCTTGAAGTAATTTTGAACAAGAAAGGTAAATCAAATTTTACCAAACATGGAAAAGTCTTTATTCTGTGGATCTGGGAGTTGATTCCAACTACTATACTGTTAGAAGTTAATAGAGGCAAGAGGAAAGGAGCCAACAGGGAATTTCCCTTCCCGTGCGCTTTAAGGAGATTTACAGTCTTATCATAGGTGGCCTTGACTGAGATCTTGGGGCAGACTAGTGTTAGGAGACAGAGTTGCCATGTACAGCATTATGGGAGGTCCTGAAGAGAGACAGATCCTTCAGTTCCCAGAATATCAGATATCACATCATGGTTACTGGCCACTGTACTGGCTGGGGCTTTGAAAAGAGAGTACCTTTCCTTCAATTCTAGAGGACAAAGGGAGTTTCTGAGTCTTACAGTTTTTGAGGAGAGCAAGGACAAGCTTTGTAACATATGATTTAGTCTGGCCCTATGTGCTAGGAGTCATAAGACAGGAAGGCATTAGATAAGAACAAAATTGTAGTTCAAGACTGTCCTTGTTCTAGGGATCAGGGGGGTTGGGCATGTTCTCTGCTGCTAGTGGGAGGGGGCAAACTGAACCCTTCTGTGAGCGCCAGGAGATCTCTGCTTACTTTATTAACTCTGTCTAGGAAAGGAGGCTGCAGAGGAGCCTGGCCTGATTTCTGGGAAGGGAGAGAAGCAGTCAGAGTCTATTATCTAACACATAGATGTGCACAGTCCAGCTGGCATCATCACACTGTGTGTGTGGATCCAGCTGTGTGGCCTCCTGAAGCTTGTCATCTTCCTCTTACCCATCAGTCTCCTGGGCTCCTGTGAGGAGCAAATGGAATGATCCCCATGAAATGTTTCTTATGAGCCATCTTTGAAACTAACAGCCACTCCTTTTCCAGCACTGCCATTAAAACAGTGGCTATTTTCTTCCTTAATAAATCCGGAAGAATGTGAAAGCCTTGGGATTCTGGCTAGTCCTTTGAATCAGCAAGCACTTTACCCAGAGTCACCCCTCCCCCTCCCTGGCCCCTGCTCTGTGCCTTCTTTGCAGAAGTTGCCCATGGCTTGTCTTCTGAGAAGTTGCTTCTTCCAAAAGCTGCTGTTCATATTTGTAAAGTTTCACCGAAAGGAGGATTTCTCCTGGTCTCTCAAGCCTCTTACTGCAGCTCCTCTCCTGGAAAAGAAACCACTGAATCTTGGCTAGAGGTCATGACATTCCTTTGAGTCCATCCCACAGCTCTATTGGGCTGTTTTCCCCTAACAGCTTGCATTTCAGCAAGAGTTACCTCAAGAACTCCTTCATCTCTAATCCACTCGATAAACCAGGCTTAAAATGAGCTTCTTGTCATCTGTCTGAAAACATCTAGTACAAGAGGCATGAAGGATCATTTTACCTGCAGGACCCATTTGTTTCCTCTAAAGGACTAGCATAAATACCGCCTTTAAAAACAAATAAAGAAAACCTAAACAGAACAAAAACAAAGCAACTCTAAAACTTCCTCCTGGACATTTAAATGTTCTTTGTTCTGGATGGGGAGTAAAGAGTCCCCAGGCTGCCTTGAATTGCATGATTCAGGCTAGCTCAGCTTTTCTGTTGGCCCCAGGTATAATGGCAGCCTCCCTCCTTGGTGGCATGACTGATCCATGAGTCACCTGGCACACCTCAGGGAGTGGAGCAGGATGGAGATCAGAAGCAGAGTTAGCCGGGACAGAGTCCCAGATTCCTTGAGACATTCCAGAGAGTGCTCACGTGTGCAAGAGGCTTGAGGGAGGACTCTTTGAATCAGCACTGCAGGGAAGGAGGAAGATGGACTTCTAAGCAGCTCCACCAGAGCCTTCACCGTCCCTGGGAAGCTCCACGGTTAGGAAATCTTAAATAACTGACCCAAGTGCCAACTGACTCTAAGAGTGACCAGGCACTGAGAGGACACTTGTCCCAAGAAGCTGGCCTTAAGGGTGGGCCAGGGTGATGTATCTCTACTTGAAAAGTTTCTTTTAATGTGTGCCTTTTCCCATTCTCAATCCTCCTAAGATAAAGGAGGAGCCCAATCTGGCTCCCAGAAGGTGGAGAAAGAAATGATGGAGTGGCCTAGACCTAAAGAAACTATCCAAAGAAAGGGATACCAAGTATACCAAAGTACCAAGAAAGGGAAGGGAGGGAATATTATGTGGAAAGGTTAGACATAGAAGAAAATATGGGATAGGGGAGAGGAGATAGGAAATAAATGGAGGGAGGGGACAAGAAGAGATAGATAAAGAGAGAAAGGGAAGAAAGAAAAAGGAGAGCTGGAAAAAGAGAGATGGGAATTCAAAGAGGAAAAGAAGAAAGTTGAATCATATGATAGAGAGGAAAGGAAAAGACTAAGGAAAAGAAAAAGATGGTTCAGGATGTCTTGGTGTGGTCAGTGGCCTTGGAGTCTACTGTCCCCAGTGCCTCACACCTCCAGACTCACTCCACTTTCTCCGTGGCTGTCCATCACTCAGCTGTACACACCAGAGAGGGCCCCAGTCCACATGTATTGCTGCTCTTTTTGTTATTTCTGGCTCATTGTTAGGAAAAATAATCACTGAATGACTATTTTATGCCTTTTTCCTAGAAAAACCACAGAACCAGAATGTAGGCAGCAGCAAACATTTTAAAGTGCCAGATGAAGCACCTCACGACTGAGTTTCTGCAGAACCTCTCAACTCTTGGTTTGGCGATGGTTCCAGAAATGGGTGTCAGTGATGTCTATTGACACTGAAATAAGCTGTTACACCCACAGGCACATCAGGTACCACATAAATAGAGCTCCTTCTCCCTTGCTTGTACACATGGTTTTATACACATAGGTATATAGCTGGATGGCTTAAGTTATTGCATGACAATAAAGTAAAAGATGAGAGACCAATCCTAAAATTCCCAAATAGCTCGTGGACTCGGGTTCTATGAAATTCACTGTCATTTCTTCCATCTGAGATTATCAGTGGCCATGGTCTTCCACTGGTGTCTGAAGATCATAACTAGAGTACTAAGAAGTCACACAGCACTTTGACTCTATTTCAATATGGCCTCTGTCCTGCCTTAGTTGGAATAAAGCTGGTGTGTACTGTGAAAGCATTTGTTCATACAATTGGTGCTCTCTATCTGCAGTTACTATCCATGAATTCAAACAATGATTGAAAATATTGGAAAATATAGTAACAGCTAAACTCAATATGCAAAGACTTAGTCCCTAGACAATGTAGAATAATAACTATTTATGGTACTGGAGAGATGGCTTCATGGTTAAGAGCTCATACTGCTCTTGAAAAGTATAAGTTTGGTTCCCAGCACCTATCAAGTTGCTAACAACCACCAGTAACTCCCATATAATGCCCTCTTATGCTGTGCCACAGACACACACACACACACACACACACACACACACACAGAGAAGAGAGAGAGAGAGAGAGAGAGAGAGAGAGAGAGAGAGAGAGAGAATTGAGTATTAGATGTCTTGTAGACATGTCCAACCTAGGACCCACTGGCCTCATGCATTCCAGGATAGGTATGACTCTGTACATAGTAGTGTCATATAGCAATGTCAAAAGATTAGATAGGGCTGCAAAAATGGTTCAGTGGTAGAGTACTTACCCAGCAAGCATGAGGACTGGAGTTCCAGGCCCAGCACCCATGTAAAAAGCCAGGTGTGGCGATATATGCTCAGCACTGAGGAGGCTCAGACAGTTGGACCCTGGGTTTGTTGATCAATTGGCCTAGTCTACTTGGCAAGTTCCAGGCTAGTGAGAGACTCTGACTCAAAAAACAAGTTGGCTGCTTCCTGAGGTTGACTTATCCACATGCATATAGGTGCACCTTTACATACAAAAAGTATGCAATCTGCCCCCACAAAATTGGATACCCTAGAAAAGTATCTGAGGATGTAGGTAGACTTTACATAATTTTTAAATGTTTTTTTTTTTATGTAAGACATTTCAGTGTCCTTGGACATTGATGTCTGTACGGATCTCTCAGGTGGATGAAGAAGGACATTGTGTACTAATACAACTGCCCCAGCTAGTGTCAAGAACAGAACTTGACACTAGATTTTCATCTAAGTTGTTTGGGGGAAGACTTCCAGGAAACTAGAATCATGGTATAGCACAAGTTCTAATTGGTCTTAATAATAAAAACCTGGAGCCAGATATTGAGATAAAAGCTGAAAGATCAGAGAGACAAAGGAGCAAGCCACAGCCACCTCTCACCTCACCAACTTCTCAGCCAAAAAGAGGCTGAGCTCCTGTCTCCTCCCACCTTATATTCCTTTCTCCACTCATCCATATCACTTCCTGTCTGTACAGCTCTCCAGAACTCTATGGTTAATAAGTGGCTAGCTCCATCCTCTGATCTTCAGGCAAACTTTATTTGTTAAGAGTTCAAACAAGAAATCACCACATTTTCCCTTTTGCCTAAAGTCAAAAGGTTATAACTAATAAAAGAAAAACTATATCAATAAGTACCATAACTATGCACAATATATAGGAGTAAATACATCAACAATATCTAGTCCGTTAGCAATTGACAAATTCAGAGAAAATACTCCATGTCTATCCTAGCTTGATGAATCCAAAAGGATGTATTTAATTCACTTTCTATCCTAACTTGCATTACCAATCCAAAATTACCTTTTTATGTTTCTCAACATTATACACATTACATCTCTTCAGTGAATTTCTTTCCTGAATCTGGTAACAATGAAAATTAAACTATAATTATAGTCTTCAACTCCATCAGAGACCCAAGAAGAAAATATTACCTGAGTAAGCAGGAAGTGCAAGTAAGTGACTTCCAAAAAATATGAGAAAAGACAAAATCAGCTGACTGCCTAGGCAGCCACCCAAGGTTCCTCTGCAATGTTGGGGTGTCTTCAGCCTATAGGCCTAGCATATCTGACAGATGTTTCTGTGAAGCAGGATATTCTGAAGGGCTGTCCTACCGTATCTTGGCAAAGTTTGGCAATATTTTCTTTTGTGTCCGCATGTCCAATTTGGACAATATGCTGTCAGCAGTAGAGACAAAAGCACTTTCATGCCCAGTGGCTAACTTTTGCCACAAAGAAAGTAAACTACACTTGGTGTTTCTTTGATGTTCATCATATTTTCTGAAGTAGATTGGTGCTGCCAGGAGCAGACATGTCTAATTGTCATTAAAAAAAAAAAAAAAAAAAAGAACCAATGTTATAAAAACATCTTAAATGCCATATGTTGGGAACCAGCAGTCTGCTGACCCCACCCCCAACGTTGGGCGAGACTCTCATGGCCATGTCATCACTACGTTAGGCTTTACCTGGCTGCTCACACTTTACCTGGCTGCACAGGGGACTCAGTTACGAATGCGCAAGTCCCCTTTTTTTAAAGCAAGTGCCTCACACCCCCCCCTCTTGTGTTTCATAGGCAGTAGCAGCAGCAAAAGAACAACACCATATTTGGTAGATCTCTGAAGTATTTGAAGATGACCTGTCCATATAAAATATATATTTGTTTGACCTTGAAAATATAACTAATATGACTACAAGTTCAATTGTAATAGGTGATTAATTGTTAAACTTGATTTCCTTATTATCCTAAATAGTTGGTAATAATAACTTTCAAGGGCTAAAAATTTGCATTACAGTGTTAAATTTGTTGCACAGGTATAATACCTTGAACAAGTTTAGAAATGTATGTATAGTATGTTCTAATAAGAACAATCTTAAATTTGTATCAACATACGAAAATCCATATCAATGTAAAATATTTAAGACTAGTACTTACAATTTTGTTTAAAAGTAGATTTAATATCTACCTTTTTAATCCTATTTCTATATCCCCCCTTTTTCTTTCCAGAGTAGATTCAATAATCTACCCTTATAGCCTATCTTATCTATATCTCCTTTTCTTCCAAAACAAGAACTCTGCATCTAATTCACTTTGTTCAACTTTTTTCCTGACCATTACCAATTACAACTTGCAACCAAGCACCCTAAACAAAGACAAATATCCATAACCCATTGAATGACCAACATCCACCTGCCCCACCTCTTGGGAATGAGGGTGTCATGTTCTTAAAATTATTTCCTGCTGTCTGGGGTGATGGCATCTTTAGGGAATTCTGAAAAGGAAATTTGGGGGTTAATCATCAAGTCCTGGGAGAGATAGCTGTATCATTTGTGATCCAGTCTCTGTATAATGGGAAAGTGCAGGGCTTGTCTCAGATCCTGGCTAGAGTAGTCTGTGAGGCCGGGTCATCTCAGCCAGCCACCTTGAAACTGGTTTGTAGTCCAACACCAATCTTTAGGTGGTGTTTTTCAACTCAGTTGTGTCGTCATAGTCCTGATGGAATCACAGTTGTAGAATCCCAGTACCCTTTTGGAGACTGCCAAGGCTGCTGTTAGGGATGGCTATGGTTTACTGCAGAAAACGTCAACATTTTAAATAACATAAGCAGTAGATCTCAAAGAGGCTAAAGGATCAATATTTGTTATGTACATACAAACTTAGTTCCTAGTTACCTGATAGAGACTCAAACCTGAATCATTTTCAGGAAGCTAGATGAAGCTTTTTCTAGAATAAATTAGTACTCTATATGACCATTAATATCATAACAAAAAGTTTAAAAATATGTATCTTAATATTCTAAATTTTGAGATAATATTTATACCTTAAGAAAAGCTTTAAAGAGTCAAAATAAAAGCAAAGGATTATTAGATTAGTGGCAATACAATAGTCTCTTAATTTTTGTTTTTCTTCTGTTCCATATCTTCCGGCATGAGATAGAGATTTTAAATTTTACTTTAACAAGCATTCTTGGGTTTAGAGATATAGAGAGCCACACTCCCACTCCAAAGCCATCGTTAGTTTTAACTGGACTGAGCTACAAAAAGACAATTTGCCTTATATGTCCACAGAAAAAAGCACAAACAAACAAATGGAAAGATTCATGAAATTTTATCCTGTTGGAGACATGATATGCTAATAAGCAAAATTACTCTTTTTCTTGGGATATTTTTTTTTCTTTATGATTTGTCCTTTTTCTTCAGATGTCTCATTTGTCCAGTGATCTTCAGATTCCTTAGCTGGATACATTTATTCTCCTGAAAATACAAAAAAAAACAAAGTCCTTCCCCAACCCTAATTTTGGGTAGGTTCCTTTACAGCAAATTATATCTGATCAAATGAAAATCATTTGCTAGTTTTATAAGTTAGTTTAAATGGAAAGGCAATGCTAATCAAGAGGTCTCTCTTGTTCAAATAAAACCTTTATCAATTTGATGGTATCCATGGCTTTTCTTCTCCTGTGGAAACAAGTGCAAAACTCCTCCCACAATGTACCTAGATTCCATTCTGAAGTCAACACATCTTTAATGTATACAGGCTGACTTAATTCTGTAGTTTTTTTCTATTATCCAATGTCTCTATGAAGCTGTTGTTCTTTTCTTATTAGTATTTAGAAAATTCAAAGTTAATAAAGCATTATGCAATCTATTTCTGTTTTTTTTATTACCCCCTTCTGTTTATTAAGCATATCCTTTAGAGTTCTATTTGACCTTTCTATAACTGCCTGCCTTGTAGTATTGTGTGGTATACTTGTTATATGTTCTATATTGTAATAAGCAAGAAACTGTTTCATTTTATGAGAGATATAAACTGCAACATGGTCAGCCTTCTGTTTTGTTTTGTTTTTTAGAGACAGGGTTTCTTTGTAGCTGTGGAACATATCCTAGAACTCTCTTTGTAGGCCAGGCTGAAAACAAACTCACAGAAATACAGCTGCCTCTATCTCCGGAGAGCTGGGATTAAAGGCATGCACAACCACTGCCCAGCACATTGTCAGTTTTAATTTGTATAGGTAGATTCATGATGGCCATAACTTTTAACAATTGTGTCATTACCAAATTAGCCCTTTTGTAACTCAAAAAAGTTGCTCATAGAAATCTTGAATAGGTATCAATGGTGTGGCATACATATTTTAATTTTCCAAATTCTACTAAATGGAACACATCTATCTGCCAGATTTCTTTCTTGGGTGCCCTTTGGGTTATTTCCTACAGGCAGTAGAATTTGGTTGTATAAAGACCAAGTAGGACTTTTCCTTATAATTTCCTTGGCATGCTGCCAAGTGATAGAAGACTCTTTTTTTCAAACAATTACTATTTAAATGATTTTTTAAAAAAATGAAATTCTGAGGCCTCCAACATGTTTCCTATAAATAGTTGATCAATTTCTTCATTACCTTGTGCTAGAGTGCCTGGCAGACCTGTGTGGGGTATGATGAGTGCTTTATACTTGGGATAATTCCTATTCCAGATTATTTCTTGTAACTGAATAAGTAATAAAGTCAATTCTGTATCATCTAGTATAAATTCAACAGTTTCAATATACAAAACAAATCTTTCTGCATATTGAGAATCAGTAACTATGTTGAAAGGTTCTGTAAAATCCATCAGTACAATGAGAAATGCATATAACTCTGACTTGTGGACAGAATCATGAGGGCTTTAAGTCATTTTACTTAAATTTTCTGATTTATAACCTGCGTTTCCTAATTTATTTGCATCAGTATAGAATATAGAGGCTCCAGAGACTGGTGTTTCTACTACAATGTGAGGAAGGACCCAGATAGTACTCTTTATAAATAGAATTCTCTTGCTTTGGGGATATTTATTATTAATCTCTCCAAAAAAATTACTACAAGTTTTTCCAAGATTTGCTTTCTGCCCATAATTTGTCAATTTCATCATTAGTAAAAGGTACTACCATTCCTGCTGGGTCTAGTCCTGCTAATTGATGAAGTCCTACTTACTTAAGAACATGGGAGATTTTTCCATTTTCTGGTATCTTCTTTAATTTCTTTCTTCAAAGACTGGCAGTTCTTGTCACAAGGTCTTTCACTTGTTTGGTTAGAGCTACCCCCTTGGTATTATATGTTATTTGTGGCTATTGTAAAGGGTGATGTTTCTCTGATTTCCTTCTCAGCCCGTTTGTCATCTGTATATAGGAGGGCTACTGACTTTTTTGAATTAATCTTATATCCTGCTACACCACTGAAGGTATTTATCAGTTGTAGGACTTCTCTGGTACAATTTTGGGGGTCACTTATGTAAATTATCATCAGCAAATAGTGAGAGTTTGGCTTCTTCTTTTCTAATTTGCATTCCCTTGATCTCCTTGGGGATGTTCCTTGTATCCCTAGTCTCTCCAAGACCTTTATCATGAGGGGGTGTTGAATTTTACCAAAGGCTTTTTCAGCATCTAGTGAGACTATCTGTTACGAGTAGGTTTTTCCCCGCCGCCAGTCTGGTCCCACTGCCGCACCAGCCCCAAATAACATGCTGAGACTCTGTATTAGATACAATGCTGTTGGCCAGTTACTATTATTTCTTATCAGCTAGCTCTGTCTTAAATATTAACCCACTTATATTAATCTAAGTATTTTCACATGGTCATCTTACCGGACAGTGGGCACGGACCTCTGTTCTTTCCAGCCTCTACATGCTGATTCCTCCTTATTCCTTCCTCTTTCCTCCTCATCTCCTAGCCCTGCCTATCTTGCTTTCCTATTGGCCAACAGTGCTTTATTCATTAACCGGTATGATAAACATATTTACAGAATAACATCTCCCATCATCTCCTCTTTTCTGTCTAAATTAAAAGAAGGAGTTTAACCTTAGCATAGCAAAATATATCATACAACAGTTATCAAATAAGAATCACAGTTAATAATATTTTGTCCATTAACATTTAGTAAGATTTAAGAAAATATTCCATCATCTATCCTATCTTTGTGAATCTAAAGTCCTATATGCAACTTATCTTTAATCCTAACTAAGGAAAACTATAACCATAACTATCTGTCTTCAACTCCTTCAAAGATCACAGAAGGATAATATATAAACTCTAGAAATTACAGAGATATCTTGACCGGTCAGTCACCTGAAGTTCTTCTGTAATGTTCCATCTTCAGCCCATAAGCCATAGTGTGTCTGGCAGACTCATCAGCAAAGCAGAAACTTTATTGTCAGTTTGTCAGTCATTTGTGTGTGTGTGTGTGTGTGTGTGTGTGTGTGTGTGTGTGTGTGTGTGTGTGTGTGTCCTGTAGACTGTCTGGCAGCCTCTTCCATGAAGCAGGAATCCTGTAGCAATGTCCATCTTGTTTCAGCAGTCACTTTTCTGTGAGTCCTGCATGTCCAGTTTATACAGTATATAGTCAAACAGTCTAGACAAGAACAGTATCTTGTCCAAATGGCTAGTCTTGTCATATTAAAAGCAAACTTCATCATGTGTTTCTTCTATGTCCATCTCTCTTTCTGACAAAGGTGGTGTTGCCAGGAGCAGTTATGTCTCACTGTCAAGAAAAACCCTAAACCATTTTAAATGCCATATTCTGTAGGTTATTGAAAGGTTTGAAGAATGCCTATTTCTCTCAAATACATCTCTGTATATCTAGAAAATCTAACTAACTTAACTCTAAGTTTTGACTATCATAGGTAATTATCTATAATCTGCACTAAATTATACATGTTATTTTTAATTGAGCTATATAAACACAATACCTAAACAAGAGGAGAAATATACATATCACAAAATTGACCTTAAATTGTATCAATAAATGAAAATTCATTCCAAAACAAAGTATTCATATCTATACCATTATTCCCTTTTTACCTTTATAAAGAGATTGGTTGTGATCATTAATCATTTAAAACCAACCCCATTTAAATGAAAACAAACATTTATAAACAATATTTGGGAATTTGGGCGTCGTTCTTTCCAGCTTCCTGCTGGTAGGGGGTGCTGTCATGGGGAATCCTAAGAAGATGCAGAAATCTTGGCTGTAGTCTGCAAGGCTGCATTGTCCCATTGATGTTGCTCATTCCGCTCAGCCATATCACTTCCTGTCTGTCTGTACAGACCTCCAGACCTCTATGGTTAACTAGTAGTTGTCTTCACCCTCTGATCTTTAGGATAGCTTTATTTGTTAAGGGTACAAATAAGATATTACCACACTACAGAGGGAGAATGAGGACATTTGCAAACTATGAAAGCTATGATACCATGGCTTGGACAGCTAGGAATGGTCTCATTGGATTACCTTGGAGACTATGTAGAACAGCATATGCCATCAGTGTGTCCACAGCAAACATGAATAATCCACTGGCTCCCACCACTCATTCATTGACCAAGGATGAGCTATCACATTCCCATTTCCAGAAGTGTGTGTGCAGATAGCTGAGAGAACTCCTACAAACAGCTTCATGGACCCAAGGACAGGGAGTAAGAGATGTCCCTGGAAATCTGAAAAACGTTGTTTCATGGCACTTCCTCTTAGCTCTCCATTCACAGCAGTGCAAGTGCCAATCATGAGCTGGAGAGATGGCTCAGTGGTTAAGAGCACTGGCTGCTCTTCCAGAGGAGCCTGGTTCAATTCCCTGCACCCACAGTGCCGCTCACAACTGTCTGTAGTTCCATTTCCAGAGAATCTTACACCCTTACACACATGCAGGCAGAATACCAATGCACATAAAAATAGATAAATCATTAAAAATGTATTTTAAAATGTCAATTATGGCTTAGAAAGTGGCACTGTGAATGGAGTTTCTGTCCCACCTGGTTCCACAGCTGTTTAGCCTCAAATAAACACACAGAGGCTTATATTAATTATACACTGTTTGGCTGATGATTTAGCTTCTTACTGGCTAGCTCTTCTTAATTATTAACCCATTTCTATTAATCAGTGTATCTCCAGGTAAGCCTTGTCTTACCTGAGAATGTCTTGACCTGTTGGTAGCCCTACCTATACTTCCTGTATGGCTACTGGCCAATCAGTGTTTTATTCGTCAGCCAATAAGAGAAACATACAGAAGGACATCCTGCATCAAGACAAAGGGTTTCCATTGCTGCGAAAAGGCACCATGACCGTGGCAACATTTATAAAGAAAACTTTTAATTGAGGTGGCTTGCTAACAGTTTCAGAGGTTCAGTCCATTATTATCATGGTGGGGAACATGTCACATTCAGGCAGACATAGTGCTGGAGAAGTAGCTGAGAGTCCTACATCCTATAAGCAACAAGAAATAGTCTAAAAGTCATGCTGAGGGAAGCTTGAGCAAAAGAGCCCTCAAGGCCCACCTCCACAGTGACACACTTCCTCCAGTAAGGCCACCCCTCCTGATAGTGCCACTCCCTTTGGTGGCCATTTTCTTTCAAGCCACCACAGTTCACAATCCTGAGTTTGATCCCCAGAACCTATGCAAAGGTGACAGGAGACAACTGATTCCACAGTGTTGTACTCTGGTCTCCACATGTTCACCGTGGGAAGCCAGCGCTTCTCTAACTGTGGGCTGTGATCCCTTTGGGGGTTGTATAGCAGATATCTTCCACAGCAGATATTTACATTACAAATATCATTAGCAAAACTATAGTCATAAAGTAGCAGTGAAAAAATTTTGCAGTTTGGGTTCACCACAATATGTAGAACTATGTAAAAAGGGAAGGTTGAAAACCACTGGCATACACACACATCATGCAAAAACATAAATCAACACCACAGAATGGAGGCAGAATCAGAAGTTCAAGGTCTCCCTCAGCTACATGGTAAGTTTCAGGCCAGCCTGAACCTAGTTTCTTTCACTGAACATGTGTGTTTAAGAGTCACACATTCTAAGGCTTTGGGCATTATGCTGGCCTGCCCCTGTCACCTGGCAGAATGCACTCAGGTTAGCCCAGGGTTCCATGGCTAAGTAGTCTGCATTCAAGTGCAAAGGACCCCTTTAAAATAAATGCTCTCTCTCTCTGTCTCTCCCTCTGTTTCTCCTGCTGTTCCCCTGGGGCAAACAGGACTTTTTCTTCTCTTCTGTTCTCTCTCTTTCTCTATGTCTCTTTACCTTATTTTCTTACCTTCCCCCAATAAAATTTTTAATATGAGTCACATATGTTCTCTGTTTCCCCATCCACCCATGGTCCATCACCCACCCTGGAACCCTGATCCTCATGGTCCCAGTGAGGGACCTGGGACCCATCACATACGGTCCCAACACTGGCTGAATTATCATTATCATTTGACTCTGTGACTTGGATTGGTGAACATGACTTGGCAGGTTCTCCAGACATTTCTTCCTGCCAGTGGCAGTGTGAGATATGCTGGGACCCTGTAACTGTCAACTTGTCCACTTTTCCAATTAAGATTCTCTGGATTCTTCCATCTACCACTGGCAGGTCCAGTAAATTCGTTTCTCACTATCTACCTCTGCCCATGCTTCTATGAGTTAGGAATCAGTATCGTGACCATGGTTTCTTGCCTCTTTGGCCAGTTTAAAAAAAAACACAAAAACAAACAAACAAACAAACAAACAAACAGTACTGTGTGACCATCCATTTCTCGGGCTCCAGGAGTCCTGGCCCTGATTTTGTGGAGCCCTGTGCCTGATGGGGGGGGGGTCTCCTTCTGTATATATGTTTCTCTTATTGGTTGATGAATAAAACACTGAATGGCCAGTAGCCAAGCAGGAAGTATAAGTGGGGCTGTGAAATGAAGAGAATTCTGGGGAGAGGATGCAGAGAGAGGCTGCCAGAGAGTTGCCATGCAGCTGAGGAAGGAGGAACAGGTCTGGACCCTACTCTGGTAAGATAAAACCACATGGAAATACTTAGATTAATAGAAATGGGTTAATAATTAAGGGAGAGCTAGTCAATAAGAAGCCTGAGCCATCAGCCAAACAGTTTCTAATTAATACAAGTCTCTGTGTGTTTATTTGGGGCTAAACATTTGCAGGTTTTGGATCTTCTCTACCTCACTAATGGTAACTGTACCCCCCACTTCAGATACCAAACCTCATGGTTGCCCTTCACTTGGCAAGTGATCAGTGATCCATAGTTGGAAGTGTGGCCTTTGCTCTTACTCATGTGTCTGTTTCCCTCCTCTTCCCAGCATGCTAAAACTCTCCTGCCTGCCTTCCACCACAGCCAAACCTTTCTCAGGTCAGGGTCCTCCCTCCATTTGAGAGCGCCCTGTTCTGCTAGACATCTTATGCTCCTTTCAAAATGTCTCTCCTGTCTGTCTGATCCCTGCAGAGCTGTTCAGCCCCAGATGGTGGATAAGCAAGGATGGGGAAAACAGATAGGCTGATAGATGTTTATTCAGGGAGAAACTACAGATCTGCTTTCTTGTCACCGGCAGTTTTAAGTCTGCTCTGTTTGCTACCACATTGGAATCAGAGATCACACTCTGGTTCTTCCTTCTTCCTTTACCCTGGCCTGTTTAATATATCTATGTGGACGTGTACATAGAGCTACTGTTTAAAAAATGTAAGCCAGCTTTAACCCTCTATGTATGTATATCTCCTTCTAGACTAAGGAAGCAATAAGTCTCAAATATTTCTAAATTGTTTTGTATTTTTTTATTATGATAAAAATTATTTTAAATTGATGTATGTATTTTTTAATTGATAATAAAAATTTAAGCTTATAACGATCTATTTCAAATGAACAAAATATTTACACCACCCAAATCCTTCCTGTAAACTGTTTACAAGAGTGACCTATCAAAGTGAAATTAAATTAAATCAGTTATAAACTAAACTTAGAGATTAGTTCCTCCCATACTCTTCACTGTTGTCAGTTTTTAAGGTTAAGCTTCTATTACAAAAGGGGATTTTTCTTCATTTCTTTGTCCTTCACAGGCATAAATCTAACCTACTAAGCTAAAACCAGTTACAGTCAGGCTGAAGGCTCTGAGTAAAACATCTCTCCACAGCCTCTCAGCTTGGATCCAGTTCTCCAGACACATCCTGCACTAATGTTAGTGTAGCGACACTAAGACAGATTAATTACAGGGAAAAACCCTTATCTAGCCTCCTATGTGCTTAAGGCAAGTAACCAAAGACAAACTTTGTCTGCTGAGATATACTAACTTAGACAGAGAGCCCTCAAATGCTCAGAAATCCAGAGAATATGTCATTTAAAATGTTTCCTTAAAAAGCTTTTCATAACAGAGAGGCAGGCCAAATGCTGACAATACCTCCTTTCCTCCAAGAAGACTGGTGGACAAAGAAGAAACTCCACCCACAAAAGTGGTAACACTAACCACTGAGAAACCTGCCCTTCACCTCAACTGTTGCAAAGGACTCTTAACAGGAGGACACTGGAATGGACTTCCATGTTGCCCAAGGCCAATGGTAGCTGAGTCTTCCTAAAGCTCCTAATCCCAGCATCTCCAAGGCTTTGTAGGCCCAGTGCTAATAGCAGAAGGCAGGTGTCTAAAGCCTCTGCCCTCAAGAACTATGGAGGACTCTGGGGGTGGCTGTCCATGCAGCCAGCTAATAAGTCTCTATTATTCTCTAATCATTAATTCAGGTGAAATTTTATCCTTCTCAAGAACTCTGGTATAGTTTCACAGCTAGTGGATTTCAGTATAACTTATTACATTCCTTTGTTTAAAAATATGTTTTAAAGTATAAAATTTATATAAGAACATAAAAGCTTAAGATGAAGGAATATAAAAGTGTTTAAGGTATTACAAACTAACTTCAGGTATACAAATTCAATTTATCACATTTCTTTCTCTCTCATGATACTACTGTTTATAGTTTGAACATTAAATCAATAAAGTTCAATGTTATTAACCCTACTCTGACAGAGTGCAAAACAGCAAAGTTTGCCACTATACAATAAGTGAAAGCTCAAAATTAAGGTGCTTTTCATTGTGCTAAAACTATTTGTCAGTTTTGGCTCCAAATCAATACAGAGAAACCTAGTCTTTAAAAAAAAATCTGTCAGTTTTAGGAGTGTTAATGCTTTCAACCAAATCATTTCTGACATGAGTATACTGCCATTTCTATAATGCAAATATCAGTCCAGATTACAAACAACAAAAATGCTAGTGTGTCCAAGTTTGTCTTTTCCCACAGAATTATTGTAAGTTCCAGGGAGCCGAATTTGACCCACCCAAATAGGTCATATTCACTCCAGATAAATATTATTCAACCTTCTCCTGGTCCCAGGACTCCCTTCTCTCATCTTGGAATCCCCTTGGGAACCCTTCCCTCATCTTATGATCCTCCTCCCCTCAAGTACCAGGACCTAAAAAAAAAAAATTCTTTAACTTAACCTTGTCCTCTGCTCTGCCAACATCTTGCCAGGTCTAAGAGGCACCAGAGAGTTCCATACAGTCTGAATTGCAATGAAACAACCAGCTACCCTAGGACATGGCAGCACCCTAGCTTTTACAGGTCCCTTATAGATGGTCGGTGCCCCCTAGGTCAGCAGGAAGTAGTCTTGAGAACTTGCTGCCCTTATTTCCCAACCTGCCATCCTAACTCTTTCCCTTTTTAATAATGAATAAAGGTGGGTCACAATCTAAGGATCCAGGCATTATGCTGGCCTGCCCCTGTCACCTGGCAGAATGCAATCAGATAGTACCCTGGTCAGTCCAGGGTTCCATAATTGCATAGTCTGCATGCAGGTGCAAAGGACCCCTTAAAAAGAAAGTCCCCCCACCCACTTATGCTCTTTTTCTCTTTCCTGTTGATTCCTTGGGGGAGACAGGAGCAGACAGGACATTTCCTGTCTCCTTCTTCTCTTCTGTCCTGTCTCTTTATTTTCTTATTTCCCCCTCAATAAAACTTTCAATATGAGTCACTTCTACAGGTCTGTTTCCTCATCCACCTGCTCTCCATCTCCTACCCCGGAACTGCCATCCTCATGGTCGCACAGGGACCTGCTGCCTGTGGTCCCAACCCTAACAGGCATGACTCAAAATCTCAGCTCCTTTTTATCATCAATAGCCTGTGGGACACATACACGATGGTTCATTTATCCACTCAGCAGCTGTAAGACATTGGGCCATCCCTAAGTTGGGGCAATTCTTACTCAATATGCCCTCATTGCACAGGCTTTTGTGTGAACATGTTTTCACTGGTCTTGGATCAACTCCTAGGATTGATATCCCAGTGTCAGAAACATAAATGTGCGACTGAGTAAACATTTGCAGAGCTGTGTTCCAAAGCAACCCTGCCATGCTACTCACATAGTGTCCTTGATGCCAGTTAGGGTTGTTGGCTTTCTTTGACATTAGTGTGAGGCATGTGCCCATGTCACAGTGTGCAAATGGAGATCAGAGGACAAGATTTGAGAATGTGCTCTCTTTCCAACATATGACATGGAATCTAGAGTTCAACTCTGGTTGTCAGGCTTTGTGGCAAGCACCATTACACAATGAGCCATCTCAGGAGTTGCTTTTATTTGAGTGTTTCTGATCCTGTACAGTTTTTTTTTTTCTAGAAGAAACAGTGCCACAATAACTCCTCATAAATAGGTCCTTTTCTATTAGCTACTTAAATCTCTATAACATACACTGAGAACAAGAGCAAGTAAGTTAAAGTGTGAGGAAGGCTGTTTGCTCTGGTCAAACAACCTCTGGGAGGTGGTGTCAATTAGCTTTGGCGCTGCCTACCTTCCACATCCTCACCAACAGTGTTCAATGTGAACAAATGTTTTGCCTGTCTATTTTAAGTTCTTATTATTTAAAGAGCTAGAATCTCATGTTACTGTTGTGTGACTTTCCCAAGGAGTTGTAAAGGAAATATCTATTCACCCCAAATAGTGAAGAAAACAGACCAAAGATGGATTTCACTGAACCCAATTTGGTTGAGTATAAACGACTTTACTAGGATCACTTACAGGAACATGGGTGACGCAAGGCAGCTGCACCACGGCAAAGTCTCACCCTTCTGTCATTTTTTTAACCTTTGACATATTTTAGCATTTCCAAGATTCATTGTAGCTGGAGAAGGTATAACTGTTTATTTTGTTGCCATGGCTACAGTCTTCTGTAAATCACCATAATGCCTTGCTTCATGATGGAGATATAATCATGACATGTCCACAGGAAACAGCAGCACTATGATTGCCCTGGGTGACTCTGAGCTCCTGGCTCAAGTAATCCCCTTGATGATTCACAGCATATGATTACATACAGAGTAGCTGGTACTATACACAGGCTATCATATTCAACAAAATTATGCTTTTAGAGAAAAATTTTAGATGTGCCTATTATTGGTGAGAATAGTGATGGATGTCAATTCATGAATGCATGGTCATTACAATCAGCCAGTCACATTCTGCGTTGCCTCTGAAATTCCTCATGAGCACATTCAGCAGTGCTGTTCTCACCTGCAGAATGCAGAATGCAGTTAGTCTTCTTAATTTCCTGAGCTGATGACTAGACACTTGGGCTCCATGGTTTCACAAAATAGGAAAGACTGACTGAATGAGACCTTTCTGAGGTTACTGAACTGATTTACATTAGTCTAAAATGGCAATAGATTCCTCTAGAATTTTGATTTGAAGTGTCTTCCTCCATTGCTTTCTACCTTTTATATTGTGGCAAAGTTTCTCATTTGAACTCAGAGTTTGTTAATTTGGCTAGTCTAGTTAGGCACGTTCCTGGGGAGCCTCCATCTTTGCCTCCCAAGTGTTAAGATTTAGGTAAACACAAACCAGCATTTACGTGGGTGCTGGGATCTAAACTCAGCACTTTGGACTTCTGCAGGGACCATTTTACTCACTGACCCATTCCTCTGTACTGACTTCAAACCTTTAAAACTGTTACCCATTTTAAGAAATATCTCAGGATATGCTGATGTGCAACTGTCATCCCAGAACTTGGGAGGTTAAAGAGAGGAGTGCTAATTCAAAGCCACCCTTTGTCCTTCAGAGAAACCTTTTAAAAAGGAGCAATGCCAACCCTAGGAAGAACACACACGTATCTTCCTGAGGTAAATTTACTCACAAAAACGAATTGTACCTGTATGGTGGCACTCCCTGATAAAATCCCAGCACCTTCAGACAGAGGCAGGAATAAACTGTTAGTTCAATGCTAGCCTGAGCTACAGAGTAAATGCCCAGACAGCCTGGACCACACAATGATTCTTTTAAAGTCTATACTTCCTATTACATTTCACTTGCTTGAAAATATGCTCACTAGCATCAACTAATAAATAGACTTCTACTGTTGGACTGTCCAGAATTTTAAGGTTCCACTTTTAGAATTTAGGTCAATATTGCTTCTTACTTAACAGTGTCTTTGGCCTCCCTGGAGAGGTAACTGTAGTCATACTGCCTCACACCGTTTTGAAAGTATTATTTCTTGTTCCTTTTCCTTCCTTCCTTCCTTCCTTCCTTCCTTCCTTCCTTCCTTCCTTCCTTTCTTTCTTGTAATGCTACATCTTATTCCTTTATCAGTTATTTCCATAAAAAGCCTGGGGACTCCAAAGGTACTTAGTATTAACGCTAGTGTAGAGGGCAGGCTTTGAAGAGACACGAATCTGGACTTGGGTATCACCTCCACCATCTGCAGGTGATCTTGATGCTTATTCTCTATTGAAAACTCAAGTTTCCTCCTCTGTAAAATGGGCGTCATTGACCTGAGGCATATATAGAGGCTTCCTAGTGAGTGTCCTGCAAGATGATTCTTGAGGTGCTATTCCTCAGAGTAGCAGCAGCTATTCACAGCATCAGGGAACTTGGTAGGAAAACTGACTCTCGGTCTAAGGGTGTTCTAACACGCCTTCCAGGTAACTCTGAAGCTGGACTGAGTCTGGTAGCGGTACCATCCACAGTGCTTCGCCTAGCTGGGGAGAGGTGAGCAGCAGCACCCAATTTACCTCTGGGACCGCCGCAGCGCCAGCAGGTAACCCGCGGGACCTGAGTCGGCCGTGGCTCCGCCCTCTTCCTCAGGGCCCGCCCCAGACTCTCGTTGATTGGTAGAGTCCCTGGTGACGGCTCGCCAATCACCGGACCACAGACTCAGAATCGGCCGAGGTTGCGCCTGGAGAGAGCTGTGCTCCCATTGGTTGGAGACCACGCCGCAGCGCGGCCGTACGCACAGCGGAGGCGTGGCGCCAGCGGCCGTTAAAAAATGGCAACCGTTACTGAGCTGAAAGCTGGTGAGTGCGCCGAGGGGACGTTCGCTAGTGGGAAGCGTCGTGCCTTCCGTCTGCGAGAGGGACGGGATGGAAGGAGAGCGCGCGGGACACCGGCTCGGCCCTCCCCGGGGTCATTGTGAGGTGGCAGCCCGGGAGGGAGCGGCCGCTGCGCATGCGCTGTGGGAGGGCCAGCCGGGAGCCCGCGGGAAGGGACTGGAGTCCCCGAGAGGGCTGCGGGTGTGTTGTCACCAAGGCTGGCGTCCTCAGAACCCAGCTGAGCCTACGGCGCTGAGGCCAGTCCATGTGTTCAGGACTGACCATGACAGCACTGCGGCTACAGTTGGTGACACAGTTCTCAACGACTGGTGGATAGGGCGTCCTTGTCCTTTGCGGGGAACCGAAGGCAGAGCTGCCCATCCTGACGGTCCTTCGGGATTTTTCGGGAAGAGGGGCTCCATCCCCAGGACTGCACAAACAAAGAGTATCCATCAATGACACTTGTAACCATTAACTCTGAATAGTAACATTATAGTTAATGTTTGAGTCGTAATTGTAGTTCAGATTCAGTGTGTGAGCCTCTGTCAGACACAACTTACCCAACAACTACTTGGTTCCTTGTCACAAACCCTCTGTCCATTTCACACATGGGGAAGTTGAGGTGCCCAAGATAATTTAGGTAGAAATAGACTGGCATGGAAGTCCCATAAGGTACAGTACCGCACCAGGTCTCAATCGCCATGCCATTCCGAGTTTCAAAGAATTCAGAGACTTAAATTAGTGGTAGTGAAAATTTGGAGAGGACCAAGGGGAGCTTGGATACTATAATTTAGGAACCATTGATTAAATGTGTATTGGAAGCACTGTGCTGGTGAGCAATTAAGAAACAGGCATGTCTCAGTCCCCAGAAGGGACTTCTCATGAATCAGTGGAGCGCTTTTGCCGGCTGGGGGTGGGGATACTTAACACAGAGGATATTGTAGAAACTTCTCATAGGATTCAAGATATTTTGGTGGGAAATAAGTCGGATTAAGACTGCTTCCTGAAGGCGGCTTTTTAAAAACAGCGTTGTAAGCATAACACTACAAAGAGTAAAATGGTTAAGAACCCAGAGAGTAAGAACCCAAAAAGGTTAAGGGTGGCCTCTATAGATTTAGGAGCCTCTTTACATATGTTTTTCTATATTCTCAGGCTTTTGACATGCTTTGTGTCCAAGAGAAATGTAATGAAAACTTGTTTTCTAATCAATAATCTTATATTTTATGGGCCTTTTACTTATTTAAAACACCCGTCCATCTCACCTAGATCTTTCTGATAGAGTTCATTACCAAAAAAAAAAAAAAAAAAAAAAAAAAAGGCAACTGAGGCATGGGTTAGGAATATGCCCACCAAGACATGAAGGACATGCTACATTTCCCAATTCCAACTTCATTACTTTTCATTTTCTGCTAAGATTGAGGCTGTACTGTGTGTACTTCAGAGTAATTGGGACAGGGTGCTTGCCAGTAGAAAAGAAATCTCTCCATTTAATTTCCAAAGATGGAACTAGAGAACCGGGGTTGTGTTATGATCCTAAGAGTATGATAAAGCTTTCCTTTTATGGGTCTATTACAAAGTATAATTGGTTAACATCTGCAGTTAGTATACCTACAGAAAGGTTGAAGGGATGAATGAATGAATGATTTAAAAACAAAGGAGAGGAGAGGTAAGTCTAAGAGTGTATATCTTTAATTATATGACCAAGGATGTTATTTACCAAAACTAGGAACTTTGCTGTATATATCTAAATGGATAAACTGTTTTATGAATTGTATTGTGGCATCTTAATAATGCTTTTACCACCGGCAGAGCAAAGTGCATAGTTAAACTACACTTTTGCTGGGCAGTGGTGTTGAATAGCTTTAATCCCAGCACCCGGGAGGCAGATGCAGGTGTGTCTCTGAGTTCCAGCCCAGCCAGGTGTGTTACACAGAGAAACCCTGCCTTGAAATAAACAAATAAAACAAAACACATTTTTTTTAATCCAGTAGTGTAAAGGCACTATTGTTGTTTTATGTTTGTAACATGCAGTGAGCTCTTGCTATTTTCTAGGCATTATATTGATTCTCTTGAATTGCCATTTAACCACAGACGACTATTTGAAGAAGTAAGGTTCCGTATTACTGTTAAGGGATGGTGACTTTTTAAAAATTGATTCTTTGTAGATGTCATGTCATGCATCCCAGTCCAATTCATTTCCCCATCCCTTCATATCTACCCTCTGCCCTTGCAACTTCACTCTCAACATAAAATGAAATTTAAAAGAAAATAAAAGCTAACATACCAAAAAAACTTCTGCCTACATATTTACTTGTATTTATTGCAGTGAGCTTTCTCTTTATACCAAGAGCTATATTTGTGCCATTTTCCTCTTAATCATTATTCTTTAGCACATACCTGAAATTTCAACAGTTAGTTTATAACAACCATTTGTATTTTATATTCAACAGTATTAAAGGACACCTTGGAAAAAAAGGGAGTGTTAGGACATTTAAAAGCAAGGATCCGTGCTGAAGTTTTCAACGCCCTGGATGATGATCATGAACCCCGACCATCATTGTCTCATGAAAACCTTCTAATTAATGAATTAATTAGGGAGTATTTGGAATTCAACAAATATAAGTACACAGCCTCTGTCCTAATAGCAGGTAAGTGGTTATTCATCTCTGGAGAAAAGCTCTGCTTTACCCTTCTTCTAATTTTAGAAAGCAGTTAGCCTGAATATGTAGTTTCATTAATTACTGTGTCATACAGGTGACTGAACACTTAGCATTCTATGGGCTCTTGTCATAGCATGAACAAGTTTTGGTGAGCGTATGCTGTCAGGGAAAGTAAGTGCTAGGACCTTCTACTGCAGGTTCTCCCATGTAATATTAAGCACACATGGTCTTAAAAGATAATGATTTTGGTATGTTGAAGGAACTCTAAAGATCTAGTATCACTGTCTTATTTCCCTCAGTTTGTTATAGCTGGCTGCATAATACTATCAGCACGCCAAAGGAGGAAAAAAAAATTGTTTTTTAAAATGTATCATTCCTAGAATGAAATAGTGACAGTGCTCACTTTCATATTAAACCTTTTGGTGTTTTAGATTGGTATGGTTGCTAATACCTAGAGTCACAGAAACTGAAGGAGCTAAGGAAGGAAGACACTGCTTCAAATTAAAAATTAGAAAATTAAGTGGTAGAACACTTGCCAGATGTGTGAGGCCAGAGGCTAATGCCCAGCACTGGTAGAAGCTGGGGAGGAAAGAAGAGAAGAGAGACTGAGTTTCTGTTCATCAGGTTTGCCTTTTCCAGAGTGCCATATAAATGGAAGCCTGCAGGACATGCCTTTTGACACTGCCTCGCTTGACCTGATAAAATGCACACTGCAGGTTCAGTCATGTTGACTTTCACTCTGTGCATAGGCAAATGCTGTGGCTGTGCCATTTTAATCTGCTCTCACAGGCACTTTGGTTGTTTATATTTTTTGGCAGCAGTGAATTAAAGCCTCAAGAACATTTATGTGAAGTTTTTTGTGTGAAACTCATCTTATTTTGGTAGATGAATAGCTAAAGATGGACTTGCCATGTTGTCTGGGAAGGGAATACTTTCCTTCAGGTAATAACTGCCACTGCTTTTGAGAGGTTCTGCTGTTTCTCACCAGGGAAGTGCTGGCTCAGCACTCAGGAAACAAGGGCATTCTGTGCTAGAGTAAGACTTAGTCTAAAAATTTAATAATTATAATTTTAGAATTGCTATCCCTCAATGCTTATATGTATTAATGAGTTATTTAGTATTATCATATGTTTAATCTGTAGGCATCTTAAGAAGGTTACTGAAGTCCAACATCATAGTTTTAGATTCAGAAACCATATTACCAATCATAAATCTGGGATTTAAGGAGTATGTGTTAAGCTGTAATTAAGTTCTACATTTAATTGTATTGGAGTATGTTGACATCATAAAGTCATACACAGTTTGATTTGTCTTGGTATGTGCTGTCAGCAGTCTCCCAAAGTCTGAGAAATGTGTGTACCTAGGAGGTATGTTTATATCAAAATTTAATTTGCCTTTTAGATTAATAGACTCAGTATTTTCCTAAATTTTTTTCTCCCCAGAATCTGGTCAACCCGTAGTTCCGTTGGACAGACAGTTTCTTGTCCATGAACTGAAAGCCTTTGAAGAATCAAAGGATAACTCAATGTAAGAAGTTTTTCAAAGAGGTTTGCAGATGTTATATTTAGTTCCTAATTGCATAGTGCTTGCCATGAGACATTTTAATCCAGCAGGAACTTATTTATGTTTACTGTATGTTATATACTATATGAGGTCCAAGAAGTGTGGGAGCAAGTAAGTCACCTCAGGTCTTGCTGCAATTGAGCTTGCTGTGTCTTCAGAGGACTGGACACCTGCCTCCTTCCCTGCCTCCCTCCCTGCCTCCCTCCCTGCCTCCCTCCCTGCCTCCCTCCCTGTTTCCCTCTCTGTCTCCCTCCCTCCCTTTCTCCCTTCCTCCCTTCCTTCCTCCTTTCTTTCTTTCTTTTTCTTTTTTTTTTTTTTCCTTAAGGGCTTTCCCCCCAATTTGTTTCTTTCAGTGGTGGTAATTGAACCAGGGCCTTGACTGCTCAGGGTGCAACACACCCTGTACTGCTAAGCAGTCTTTTTGGCCCAGCCCTCTACTTCTTTCTTTTTTAAACTTTAAGAAAAATGTGTTTATGTGGATATGTGTTTTGTCTGCATGCTTATTGTTTACCACATACAAGTCTGATTCCCTCAAAGGCCTTGGAGCTGGTGTTACAGATGGTTGTAAGCCACCAAGTGGGAGCTGGGATTGAAGCTAATCCTCCAGAAGAGCAGCCACTGCTCCTAACTGCTGAGCCATCTCTCCAGCTCCCCCTCCACCCCCTTTCCTTCTTTCTAAGGATGACTCTTTTCTTCTTTGTAAGGCATTGTTCTTTAAGTTCTTTCCTTCATGTTTAACCCTTCCTCATTGCTTTCTTCACTTCAGTATAGAACAAACGCAGATCTCTTCTCTAAAAATGAAAAAGGGGGGGGACAAAAAAAAAACCATCAGCTTCTTCTCACCCCACTACTGATTTATAGTCTTTTATTTCCAGACCTGTTGCATCTGCCCTCATGTTACCTGCCATCCCCATCTCATCTGCCGTGTGCATCTTAAATGTACTTCTCCTCATTTGCCCTGATCATTTCTCAGTTCTTTCCCCATGTTTAATGCCTTTTACATTTTTTCTTAGAGTCCCTTACTGGCTTATTAGTTTGTACCTAGTACCTGAGTGCATAGCTCAGTGTGACCTTTCCTAGCTAGAAATTTCTTTGAAGACTCATGTTTTCCCTCTAAAAGTTTGTTGAATTCTTTCATTTGTTTTTATAATTGTTTGTTTTGCATACATGCATTTAAACTAACTATTCCTCAGGGCTGTCCTGACCCCAGCACCAGGTATGTGCCTGAGTTTTTGCAATATGTTGTAATAAATACTGACTTTTCTCTACACTGCTTCCTGTCTTGTTTCTTGTGGCTCTTCTCTGTTGGGAGAGTTTCCAAGTGATAGTCTTGCTTTCTTTAAATCAGCAGGTTCTGTCTTCTACTTTCCTTTTTTTTTCACACCCCTCCCACCGTACTCTTGAGTCTGTAGTGAGGTCTGTATGGGGCAAATGTACTTGTTTTCCTAAGTTGGGGCACTTGTGTCCACTGACATTTCAAATGCCGTGTGTCCAGGTTACATGGGTGTTCATTTTCCCTCCTCACACCTTTCTCATAGGCTGCTCAGGTTTTTTGTTTTTGCTTTTGTTTTTCCAGACAGATTTTCTCTGTAACAGCCTTGTCTGTCCTGGAACTCGTTTTGCAGACCAGCTTGGACTTGAACTCATCTGAGATAGATCTACCTGCTGCCTGGCTGCTGCTCAGGTTTTAAAGGCAGAGTCCACAGGCCGTTTAAAGGCAATGTTTTTTCTGCCAATCTTTCACCACTATTATTGGTTCTGCCTCTGGTTATTTGTCTGTTCTCTCTGCCCTGTGCCATGCTATTCACTGCATGACTAGTTTATCTCTAGTCGCTCTTTGTGGAACTCATTTTATTCTGTCCTCTATAAGGCAGCTACTGCATTGTTTAAAAACATGCAATAAATGTCCATTGTGTACATGAGCAAGTCACAGTCCTTAGCATTGCTTCCGGCTCCAGTGGCTCTGCCCTCCCCTCTGGCACACAGCGCATTGCAGCTTCATGGTTCTGTGCCTTTGCACCAAATGTTCCCTCTTCTGGAGCTTGAAGTTTTTCTTCTTCCTGTATTTCTGTGGGGTCACTTTTCCTCTTTGGCCCTGTTCAGGGCTCTCACGGGAGTTAGGAGGGAGAAAGAAGTCATCCATAGCTTCTTGTCTATGAACAGTTTGTACTCATTGGAATGAATTTCACTTACCAAGAAAACTGATTATCTGCAGGTGAAGAGTTCTTTCCAAAGGAAAAGCTTTGAGGCACCGGGTGTGAGTGAGAGTAGTGAGCTGACTGCTCGCCTACACTTCACTTTGTGTATTAACATTGAATTGGCATGGATCCTTAGAGAGGAACATGGCCTGAGTGGGGAGTAATCTCTTCTGTGGGGGTCATAGTGAAAACATGTAGATGGCACAGAAAAGTGTAATGTTGTCTCCTGTACCCAGTGAACATTGTCCACGTACATTATTCAGATACAAATACCACTTAAAGCATAGCTGTGTGTATTTTCTTCCACTAATGAGGGAATTGTAATATGTATATACATCTCTTTTTCATATACTCCAGTTCCTTTTATTTGGGGGCAATTGTATTTTGTCTCGGTTTTTTAATTTTTTTTTTTTTTTTCTACACAGAGTGTGAGGGTATCTATTGAAAGCTGTCTCTCTGCTTTCTTTTTTTCCCCAAAGAGCCATGTCTTTACCTTTTGTTGTGAAGAACTCTTATGTTCTTGTGCCATTGTGTATTATTTTTTCCTGTATCAATGAGGTATTTTCCAACATTTTACTATTCTGCCAAAACCTATCTGACACCTGCTGTAATGTGAGATACTGCTGGAGATGCTGAAGATGTGGCCGCACACAATTTTCCCTAGTGTTCCTAGAGGGACTGGGGAATGCATATTCTATGAGATGTTCACAAAAGGCCAATGAGTCACATTCCCTCTTGGTCATTTGTGATATGCATAAACAGAGTATGTGCCCCAAGAAAATTCTACCACAGAAAGCTTTTGTCATCTAATATGGTAAAAACATATTGGTAAAGAAATCTTTAAGGTGGCGCAGTTCCCTTTCTGCTGCATCTGCCCTCATGTTATCTGCCATCCCCATCTCATCTGCTGTGTGCATCTTAAATGTACTTCTCCTCATTTGCCCTGATCATTTCTCAGTTCATGGGTACAATAAACACTGCATTTGAGTGTTAAGCAAAACAGTGTGCAATGCATTGTACATTCAGTGTTTGAAATATGTTAAAAAAAATCACTTTAAGAGTAGATGTCTTAGTTAGTGTTCTATTGCTGTGAAGAGATACCATGACCACAGCACCTTTAATAAAGGAAAACATTTAATTTGGGCTTACTTAGTTTCAGAGGTTTAGTACATTTTCATCATGGTGGGAAATAACGGCAGCACACAGGTAGGCATGGTGCTGGAGAAATGACTGAGAGTTCTACATCTGGATCCACAGGCAACACAGAGAGACACCAGGACTGGCTTGGGCTATTTTTTTAAATTTTATTTTATATTTTCTTATTTTACATATTGATCCCAGTTCCCTCTCCCTCCCATGCTCTCATTCTCCTCCCACCCAGTTCCATTTCCCATCCACTCCTCAGAGAGGGTGAGGCCTTCCAGGAAGGATCATCAAAATCTGTCAAGTCATTTGGAGTAGGGCAAAGGCCCTCCCTTGTGTCTCTAGGCTAAGGGAGTATCCTTCCATGGGGAATGTGCTCCCAAATCCTTTTGTGCACCAGGGATACATCCTGGTTTCACTGTCAGAGTCCCTTAGACTGCCCAGGCCTCCTAACTAACACCCACATTCACGGAGTCTGGTTCGGTCCTATTCTGGTTTCCCAGCTATCAGTCTGGGATCCATGAGCTCCCCCTTGTTCATGTCAGCTGTCTCTGTGGGTTTCTACAGCCTGGTCTTGACCCCTATGCTCATCATTTCTCCCTCTCCGCAACTGGGTTCCAGGAGTTCAGCTCAGAGTTTAGCTGTTGGTATCTGCTTCTATTTCTATCAGCTACCAAATGAGGGCTCCAGGATGGCATATAAGGAAGTTATCAATCTCATTATCAGGGAAGGGCATTTAAGGTAGCTTCTCCACTATTGCTCAGTTAGTTGGGGTCATTCCTATAGGTCTCTGGAGATTTCCCTAGTACCAGATTTCTCTTCAAACCAATAATGGTTCCCTCTATTATGGTATGTCTTTTCTTGCTCTCCTCTATTCCCCCTCTCCTCAGTCTTCTTATGTTCTCCTCTCCCCTCCTCTTCTCCCCTTCTCTTTCTCCTAACTCCCTCTCCACTCACTGGGCCCCCTGCCATATGCTCAGGAGATCTTGTCCCTTTCTCCTTCTTTGAGGGGACCATATATGTCTTTCTTAGGTTCTTAGCTTTTCTGGTGTGATTTATAGACTGGTGATCCTTTGCTGTATGTCTAAAATTCACATGTGAGTGTGTACATACCATGTTCATCTTTGTGTGACTGGGTTATCTCACTCAGAATGGTTTCTTCCAGTTCCATCCATTTGCCTGCGAATTTCAAGATTTCATTATTTTTGTCCACTCAGTAGTACTCCATTGTATATTTGTACCACATTTTCTGTAACCATTCTTCACTTGAGGGGCATTTAGGTGGTTTCCCGGTTCTAGCTATTACAAATAATGCTGCTATGAACATAGTTGAACAGATGTCTTTATTCCATGGATGTGGATCATTTGGATATATACCTAAGAGTGGAATTGTGGGTCCTGTGGTAGACTATTTCCCATTTTCCTGAGGAACCGCCATACTGATCTCCAGAATGACTGTACAGCAGTGGAAGAGTGTTCCTTTCTCACCTTTGTCTCCAGCATAAGCTGCCATTGGTGTTTCCGATTTTAGCCATTCTGACAGGAGTAGGATGGTATCTCAGAGTTGTTTTGATTTGCATTTCCCTGATGGCTAAGGATGTTGAGCACGTTCTTAAGTGTCTTTCAGCCATTTTGGATTCCTCTATTGAGAATTCTCTATTCAGTTCTGTACCCCACTTTTTAATTGGATTATTTGGTGTTTTGATGACTAACTTCTTGAGTTCTTTGTATATTTTGGAGATCCTCCCTCAGTCAGATGTGGGGTTGGTGAAGATCTTTTCCCACTCTATGGGCTGTCATTTTTGTCTTGTTGACTATTTTTTGCCTTACAGAAGCTTTTCAGTTTCAGGAGGTCCCATTTATTAATTGTCAATTTCAGTATCTATGCTACAAGTGTTATTTATGCTCAGGAAGCAAGCTACTGTACCAATTCGTTCAAGAGTACTTTTCTACTTAGAGGTTCAGTGTGGCTGGATTTATGTTGAGGCCTTTGATCCATTTGGACTTAAGTTTTGTGCATGTCAATAGACATGGATCTATCTGTAGTCAGTATCTATCCATTTATACTATCATCATTTGTTGAAGATGCTTTCCTCTTTCCATTGAATAATTTTAGCTGTTTTGTTAAAAAAAAAAAAAAATCAGTTGTTTATAGGTGGGTGGGTTTATATCGGATTTCATTGGTCTACCTGTCTATTTTTGTGTCAATACCAAGCTGTTTTCAGGACTATAGCTTGAAGTCAGGGATGATGATCCCTCTGGAAGTTCCTTTACTGTACAAGGTTGTTTTGGCTATGCTGGGTCTTTTGTTTTTCCATATAAAATTGAGTATTGTCCTTTCAAGGTCTGTGAAGAATTGTGCTGGGATTTTGATGGGGACTGCATTGAATCTGTTGATTGCTTTTGGCAAGATTGCTGTTTTTACTATGTTGATCCTACCTATCCAAGAGCATGGGAGCTCTTTCCATTTTCTTTAAAGATGCCAAGTTCTTGCTATACAGGTTTTTCACTTGTTTGGTTAGCTTTACCCCAAGACATTTTATGTTGTTTGAGGCTATTGTAAAGGGTGATGTTTCTCTGATTTCTTTCTCAGTCCTTTTATCATCTGTATATAGTAGGGCTACTGATTTTTTTGAGTTAATCTTGTATCCTGCCACTTTGCTGAAGGTGTTTATCAGCTATAGGAGTTCCCTGGTAGAGTTTTTCAGGTCACTTATTTAAACTATCATATCATCTGCAAATAGTGACAGTTTGACTTCTTCCTTTCCAATTTGTATCCCCTTGATCTCCTTTTATTGTCTTACTGCTCTAGATAGAACTTCAAGTACAATATTGAAGAGATATGGAGAGAGTGAATAGCCTTGTCTTGTTCCTGATTTTAGAGGAATCATGATAAGTTTTTCTCCATTTAGTTTGATGTTGGTTGTTGGTTTACTGTATATTGCTTTTATTATGTTAGGTATGTCCCTGTTATCCCTGATATCTCAAGACCTTTATCATGAAGGGATGTTGGATTTTGTCAAAGGCTTTTTCAACATCAAGTGAGGTGATAATATGGTTTTTCTTTTTTAGTTTGTTTACATTGATGGATTTTCATATGTTGAATCATTCCTGCATCCCTAGGTTGAAGCTACTTAGTCATGGTGGATGATTTCTTTGATATGTTCTTGGATTCGATTTGCCATTATTTACATATATATACATATAAATATATAAATAAAGCTGTTAGCCTGTTAGTAGCATTTCTTATTGCCAGCTCTGTCTTTAATATTAACCCATTTCTATCAATCTAAGTATTTCCACGTGGTCTCATCTTACTGCAGAGAGGGCCCGGAGTTCTACGCTGTTGGTCCTACATCTTGAATATCCTCCCTAATACTTCCTCTCTCCTCCTAGTGTCCTAGTCCCGCCTATCTTGCTTTCCTATTGGATTTGCCAGTATTTTATTGAGTATTCATCAATGTTCATGAGGGATATTGGTCTGTAGTTCTCTTTCGTAGTTCTGTTTTTGCATGGCTTGGGTAACAAGGTAACTGTAGCCTCATAAAGAGAGTTTGGCAATGATCCTTCTGCTTCTATTATGTGCAGCAATTTGAGGAGTACTGGTATTATCTCTCTTAATTTCTGGTAGAATTCTGCACTGAAGCCATCTGGCCCTAGGCTTCTTTTGGTTGGTAGTCTTTTGGTGACTGCTTCTATTTCATTAGGGGTTATAGGTCTATTTAAATTGCTCATCTGTTCTTGATTTAGTTTTGGTAAGTGATATCTATTTAGAAAATTGTCCATTTCCTTTACATTTTGTGGAGTACAGGTTTTCAACTGGATTTCCTCAGTGTCCATTGTTATGTCCCCCTTTTCATTTCTGATTTTGTTAATTTGCATGTTCTGTCTCTGCTTTTTGGTTAGTTTGGATAAAGATTTGTCTATCTTGTTGATTTTTCTTGAAGAATCAACTCTTTGTTGCATTGATTCTTTGTAATGTTTCTACTTTATTGATTTCCACCCTCAATTTGATTATTTCTTGGTGTTTACTCCTTAAGGGTGAGTTTGTTTCTTTTTGTCCTAGAGCTTTCAGTTGTGCTGTTAATTCTCTAATGTGACTAATCCCCCAGCTTCTTCATGTGGGCACTTTGTGCTGTGAACTTTCCTCGTAGCACTGCTTTCGAAGTGTTCCATAAGTTTGGGTATGTTGTGTCTACATTCTCATTTAATTCTAGGAAATCTTTAATTTCTTTATTTCTTCCTTGACCCAGCAATGTTGCAATTGTGCATTGTACAGTTTCAATGAGTTTGTGTTGTTGTTGAAAGCATGCTGGTGTGATAGGATATAGGAGGCTATTCCAATTTTTTTGTATCTGTTGAGGTTTGTTATGTTGCCTCATATGTGGTCGATTTTAGAGAAGGTTCCATGTGGAGCTGAGAAGAATATATTCTTTTGTATTTGGATGGAATGTTCTATAGATGTCTGTTAAACACAATTGGGTCATGATTTCTGTTAGTTCTTTGGTTTCTTTATTAAGTGTCTGTCTAGTGTCCTGTCTAGTGGTGAGAGTGGAAGTTGAAGTCTCCCACTATAAGTCTGTGAGGTTTTATGTTTGATTTGGGTTTTAGTAATTTTTTTTTTTTTTAAACGAATGTGGGTGCCTTTTTATTTGGGGCATAGACATGCAGAATTTAGACTTTGTCCTGATGGATTTTTCCTGTGAGGAATATGAAATGACCTTCTTCATCTCTTTTGATTGATTTTAATTTGAAGTCTTATTTGTTAGATATTAGGATAGCTATACCAGCTTGTTTTTTTGGGTTCATTGGATTGGAAGATCTTTTCCCAACTCCCAAAGGTAGTGTCTGCCTTTGAAGTTGAGGTGTGTTTCTTATATGCAGCAGAAAGATAGATTCTGTCTTAGTATTCATTCTGAAAGCCTGTGTCTTTTTATAGGAGAGTTAAGACCATTAATATTGAGGGAAATTAAGGACCATTAATTGTTAATTCTTGTTTGTTTTGGATTTGTTGGTGGTAGTGGTATTGTGAGTAGATTTACCCTGCTTTTTTTTTTTTTTTTTTATTCTGGTAAAGTGGGACTATCTATTGCCTATGTCTTTGTGAGTGTAGTTAACATCCTTGGGTTGAACTTTTCATCTAGAACCTTCTGTAGGACTGGATTTGTGGATAATGTACTGTTTAAATATTGTTTTATCTTGAAATATTTTGTTTTCTCCAGGTATAGTGATTGAGAGTTTTGCTCGGTATAGAAGTCTGGGCTGGCATCTGTGGTCTATTAGTGTTTATAGAACATCTATCCAGGACCTTCTGGCTTTTAAGGTTTCCATAGAGAAGTCAGGTGTAATTCTGATAGGTCTGCTTTTATATGTTACCTGGCCTTTTTCCTTGCTCTTAGTATTCTTTCATTGTTGTGTATGTTTGGTGTTTTGATTATTATATGGTGAGGGAACTTTTTTGTCCAGTCTATTTGTAAGCTTCTTGTACTTTCATAGGCATGTCCTTCCTTAGGTTGGGAAAGTTTTCTTCTATGATTTTGTTGAGTATATTTTCTGCACCTTTAAGCTGGGCTTTTTTGCCTTCTTCTATTCCTATTATTCTTAGATTTGGTCTTTTCATGGTATCCCACATTTCCTGGATATTTTGTGTTAAGGATTTGTTGAATTTTAGATTTTCTTTGGTCAATGAGTCTATTTCCTCTAGTTTATCTTCAGCACCTGAGATTCTCTCTTCAATCTCTTGTATTCCCTTGCATCTATAGTTCCTGATTGTTTACTCAGCTTTCCTATTTCCAGCATTCCCTCAGTTTGTGTTTTCTTTATTGTCTCTACTTCAGTTTTCAGGTCATGGACTGTTTGAATTGTTTCCTTTTTCTTTGCTTTCCTTGGTTTAAGAGATTTGTTGATTTCTTGTATTTTTTGGTTTGTTTTTTCTTCCATTTCTTTAAGGGATTTTCTCATATCCTCTTTGAGGGCCTCTATCATTTTCATGAAGTTTTTTTTTTTTAAGGTCATTTTCTCCTGCTTCATCTGCGTTGGGATGTTTAGGTCTTGCTGCATTGAATCCCTAGACTCTGGTGGTGTCATATAAGTCTTTCTGTTGTTGGATGTCTTCTTATACTGTCCTCTTCCCATCTCTTCTTCCAGTGGGTACAGGTGGGGTCTCTTCCTCTATTCTCTCTAGCAGAGGATGGAGGGGCAGGAAGGGAATGGCACCAGGTCCCTCTGGGGGGATTCTGTGGCAGAAAGGGTCTGGCAGCAGCAAGTCAGGGGACTTGAAGAGGGGGAGGTGGGAGTTGGGGGAGATCCTGGTACTCACCTTTGTACTGGAGGGTAGAGGGGCAGGGCCCTGGTTTGGGCTCTTTGAAACCTCAAAGATACCCACAGAGACATACTTCCTTCAACAAGGCCACACTTACTCTAATAGGGCCATACCTCCTAATCCCTCTCAAGTAGTACCTCTCCCTAATGAGCAAGCATTCAAATAAAGGAACCTATGGGGGCATTCCTATTCAGACTACCACAGTAGCTAAGGACGAACAGTTGGATATGGATTCATTCAAGCAGAAGGCATTAGTTTGCAGTTAGCAAGTATTGGGAGTGAGGAGCTGATAGAATTTTTCCTAGCCCTCTGGTAGCCTTAAGACAGTTGCCTCAGATGAGCAAGTTGAAAAGGAAACTGGTGACCAGCTTTATTTCCAGAAAGTGAGGGAGCATCTTGCAGTTCTTTAGGGAATTGGGGTGTGTGTTCAAGAAATTAGGGCACATACATATGTATGTGTATGGGCTAGAGATCAAACTTGGAGCTTTGCACATGATAGGTGAATGCTTTCCCACTTAGAAACACCCTTAGCTATGCTTTTCTGTACATAGATTTTAAAAACTTACTTTTGCAGATGCACGTTAGTGTTTATGAACTTGCAGGTTAAATGTGCTATTTAGGTATTATCTAAAGCAGTTTAAAGATACATGACACTTAAAATTTTTCTAAATTTCAAGCAGATTTCATCATAGGTCAGAAGTGAAACCTTTAGCAGTCTCAAACAAGTTGTCTGAAAGGGGCTGTAGCATGAATCTAATTTAATCTAATTAAAAACTCAGAGTGAGATATCACAGTAAATGTTGAAAGCTCAGAGAAACAGAGCAGCCAGCCACTAGAGTTCTTACCTTTACAAAATCTCAGATGGAAAAAGGGCTGAGCTCCTGTCTCCTCCCCCTTATATTCCTTTCACTGCCTCCCTAGTGCCATTGGTAGAAGTGAGTGAGGCTCAGTAAAGCATAAGGGGTTTAGACTCTATTTTTAATAGGAGTATCATACTTTGAACCATTATACCTACTGGGCAGGAGATAGGTATCTCAAAAGTCAATGTCTGTGCTGTTCACAGAGCAGTTTCCAATGTCAATGGCCTAATGAACTCTGGATGACTTGTTTTAAGAAAAAGCACATAGATGGTTGATTGTATCATTACCCCTGAGAGGCTTGAGCATATCACTGAGCCCTGGTTTTCTCATTCTTAAATTGGTTATAGTACAGTGATATGTAAAAGGAAACTACAAAGCAGCCTTTTAGATATTAGTTACTACCGAGCTCTCCTGTAACCAAAATTCATGTGCCTTTTACTGTATGCAAGGTGCACAGCTAGAGACTTGATGTTGTGCACTACTCATTGACAGCATACCCAATGTATGACCCGGGGTCTGATTACACCTTTTAAAGGAGAGAAACATCTGTGAGCTTCAGGAAACTAAGATCTTCCAAGGTGTGTAGCTGGCTGTTAGCCATGCAGAATTTGAAGGTAGACCACTGCTTTCTAGGCATAACCTTGACAAGACAGTGGATGTTAACCAGTTTTAGGTCCTAGGAAGGTTTTAGGCTGGGCTTTGAATTGACAGGCTGAATTCCAGTGGGTTGATTGTCATTTCCTTTCAGTTTAGATTATTTTAATGGTGTTAATATGTTTTCTGGGGCTTTAAAAATTCTCATTCAAGAGAATGAGTGGTGGTGGCACACACCTTTAATCTCAGCACTGGGGCGGAGGGGGGGAGGGGGAGGGGGGGCAGAGGCAGGAGGATCTCTGCGTTCAAGGCCAGCTTGGTCCAAGAATGAGTTCCAGGATAGCCAGGGCTACCCAGAGAGTGCCTATTTGCCAGGACAATAATCCTATGTCTTTTGCAATCAAGTGAGTTAGTTGGCAGTTTCAGTATCAGTTTATCTTTAAAGTGAATGTCTTAAGCTTTTCCTACTTATGGGAAATGAATTGATTTTGGTTTTGCCTTCTTCCTGAAATAGTCCTCTGTTATATGGAATTTTAGCCCATTTCTTGCGTGGTCCTCCAGATGACATGCAGAATGTGCTTCTGACGGAGTCAACGCTCCAGCCTCAGAACAGGCATCCCAGCTGGAAGCCCAACAGAAGACCAAAGGGTAGGTGTTTCCAACCTTCTTCCTTTAGCTTCTGTGACTTTGTTTTTCTCTGGAGCTTTTGATTTCTAGCTTAATTGTGCTTATGGTCTAGGCCAATGTTCGCCTGTATTACTTAACTTCCAGAAAGCCAAGTGCTTTGCAGAAAGAAAATCTTAACTGGGCAAAGTGATATAATTTCAAAGCTAGTATCTTGAAAGAAACCCCAACTTTCACATCAGAGTGGTCTTTGGATCAATCTTGCTTACCACACTGTGTAGTTTTCTTCGAAATCAAAAAGTCTCCCCCCACCTCCTACCTTTCCCAGACTGAAAAGTACAAGGCAAGATTAATCCTGTCTGTGTGTGCCATTACATTTTCAGGACACTTTTTGTGTGGTAGATGACAGATGGAGATAACAGATCTGACAGGCTCTCACTCTAGTTCTGGCAGTCCCTGAGCTTACATCTTACATCAATCTTTCCTCAGTCTCTTAATACCAGGACTACACAGATGCATGAGCCTCTGTATCTTGCTCAGATTGCTCACCTTTAAAGTAAGCTTTCAGGGTAAAGCATGCTGGCTCAGGCTCGTAATCTAGACAATAAAGACTGAGGCAGGAGCATCTTGAGTTCAAGGCCAGCCTGGGCTACATAGCAAGAATGTCTCCAAAAATAAAAAATAAAAAAGATAAATAAGATAGAGATGGATAATAAGTGAAATGAGCTTTTGGTTGATTTAATCACATTGGCTGTAGGTTCTGAGTTGGTTGTTTGAACTGAGTACATTGTAGCTGAGTGTTTTCCCTTGGGGTAGAGGTGTCACTCTTCCTCAAAGGGTGGTTACAAGTGAGATTCAGGCTTCCATGTAAGGACTTGCTGTCTTTTAAGTTCTGAAAGTGACATACTTGTGAATCAGGATAAGGTTATTTGTAACTTGACTAGTTTTATCCTCTGTTATGATGCTGAGCTGACTGGGTCTGACAGACAGTCATTCCTACTAACTTCCCAAGAGCCAAGGCTGGGAGAATAGTGGCTCAGTGCAGGCCAAGGTCAACACAGCCAGAGCACAAGCGGAGGAGCTTTCCAAGCTCATGCCAGAAATCACTAAGGCTCAGACACTAGGGCAGAATACTATTTTACAAATACTTAAAACACAAACTACTAGCCATGTAGAAACCTCTGAAACTCTTAAGCAATGTAAAGTTCCCTTTAATGTTCTCTGCCCTGCCCATCCTAACTTTTCACATCCCCTCTCTCCCATGGAAGGTGCTCCTGTTGTCACTAGGGATGAATTCTGTGTGATACCTTGCAGTATGCTTGTAGAACAGCAGGTCGGGTCTCTGTAGTGTGGTATTGCCACATCTATATTTTACTGATAAACTGGGGCTAAGGTTTTGGGTTTATAATTGTGTAAGGTTTTATCTTTGTCTGTACATTCAAGTATCTCTCCTGTGGAGGTGCCTAAAGCAGAATTGCTGGTTCACAGACAACTTGAGCATATTTAAACATAATTCATGTTAATTAGTCCTGTAGAAAGGCATTTCTAGTGTTTGCACTTAAGAACGCATGACAGTACTTGTTTCCTGTCCCTGGTGGTTGCTGATGACACATTAATACTTGTTAACACAGCAGCCACAAGTCACTGATTTAGTCTCATGAAGAAAAATAATGTTTTGAGAAGTAACTTCTGGTTTGTAAATGTGTTAGAATCTCCTTAATATTCATGTTAATGGCAGTAGAGAGTTGAAAGTAAGGAGATTAGTCATTAACCAGGGTCAGTCTTCCTGATCACCTTCCTCTGCAGGGAGGGAGGAAGAGGAGGGGAAGAGAGGAGGCAGGCAAGCTGCTGGGAAGTAAGACATGATTAGATGCACAGTGCTATAAGCAGTGTGGGTCCAGTCAGTAAAGTGGCTCTGGGCACCTACTCTGTTAAAGCTCCAGAGAAAACTCATGAGTGAGGGTGGCTATAGAGCTACTAGGACAGGGACAGTGATTTTACAAATTATTTTCCTTTTTGTTGTTGGTGGTGTTTGTTTTTTTTTTTGAGATGGGTTCTCTGTGTAACCCTGGCTGGCCTGGAACTAGTCTGTAGACTAGGCTAGTATCAAATTCAGGGATCTACCTGGCTCTGCTTCCCAAGTACTGGGAATAAAGGCTTATATCACCATTCCTGGTGATGCAAATTATTTTCTTTTTCTTCTTTCTTTCTTTCTTTCTTTCTTTCTTTCTTTCTTTCTTTCTTTTTCTTCTTTTTTTTCTTGGACACACAGTAATTTGAAAAGAGCCCTCAGCTGTAGATCATCATCTGTTACATGGTTGCTCTCTGACTGTAGGAGCCATGTGGCTCCCACTTGACAGCTCATCTGGCTTTAGTGGAAGGTATAAGATGCTAGTGAAGATTAGATAGGCACCTACCTTCAGGAGGATAGCCTGTCACCTGCTCTGTGCTGAGTGAGTGGATATGATCTTTGAAGCAGAGTAGGTTTTGTTGTAAATAAAAGTTGAGGTTTTAATGATGGAAAAGCCATCTCAGTTCTGCTTTAGTGTGCATCAGTCTGTACTTTTAAGTGCAAAAATAGCATAGTTTGGGTCAGTGAGGTGCTCAGTAGGTGAGAGGCACTTACTGCCAAACCCAACAACCTGACAGCCTCAGGACCCTCACAACAGAAGGAAGGAACCAACTTCTAAAAGTTGTCCTTTGAAGCCAGCAGTGGTGGCGCATGCCTTTAATCCCAGTACTGGGGATTAAAGCACCAGCGGATTAAACAACAGCAAGAACTGAACATCCCAATACAAATGAAATAGAAGAAAATGACCTAAAAAATAATTTTATGAGGATGATTGAGGCCCTTAAAGAGAAAATGAAAAATTCTCTTAAAGAAATGGAGGAAAAGATAAACAAAAAATTGGAAGGTATCAACAAATCCCTTAAAGAAAATCAAGGAAAACATATCAAACAAGTGAAGGAAACAATTCAAGACATGCAGTCTGAAAAAAAGGCAATAAAGAAAACACAAACCGAGGGAATTTGGAAATGTAAAACCAGGATAAATAGTAGGAACCACAAATGCAAGCATAAACAACAGAATACAAGAGATGGAAGAAAGATTTTCAGGCATTATCCAAATTAACCAAGAGACCGAGAATATCCAGTTTAACAAAATCAGAATTGAAAAGGGGGACATAACAGATACTGAGGAAATCCAGAGAATCATCAGGTCATACTTCAAAAACCTGTACTCTACAAAATTGGAAAACTTTAAGGAGATAGACAATTTTCTAGGTAAGTACCACATATCAAAATTAAGAACAAACAACTTAAATGCACCTATAACCCCTAAGGAAATAGAATTAGTTACCAGTAGTCTCCCAACCAAAAAAAGCCAAGGCCCATGAAAAAGCCAAGGCCCAGATAGATTCAGTGCAGAATTCTACCACATGTTCAAAGAAGATCTAATACTGATACTCCTCAAATTATCCCACACACCAGAAACAGAAGGAATATTGCCAAAGTCTTTTTACCAGGCTACAGTTACCCTGATACCCAAACCACACAAAGATGCAACTAAGAAAGAGAATTACAGACCAATTTCCCTCATGAACATAGATGCAAAAACTCACTAAAATATTGGCAAACTGAATCCAAGAACATATCAGAAAAGTATACACCATCACCAAGTGGGATTCATCCCAGAGATTCAGGGAAGGTCCAGCATATGAAAATCCATTAATGTAATCCACTATGTAAACACACTGAAAGAAAGAAAGAAACAAACAAAAAAACCACATGATCGTCTCACTAGATGCTGAAAAAGCCTTTAATAAAATTCAATACCCTTTCATGATAAAGGTATTGGAGAGAATAAGGATACAAGGAACATATCTAAACATAATAAAGGCATAACCCAACAGCCAACATCAAAATAAATGGAAACTCAAAGCAAGCCCAGTGAAATCAGGAATAAGACAAAGCTGTCCACTCTCTCCATATCTATCTATTCAATATACTACTCAAAGTTCTAGCTAGAACAATAAGACAACAAAAGGAGATCAAGGGGATACATATTGGAAAAGAAGAAGACAAACTCTCACTATTGGCTGATGATATGATAGTTTACCTAAGTGACCCCAAAAATTGTACCAGAGAACTCCTAAAACTGATAAACATCTTATGGACTGAGAAGGAAATCACTCTTTACAATAGCTACAAATAACATATAATACCTTGGGGTAGCTCTAACCAAATGAGTGAAAGACCTATATGACAAGACCTGCAAGTCTTTAATGAAAGAAATTAAAGAAAATACCAGAAAATGGAAAGATCATCCATGTTCTTGGGTAGGTAGGATTAGCATAGCAAAAATGGCAATTCTACGAAAAGCATTCTACAGATTCAAGGCAATCCCTATCAAAATCCCAGCACAATTCTTCACAGACTTTGAACAATACTCAACTTCATACAGAAAAATAAAAAATACCCAAGGTAGCCAAAACAATCATGTACAATAAAGGAACTATGGGCCCATCACCCTCCCTGACTTTAAGCTCTATTATAGAGCCATAGTAATGAAAACAGCTTGGTATTGGCATAAAAACAGACATGTGGACCGATGGAATTGAATCAAAGACCCTGATATCAACCCACACACCTGTGAACACCTAATTTTTGATAAAGAAGCTAAAATTATAAAATGGAAAAAAAGAAAACATTCAACAAATGGTATTGATATAGCTGGCTGTAAACATGTCAAAAGTCCAAATGGATCAACAACCTTAATATAAATTCATCTACACTGAACCTCGTAGAAAACAAAGTGAAAAATGCATTTGAATGCATAGGCACAGGAGACTACGTCCTAATTAGAACACCAGTAGCACAGTTACTGAGAATAACAATAAATGGGACCTCCTGAAACTGAGACGCTTCTGTAAAGCAAAGAACATGGTCAACAAGACAAAATGACTACCTACAGAATGGGAAAAGATCTTCACCAATCCTGCATCTGACAGACGGCTGATCTTCAAAATATATAAAGAATTCAAGAAACTAGAAATCAAACTACCAAATAATCCAATTAAAAAAATGTACAGATCTAAACAAAATAATCAAAAGGACAATCCTAAATGTTGGAAAGACACTTAAGGAAATGCTCACCATCATTAGTCATCAGGGAAATGCAAATCAAAAGCACTCTGAGATTCCATCTTATACCAGTTGGAATGGCTAATACCAAAAACACCATGACTGCTTATGTTGGATATGATGTGGAGAAAGGGGAACACTCCTCCATTGCTGGTGGGGGTTCAAACTTGTACATCCACTGTGGCTATTTCTCAGAAAATTAGGGATCAACCGACCTCAAGATGCTGCAGTACTACTGTTAGGCATATACCCAAAGGAGGCACATTCACACCATGAGGACATTTGCTCAACTATGTTCATAGCAACTTTATAATAGATCTCGGAAACAACCTAGATGCCCCACAACTGAAGAATGGATAAAGAAAATTGGCATATTTACACAATGGTACTACTCAGTGGTAAGAAACAATGACATCCTAAAAATCTCAGGCAAATAAACAGAATTGGAAAAAAACATCCTGAATGAGGTAACCCAAAACCAGAAAGACAAATATAGTATGTACTCACTTATAACTGGATACCAGACATAAAGCAAAAGATACCCAGCCTACAATCAACAACCCCAGAGAAGCTAGAACCCTCTTCCAGAAACAGATGGAAGCAGATACAGGAATCCACAACTAACCACTGGGCCAAACTCTGAGATGATAATCAAAGTGAGGGAGGAGTGAATATGAACAAAGGAGCCAAGATCATAATGGGAAAACACACAGAAACAGCTGACCCAAGCTAGTGAGAGATCACTGACTCAGGTATGACAAATGGGAACCTGCATAAGACCAGACTAGGCCCGGCTGCCGGATGCTCCTGCCCTGGCTGCGGCGGCCGGGGTGGACTCTTAGTGCCCCGCCGGAGCCCTGCCTCAAGCGCCCGCAGGGGTGGCAGCGGCCTCCGCCCCATGGAGACGGAGCAGCTGGAGAATGAGACGGCGGCCGCAGGGAGGAAGATGGGGGCTAACCAGTTAGTGGTGCTCAACGTGTACGACATGTACTGGATGAATGAATACACCTCATCTATTGGAATTGGAGTTTTTCATTCTGGAATTGAAGTGTATGGCAGAGAATTTGCTTATGGAGGCCATTCTTATCCTTTTTCTGGAATATTTGAAATTTCCCCAGGAAATGCTTCTGAATTAGGAGAAACATTTAAGTTTAAAGAAGCTGTTGTTTTAGGGAGTACAAACTTTTTAGAAGATGATATAGAAAAAATTGTAGAAGAACTGGGAAAAGAGTATAAAGGCAATGCCTATCATTTGATGCACAAAAACTGCAACCACTTTTCTTCAGCTTTGTCAAAGATTCTTTGTGGGAAAGAGATTCCTCGCTGGATCAACCGACTGGCCTACTTCAGCTCCTGTATACCCTTTCTACAGAGTTGCCTCCCAAAGGAGTGGCTCACTCCTGCTGCACTGCAGTCTAGTGTCAGCCAAGAGCTCCAGGATGAACTGGAAGAGGCAGAGGATGCAGCCCCGTCCAAGCCATGGCAAGTGCTGCAGCTGGTGCTAGAACTGGGCATCACACTAAGCTATGAGCATCTCCTTAGTCACACCTTCAGAACTGTCTCTGGTAGTTAAATAGTACTAGAGAAAAGAAAATAGAGTAAATGTGCTTTGGATATTTTGTATGCAAAGATGGCTCTCCCCCAAATCCCAGTTTTTCAGCTCAGGATTATATTTATAATCAAAAAAAAAAAAAAAGAAGAAAAAAGAAAAGAAAAATCATTTGGCATAGGAGGGAAAACTTTATATGAAGCTGCCCTCTTTTTTTTTTTTTTTTAAATCCACTTGTAAATTTGGATTCACTTCCTGTGTTTTATATGAGCTCTGTTAAATTACGTTTACAGTATTTTGTATCACTGTTTACAAATCTTGCATGGACTTCTGCCACCATTAAAGAAGAAAACCTTCATCTTCAAAAATTAGGCAGGGCATCTTTGTATACACCCTGAAAAATCGCCAGAGCTACAGCATAAAAAGTGGGCACATGGAGAAGTACTTACACAGCTACAGTCCCCATCACATGCTTAAGAGCCGTGTGTTAAATTTGTATTTGTTTTGTTGCCTTTTTTGGCGCCCAGATACAGGGATCCAAACTGGCCTGACATGAAGGAGCACACACAGCCTGAGGGCTCAGGGCCCCAAGTCAGTTCCTCTCCATCCCCTTCCATTCTGAGTAGCACATTTCCCTAGGTGCCCGTGGAGCCCCTGGCTCCCTCCCAAATATGTCCACCTCAGCAGGGTGGTACTGTTGTATCTGCCAGGCTTGATGCTCAATTCTATAATGAAGATGTTTTCATGGAAGATACTCATAACTGACGGTGTTTTTGCAGATGTGTTGAGGCAGGGGCTTCGTTTTTATTTTAATACATACTAAACTCTCTGCACAGGATGTTTTTGGTGGGGTAGGAGTATCCAAACCTAGCTTCCTGAGCAGCAGTGTGGCCTGACAGTAACCTGCTTTTTTAACTAGCGAGGCTACCTTTTACACTAGACATTGAAAACTAGAGTCTAAAGAAACACCCCACAAAGGTAATTCTTTAATGTTTAGTATTTTCTGTACACCATATCAGAAATGGTGTGTTGGACTTTATTAGTTCATGATGAGAGTAGTTTTACATCATAATAGAAATTCTATTTTCATTGATCTCTCGTTGGAAAATCATATTTTTGTGTGTCTGATTCATCTTTTTATTTTCTTTCAAATGTGTGTCTCTTACATAACATAGTCTTAAGAATGAAGTTGTCGTTATAGCTAAGTCTTCTTTAGTAAGGAAGTTGTCTGCTAGAGTCTACCCCCAGTTAACCCTTGGATGTAAGAACCAATCATTATATGTCACAATCAATGTTCTGCCTTAAGCGTGAGTGTCCTGTATAAAGTAGTGGCTGCAGCATAGAAACATCAAAGGCACTGACTGCAGCTTTAGTATTAAAGTCACAGTTCTTTTGTGAGGGTACATATCTTTAAGTAAATTACTTCTTTAACTTCCAAAAAAAAACCAAACTAGACTCCCTTAATATAGGTGACAGTGGTGGGACTGGAACAATATATAAGTCCACTGGCACAGTGGGTCCAAGATCTAACACTAATGATACTGACTTAATGGAGCCCATTCTATATGGAGAGATACCGTGCTCAGTGTAGACACAGGGGTGTGGGGGTGGAAAGATGCCTTGGTCTTGCCTCAGCAAGATGATGTGACAGACTTAGTAGATTTCCTTGGGGAGGCCTTACCCTCTCTGAGGAGCAGATGGTGGTGGGGACAGGTGGGGGGGGAGCAGGAGAAGAGGAAGGAGGGGGAACTGGTATTGGAATGTAAAAATTGATTTAAAAAAAAAGCAATTTCCATGGTTTCCTGGATAGTGTTACAGTTTTGATACGTAGATATAAACTGTACCCTTTGTGTGTGTGTGTGTGTGTGTGTGTGTGTGTGTGTGTGTGTGTGTGTGTGTGTGTGTGTGTGCCACATGAGGGCTCAGCTAGCAGGCCATCATAGTAGTTTTGTTATTTTTGGTGGTCCTACAGTGCTGATTGCACACTTGTCCTTCCTCCTGAGTTCATTCCTTAAATCTGAGAGAAAGGCTTGTAGGTCTCCTCACTGTGCTTCAGTCAGAAAGAAAAATCAAGCTGAGCATGTGATGGAAGCCTGTGATGTTGGCAGTCAAGCTGAGGCAGAAGTCCAATCTGGGGCTACATATTGAGACCCGGTCACTCCTCCACCTTCCCTGTCACTCCTCTACCCAATGAAGAAACCCTTGAATCATGACAGATAGCCTCTAATACTAAACATATATGATTTCCTAAGTGATGTTTAAGAAATGAGAAGTAGAGTTCAGTCCCTGAGACACACATGGTAGGAGAGAACTGATCCCTACTCATGCCTGCCTGCCGGCCCTCACCCCTCAAGTCAATACATGTTATAAGAAAAATGCATAAAATTGTTAAACAATGTCCTAAAATATGTCCAAGTGTACTTGCCTGTCTCCTATTTTGTTTGGAAATACTAACCCCTATATATTTTCTCTAGACGAGCATCTGAGGAAGGACACTGGGCCGAGTACCATGCCTGAAGAGCTTCATGCTTCTGTGCAGCCGGTCAGTAGATGATGCCTGCAACAGGCAGGCTCCCTGATGTCAGCTGTGCATGTGGACTCACTGACCTGTTGTTCCATACCATCCATTACACCACTGTTTGTAAACATTTGAGCTTCTATAAATGTTCAGCCCCTCAAGATTTACTGCATCTGTGAAAAGCTGATTTGTATTCTAGCTTGCTAGAAGCCACTGGAGGAAAAAAAAATGTAATGTTTTCAGGATGTATTTTTAAAGTTCTTATGTTTGTGAAAATTGAAAAATATTTTGTACCTTTTTGCCCCCTTTTGTAAAGGCCATCTCTAAAAGGCTGTGGGTGTACCTCCAGTAAAGCCCTTGCTTTGCATGTGTTAAGACCCTGGGTTTAGTCCTAGCCCTGAAGAAAAGAAAACACAAGTACTGATCTTTGTCTGTTTGCTCTGCTCATTAAATTTCCTCCAGCTAGAATTATATAGACCTGTGGGAAAATTGATTTATGTTTTGAAAAAAGTTTTTGTTTTTTTTTTTAAAAAAAGAAATATCTGAAATAATGTCTGCCCTGGCTAATTTTATCTCAGCTTGTCGCAAGCTACAGTCATTTGGGAAGAGGAACTTTTAACTGAGAAAGTCCCTCTATCTGATTGGCTTATGGGCAAGCCTGTGATACATTTTCTTATTACTAGTGATTGATATGGGAGGGTACAGCCCATTGTAGATGGTATTACCCCTGGGCAGTTGTTCCTGGGTTCAGTAAGAAAGCAGGTTGAGCAAGCCATGGGAGCAAGTCAGTATGTAACAGCCCTCTGTGGCATTTTTCCCTGACTTTGCTCAGTGGTGGCCTGTGATGTGGAACTGTATGCTGAAATAAACCCTCTCTTTCTCAAGCTGTTTATGGTCATGGTCTTTATACTATATCATCAGTGAAAAGCCTAAGATATTGTCTAATCTTGATCTTTAAACTAGATAACAATGCTCTTTCCCCAAGAACAGTTTGCCTTCTACTAGGGCGTTTAATGAAAAGGTAAAGGAGAAAATAATTATTTTATTTTGCTTTAAGTGAAACAGAGAGTTTATATATTATATAAATAATATAAGCATGACAGGATAGGCTTTGGGAATAGTGCCAGGTAAAAACTTTAGTGAAGATGTTGTCAGAGCACACACTGATAGCTGTAGAGATACCATCTTTTTCTTACATGGACTCTGAGAGACTTAGTAAACATGAGGTTATTATTATTATTATTATTATTATTATTATTATTATTATTATTGGGATAGGAAAACCATAAGAGCTGCTACAATTCATCTCTAGATGCTACTTTGCTGTTCATCAAGGACATTTTTCTAGTGTAGCTGCACAGGCTTATTTCACGGAACACGGTGGCTCCTTACTGGCAGGAGTCACGTAGTTTATCACGGCTAAACCACCTTTGGGGACACAACTTAACAATGCACAGCCAAGTGTGTGCCACAGGAAGAGGGCTGAGGGCTGCTGCCACTGGCATTGGTAATTTGGAATGTTACACTCCTCAAAGAGGGATTGAGAACATTAATGTTAATACAGAATGTGATGAAGGAGTCCCCTTTAGAGTGGTCTTTACCACTCTAAAATTCTTAAAAACCCTGTTGGGAAAAGAGGATCCATAACTGTAGAGCCGTTCCATTTTTTCCTTTCAGTGTAAAAATATAAATGTATCTAGAATATGTTTCCTGTTGATCCCCTTATTGTACTTTGAGCAAAGGGAATAAGGTGATGTTGTACTTGAAAGCACAGTCAATGAAAGAACAGCCTGTTAACATTGAAAGCTAAGGGTATATTTCTGATACAAACAGGTGCTTGCTCCTGTGTCAAAAAAGCTCACTGCCATGGGGGTAGGTGCAGTACAGAGCCATGCAAACAGAGCCCAGACATAGTGCCGAGCCCCATGCCGAGCCCCATTCCTGATGGGGCCTTGTTTCTCTTCTGTTTTATCAAAGAACATACAGCACAGTTCTTTGTTAGGGTAGCAAACAGAAGTACCCTCACACCCCATAAACTGATGACTTCCAGTGAAGACACAGGAAATGATCGTTTAATATACTGGCATTTGAAGTCTTGAATGCATGAAACATCTGGTGTTAGAAATTAGAGCCCTTTAAATTGGAGTATATTATGTCCACATGCTTTTTTGTACTTTGCAAGTGTGGTATATACTCTATTGAATTGGCTGAATCAGGACTTGTAATAGCTGGCTTTTTTCATTATTGTCTTTGTCAATTTTATAGTCTTGCGATGCCATTTCTGTGGTGCCTAATCTGCAATTTTGGTTTTCCCAGATAATAGTAATTATTTCAGTATTAACTTGCAGATTTTCCTTGTTTGCATGAATTCCTCCAATAATTTCTTACAAATTCAGTTTTTCTCTTTTTAAGATTTTATTTTTTATGTATATGGGTTTTTCCTGCTTGTATGTCTGTGCACCATGTGCATACAGTGCCCACAGAGGCCAGAAGAGGGTGTCAAGTCCCCAGGAACTGGAGTTACAGGCAGTTGTCAGCCACCCACCACATGGGTGCTTGGAACTGATCCCAGGCCTTCTGCAAGAGCAGCCAGTGTTCTTAACCTCTGAGCCATCTCTCCAGCCCCCAAATTAACTCTTTCTTAATGCTTCATTGTTAGAATATGTGCTTGTGTGTGCCGTCTCTTCCATAGGCTGAGTATTGCCAGCATAGCCTTCTTATAGATTTAGAGAATGTTTTCAGTAGGACTTGTGATTGGTTCAATATGGACAAGACAGATCCAATATTTAACAAGTGTTTTAGCATCTGGAGCATTTGTTATCAGGTCAAATGGTGCTTATAGTTCTTGGGGTAGTTCTTACTAATCAGGCTGGGTATTTCTGGTGGTAGGACTGGCAAGGATTCTCTGAAAGCCTTGTTTTTGGGTGTATGTGTGCTATTGTGGTGATTGTGGTGGTGGTCAAGGTCATAGCTGAGGCTGTAACCCTTCTGCTGTTTATAGGCCAAGGCTTTGGAGCTTTGGAGATAGTAGGGGAAGTTTCTTTATTGTTAAGAGTTCTGTCTCTGGCTTATGAAGACTTTCTGAATGAATTAATCTTAGTCCCAACAATGCAGCCATGACCAAAGCTGCATGGGCTTCTCGGGCTTCCTGCAGTCACTCTCTCTGTTACTGTCTCTCAGGAGAAGCTGAACATCATATCTGACTGTGGAAATCATATTTTTTAATTGGTAGTGACTACAATCTGATAATCAGCCTCAAAGTTATTCCTAAATTGCTTAATTCATTAGAAGATTTTACAGAAATAAAGGTTTTCTTATTGTATTATTTTTGATAGCTGTAAGATTTCTGACATTTTAGGTGTGTGCATGTGTGTCCATGTGTGTATAGGTGTTTATGTGTAGGCATGCTTGTGTGTAGGTGCAGAGGTGCTGAATCCCCCTGGAGCTTGAAGCATAGGCTATTGTGAGCAGCAGCCAATCTTACCTGAGCTGTCTTTCCTACCCCTCAGTATTCTCCCTCTCTGTATCTCTCTCTTTCTATCCTCTCTCTCCTCCCTCTCATCTTTGTAGCTCTGGTTGTCCTCAGACTCACAGAGAGCCCCCTGCCACTGCCTCTCATTTGCTGGGATTAAGCCTTGTGTCACAACACCGGCCCCATCAGTATTTTCTTTATTGGAAGTTTTTGTTTTGTGTTTTAGAACTTTTATTCCATTTTTGTGCCTGTTCTTCAAGTGTCATCAGTCTGACCTCTGGATATCTGGTTTTCCTGTTTGTGTGCAAACACTGTTTCTCATCTTAGCAGTTTTTGTCATCTTTGCTCTTAGAAAATGTGGGCTGGGCTCTCAGACTGGTTCAGAGCGTGTCTCTCTCACCTTCTAGCACTGCAGACTCACTTAGGCCACCAATGCCTGGAGCTGCACACACCCATTTCCATTTCTAAATCTGTCCTGACTATAGTTATGAATTCCATTATGTTCTCTGTGCAAATATAAATATCAGGTCCTCCCAGAAGACTTGGTTAATATTCAGAGATGTCAGCAATGGATGTTGTGCTGCCTCGGGAATTGCAGTTATATAGGGCCAGACTAAGGGAAAATGCTGGTGTTTATAACTTTGGATATTCATGTGAAATGATCAAAATGTAAGGTAAACAGAATTATCACATGCAGTCCTGTGTACTCCTGTGTCTGATTCTACCCTGTCTAGGCAGTGTTGTACTCTCATTGGTTGCTTAACTGTTCAGAGACTGTCATGTCACCATCTTGTCACCCAGAGAGGACCCCTGAAGCAGGAATGACTGGAGCTGGCCCATTGGGCAGCTGGAGACTGAAGGCAGGACTGGCACATGTGTAGACTTGATACCCATCATTACCTCATAGGGTGTCACTCTAGAGGGTCAGTGTTGCATCCTGGGGGAGCTGACATGTTTTTTAAAAAGGAAAACCATCTATTTTTTATTTTGGTTTGTTTTTCCATCTATATTTAAAGTGTGTGTTAGCATTTTTGTCTTTTCATTATCCAAATAAAGAAGGATTTTGTATCTCCCCCCCCCCCTTTTTAAATATATGTGTATCTATTGACTTTATGCCAGAAGAGGGCATCAGATCCCACTGTTGATGGCTGTGAACCACCATGTAGTTGCTGTGAATTGAACTCAGGAACCTCTGGAAGAGCAGCCAGTGCTCTTAACCACTGAGCCATCTCTCCAGCCCCAGGGTTTTGTATTCTTAAAAGCTGAGAAAGAGCCAGGTCATTGTGGGTATACCTGTAATCCAGCCAGGTTCTTGGGTAGCTCAGGCAGGAGGATTAGTAGTTCTAGGCCATCCCTGGCTGTGTAGCCAGACCCTATATCCAAAAAAGAATCAAGGGGCTAGAGAGATGGATCAGTGGTTAGCACTATTTGCTCCTCCAGAGGGTCTGATGCCCTCTTTTAATCTCTCTGAGCACACCCATTCCCATACATACACATAATTGAAAATAAAAGAAACCCTAGAATCTCTAAAACAAAACAATGAATTGAAGACATTCTACTGTTACTGTCTCTTCATGAACTCACTCTGTAGACCAGGCTGGTCTCAAACTCAGAAATGCCTCTGCCTCTGCCTCCTGAGTACTGGGATTAAAGATGTGTACCAACCACCACATGGTGGCTTCTTAAAAAGGTTTGCAGGCTGGAACATTTGTTTTCAAGACAGGGTGTCACCGTATAAATCAGGCTGGCCTAGAGCTCTTAGATGTGCCTCTGCCTCCCAGAATGCTGTGACTAAAGGTGGCTAAGCTGACACATTTGAAACTCCCAAGAAAGGAAAAGCAGGCATATTGAAGAAAACACAAGCCCAGAAGACTCATCAGGCTGCTCTCAAAAACAGTAGTAGTGATAGCTTACTTGGGGTTGGGAGAAGTTCTCTTCTAGAAATACAAGAGAGTTTATAGAAAAACTTGAATTAAAGCAAAAATTGGATGGGAATAGAGCCAGATGGCTATAGGAGACTTATTCAAAATGTGGGCAAACAAAAATGCCTATCAAGCCCAGGGCTGGCTTCTGGTGAAAATAAATTTAAACCTAGCATGCATGTTTGTGTAGAATAAACAGATAGCTTTATAATTACGTGCAAGAATACATTTGTATATGACTTGCATGCCTGGCTGATTATGTAAACTCAATAGTTCCTTTAGCAAAAAGCCAAGTGTCTACAGGACTGACAGTTGAGAATGTGACTTTAAAGGCATCTGGGAGACTGCTTCCCAGACACTTGGCATTCCATGTTTGTGGCAGCCATCATGTGAGGACTGTGGTCTGCATGAAATACTTCAAATACAGTGAGACCAAACTTCCTGGAGATGGCTCAGTCAGGGAAGTGCTTGCTACACAAGTCTGAGGGTCTGAGTTCAGGTCCACAGATACTCAGCATCTATAAAGAGCTGGACACAGCTGCAGGTCCCTGCTCTCATAGAGATGGGGAGGTGGAGACTTGCTTGGGCCCATTTAGTCCAGCCGATTTGGTGACCTCTGGGCACAAGGAGGGACCAACTCTCAGGAATATGAAATTCTGGGTATGGTGGCATATACTTTTGTCCTAGCATTCTGGAGACAGAGGCAGGCAGATTCCTGAGTTTGAGGTCAGCTTGGTCTACATAGCAAATTCTAGGCAAGCCAGGGCTAGTAGTCTCAAAAAAAAAAAAAAAAAAAAAAGAAAAAAAGAAAAAGAAAAGAAAAAAGAAAGTTATGTACATACACATACATGTACTTCCACACCCAAGCACATCTGTTTCATTTGGCAACTTTCAAGAGCCTGGCTAAACTGGAAAACACAAAGCACTGAGCATCCCCATTCTCCTCCCACAGGCCCTGCCTTCTCCCACCTTCTGAGTCTGCATTGGAGCTGCAATTATTACAGAGGAAGAGCGTGTTCTGTACAGGCAGTGCATTCATTGCCCTGACACCTGCCCCAGCCTTTCTCCAGACGCCACATGGCTTAAGCCATTTGCATCTTCTAGGATTGGCAATGTGCCATGAAGTGTTTCTAGTGCAGAACCCTGCCTCTTCATTAGATACCTGTCCACCTACTAGAAAATGGCCTGGCTGCCTCCGGGTGCCCGCTGGTTAATAAAGCTGCTAACCTAAGGCATGAGGGTCAGTTTTAAAGGTGTGGCCTACCTGGTGAGACCCTGTCACAAAAACACAAGATGCCCATGTGTAGGGCTGTGTGGAGGTAAGTTCATCTTTGGGTAAATTCCCAAGAATTTGCTGATGAGTGTCTTAGTTACTTTTGTGACAAAATATCATGACTAAGATATTACATATAAGCAAGAATTTATTGGGAGCTTACAGTTGGAGAGGGCTAGAATCCATACCATCATGGTGTGGAGCATGGCAGCATGCAGGTGGGCATGACCCTGGAGTGATAGTTGAGAGCTCACATATTGATCTAAAGCGTGAGGCAAAGAGTCGTGATTGGGAATGGCCTGGGCTTCAGATACCTCAAAGCATACCCCAGTGACACACTTCCTCCACCAAGGCCACGGCTCCTAAACCTTCCCAGTTCTGCCATCAGGGGACCAAGCCTATGGGGGCATTCTTACTCAAACCACCATACAGAATGTTTAGCTTTATAAAAGTACTAAACTGCTGAGAATTATGAACATTTCCCAATGGAGACATCATCTGTAGTTACAGGATGACCAGAACTGGACACTAGGTGGAGGGGCAGGACAGCTGGAGCAGTCTTCTGTCTAGACACTCAGTGGGCCACCTTGAGGGTGACCAGTGTTGTGCTTGTGACAGTTCCCACTGACCTGTGCTTGTGAGGAAGATGGTTCTTCATAAGGAGACAGATCTTATGTCACAAAGATCTGGTGTGTGTGTGTGTGTGTGTGTGTGTGTGTGCGTGCGTGCATTTGAGCCTGGTGTGTCTGTGCGTTTGAGCCTGTGTGTATGCATTTGAGCCTGGTGTGTGTGTGTGTGTGTGTGTGTGTGTGTGTGTGTGTGTGTATGTGTGTATTTGAGCCTTGTGTGTGTGTGTGTGTGTGTGTGTGTGTGTACATTTGAGCCTCTGTGTGTGTGTGTGTGTGTGTGTACATTTGAGCCTCTGTGTGTGTGTGTGTGTGTGTGTGTGTGTGTGCGCGCGCGGACGCGTGCGCGTGCGCGTGTGTACACATGCACGCGTACACATGAGCGCGTACACATGAACATGCATGTTAGCATTTGAGGCCAGAGAAGAATGTCAGGTGTCCTGTCACTGTTTTGTTCTTTTAAAACAGAGGCTCTCACTGAACTTTCTGGAGCTGGGCTTGATAGCCAGCAAGCCCCAATGAGCCTCCTGTCTCCATCTCACATAGCACAGGTGTTGCAGGTGTGTGTGGCCATGCCCCACTTTTTACATGAGGGGACTCAAACTCGGACCCTAAGACTTGTGCAGTGGGCATTCTTACCCACTGAACCAGCTCCTCAGCCCAGCTGATATACTTCGAAATACTTAAACCTTGAAGCAGACAGGAGTCAGCTATGTTTAGATATAATCTTTGATTTTCCTAAAGCTAGAGGCTTTTAGAAGCCAGTAGCTATTTAAAACTATTTGCTTAAAAAAAAAAAGAAAAGAAAATTAACCCCAGCACTCATGAGGCAGAGGCAAGTGGATCTCTGTGAGTTTGAGGCCAGCATGGTGTACATAGTAAGTACCAAACCAGCCAGGGCTACACAATGAGACTCTCTCTATAAAAAAGTCTCCAAAGAGAAACTTCCCTTCTGTCATCTTATGAGTTCATGGAGACTCCCATTAAACTGACCCTTACAGAAAAACATACAATTTATTTGACATCAGCCAGTCAAGGGAGCATTTTGTAAAGTGACTTTTTTCTCTTCTTAAAATAAGTGATCTTTTCAACAGTAAAACACAAAACAGAACTCTCAGCTGTTACTCCTAGAACAGGGTCCTTCCAAAGACTATAGATAACTCAACAGTAGACAGATATTTATTGAGTGATTATTAAATAAACATACTGTCCCTGGGTACTGCTCAGTCATGCCAGGATGGCATGGATGTTTTATACAAGGCCAGCACTGTCATTAACAACCCGGCAAGGTAGAGAAGTCAGAGAGCCTGGTGTTTGCCTTTCCTCAGACTATGGCACATAAGGACGTGGATAACCTTAGAGGTTCTTGGTTAGTGCTTAGCACAGCTGAGATCAGGCTTCTGGGTCTCAGTGGTAGAGTGCTTGCCTAGTGTGGGCAAGCCTCAGGGTTTAAACTCCACCCCTGGGGAAAAGATAAAATAGAGCTGGAGAGATCTAAGCATGAGGACCTAGTCTTCACCCATATTCAAAGCTGGGTATGGCAGTGCACACCTGTAATCCCAGCACTGTGAGGCAGAGAGAGGAGAATCCCTGGGCTTGCTGGCCCTCTGGCCTAGCAGACTAGCAGACTAGCAGAATCAACAAGCTCTGGGCTCAATGAGAGACGCTGTCTTAAAAAATAAAGTGGAGAAGCAACTGGGGAAAACACCCAATGTTGGCTTCCAGCCTCCACACTAAAACACGTTTATGCACACACACAGGCACCACCACTCCCCTCCCCTCGCTGTGAAAGGACTTTCTCTGCCAGCCCAGGTTGGAATCTCAGATCTTCTATTAACCTGCTACCTTGGCCAGATGACTTACCTTTTTCAAATCTAGGTCTTCAGCAGCAGATGCTGGGAACCCTCCTTGGCTGCATCATTCTGGGCATTACATAAAAAGAAGACACAAGAATGAGGACCTGAATTCCATCTCTAGCACTCATGTAAAGAGATCCAGCGAATTTTACCCAAGAGCCAAGCCTGGGGCCCATGTGAGAGATGGTCTCAAAAAACAAAAGCAACAGCAAAAAGTAATGTCAGATGTGATAGGGCACATAGTGAATCCCAGCGTTTGTAAGGCAGGGTGATGTCTGTGAGTTTGCTGCCAGCCTGGTCTACATAGAGAGTTCTAGGCCCACCTGATCTACAGAGACCTTGTGGTCGATGGCTCCTGAGAAGTGACATCTGTGATTGACACATGTGCATACGTACCACATACACAACACTTCATTAAAAAAAAAAACACCTTTTTATTACATTTATTAATTGACGCGGGGGGTGGGGGAGGAGGCACATGCCACTAAAAGTCAGAGGATATTGTGTCCCAGTCAGTTGGTTCGCCCTCCACTATCTGTGTCCTAAGGATGGAACTCAAGTGGTCAGGCTTGGGCAACAAGTGTTTTACCCATAGAGCCATTTTATTGTCCCAGGCTGTCCTTAATAATGAAATCATTTTCATTCCAAAATTGACACAGTCCTTTAAAAACCAGCGGTGCCGATTGGAATGACTCTGTCGGGGCCTGCTGCAGGAGTGCCCTTCCTTCCGTCATCCGGAAGGCCAGCTTTGAGCTGGTTCCAGACCGGTAGGTAGGGGCAGGTGGGCCCTGGGCTTCCCCCTTCCATTCTTCCTGAGCTCAGGGACGGTTTCCATTCCTTTTACGTGCAGCTGTGAAGAGGCTTTGAGGAAGCAGCCTCGTCTATCATCCCGAGGGCTCCTCCCCCACCTCCGCAGAGGGTCTGCCAAGTTGCTGTCCTTGGCTTGGCTCTACGTCGCCGCCCCACGGGGCAGGAGGATGGGGGTGGGGACAGGGAGGGCCAGGATCCAGATGTTTTCAAGGTCGAGAAGCAGGTAAACTGGTATTCGAAGGGGTCTAGCTGTGCAGAGCCAACGGGAGGCGAGGCTCGTGGCCCTCTGTATCCCACAGCCAGCTGGTGCGACTTTCCTGGACTCACAGAGGTGCAAGGTGCCCATTTCACCCCGCTTCAATGACTGCTTATGGAAAATAGGAAGGAGCTGGCATTCTCTCCTTTTTACAGACTCCCAGACAGCTCTGCCCAGAGGCCTTCCTTGGCCTTGCAGGCAGTTCCTGTATTGCTCCCCTAGTGAATTAAAAGGTTCTGAGCTTGCTGAGGACCCTTAGGGGACTCAGTCTTCTGGTCTGCAAAATGGGACCACTGAGCACTGCCGGGTTGGGGTAGGTTTGGCCAGGCCATCCAGCACCAGATGCAGGTGGACGTGGAGCTCTTGCCTGAGCAGTGGGGTTCCCCCAGCACCCCGCGGGCTCAACAGACGGCTTCGCTGGACCATATTTAGTCAGGGGGAGCCGGAGTCCTGCTGGTATGCCACGCTGGGAATTCCTGCTGCAAGGATCGCGCCTTCCCTTTTTGGGTTGTCTGCCCAGGCCCAGGAGGGAGGACCAGCCTGGGACCTCGAGGGTCCGCGTGCAGGGAGCTAGGCGTCCCCAGCTTGGAGTGAGGCCAGCCCTGCCTCGACTTCCTTTTATGGCCTGAGTGTGTGTGCTTATGACAGGACAGAGAGAGAGAGAGAGAGAGAGAGAGAGAGAGAGAGAGAGAGAGAGAGAGAGAGAGAGAGAGAGAGAGAGAGAGAGAGAGAGAGAGAGAGAGAGAGAGAGAGAGAGAGAGAGAGAGAGAGAGAGAGAGAGAGAGAGGAGAGAGAGAGAGAGTTTAGGGACATACAGATGGAATGGTAGAAGAAAAAAATCGTCAAAGTTAGAGAGTGGGATGAAGAGAGTGTCAAGTCAGACAAAAGAGGCAGGGACCTAGTTCCACACAAGGAGAAGGGAGACAGAGGTTGTGACCGCTGAGTGGACAAAGATCCCTTGGTGAGGGGGGACAGTTGGGAACTTGAGGGGGCCAGAAAATCCCCCACACCTCTTAACACACCTCCTCCAAATGCCATAATGCATCCTTCCCCAGCAGCACCCCACTTTTCAGCTGCGCATGAGGTTCAGAGAAGCCACCATTATCCATCCCAGGCACCCCGGGATTATATTTAATTTTGGTTGTAGCGTGAATGCAGCTGCAGAGGACAATTTAGGAAAAGCAAAAGTTTCCCCTTCCCACACATTCCCGCTGTCACAAGAGGGTGTGAGGTGTCCAAAAAGTTCTCTTTCCCTGCCCTCTGCTCAGCACAGCCGGCCCAGATTTAAACAGTGGACGTTGGAGGAAGTGGGGGTGAGGGGGAGGTGTCAGGTTCTCAGTATGGGCAGGAAGAGGTTAAAATCCAGCTGGAACGGACCTAAGGGAGAAATTCTCAAGTTTCCGTACAGACGCTGCATACTGAATCCCTTTTCTCTGGGGACCCAAAGCTGAAGGGAGCGAGAGCAGAGGTTGTGGGCCAGTGCGCCTCAGCCCCTGCGCCCCTGCCAGGTGGTTCCCGGTGGCTCTGGTCCTCACCTGCAGGGGGCGCCGCGCAGGGCAGAGGACCCTCCCACCCCTTCGGGCGGCCTCCTCCCCTTCACACCCTCAGGGAGAGCTGGCTCTATAAAGCCAGGCGTCCGAGGCACACAGGGAGATTTGGACTGCCCCAGCCTGGGACCAGCGCCAGATCCGAGCTCTCCATCCCGTGTCCTCCCGCTAGCTCCCCAGTAGCAGATCTGTAAGTAGAATTGGTCCCATAGCAGGCAAGTCTGGGTGGTGGGCTTGAGTCGCCTCTAGAGCATCTTCCTGGGAGTGGAGACCCCGAGGGGTCTCTTATAAGAATGGGAAGTGGGAAGAAGCTAGGTGTAGGGCCATCCTAGACCTTCCATGCCCCCCCCCCAAACAGCATCCCCAAGTTCGCCAATGAGCAGTACCACCTGGGGAATTGGGGGTGCCAATTAAAGATTCTGATGGCTAGGCCCAGTTCCAGGTATGCTAGAGTCTAAAAACAAACAAACAAAATAGCCTATGTTAGCTGGGCAGTGGGGAGAGGCTGTGCTGTGGTAGAGCACTGTGGGTCCTGGGTTCAAATCCCATATTGGGGTAAGGAGCAGACCCTCCCTCCAAGTTATTATGACTAGAAGGCCATAGGATGGATAATCCACGGACCATAGCATGAAGTAACCCAGAAACATGAGTATTGGTAGCCCTGGGCACAGGCTGTGTGCAGGGTGCTTTCCATCTGTTTAGGTGGGTGTGCTGTTGGTAGTCCCCCGTAGACAAGGTTGCTTGTTGTAAGTTAAGGTTCATTTCTTTCAGCTGTGTTCCCTTCCAAAACCCAGACCCTGAAAACTAACAAAGGAGCTCTTCTCCGGGTTGATATTAGGGCCCCAGATGCCCAGGTGGGTGCTGATGTGTTATTCACAGCCTCCACCCACAGGTGTACCAAGTGAGTAGGCCCTGGGGTTAAGGTTGCTGTCAGTCAGGTCAGAGGAACTAGCAGGAGAAAGTCCTGTTGTTCAGGTTCAGAATTGGAGGGTCTTGCCATGTGCAGAAAGCACCTTTCAAAGCTCTGCCTGTCAGAGAACAAGAAGGAAGTTTTTAGAAAGCCCCGCAAGGCTGCTTTGATTCTGCTGCTAAGAACTGAGTTGTTGCCGAGCTTGCTGGGAAAGAAGGGAAGGGAAGGCCAGCTGTGTTTAGTGAACCGCTCTGCCTAGTTTCCTTCAGTGAGGTTCTTCTCTTGTTTAGTTTACTTCAAGATGCTATTTTAGACTTGGCTTAAAGAAAAGGAGTTTGGCCATGCCGATCTGAAAGTCTCGCGTGGCAGGGGACAGCTTCGGTTCTATGCTGTTGTGGATGGCACAAGCCAGGCACCTTAACAGCATTTAAAGGGAATTGCGTTCTTCTACTCATCACATCCACCTCATCACAAAGACACCGTGAGCCTGTTTAGCCTGAAGCTCAGTGATGCTCAGTCATTTCTTTAGGTCCACACAGCCAGTCAGTACTGTGAGCCCATTTCCCAGTCTGTCCGATGCCAAGTTCATACCTTGACCCTGGCATCTTTTCTCATTACTAAAAACCCAGATTTGTTGGACTCATGTTTCTGGTGGATCCAGTGCTGCAAGCAAAACAAACAGTCAGCACTCATTGGAAAAGACTTAAACTGACCTTTTGCAAATTTAAAGACACCTCGCAAGTGGGATGAGGGTGTGGTGGGAGTCCCTGAGGCTGAGCCACTGTCATACCAAGATCTCATGCCTGTGCTGAGCCACCCTGGACAGACCTGTGGGTTTGCCCCATAAACACCATGGATTTTTATTATCATATCTGAAATAGAGCCTCTCTTCCGTACAAGGTAGTCACTATGGATTTACCATTACTTTTCTGTGGGAGGCTGGGCTGGACGAAGACATGCCCATGTATGGTAGCATTTTCCATGAGGCCATCCCAGCCCCCCTGGCCAATCACTCAGCCTTGCGCTGCAGCCTGGCTGGCTTGGGCTCTGGGGACTTCTCTGTCCTTCCCCTGAAGGGACTGGGAACTCTTGGAAATCACTGAGGTTCCTTTTTTCCTATCCCTTCTTAAGTGGAAGTTTTATCTTTTGGTGGAAATTAGTTCCTTCCTTCTCTGCATCTAATTAGAAACTTGATGAACTATCAAGTAATTTTGAAACAGGATTATAGATTATACTTTTAGGAAACTATGCCCCATGTCAAATAATCAGAGTCAGAAGGTACCAAGCACATTACTGTGCCAGGTGTGTTGGCTCACATCTGTAATGCTCACACTTTGGAGGCTGAGGCGAGAGAGTTAATGAGAGGTTGAGCCTGGCCTGGGCTACATAGCAAGTTCAGGCCATCCTGTACTACACTGGAAAACACTCTCAGAAAAAAAAAAAAAATCCAGCCTAATGCCTAATGGTAAATAATTGTTGATTCCTGCCTCTCAGAGGTGAGGCAGGAGGATCAGAAGTTCAAGGTCATCATCGTCTACATAGTGAGTTCAAAGCCAGACTGGGTTTCCTCGAGATCTTATTTAAAAATTGTGTCTTTGTTGGTGGTGGTGTCCCTGATTGTTTTCCTATCTGCCAGTGTGTGTTAGAATGTGTGTTAATGCCTTTGAGCACTTGCTTAGACACAGAAGACCACTTAGCTAGCATATACAAGGTTCAATCTTCAGGGGTGCAACAAAAGAGAAGGAAAAAATTACAAAATTTGAATCTTCACAGTAGCCCTTTGGAGCCAATACTAATAGTCTTTACTCCATTTCATAAAAGTGGGCTTGAAAACCTTGCTCTATCTATAAAAACTGAGAGCCCAGAGCCTAAGGGTGGACCTTTTGGGAACATTCGAAGGATGACTCATTTGAAGACTTTGACGTGACACAAACTCCAGCAAATGCTCACTTGTAGCAATAGGACTAGAGATGTTTAGGAGTGTGCTCTGTGTGACACAGCTGATATCAATAAACCAGAAAGTCCAAGTGTGGCCTTTCCCCCTAAGGCAGAACTCACCAATAAATTACTTTTTGTGTAAATTTTTTTTGCAAACCTATTACCTCTTTGGGCTCTGAAAAGTGACTGGGAATTGTGCTGTCACCAGCATAATGTCTATGTGAGTGGTCTATCCTTTTAGACTCTCACAGGGCCCCTTTGCTTCCTGCTTCTCTCTGTCACCATGACGGTTAGTCACATTGATCTACAGGCCTCAAAGACCAGGGGGACAGAGATAGAGAAAGACAAGCAAGAATTCGAAGGCGCTCTTGTCTATGTTGAGACCAGAGGAGGAAACCACCCAGCATTCTAGCAGAGGGAGGTCAGGCCACTGTGACTTGACAGAACTTCAGAGGCTCACCTTCATCAGAATAGCTGACAGAGGGTAGGACTTGGCCTGTTTCACTCATGCCCACTTTAACTTGCCCTCTGTGCCATCTGGGTCCCCACAGATGAATCCAGGGTACTGTGGGCTGGAGGTTTGTTTTTAACATCATCCATACTGAACACATATAGACCTTTTTTTGTCACTGTCCGTAAGTCATGCAGCACAAGAACTATTTCTATCACTCTGGAAGACACCTTCCAGCTCTAAGTGCTGTGCAAACACTACAGCTTTCTATGAAGGAGACTTTGGATTGTGGTATCCAAACTGGTCCTGAAATGGATAAAGGATAACTGAATCTTCCTGGCCCTCACCGAGTGAAGTATATACTCAATGGTAGAGACCCTCAGAGCATCCAAGACCACCAAAGGTCATCCTAGCCATTCCTCTAACTCCAGTTAAGCGTCTTTCTGCCCCCTTTACCTCCCTCCATTCTGTCTGTCTCTATATGTACTCCTAACAAACATTCTCATGTCATTCTAAATTATTCTAAGTCAAACTTCCCTTTTAATTCAAATCCTGGAATTCTATAAAACATTTTCCACCTTATCACAAATCTTCACTGTCTTTTCTATATCCTTATATCATTGCATGCTTCTTTTTATCTGCTGCATAGTATTCTGTTATATGGAAGTATACCTTACCAAATATATACTCTTACTGAAATACACTGGATCCATGCCACAATGTATAAATAGTGTTGGGGGCGTATCCATGTATGGGTTGACTGTTCTTTATTAGAAATGCCTAGAACCAGAAATGTTCCAGATTTTTCTTTTGGGATATTTGCATATACATAATGAGATACCCTGGAAATGAGACCCAACTCTGAGCATTAATCTTTTTGTTGTTGCTTTGGGTTTTTTGTTCTTGTTTTTAGACAAGGTCTATCTACTTTATCCTGGCTCTCCTGGAACTCTGTAGATCAGGCTGCCCTTGAGCTCACACAGATCCTCCTGCCTCTGCCTCCCAAATGCTAGGATTAGACAAGTGAGCCACCATTGCCCAGCTCGTATCCAATGTTTTTAACTCTACATTTTAATTGTGACCTGTTACATGAAGTCAAATGTGAACTTTCCCACTTGTACAATATTGATCCTTAAAAAGGGTGAGCTTTGGAATCTTTGGGGTTAAAAGATGCTTAGCTTGTATATATCTTCTTGGCTTATATACTCTCTTCATGGATAATCATATGGGTTCCCAGGAAAGAGGTGACTAGCCAGTACACTGGGAATCAGCATCTGTCTCTAAATGGTCTTGGAAAGGGACTGCAGATGTCCACCAGAACCAGCTAGGCCTGTGTCTCAGCATTTGTTTTAGGCATTGTTCTACCTAAGTTGTTGAGAGGCAAAGCACAGTGGGACTTCGAGGGTCTAAAGGCCCTAAATAGGAGTGACTTCCCTTGTTTGTGTGTCTGTGTGTGTGTGGGGGGGTAACAGAGGAAAGGAAGGAGAGAGAGAGAGAGAGAGAGAGAGAGAGAGAGAGAGAGAGAGAGAGAGAGAGAGAGAGAGAGATGTTCATGGTGTGTGTGTGCATGTAGAAGCCACCACGGCCGGCTGTTGTTCCTCAGGTACCACCCACCTTGCTTTTGGAAACCGTGGTCCTCACCAGCCTGAAACTTGTCAAGTAGGTTAGACTGGCTGGTCCCTGAGCCCCCAGGATCTACCCCCAGGGCTAGATTATGAGCACATGCTTCCACAAATAGCATTTCTGTCTTTTTTAAACGTAGTTTCTGGAACTCTAGCTCAAGTCCTCTTGTCTCACAGCAAGCACTTTGTCATCTCCCCAGCCCATGACCCTCTCCCTCAATCACCAAGTTCTCTTGATGGGAAGGGCAGATTCAGGTCACCGTAGCTATTGGAAGGAGACTTCTGAAGCAGCTTGAAAAGCCATTGGAATTCCCAGGAGTTGGGGAAGTGTCACCAAGCCACTGTGAAGGGACAGATTCTTATTCTCTTTCTATTGGGGGAATACCCTGAGGGGCTGGGGATGGGGGAGGGTGTTGAAGGCTGGTGGGGATGTATTCTGGAGGACCTGGGGGGGGGGGGCATGGGGAGGTGTCCTGGGGCCAGGGAGTAAGGAAGAGTTCATTGATGAGAGCAGAAGGATGGCTAGATCTGAGGTCAAGCCTATTTTTTTTTTAACCTTTTATGACCCCAGTTGTAACAGGAAAATGGGGATATAAGTGATGTCCACTTCACAGAACCTCCATAAGATATTCAGGATGATGGATATGGGATACTCTGGTCTGATGTACAATGAACAGGGGAGCCCTGGGCAGAAGATGTAGCTCAGTTGATACAACCCTCAGTACCACATGAATAAGGCATGGTAGGAAACACCTGTGACCCCCAGCATTTGGTGGGAGGATCAAGAGTTCAAAGCCATCTTTGATTACATAGTGAGTTTGAGGTTAGCCTGGGCTACATGAGACCCTGTATCAAGAAAAGGATGAGCGCCTAAGTGGTGACGATTAACATCAGATTACAGCCCCAAAGGCCTTTTAGAACAGCACTGGTTTGAAGAAATCGTGTGCGCAGGATTCTCTTGCTCATTGAGCGATTTTCTGGACCCAGATATGTCCTTGAACTAGAATTGGCAGGCTTACTGAGTTGCAGCTTGGGCTCCAAGAACTTATTTCTTATCTCTGTGGTGAGGTGGGGGCAGGCATGGAGATTACATCTATACTCCCTGTACTTGGGAGGCTGAAGCAGGAGGATTTCTACTTCGAGACCAGCCTGGACCAGAGCCTGGTGGATGCAGCTCAGTGGCAGAACACTTGCTGGCAAGCCCTGAGTTTGATCTCCAGCTCCTCATACGCTGATCAACTAACAGGAGTACATTTAAGGCCGGGAATATAGCTCAGATGATAGAGTGCTTGCCTAGCATGCACAAAGCCCCAAGTTTGATCCCCAGCACTGGAATCTGGGTGTTACAGTGCACATATGTAATCACAGCATCCAGCTACATAATAATGGGGCCAGCCTGAACTACATGGAATCTTGTCTTCCCCCTAAAAACGTTTTTGTTTCAAATTGGGGACAGTTTCCCCTCTGGGAGTGTCTGGACCTCCTTTTGATGTGGATACTGGCATACTGTGGGCCCTGTTGAAATCTCACACTGTAGAGGACCAAAGAACTAGCCAGTGCAAGGCCAATGGCACGGGGGCTGAGAAAACCCACTGTAGATCAGGAGTCAGAGCAAGGATGGGGTTAGAAGACCAAATATCACTTCAGTCCCTCTTGTGGGGGTTCTGCTGCCACTCTGCTCCCCGGTGCCAGCTGTCATCTCTTCCTGGTACTGGGATTTGGACCAGGGCCAGGTGCATGCTAGGCAAGTGTTCTACCACTGTGCCACATCCCAGCCTGTTTGTTTGTTTGTTTGTTTGTCTTGAGGCAGAGTCTCTCTGCGTAGCCCAGGCTTGCCTCAAACCTACCTCCTCTGTCACTGGACTACAGGTGTGTGCCACTGAGCCTGCCTGGCAGCTGCAGTTTTATCCTTTTTCTTCCTCCCTGTGCCTCACTTGATGCCTGACCTGATACTTCTTGCTGTATTGTCACTGTCCCCAGCTTTTGGAAACTTCAGGCTCTGAGCACAGGCTGAGGCAAGTCCTTCTGACAAGAAGCTGAGTTATCCTGAACTTCCAAGCTGCCAGCACAGAGGCAGGATGTATCCTCTGCATACCTGGAATTCTTTCTATCTTCAGGTTCTCTGCCTTCCTCCCCAACCTTCTAAAACAACAACAAAAATAATAAAAAACAAAAACCACACATACAAAACAAGCAAAAACCTATTCTCCAGATGCCACAGTGACTAGCTAAAGGGACAGACAACCTACTTTGCCTCTGTGAGCCTCTCATTCCTCATTTGTGAACAAGGGTCTCTGAAATGCTGGGGATGGAATCTAGGTCCTCCAGCATGCTAGGCAAATGCTTGGCCCCTAAACTCTACTTTCCCAACTTGTATGTGGTTTTGCATTGTCACCGTGTCTCATGGTGCTATTGATGGGAACCCAGGACCTGGAGCATGCCAGGCAAGTGCTCTGCCTCTGGGCTATACCTTAGCCATCTCATTTATTTATTTATTTATTTATTTATTTATTTTTGAGATTAAATGAGAGTAACTGCCACTCTGTATGGTTTTGCAGCTATTACAGCTACTTCTGATATAATTAATTTTGGAGGCGCAGTGAACTCTTTCCAAGGCAAGTATGTGTCCAATGTTCTGGGAGCCCCTCCCTCCCCACAGGTTCATAGGAGCAGAGTGGTTTTCTGCTTGTAAAATCTACCAGAAGCTGGGATGTACTGTCTTGGCTTTGCATCTTTTAGTGAAGAGCAAGGAAGATGTGGCACGTACCTGCTCTGTGTGTGTGTGTGTGTGTGTGTGTGTGTGTGTGCGCGCGTGTGCGTGTTGGCGTGTGTGAGTGTATGTGTATGTGCATGCATCTGTATGTGTGTGTGAGTGTGTGTGTGTTTGTGTGTGTGTGTTGGCATGTGTGAGTGTATGTGTATGTGCATGCATGTGTATGTGTATGTGAGTGTGTGGGAGTGTGAGTATGCACACTTCAGTCCTGAAACGGTCTACAATGAACCGGAAGCTCCCCATTTCTGCCTTCAAGCTCTCTGATGCCTCTCCAGTGCTGAGGTTACAATCAAACACGGAAAGCCTTGCTTTTTATGACACTGAGAGGGATTCAAACTCAGGTCTGGCGCTGTTGTCACTTGAGCCCTGTCTATTAGCTTTGTCATCACTGCTGTGTTTGAAAAGCGTCCTTGACCCACTCTCACCCCTCTCCCAACCCCAGTATTCCTGGGCATCAGGTTGCCAAACTACCCAGTTTGGAAACCAAAATGTCAGACCCCCTGGTTTGGACCAAAGCAGTCCTGAACTTCACTCACTGTCAAGGGCAACAAAGCCTTATGGGCGGCCTGCTACCCTCACTCCTTTTATGGCTGGACACTCAGTTGATCTTGTCTGTGCTTCTGGGCCCTGGTTCAGATGAGGTTCCTGGAAAAGCTAGTCTCCTCTCCGGGTCCTTTTCATTTTTCTGTTGAATGTTTTATGATGTTTTCTAACTTAGTTGCGATTTTTAAAAAGTCTACTGCTGTTGAGGAGAAATGACACACTACTCCAGCCCTCTGAATGGCTGGAGGACATATATAAGGAGCCTTCATCTAGTGTAGAAAATGTGAAATATACTTCACACTTTTGAAGTATGTGCTTAAAGTAAGCTTTATTTTACTTTCCTTTTTAAAAATTAAAAATGAACATTGATTTCATGGGTGTATATATGTGTGGGTTCATACATTCCATGGTGTTTGTGTAGAAGTCTGAGGACAACTTGTATGAGTTGGTCTGCTCTTTTCATCATGTGGACCCTGAGGATTGAACTCAGGTCATCAGGTTTTGTGGAAATCACCTTTACTCCCTGAGCCATCTCTCAACACCCTCCCCACTTTAATGTTTTATTACTTAAAACACACACACACACACACACACACACACACACACACACACACACACCAAAAGATCTCATGCAGCCAAGGATGGCTTTGAACTCCAAGTAGCTGAGGATGACTTTGAACTATTCCTCTTTTCTCCACCTCCTAGATACTGGAAATTGCCATGCCTGGTTTCTCAACACAGAATTTAATAAAATATCTAAAGTAAAAGTGGTGGTGTATGCTTACAGAACTGGAACTCAAGGCACAATAATTACAGGTTTGACGCCAGTCCAGACTACACAAGATCTCATCAACAAATCAAACTTCAATTTTAATTTTCCCAGCTTGTTCTTAAATTTCTTGAGGTTAGGGCTGGAGAGACAGCTTAGTGGTTAAGAGCACTGGATGGTCTTCTTAAGCACCTGAGTTTGATTCCAGTACCCACATGGTGGCTCACAAACACTTGTAACTTCTGTCTAGGGGTTCCAACTCCCTCTTCTGCCCTTCACAGGAAGGTACATAGTACACAGTACATAGTACACAGAAATATATGCACACAAAACACATAAACATAAATAAATTAATTTTTAAAGTTTTTTTGAGGTGGGAGGTACTTTTAAATAACATTCTATTTTTTGTAGCAACCGCATTCAATTTTACAAAATTGTCCATTTAAGGTTTTGTTGGCTTGTTTGTTTTGTTGTTTGGAGCAAGGTCTTAGGTAGCCCAAGCTGCCTCAAAGTTGCTGAGTAGCAAAGAATGACCTTGAATTGTTTATACTATTTCCTTCTCAAAAGCAAGTGTTTTATACAGCAAAGCAAACTTTATCCTTGATCTGTGATTGGCTGTGTAAGGGTACATTCCTGCAACAGAGCTTATTGGTATATTCACATGGAGGTGTGTGTATGTGTGTGTGTGTGTGTGTGTGTGTGTGTGTGTGTGTGAAGAGAGAGAGAGAGAGAGAGAGAGAGAGAGAGAGAGAGAGAGAGAGAGAGAGAGAGAGAGCAGAGTCTGACTTGTAGAATCAGTTCTCTCCTTCCTCTCTGTGGCTCCCAGAGATAGAACTCAGACTGTCAGGGTTTGCCGCAAGCTCCTTCATCCACTGAGAGCCTCTTGCTGGCCCCACCCCTACTGTACTCTACTGGCGGCGATAGTATTTGCTTTTGAATCCCATCAGGAGGTTCATTTTTGTAGAGGCCCAAACTGGTTTAGAACTCACAGAAACCATTTTGCCTCAGTCTCCTAAATGTTTAAATTGTAGGTGTGGGCCACCATGCTTGAGTGCTTCCGAAAGCGGCCATTTTCCCACTTTTTCTTCTCTGTATTTTTGTCTGATTAGTTTGTGGGGTTTGGTGGTGCCACCCTGATCCACCACTTGACAGCCCTCCTATAGCTTTCCAGTTAACAGTTACTCTTAAAATGAAGAGCCCAAGGCTGAGGAAATAGCAAAGAATGAAGATCTGAGTTCGGATTCCTAGATCAGGCACTAGGCAGTTGGAGGGAGGAGATGCCAGTGTGTCTATGGGTGAGCTCCAAGCTCAGTGAGACCTCATCTCAAAATGATTTGGAGAGTGTTTGGAGAGAACTCCTGACATTCAGCTGTGGCCTCCACACATGCATGCACACATGTAAACTCTCTCACATGAGCACAAATATAAACAAATATGCACACACATGAATGGACACATGCACAAGCGTTAGAATATACACATACAGAAGTGTGCACATTAACATATGCACATAAATATACATGCATATACTCACCTGGTACATGCATGAACACATACACATAGATATACTCATGAACGCATACATATTTACATGTGAACACATGAACACATACATATGTTATGCTTTACATTACATCGTTGGGCTACACCCCAGTCCAGGTTTCATACGTTTTTGTTTTTTTGTTTAAGATTTATTTATTATGTATATGGTGTTCTGCCTGCATGTATGCCGGCATGTCAGAAGAGGGCACCAGATCTCATTATAGATGGTTATGAGCCACTATGTAATTGCTGGGAATTCAACTGGGGATTCTGGAAAAACAGTCATCTCTCCAGTCCTAATGTTTAAGCAGGAAAACAGACTATTGTACTGTTCTGAAATTCCCTTTTATTTTTAAACATGCTGTATTTATATCCAATCCCAGCATCCCTCCCTGCAAGAAAGCTTCATTTGGAAACAGTCCACGTACAATCTAATCTCCTCATCTGTTGTTTTTAACACTGGGAATAGAACTTGGGAATAGCACACCTTCCACCACCAAGCTTAGCCCCTTTCCTATTGAAGTTTTTCAATTAAATTGTTTTTAGTGTATTCTTAGATGCTACAAGTTCAAGAACATTTTCATCATCCCACAAAGAAATTATGCACTTGTTGGCTGTTACTCTGATTCTTGCCCAGCTCCTGGAAATTGATAATTTACTTTGTTTTCATGGATTTGGAGACTTCAGCATTGTCTTCAAATTCAACCACATTGTAGGAGGTGCAGCATCTGTTCCTTTCTATGGTTCAATACTATTCCAATGTATGGATCTATCATATTTTATCTATTCATTCATCTGTTCGTGGGCATTTGAGACGTTCTACTTTGGGGATATTATAAACTTGCTAGGAACATTTTTAGATGCATTGATGTATTCATTTATCTTACAAATGGAATTCTTGGGTCACATAGTAGTTCTGTGTTTAAGCATGAGAGGACCCACCTTTTATTTCGTAGCAGGCAGTTATGATTTAGGTATCTTCTAGTCAGGTGGTGGCAGTGCACACCTTTAATCCTCAGCAGTAGGGAGGCAGAAGCAGGTGGATCTCTGTGAGTTTGAGGCCAGCCTGGTCTACAGAGCTAGTTCCAGGATATCCAGGGCTACACAAACCCTGCCTCCAAAAAAAAACCAAAAGCAAAAGGGGTTAACTATCTTTCCATGTCAACACTTGCAGCAGACTTCTTAAGCCCCAAGTAGTAGTTCACTGAAAGAAAATGCCCTGGTTTACATAGCTAGTCCCACACTGGTAGGCATTTGGATTGTCTGGGTTTCATTATGAAATTCTCATGCCATTCTTTCCCTGAAGGGCCTTGGGCTTATTGCCCTCTTTGGTAACATAAGCAATACTGCAGGGAACATTCTTATTTTTTGTGAAAATATTTTTCTGCACCCTTCATCCCTACGTGTGGCGAGGTGAGGGCTTACTTGTCTCTAGGCTTTACTCAGCCCATCTCTCCACTCTACAGGGGACCACCAGGCACCATGGCGCAGAAAGGACAACTCAGTGATGACGAGAAGTTCCTGTTTGTGGACAAAAACTTCATTAACAGCCCAATGGCCCAAGCCGACTGGGTGGCCAAGAAGCTGGTGTGGGTCCCATCAGAGAAGCAGGGCTTTGAGGCAGCCAGCATCAAGGAGGAGAAGGGCGACGAGGTGGTTGTGGAGCTGGTAGAAAATGGCAAGAAGGTCACAGTGGGGAAAGACGACATCCAGAAAATGAATCCACCCAAGTTCTCCAAGGTGGAAGACATGGCAGAGCTCACCTGCCTCAACGAGGCCTCTGTGCTGCACAACCTGCGGGAGCGGTACTTCTCGGGCCTCATCTACGTGAGTACCTTGGGGTTATGACCTCCTTTCAGCTGGTGTGGTGCTGACCTGTAATCGCAGCACTGGGCGGGTTAATGTGGAAGGCCGGGGAGTTCGAAGCCAGCTTGGGCTATATAGTGAGGCCTGTCTCCAAAATCAGTGCTTGTTATGTGTGTATGGGGACCCGAGCTTTGACCCAGCACCCGTATAAATGATGGGCATGGCAGCACGTCTGTAACCCTGGTGATGAGAGACACTGACACTAGGGCTTGCCAGGCAGCCAGGCCAGCTGAATTGATGGGTTCTTCATTCAGTAAGAAACCACATTTCAAAAAATAAGACAGAAACCAAGTGGTGAAGACACCCATCGTCAACCTCTGGCATGAACATACGTGTTCATACACAAACGTTGACACACATGTGCTGACTGGTCCTTTGTCATATCCCTTGAACATCCCCTGGAAAAGGATGCTCCCCTGACCATATAGTATATTATCCCAGCCCTTCAGGGCATCTGACCTTTGACAGTGTGGCACAATATTGTCACCTCAGATGTGTTGGGGCAAATTCATATCTATTCTGAGACTCACAGGACCCATGGGCTGCAAGTTAGACACACCCGCTACAGTTTACTTCTTGCAAATGACCAAAAAAAAAAAAAAAAAAAATCCCCTTGTGGACTGTAAAATACCCTACATTTTTTTATTTCCAAGTTAGGAAAATTAGTAGTACTTGCTGGATAGAGCACTGAGATCTAGAACTCCTGTCTCCCCTCAGGATACATCACCACTATGTGGGGACAGAGATGGATGGGCCTGAGTGTTCCCTTCACCTCGCAGTTTTCTGACATGGTAGAAATTGGAAGCACAGGGCCATAGCAACATTAGAAACAGATTCACAGTGTCTGGACGTTTCAGATCCCTGGCATGCTTCTCCGGGAGGATTAGGTTCAATCTTCTTGGCCCACTGATGTCTGGAATCATTCTGCTCAAATGAATCACTTCACAGAAACTCCTTCCCATGATAAAATAAACCAGGAGTGACCCAGCTTGCAGCAACATGAGGTAGGGCTCCTGCTGTCTGGGTGTGTCAGGGAATTCTGGGCCTTCAGATCAGGAGGCTGGCTGCCTGATTTTTCCTTAACGACAGAGTGCTTCTACTGGACTCATCCTAAGCAAGGGGCCTCTCTGAAGGCCCTGGCAGAACTTTGGCATTTAGAAGGTTCTGTCTAAGGCAGAGGCCCTGCTTCCTCTTCTGACTGTGGGTTCCCTGCAGGGTCTCAGGCACACCTGACCTGTAGCTCGGGTGTGGTCTCACACTCCCTGGCTCTTCTGTCCTTCCTCATTGGACAGGACCTCTCTGCTCGTGGTTACTGCGCAGTGTTGCACGTTAGCAGTCGGCTCTGTTCTAGGCATTGTGCTCCAGGAGATGGGGGCGGAGCTGTGGGAGAGGGACCTCAACTGTGGACCTATCATGTGCCAGGGACTTTCCTGAATAGGAACCCTGGAAGAAGTCACTCCACAGAGCCCCTGAGAGTAGAAAGAAAAAGGGCAACCGCAGGCCACCTCTTTTGGAGCCTCGTTAATTAGTTCTTACAACAAAGATGAAGCAGGGCCGTCCACTCAGAAGTTTTTTGGAAAAGCATATGTTGAGGCTGGGTAGCTCAGTAGAGAAAGTGCTTGCCATTTAAGTATGAGGATATGAGGACCTGAGTTCAGATACTCAGTGCCTACATTAAAAAGCCACATATGGTGGTGTACCTCTGTGACTGTAGCACTGGGTAGGTGGGACAGCCCTTCTTCTTGGGGACAAATGCGATTTACAGGGTGGTTTGTACAGATCTGAGAGTCTAACAAATCCAATAGCAGTGTCACTCCCTGAACCTAAGGCAACTTGTTCTTTTTCCACAGCTGTGCCTGTGGCTTTCTGCCTCTGTCAGTACCTACCTAGTCAGATCTAAGACCTATTGAACAGCTAAGCTTTGCAGATGTTAAACAGGCTATGGAAGGGCAGAGACCCTCCCTTTCATTCGAGTTCCTAATCCTTCCCACCCTCACCCCACCTCAACTCAGAGAAACTGGCCCACCATTTGCTTGGAGACAGGCTCTCACTATTTAGCTCAGGCTAGCCTCAAATTTGAGATACTTCCATCTCAGCTTTCCCAGCTCTGGGGTCACAGGTGTGATACCTCTGTTCTTAACTCCTGTTTGTACCAAGCCCCAGCCACTGTTTTATACACATTGATAAATGCAGGGCACACTCTGTTCCCTCAGAGTGTCAGTTCAGTCCACATTCTGCACATCTGTGTGTCTGAATGTATGCTTTTCATAGCAGTGTAGAATGTCCTGCTGTGGCCATGAACTGTACCAGCAAGGCTCCCTGCTACTGACAGGCTGCCCAGCTGTCACTGGTCTTCCAGCCACAGCAGAAGTACATTCTTGGTGAAGTGTCTGCTTTCAGCATGGATACTCAGAAAGTATGATGCCACAGAGAGCCTTGTAGAAAATAAATACAGGATTCCCATTAGTCTCTGGAGGGAGGAGGGGGTCAGGGTTGGGCCATGTGCACACCTAGTGGATTACGAGGCAAAGCTGAGATTGCCCCTGGCATGTGTCATTCAGTCAGCCTTTTTCCTGATCACTCCCAATCCTCTCTCTTCCCGAGGCCAAGGCCTTGGGAGCAGCTCTTGCTCCGTGCTCTGGGGCTGACCATATAAAGCGTGGGGAGCAGCCAGTCCTGCTTCCTAATACGGTCACAAAAAGGAGATCCTACTCCAGCTGGGACCTGCTGGTGGCATTGGGCCTTGAGATGCCTGACTGGAACATGGGAGGGGAGGGGATGTTGGGACCTCTGAACTCAAGCAAAAGCACCAGGAGAGGGACTCTCCTGGGCATGAGACCCTGGTTTCCTCAAGAGGATTTGTCAGTGGATCAGACTCAGATCTGCCTGAATCATAGATTACGTGCTTGCTGTATATATGGGCTCCAAATACAGCATGAAGTTGTTAGGTCTCAAACTCAGGACAAATGGCTAACTAGAGGTATGTATTTAACAGATCAAGGCCACTGCTGTCCCCACCAGCATTTCCTGTTAAAGAGTCATCATGGCTAGCATGCCCCTATCCCTTACCCTAACTCTCCAGCCCCAGAGCTTTGCTGCCCATCTTCATCTGCACTTCCCAAATGACCTACACATTTGGGCTACATGTCCCCTTTACCTCAGAGTCTCTTGGTTTCTAGGTCTCCTGGCTTGCCCCTGGTCTATTGGCTTGTTGTTCCTCTCTCTTGCTTCCCATTACTACCCTTCTCATGGCCCAGTTCAATCTGGATCCTTCCAGATGCCTCTGTCTGTTTTCTCCCTCATATCCACAATAAACCTCCTCAACCATACCTAGGAATGGTCATGTCCTCTTTTTATTTATTTATTTATTTTTTATTCAGAGGTGGAATCGGGAGAACCTTCTTTTACAGATTCTACTCAGCAAATATTTACTGGACAAGCGTTTACCCTGTGCTGGGTGCTCCCACACTAGTGTATGTTCAGTCTGGGAGGGTACTATTGAGAGTGGAGATGAAAATGGTTCTGGGAAGACCAGGGGGAAAGAATTACAGGCAGTGGGAACAGTGTATATGTAGATCCCAAGCTGCCACGTCTTCTATTCTTATAAGACTAAGGGCATCCAGGCATACTCACATTGTTTGAGCACCTGCTCATACAGCATGGTGCTAGATACTTCGAGTGCATCATTTTGGAGCAAAGTTGTGAGAATTACTAGTATGTCCCTGTGGTTTGCAGCTCAAGATGACTAAAGCTCAGAGAGGTTGAGGTTTGTCCAGGGTCTCCCAGCTAGAAGGTAGCAGGATGAGGATTTAAATTCAAATCCCCAGTATTCTTAACTGCCACCTAGGGTTTAGACTAGCGTAGGGGATGGGCATGTCAGAGATCGCAAGGAACAGGCCACAATAGTGGCTCAGAAGATGTCCACTGGATGCCTACTGTGTGCAATTCAATCTTTCTAGGACATACAGGCAAAGGCAAGCTGCCTCTTTCCTTGGGGAGCTTTCAACTTAACCTTTGGCAGTCATTAGTAAGCATTTAATCAGTACTCACTATAGGCCAAGCCTTAGGTTGGGGCTGAAGAGGACAGACAGGAGATCAGGTATGTAGTGGAGACTGCAGCTGGCCTTTTTGGGTCAGAGAATGAGCTGGGAGACACTGACAGATCTACTGTCAAGCTGGTCCATCCTGGCCTTCAAAGATGCCTCTTCCCTCTGACTGCTCCAGCTGCAGCTAGGCCTAACTGCCTGCAGGCAGCCCACAAGCTGCTTGCTGCCTCCCTCTCTGCCTGTCCTGATCTGGATGCCCTCACTGTCCCTTAAGGCTCCGCACCCCAGCAGCCCCACAGTCACCCCAGCAATCCCCAGGGCTTCTCCTATTTCCCTTTCCCTTGGTCTCCTGTCACTGCTCCACTCATTCCTGACCTGGACGTTCTTGGAGAGGGACAGACACTGCCGAGTTACAAAGCTTAGACCTTTAGGGCCACTTTAGCCTCATCAATCTTGCAGCGTGAGGAGCAGTAGGTGTGATCTTGCTTTTGAATTTTGTTGTTATTTCTCACATTGATGCCTTATCATTTTACCACCTCCCTTTTATTTTTAAAGAAAGGATATTGTGTAGCCCAGATTGGCCTCAAAATTGCTTTGTAGCTGAGGGTGACTTTGAACCCCTGATGCTCTGAGTACTGGGATTACAGAAGTACACATCACACTTGGTTTATGTGGCTCTGGGGATAAAACCCAGGGCTTCCTGCATTCTAGGCAAGCACTCTACCCACTGCCACACCTCGAGCCTTTGTTCCCTTACCTTTGGACACGCTGTAATATGCTACCTCCTCCCTACTGTGGGTTAGCACCTTGCTGTATTTTGGTGGCACCTCTGGTTTGTGATATGTGTCTCTCTCACTTGTAGTCATTTGCATTCTTAAATTATTAAATTACTTCTAAGATTTCTTCAATAAATAATAGCATCATTTAACCATACTGTCCCCTGCTTTATAAGGTTAGGACAGTCTTACTGTCCACACATTACTCCCTTCTCCTAGACTTTTGCGGTTAGATATTTCACTGCTGCTTTCATTATAAATTAAAAACCACATTGGCATCCGGACAGTGGTGGCACACCTCTTTAATCCAAGCACTCAGGAGGCAGTGACAGGTGGATCTCTGTGAGTTCAAGGCTAACCTGGTCTACAGAGCAAGTTCCAGGACAGGCTCAAAGCTACACAGAGAAATACTGTATTTAGAAAAACAAAACAAAAACCACATTGTCATCAGTATTCTTTTTTTTTTTTTTTTTTTTTTTTATGTGTAGCCCTGGCTGTCCTGGAACTCACTCTGTAGACCAGGCTGGACTTGAACTCAGAGATCTGCCTGCCTCTGCCTCTTGTGTGTGTGCCACCACCACCCATTGGTATTATTTAAATAGCATTCTATCTTTTAATCAAAGAAAAAAAAATAAAAAGATGATTAACAAAGGAATTTTGGGAGAGCTAGGAAGATGGCTTGGTTGGTAAAGCGCTTACTGCTCAAGCATGAGGGCCTGAGTTGAGTTCTCAGCACCCACGGAAAAAAGTTGGGTGTAGTGAGCCACACTCCTGTCACCCTGATGCTGGGGAGGTGGAGACAGGGGGACCCTTGCAGCTCGTTGTCAGTCTACCTAGTCCGATTGGTGAGGTCCTTGTTCAGGGAGAGATACCATCTTAAACAATAAAGAGGAAGGAATTGGAGAAGATGCCCCATATTGACTTGTGGTTTCCATGTGCCTTCACACATGTGCATGTGTATCCCATACATGAACATGTACACACAGACGTACAAGCAAAGTTGCTGAGGCTTAGTGACATAGAGGACAGTGGTGGGTTGGGAGCTCAGAACTGGTTAAGCCTTGGCCACAGGTGGCCTGGCTTTTGTCTCCTTCACACAAGGCTCAGTTTCCCCACCATGGCACGAGGCTGCTGACTGTGGGTTTGGGAGTTCTCCCACCCATTCCAAACGTCCAGCACTCAGCCTGACTTTCTTTTGCAGACCTACTCCGGCCTCTTCTGTGTGGTGGTCAACCCCTACAAGCACCTACCCATCTACTCAGAGAAGATTGTGGACATGTACAAGGGCAAGAAGAGGCATGAGATGCCCCCCCACATCTACGCCATTGCCGACACGGCCTACAGAAGCATGCTACAAGGTGAGTCTGCCAGGCCTAAGAGCCACCTCAGAGCTCAGCCTCAGTCCTCACCCCCACCTGCCCGAGTCCCCATCAGGAATGTGGAGTTTGGCAAGCAGTGCCTTGACTAAAAAAGGGCAAAAGCAAAAAGAACATCAGTCTGCAGCAAGGAGGGGCAGGGAACCCAGGGCTTGAGCAAATACGGGCATTGCCTTCTCTGGCTTCTGTTGTCCCTGTGGCTGTTCCAAGATGCTGGCCCAGCCAACGGCCAGAGAGGAAGAAGCTGGGGACAGGCTGTGGATGAGCTGCACGGACCTGGATTGCCACCTGCCAGTCTCTGTTCCTGCAGTCGTGTTCAGATGTCTTCTCTCCCTTAATTTCCTTGTATGAAAGGGGATAGTAGTCTCTATGTCACAGCTTCTGTGAGGCTGGCTATGCTGGCCTTGGCAGTGGAGGGCCTTTGCACACACATTCCAAGAGCCAGATGTGAATCCTTCATCTGAAATGTTCAGGGCCAGAATTATTGTAGATTTGGAACTCTTTTCCCCCAGATTTAGGAATATTTTCATATATGCAGGATGAGAATTTATGGGGCTGGAACTCAAGTCTAAAAACAATATTCATTCATATTTTATCACTGTATAGTTTCAAGGTAATGTTTGACAATATTTTAAATAATGTGTGTATGAAGCACCACTTTGTCAGATGGAATTTTCCCTTTGTGACTTCATGTTTGGGCTAGAAAAGGTTCAGATTTGGGACTTTGGGGTTTGGGATTCTCAACTCAGTTGGCACTATTTTGCACGAGTGTTTCTACTAAGGCAAAGTGATAGATACATAGCAGAAGAATGGGGGAATGCTAGTTTAAGAGTCCCTGTGAAGTTAATTTGTATACCTGACTACAATAAAATAATTACCAACACAATGAAGATGTGAATAAAGTATTCTAGAAAGCTCCCTCATGCCCTTTGTCTGCCAACACGGCTTAGGTGCACACCCCTGCTAAGGTCATTGTTATTCTAATTTCTGTCAGCATCAGTTTAGCCTTGGTCTTCACTGAATGATACACTTACAATATTTACTTAACATTTTCTAGAGTTACTCCCCCTTCCTCCCCTGCCCCCAAGACCTCCTCAGAAGAGGCAATACAATGTTTCAGTTACAGCATGGATTTTAGGGCAGAACTGCCTGTGCTATGTGCCTTGCATAGGGGTGCCACTGCTGTGTGACCTTGGACAAGCTGCTAAATGTCCTGTACCTCGGCTTTTTCTTTGTAAAAAGGGATCAATAAGTAGTTCTGACCAGTGTGGTGGGCCAGGCCTGCAATCCTACCACTTAGGAGACTGAAGCAGAATGATTGCTAGTTTGAGACTGTCTTAGGTTACCCAGTGAGTTTGAGGTCAGCCAGGGCTACAAAATGAGATCCTGTCTCAAAGTCAGACAGTCAGTCAGTCAATGCATCCATCCAAACAAAGAGGGCTGACACGAGAATTAAATAAACTCTTACATCAAAACAAGTCTGGTACTTGATCACCAAAAACAATTTCTAAGCATAAGGCACTACAGGTCAAACATCCCTAATTCTAAAATCCACAGTCTTAAATGCTTCAAGATTTGATATAATTTCGTTGCAAATCCTAGGAAGTGAGAATTCTAGGCCATGGAATTTTGTTTTTGAGCAAAGTTATTGGAAACATTACATGGGTCAGGTATAATGGTGTGTGGAATCACCATTACAACAGCAGGGAGACAGAGGCAGGCAGAGCTCCGTGACATTCAGGTCAGCCTGGTCAATAGAAAGAGCTACAGGTCACTCAGGATTACATAGAAAACTCCTGTCTACAAACAAGCAAACAAACACACCAACCTTCAAATGGGCTGGAGAGATGGCTCAGCAGTTAAGAACACTTCCTCCTCTTCCAGAGAACTTGAGTTTGGTTCCCAGCACCCAGGTCAGGCAGCTCACAAATTCTGGGAACTCTAGCTCTAAGGGATTCATGAGCACCTGCGTTCACATGGACCCCCACCCCCACTACCATTAAAGAAACAAAATCTTTTAAAATTCAGATAATATCTAGAAGACATATGTGAGCCTTAGCTTCCACCTTTGTGCTTTCTCATTGTGAATCTGAAAATATTCTTAAATATGGAGCTATCTGGAATCTGAGCACTCTAGTCCTAAGCCTTTCACATATAGGACATTAGGAGTGGTTCATGGACAGGAAGACAATATGGGGAATGTTTGGTGCAGATTAATAGCTATGAGATCACAGTTATCACAAGCAGGTGCAGCAACCAGGTAAGCGCCACATGGAACCGGAACTCACGTCCCTCAAGGAGACACGGGTCTGAGTTGAGAACTGAGAAGAGCTCTGCTGGTAATCCCTGAGGGCAGGAATCCAAGTGTGCCTAGAAGGTGGAGCTACCAAGTGCCCCTGGCTACCAACAGAGTTCAATTGCAATAGGAACTTCATGTGCCCATATGTGAGCCTGCCATTTCTCCAAAGACCAGCAGGGGGAGCCCTGCAAGGTGGATCTGGATGACACTATCCAAAGTAGGAAAACCCTGCTAGGTTAGAATTTGTTCTGTGTTGTATTATTGTTTCTGTGGTCCCCTGCATGGAAGTTTATTTGGAAAGCAGATCAAACACCTCTTTGGTGAACTGTACAAAGCTCTGGTTCATATCATTGGGCATGCTTTTGTTCAAAAGTGACTCAACAACGAACTGAGTAGCTTAGCCATAGTAATTTATGCATCTCATGACAATAAGCTACAGGTTGATGGTCTCCAGGCTGTTTGTTTGATTCAGTGGCCTCAAAGCAGGCTTCTTTGGCAATTTCTTGGTTACTTCTTTATGATCACATGATGGCAGCTATAGATCTAGTCATGACTTTTTTTATTGTGTGTGTGAGAGGTTGTTTGTTTGCTTGTTTGGTATTTTGAGACAGAGTTTCTCTGTGTAACAGCTCTGGCTGTCATGGAACTTGTTTTGTAGACCAGGCTTGTCTCTTATTCACTGAGATCCATCTGCCTCTGCTTCCTGAGTGCTGGGATTAAAGGCGTGGGCTCCCTCACCCGGCCTACTCCACTACAATTGAAGAGCAATTTTCATTCCTCAATAATCATGATGAGGGTGTGTACTGTGTAGCATGATGAGCACTGAGATGTTCTCTAATTGTGTCTCTTTGTGTCTTAGTCTCACTACATGGGCCTGTTCCCCTTCTATGCCCCCAAAAGGGAAGGTCCTGGAGCCTTATTCCTTTCCCATTATATCCTACATTCAGATGTCTCTATACTTAGTAGCTGAACTGTGTCATTAATGGCCTCAGGCTCTGGATCTGGACTGTAGGCTCTTCATCCTTGGGGTCAAGTATGCCCTGTTAGCAAGTCTTTGGCTTTCCTATTCTTGGTGTAATCAGGAACTGACACTGGGAATTCCTGTGTGCAGAGTCACAAGTGGTGGGGGTTTTTCCAAAGAATTGTTTTGTTTAAAGAGGCTGCCACTTCATTATACATTTTCATCCTTCAAAGCCCACAACAAAATTTCCTAAAGGAAGAGGCATAAAGAAACTCTCATAAAACAATGAGTGAGAATCATCAAAAATGAAAGTAAAGGGTGCTGAAAACTCCGCAGAGTCAAGATGCTGGCCCTCTGTCAACAGCACTGCTCGCCATGCTGCCCATGCATGCCAGGCATCCAAAGCATGAAAGAAGAGGGGTTGTGCATGCTGCATGTGTGCAGGCAGGCTAGGCACAGCTTTGAGTGACATCCTCAGGTACCACCTGTGTCTCCTTTGAGACAGGGTCTCTCACTGACCTGGAACTCACCAATTAGGGTAGGTTAGTGAACCCCAGAGATGTTTGTTTGTGTGCCCCAGGGCTAGCTTTAATCTCTCTCTTACTCCAAATCTCCTCCTCCCTCCCATATAATGGAGGGCCTTGCCTGCATGCCAGTCCCTCAGCCTGGCAAAAGGCACTGAGTTATTTATGGCTTTTTCTGGTGTTTGGTGAGGTCCATGAAGCATGTTTTATTTGAATAATACAAGAAATAAAAATTAATCAGCAGAGAAGAATCAAGTACCGACAGAGGGAAAAAGTTGTTATAGTACTCTGTAATCACAAACAAAAAGACTTTAAGTGGGGATTGAAGAAATGTTCATCAGTTGGGAGTACTTGCTGCTCTCACTGAGGACCCAGCTTCAGTTCTGCCCATGTCACACAGCTCATGACCACTTCAAGCTCCAGCGCCAATGGATCTGGTGCTCTCTTCTGTCCTTCGCGGACACCTGCACTCACATGCACAAACCTGCACAAATATATACATAAATTAAAAATAAAATAAATCTTTCAAGTGCTGGGCCTGGTGACACAGGCCTGTAATCTCAATTACCTAGAATCATAAGTTCAAGGCCTGTCTAGGCTACAGAGAGCGTTTAAGACCAGATGGGCATCTTAGTGAGGCCCCGTCCCAAATGAAAAGTGAAAAGTGGGCTGGAGGTGTAGCTCAGTGCTAAGTACTAGCTTGGCACAGGTGAGGCCCTGGGTTCTGTCTTCAGCACCACACCCCACTACACACTCACAGTTAATTGGCTGGTAACGGTCATTCATTCTAGCCATATCTGTTGCTTTCTGGTGAATTATAGATCACAGGAACTTATATTTTTAAATTTTAAGGGTGTGTGTGTGAGTGTGTGTGTGTGTGTGTGTGTGTGTGTGTGTGTGTGTGTGAGAGAGAGAGAGAGAGAGAGAGAGAGAGAGAGAGAGAGAGAGAGAGAGAGAGATCATACCAAAGCACACATATATGGGGAGAGAACAACTGTTCCCTCCCTCCACCATGGGTTCAGGGGACTGAGCTCAGATCAGCAGGCTTGTGCGGTAAGCACCTTTACCCACTGAGCCATTTCCCTGGTCCACATAAGAACTTAAAAGAATCTTTAACAAAATAAGCTTGGGAAAAATTCTATTCATGCACTTAATGTCTCTTTCACCAATGTGGGAATGTCATGTTGACAGAGGATGGTGTGGAGCCAGTGTAACACCCCCCCCCCATAACTCTGCTGTCTTGTGGCATCTGTCAGCTGGCTGACTCTCTGTACTTACTGACAGAAGCCAAGCAGGCAGCCCTAGCTACCACCTTGGTGCTTTCTGAGTTAGGCTAGGGTGTTCACAGGCAGGACTGGGGTCACCTGGGTAATACTTAAGCACCAAACCTTGTGATACATGGCCACTAAGTTTCTGAGGATCCAGCAACTCCCGAGTCCCATTAGTTATGTTCTGGTTAGCATGGTGACAGTCGTATCAACAGTTCATTTGCTGATGCCTCGTGTATAGTAGCTATTCATTATCTGTCAAGTGACAGAGTTGGGTTTTTCTTTTCTTTTTTATTTGATTTTGGTTTTTCCAGACAGGGTTTTTCCTGGAACTCAATTTGTAGACCATGCTGTCCTTAACCTCTGCCTCTGCCTCCAGAGTGCTGGGATCAAAGGCATGTGCTGCCACTACCGCCTGGCTGTAGAGTTGTTTTAAGAAAAGAATCCAGTAGGGGCAGAATGGGTGGATAGATTTTCAGAGAGGCTGAAGACCTAGAAGCTTTGAAGAGTGATTTTACTGACAAGATGGGATATGAACAGAGGAAGTCTAACAGAGATGCTGGGGGCTGGTGAGAGCCTAAATATTGCACTTCATGACACTCCTTCCTCAAAGGAAGCCAAGCTTCTTGAGAGAGGAACAAATGGAATAAACATTGAAAATGTTTTAGGGGACACTAAAACATATTTTAGCTTGGCAGTTAAAGGGCTTGCTTTTCAGCCAAGAGAACCAAAATTCCAGACTCCTAAAAGTCACATGAATGCCCAGGGCATGGCAGGTCTCCTGTAATTCCAGCCCCAGAAGGTAGAAACAATGATGGACCTTAAACAAGACCCATATTGATGAAGTTAGGTTTGACTCATTGAAGCTAGCCTCGATGAATAAGATGGGCTGGCAAGTGAGTGGTAAGAGCATGGAGAATCCCTGGCAGTAATCTCAGGCTTCCACTCATGTGTTCAGGAACACTCACATGCGTGTCCATCTTCAAACAAGCATGCATACACACACAAAAACACTTATCTTACATTTATGCAAATGGGGTCACTCCCTTTTTAAATTATCATATGCCCATTGGGGAAAGATTACACATTCAGGTTTAGATGCTACCTGACTTTGAATCTTAGCTCACCTCCTTAGAGACAGTTATGGATTCTAATATTTTAGACATTCTTGGGATATTTTTTGTTGGTTTTGTTTGTATGTGTAAGCGCCCACATGCTGAATTTCTCCCCACTGTTTTCCCTGCAAAGGAAAGAATCACATATACCCTTGTCTAGTATACATTTTGCTAGAATGTTCTGTGTCTATGCATATAGGGATTTTTACTATCTTTAAAAAAATCTGTTTCTGTTTTCATTAAAAACATACAGGCTGATGATTTAGCATCAAACAATACCTCTAATCTTGTGAAGGATATTAGCCCTCCTTGCCCCTTCTCCACAAGTATTTACATCTGTCTTCAAATAATGGCTATATTGCCCACACTACACCCATTTTTCATCTCCTGTTGACTCTTGGATCCATCCTTAGAGTTGTTCCTGTTTATCATCACCCTTGCCTTGTCTCATGGACTTCAGTATAGCTTGTCTTCATTTCAGTGGAGTGAGCCTTCAGACTTGGACTTATTAGGATTAGATAGACACTACATAGTACTTGTGTTGCTAAGATTCTGTAATGTTCTTCAATGCTCAGTTCTGTACTGTCCCATGATATGTTTTTCCTTTATGACTTATTTTCCCTAGAGTTAGCACTTTGCCTTTTCCTCCACTCCAGTCTGATTTTTCTAGGTACTGAATCACAAGTCCTGCCCTAAATTATACTTGTAAAATGTGTTAGCCTCCTCTTCATATGTCTAGAACTGTGTTGATCACTGACACTCTGTCCTTGATTATCTTTATTGGAATCGTCCCACCTGCCTTCACCCTGTCCATGTGCCCGTCACCAGGGATCTTCGTTGTTATCTTGCAATTCTCCTCTGTCCTTCCTTAGTGGAGTCCTTTTGTGCTCATTCCTATGCATTCATCTCTCTTGATTTACTCTCCTATTTGAATGCCACCTTTTCCTACAGATTCTCAAGATAAGATGCATGTGTTCCTGATGTATGGAGATTTTGAATGTCTAAAAGCCTCAGCATGGCTCAAATAAAGACTAGTTTGCATAGGTGCACAATTTTTAAACAAGGCAGCATTTTTCTCTTGAAAGTCTTAAGGTACTTCTCTGTTGCTCCCTGGTTTCCGTTTCATTATGAGATTATTGATCCTTTGTGTGTCATCAGTCCTAATTTCTTTTACTCTAATCCTTTAAACCCTTCTCTCTGCTCACTGTGGTAGAACTTGCTGTCAGTTTTCCTTTGTTCTAGAGATTTCACTTCTTGTTTTTTTTCTCATCTGGTTTGTTTTTCAAGACAGGGTTTCTCTGTGTTGTTCTAGTTGTCTTGAAATTTACACTGTAGACTGGGATGGTCTCGAACTCACAGAGATCTGCCTGCCTCTGCCTCCCAAGTGCTAGGATTAAAGGTGTGTGCCACCACCACCCAGCTCTTGCTGTTTTCTTTGAGGTTTTGGGTATGAGGTTCAAGAGGGACACTGAAATGAACTGTTGGAAGTAAGTTTACTTACAGATATTAATGCATGGACAAACAGACAGCAACATGACAGGGCTCTGAGGAGAGTTAAACCTCAGCACTAGAGACAGACAGCATGGCAGGGGTTCTGAAGGTACCTTCCTAACTTCTCTGGATAAGGTGAGTGGTGAGATTATTTATACAACTTTGCAGGGAACTGGGTAAGGAAGGTAATGTGTGGCTATCATACCCTTTGGTATGACATTGCAAACATCTATCTCCCAAGTGAGAAATCCAGGCATCTGAACTCTCTTAGCTAGAGAATCATACAATTCCTTTGGTAGGGTGTCTGTGTTGTAGCCTACGCAGCTGTCTGGTCTGGATTCTAACATTTGCTGCTGTTGTTGTGGGCCTCTCTTCTTTTCCCTTCCAGTGTTGGGCTTCAAACCTGAATTTTGTGCATGCTAGTCCAGCACTCTGCCACTGAGCTACATCCCAGCTCCATGGGAATGGTTGTTTCCTGCTTTTTATATGCAAGTAGTGTTTTTAATGCTTTATCAAAAGCCAGGGTACAGACAGAACTCACTTAGGAGCATTAAAACTCAGTTCTGAAATACTACAGTGCATTTGCCATAATTTTACCCTAAATAAAAACAATATTAAAATTTAAAGTGACATGTTCCTTGTTGGTCTTAAGAAAACAGCAAATTTTCCCCCTGTGTGTGTGTGTGTGTGTGTGTGTGTGTGTGTGTGTGTGTGTGTGTATGTGTGTGTGTACATGTATACACATGTTCCCTGAACATACATGCATGGCTTGTTGGTCATCCAATACTGGGGCAGGCATTATTGTCAATCTCCTTTTAGAGATGGGAATTGAGATTCAGAGAAGTGAAGAACTTTCCAACCATCAAGACAGTGCCAGATTGTTTTGAATTTGGTGCCTGTGACCCTTAGAACCCTTAGAGTTTGTCTGATCCAACAGTGGAACTGAGCTGTGCTTGGCCCCCAGCCCAGGAAAGGCCTTTTGTCCCCTGTGAGTCTTTCTTCTTATCTGGGTGTTGAAGGCTGAACACTTGGGAGCCCATAGTTAGATTCAGCAAGTCACAGGTGGATTGTGAGAAGGGTTCACTAAGCCTTCTGACAAGACCTGTGGGTTATCACCGAAGGCCCCTGGGGTATAGTAGGGGAGGTGTGAAAGGCAGATAAGATTTTACTCTAACCTGATAAGTAGAGGCCTCAGGGGGTGTGGAGCTGGCTTTGTGTCATCTCAAGTGCCTTGTTCTCACCTCATCAGGACCAAGAGGACCCTGTCAATAAAAAAGAAAACAGTTAGGGCTCTCAGCTTAGCCCTCTCCAAGCCTAAGCCAAGTATGGGTGGTGGGCAGGAAGCAGGTGTCTCTGTTCTATGGTTGGTATGCCTTAGGGGAACTGGCCCATGCCTACCTGATCCCCACTGGCTAGCCTGTAGATGAGGAGAGAAAAAAGCAGACACTATGGAATCTGGGCCTGGGGGGGGGGGGGGGACGCTGGTGGCAGTCTTTGCACTTGATAATAGCAGAGCTGGAGGGTCCCTGCCTCGCATGATCAGTGAGCTCCTTGTGAGGGTTTGTGAGAGACCCTCACAAGGTCTCTGAGGCCGAACTCTTGCCATCACGTGCACTCATGTGTGTACATGTAAGCACACACAACTGTGGTAATGGCAGTCAACACAGCACTCACAGTTCTGAGCTATGCTGTGGGTAGCTTCAAACCGTTCTCAATCTGGTCTCACAGAACAGAATAGGTTGTTGTGCTCCTGAGAAGTCTGGTTTAGGTCTGTTTTCCCCATGAAGAAACAGCTGTGTGGCACAGAGGTTGCTTGGGATGGTGCCACAGACTGCTCAGTGGGTTGCAGGTCTGTGTGGAGACCAAGACTCGGATGACCAGGTCAGGAGTGGCTTCGGCTTGACAGACAGACACAAACACACCTGAGGAGGTTTGCGAACTGCTGCAAAGTTTACTTCAAAGTATTGGGTTTTTATACAGAAAGCTCAAAGAACAGATCTTTGGTCACAGTTTAAAGATAAACAGGCATTCTATAGATGTTAACAATTCCCTTTGAAGTTTCTCAGCAAGTGCATAATTAGGAACCTCTGTTTATTTTGGCCTGCTTGTGGTCAGCATATCAGAGATTTGATTTGTTGAGTTTAGAGGCTAATCTTTGTCTCTAGATAGTAAACTTTTATAGTGTTGATTTAGGGGCCCTAAGATCCCAAATTAGAGTATTGTAGTGAATCCCACAGCATGTTTGTTGTGGGCGGGTTAATTACTGGCAGGGTCTCATTGTGGGCTGCTTCCTATAGCCTTAGCCCTAATTGATTTATCAGGCCCTGGCTGACATCTAAAGTCACAACTGGTGCCTTAGGATCTGTGTCTGAAGGCAGAGGGCAATACCCACCTATTTGCTGCTGATCTGTATCTCTTTCAGTTCCTGAAACTATATCTAAGTGTTCTCTAGGCATCTCTGAATTACTAGTGGAGCTTACAGGCTAAAATATCCCTTGAATAAAATATCCCTTGAATAAAAGGCAATATTGTTATCATAGCACAAAACACATCTAGCACCCATTCCAAACAGCCAGCCATGCAAGCAGCTGCAGGGACCTGAACCACTTTTCCCCAGGAGGCGTAACCACGTGTGGTGCGAACCTCTGGACAGATAGCCATTGAGATTTCTTTCAGCATTGCTACACTGTCTCCACTGGGGCTGGTGTGGCAGGATGGGGGAACATCTAGTGTCAGGCTGTTTGACTCAGAGTTAGCACCCTATAAACATGTCTTCAAGACAGGATGCAGTCATGCTTCTGCTTCCAGGGAGGTTTGTGGCAATGCTCAGTTCTGCCTGGGCTGGGCTGGCTAATGAGATGGGATACAATGCTGAGTCTCTGGGTACAGTTGCTCCTCACCTATATATCGGCTTCCATAGACAAATCACTACATATTGTTGACTTACTCCATCCTCACTTCCGTCCCCACCTCTGTCCCCACCTCCATCCCCACCTCCATCCTCACCTCCATCCCCACCTCTGTTCCCACCTCTGTCCCCACTTCCATCCTGACCTATCTTTGGTCTATTGAGACAAGATCTCACTGTAATCCAGGCTGACATTGAATGTGATGTGTGGCTCAGGTTAATTTCCTGGGTGAGGTAGAGGTGATAAGCAGGCACTGCTCATTGGAGGCTGGGAAGTCTCTCTGTCTCTGTCTCTGTCTCTGTCTCTCTCTCTCTCTCTCTCTCTCTCTCTCTCTCTCTCTCTCTCTCTCTCTCTCTCACACACACACACACACACACACACACATACACACGGAGTCTAGTTTAAGGGCATCAGTCAAGTAGTCCCACAGTTAGGGAAGGTAGGTTCAGGAGCTGAAGGATGCTACCCTATAGCCTGTCTCCTAAGCCAGGACACAGCGATGCCTCTTGGGAGATAACCATGAACTTGAGATGGATGGGAGAGGCTCCCAGGGCTGCAGGCAGGAAAAGGGGGTGTGAAATAACTGAGCCCCAAGAGATAACTAGAGTCACCTGTCCCACGTGCCCCTCAATGGTCCAGTTCTAAGGGTTAGAAAATGCCTCCCTGGACCCAGTGCAAACGGATAACCTCCCTGAGTCTGCCAGAGAGGATGTAGAAGAGAGGAGGGTCAGGTTCACAGGGACCTAGGATAAATTCAGGGCTGCAGAGCTGGGGTAGAATCCATCTGTGTCTCAGTGTCTTTGTGGATCACTCTGAGCCATGCCTGAACCTCAGCTGTCCACTGCCCTGGGTCAGAGGAATCTCAGGATTGACACGTTCTTACTAGCCTCCCAGGGTGTACAGAACCTCCTGGAAGCCAACCTCTTGGGAGATATGAAGTAGGGAGTCACTTTCTTTGGCCTTGGGGTCCCCCCCCTTCTCCCATGTCTACAGCAAGCTGGTACAAGAAGGAAGAGAGGTGGAGCTGGGATGCTTTCCCAGTTCCTCTTGGCCTTCTCCTTTTATGGGTAGCCTGCATGCCTCAGTCTCAGTAGCCAGTCAGCAAGAACTCCAGCTGGAGATCAAATGAAATAGCCAGTCTGTGAGACTTTGGGATGCTGGGCACCTCCAGGGAGTCCTGACCCACTATGCTTTAGTGAGGGGATTCCTGGACCTTTATCCACTCCTCCCCCAAGCACATCCCAAAACTCAGGCTTCCAAAGGCAAGCAAGCCCCCAGGCCACGTAGGAAGGGCAGACAAGGCATATAGGTGATGGGGGTAAGGTCTTAAGACCCAAAGCCCTCAGCTAGAAGCTGAGTCACAGGGTAAGGCTGTCATTGGCCACAGGTTCCTAAGGCTGCATTCTTCCTGCCTCTGAGCTGCTTTGGTCAGGCCAGGGATGCTCTGCCCACTTGGTTGTCCCCCCACACCTCACACACACCTTCTGCACTCCAACACATAGTTTGACATAGTTCAATTACAAACACAGCCTGGAAGGTATCCTGGGATCTGTCCTGGTTACAAGGGTGGCTATGGCCCTCAAGTAATTTCTTTGCTCATTTGACTCCTGTCTTAGTCAGTGTTCAGACTGCAGCAACTCTTACACAAAACAGAAGCATTTGACTTGGGCCTTGCTTACAGTTTCAGAGGGTTAGCCCATGATCATCATGGTGGGAAGCAGACAGGCATAGTACGAGAGCTTTACATCCTGATCTGCAGGCAGAGAGAGACACTTGCCCTGGTATGGGCTTTTGAAAAATATCAAATCCCTCCCCATCCAGATACAAGGTAAGACTATACCACTTCCAATCAGGCCACACCTGCTCCAGTCAGGCCTCGCCTCCTAATCCTTCTCCAATAGTTCTACTAACTAGAAACTAAGTATTCAGATATTTGAGCCTATGGGAGACATTTTCATTCAAACCACTACAACTCCCATACTCCTCCATTAGCTGTGTAGACGCAAGAAACAGTGGCTCTTGTTGGCTTGTGTTTCCAGGGCCTGGTGTAAGGCAGAGCTTAGAGATGGCGCTATAAGCCAAGTGTGTCAGCGCCTGAAATTCCAGCTCCCAGAGATAAAAGCAGGAAGGTTGTGAGTTTGAAGTCAGCCTGGGCTACATAACTGTCTCAAAAGCAACAAACAACAAAGAAAGGACGGAGTACGAAATCGTATTTTTTTTCAAAGCTTAGAACTATCTAGCATAAATAAATCAATTTTAAATATTCAAGTCATGCCAGGCAGTGGTGGTTACATCTTTAATCCCAGTACTCTGGAGGTAGAGGCAGGTGGATCTCTGTGAGTTCGAGGCCAGCTTGGCCTATGGAGCAAGTTCCAAGGCAGCCAGGAATACACATAGAGAAACCCTGTCTTGAGAAATCAAATAGATAAATAAATATGCAAGTCACGGGTCATTGGTGAGTTGTTTATAGGCTATGGTGATGTCAAGGTAACAGGTGAAATTTGTTATCCCTCTCCCCTCAAATCTTGTACTCATTGAGGTTGCTCCACAGTCTTACCAGCCCCAGGCAAGCAGGCAAGTTTGCCTGTTATGGATAAGAAAGGTAAGTGGAAACTTTTGGTTAGTCACCTTCTGGGACCAGCACTTTTCATTTGGCAGTCTTTTTAAGAGTCATGACTGCGGTAGCAGGTGTCAGTGTTTTTCCTTTTCATGGCTGTGTAATACCCTTTTGACTGAACAAACCACAATTTTAAATCCATTCATCAATTGATGGGTATTTTATTCCCTTTCTCTTTGAGGTGAATGCAGATATAATGCTAAGCAGTCCTTTGTTTAGTTGACCAACTTGGAAAAGAAAACAAGAACAATACTGTATGTCGTATATGATCTCCCAAAAGTGTACTGAAGGAGCTAACAGGTTAAATAATGATCGTGGGGAGGTTAGTTGCTACACTCTAGAGAATGGTTGTTCACAGGGACCCAGGGAGAACATGAAACCTTTGCAGAATTGGGAAAAGACACCTCTCTCTCAAGGTGCTTCTCAATCTGCAGGGCAGTGGTTTATTTTTTTGTTTTGTTTTGTTTTTCATGAATGCACATATCGACAACCCCTCTGTAGTTAGACAGTGTGAAACTTGTACCCCTGTCCAGGGAAGCTCTGAAGGCGAGGTGGACAGTAGACAGACGACTGTCTGAGGCACAGAGAGGTGTGGAGGCAGAGATAGTATCATGGAGGTGCTCAAATAAAAACTTGCATGTGAGTCTACAGCATACATTTCACAGTAGTCCACAGGTAGAAAACAACCCAGATTTCCATCCCCGGGTGAATAGAATGTGGTCTATTATACAATGGAGTGTTGCTTGGCTATGAACAGGATAAAGTAGTGATACATAGTGCAGATCAGATAGCCCTCCCAAGCATGAAAAAAACCGGGCATGAGAGGAGGCGCTGTGTGTCTCCACCTGTGGGAAATACCCAGAGCAGGTGGACAGATGCAGACTGAACATCTGGGTTGCCAAGGGTGAGTGTGAATGGCTGATGGGTGGTAACGGCCTGATGGGTATAAGGTTTTATTTGGTAGTGGCAGAATGTTCTGGAACTAGATAGACATGGCACTCATGTGATGTTGTGTACCAAACGTTACTAGTTTTGAGCTGGCTCATGTCCCTGTGAGTTTCACAGCCATGAATAACAGGACTGAGTGGACGGGGGTGTGTGTGGGGGTGTGTGTGTGTGTGTGTGTGTGTGTGTGTGTGTGTGTGTGTGTGTGTGTGTAAGGGCAGAAGGCCTTGTTCTCCCTTCTAAAAATGTATGAATTATATTTATTGATTTGTGTGTGTGTGTGTGCAGAGGAATGTGTGCACATGTGTTGGGGTCAAAGGGCAACTTGTAGGAGTCATTTCTCTCCTCCCACCATGTGAACCCAAGATTGCTTAGGTCTTCAGGTTTGGCCACAGGCTCTTTACCCACTGAGCTGCCTCACCTCCCCGGCTCTCTCAAAGACCAGGCTCAGGGAAGACTCCAAAAGCCCCAGCATGGAAAGTTCAGGCAAGCTCCCCGGGGTCGGTTCAGCAGTTGACCCAAAGGGGCACTTCTTTTGCCCAGAGCTGTGCTTCCCACGCTTGTGTTTCCTGTGGGAACATCCTGGGCCAGAGAGCTGCCAGTGGTTCGCAGCACAAAGCTGCCCCTCCTCCTGGGAGTCCTAGGAGCCTCTGGTGCTATAAATCTCTGCTCACGGACTAGCTCTTGCCAGGTTACTGAGAAAGTCTGGCTCCCTCCCCAGGTCAGGTGGAAGAAGAGAAACCATGGTCTGCAGTGTTTGAGTCACTCCGTAAATTAATGGAGGTCAGGGTTGGCTGGGGACACAGCTCAGAGAGCAAAGTTCCTCCCTAAGGTACACAAGGCCCCCATCCCCAGTGGCATAAACGGTGAGTGCTGGAGACCTGGAATCACAGAATTGAGGAGGGAGACACAGGGATCAGACATTCAATGTCATCCTAGGCTACATAGTGAATTTGAGGCTAACCTGGGCTACATGAGCCCATCAGGTCGTCGGGCTGACATTCTTGCTGTCTGGGTTCTTGTCACAGGGCACTGGTTCCTCCAGCCCTCACCTCAGTCAGTGTATGTTGGGTTTCGTTACCCTCCCTCCCTCCCTTCCTCCCTCCCTCCCTCCCTTCCTCCCTTCCTCCCTCCCTCCCTTCTTTTCTTTCCTTTCCTCCCTTCTTTCCTTTCCTTTTCTTTCCTCCCTATCTTTCTTTCCTCCCTCTCCCTCCATCCCTCCCTCCCTTCTTCCTTCTTTTCTTTTCTAAGATAGGTCTCACTATGTAGCCCTCCCTGGCCTGGTACTCACTGCATAGCCAAGGATGGCCTGAAGTCCTGGTTTCCTGCTCCCATTACCCACTTATCCATCCGCCCATCTGTGCTCTGATCTGTCCATGTGTCTGTTTATCGATCCTCTGACCCATTTAAAACAGATAACAGGGCACTCAACCATCTTGCTAGCATTGGAGGCACAGTGTCCTACAGACCGGGTGTCTGCAGTAAAGTGAGGCTGAGGGCCACAGTGCAAGCACCAGATGTGAGAGATGTCTCTGGCATTGCCCATCAAGTGTGGCACTCTGCTCTTGGCTGCTGGCTAGAGTGTTGTTCATTGTTCCCATGTCCCTCATAGGTAGGGACCTCTGGGACACTTTGTGAGTAGAAGCTGTCAACGATGCCTGCTTGACCTTTGATCTCATGGTGTCCTCTGCATCAGATGATGGGGTGTCTCTGGTACTAAACATTAGGCACTGACACGCCACCTTCTGGAGAGCAGAGCCTATGTGGAAACTTGCAGCACGTGGGAACACTGGCATGGGTGGGTGGCGGCGAAAGGACAGAAACCAAGGGGCTAGCGGGAAGCAAAGGAAGCCTCTGTGCTACCCTCGCCCTACAAGTGTAAGTCAGAAGATCAGCCAGCCCAGCTCTGGGTGCAAGCTTAACCCTTCCTTGGGCACAAAAGAACCTACCCCAAGGCTCCTGTCTTATTAGGGTTGCTAATGCTGTGATGAAACTTGATGACCAAAACAATGTGGGGAGGAAAGTATTTATTTGCTTTTGCTTCCACATCACTGAAGGAAATCAGGGCAGGAACCTGCAGGAAGGAGCTGATGCAGAGACTGGCTTGTACCTCATAAATTACTCAGCCGGCTTTCCTATAGAACCCAGGACCAGGGATGGCACCACCCACAGTGGGCGGGGCTCTCCCTCCTCACTCATTAATTAAGAAAACGCCTTACAGCTGGATTTATGGAGGCATTTCCTCAGTTGAGGGTCAGATGACTTTAGCATGTGTTAAATTGATATAAAAATAGCTAGCATAGCTTTCTAGGATGGCAGGGGTGACACCGAGACAGGTGAAAAGGAACTTGAATTTCCTCCCACCCCACAAAGGAGAGAGATGAGTGCTGCTACTTACAACCCAGAGCGGAGGGAGCTGACACAGCAAGCTAAAACACTTTCCCCAGGCCTCAGAGCAAAGAGACCTGTAGCCACAAGCCCCCAGTCCATACCTAATAAGGGCAGGGGAGGCTCTGCCCCTCCAGCTGGTACAGCTGTGGGTCTGTGGCCCGCTAGGTGCATCAGGCTCAAGCCTCTTTCAGGGACTGTGGCTGTCCTCATGGATTCACTTTGGTCGCTATGTCCTGGGCATCCAGTAGCACTGGCCCCTGGCCACTGCCATTGTGGCCAGCATGTGAAAGCTTGAAGCAGGTTCAGATCCTTAGATCCGGGCCTCTATCTAATTCACACTGTTTTCTCTCTTTTTGCAGATCGTGAAGACCAGTCCATTCTGTGCACGTAAGTGAGGCTGTTCTTCATTTGTTGTCTACTGAAGACTGGTGTGTTCACAGTTGAATTGCGCAGACCTGTCCCTTCACAGGGCACACGTGATGGAAACCAGGACACTTGAATACTTAAGGACGCCTGCTATCACTCTATTTTTAATTAGGGTTTATTTATTTATTGTGCTTGTGTTGGGGGTGCACAAGTGTTATAGTTCATGTGGAAGTCAGAGGACAACTGGCAAGAGTTGTTCCTCTGCAGCCCTGTGGGTCCTAGGGATGAATTGTAAGGCATCAGTATTGATAACAGGTGCCTTTACCTGCTGAGCCAGCTCACCAGCCTGTGAGTTAGTTACTTTACCAGCATTGAGACTCAACATCTGCCACAACCAACTGGAAACAGGAAAGCTTTATTAATGTTGTGCTCATGGTTTCAGAGGGTTTGGTTCATAGCCATTCAGCCCCACGTGCTTGGGCAGAATGTCACGGTGACTGGAGGGTGTGGGAAGTTCTTCACTTCTTTTATTTTTTAACATTTATTTGTGTAAGTGGTGTGTGTGTGTGTGTGTGTGTGTGTGTGTGAGAGAGAGAGAGAGAGAGAGAGAGACAGAGAGAGACAGAGAGAGACAGAGAGAGACAGAGAGAGACAGAGAGAGACAGAGACAGAGAGACAGAGAGAGAGAGACAGAGACAGAGACAGAGACAGAGACAGAGACAGAGACTAAGGAGAGAGGAAGGTGTCAGGACTGGGAGCTTCTGTTTGAGGGATGAGAAAGTAGGATGCTCACACTGTAAAATCAATAGATACTTTGTATTTTGTAAATAGAGTTTTATTGGAACACATCTGCAATCCACTTGTTTACACAGCTGCTTCCACAGTGAAGTGGCCATGCCATGAAGGTATGATGAGGCTCCACAGCCACTACATTAACTTGCTTCCTAGTGCTGTGATAAGACTCCATGATCAAAAACAACAGGGAGGAAGGAGCTTCTTTAGCTTATAGCACAGTCCACATCATAGTTCATTCACTGAAAGAAATCAGAACAGGAGCCCAAGGCAGGGCAGGGACCTCAGATACAGGCAGAGACCATAGACTAGCATACCTCATGGCCTGCTCAGCCTCCCTTTTCATAACCCAGGACCAGCTGCCTCAGCATGGGCTGGGCCTTCCCTCATCAGTCACCACTAGGGAAATCATTAAGGAGACATATTTCTCAATTAAGAGTCCCTCTTCTCAGATAGTCTAGGAGTGTGTCAAGTTGACAGAAACTAACCAGGATGCCCACAAACCCTGAAATGATTGCTATCCAGCCCTGTGCAGAAGTGGCTTGCCCACACCACACCTAAACGGCGGGGGTGGGGTGGGGGGGGGGGGTTGGTGGGTTAGATCATGGGACAGACAGAGCATGAAAATGCAAGGGAAGAAGTGGCCATGGGAGGAACAGCGGCTATGACTGTGTGCCCGTCACCATTCTGAGCAAAGGCACAGGAGTTTGAGTGATTTACCAGGGACCATGCAGGTGACTGGTTGAGTGCGTATTCAAACAGGCTGTCTGACCCAGGAGCCTCCTGTGCCATTCAGCTAATGAGGGCTATAGGGGATGAATACCTTGAATCCAGATAATATTCAAAATGGGTACTGTCTAATTGGGCTTTGCAGGATGTGTAGGAGTTGAACACCAATACCAGAGGACACAGCCAGCTTGCATTAGGATGGGACTTAGGAGGAGCTGTGAGCATACAGCCAATATGACTCCTTGTTGAGGCTGACAAGTCTGTAATGAGCTTTTAATGGTGTTCAACTTAGAGAGGTGGGACTACCCCATAGTGTTAAACTTATGCAAATTAGAATGTTCAGTTCCATGAAGAGAAGTCATTAAGAAGTTTTAGAACCTTCCATCAAGCACAAAAATTTTCTCAGAGTGGTCCCCATGAGACTGTGCAGGTCATAGGCACAGAGAGTGAACACATCTGTGGGTCATGGCAACCCAGTTCCATTCCGCTAAGTCAGGGATTTCCAGGAATGGGAAGCTGGGGACAAGTTCCTCACAACCAGGGCTTGGATGGGGACAGCATTGTCACCCAGAGTTCCAGGGTCACCAAGCAGAGATAGGCACTGTTTCTGGAGCCACCTGAGCCTGCCAGCTTCAGATGCCCGGAGCCTGGGACTTGGGAGTCTTCTTTGGCAAGGCTATCTAAGACAATTTATTTTTAACCAGAGAAACTTGAAAATAGTTGAGCCTAGAGGACCACAGGGAAGGGGGGTCCCCAGAGTCATGCCATGGATATCCTCCCTGTGGTCAGGGGCAGAGACCGAGGCCTGATGGGAAAGTATGGGATGGTAGGAAGTGGGCCTGGACAGGACACCGTTGTGACTATTGTGAGATCTGTGTTCAGATCTCAGAATTTTCCCTCCCTGCCCTGACTGGGATCCTTCTCCTTCAATTGAAAGGAAAGCTTATCCACTGTTTGTGACATAAACTCTACTGAAGTAATTTATGCTATGCTGTACAGGACTGAGTGGCCTAGTTCATTGATCCTGATTTCAGTTTCAGAGTCCAAGGCTGGGATGTCCCTGTCTTTCCCTTTCTTGTTTATCAAAATTAAAGAGTGGGAGGTGGTAGAATATGAATTGTCTTGTTATTTAGACCTGAGTTCAAATTTCATTCTTCTGTTTTCTGTCCACGGGAGTACCTGTTACTAGAGCACCTTACTGTAATGTCTCTGATCCCCAGTTTCCCCAAGAAGGCAAGGAGAATAATTGTGAAGGGTTAAAGGTGCCGAAGGGCTGGTACAAGTGAGCCCAGAGCAGGCACTTGTAAACACAGGCCCTGCCTGCCCCTTGTCCGGCACCGGAATGTTGGTTCCTTTCTGTCCTTCCTGTAACAAAAAAGCTGATGAAAACAACTCACTGAAGCGAGGGTTTGGCATGGCCCCTGCGTGAGGCACTGGCCATTGGGGTGGGGATGGCATGGAACATGAGGCAGATGCTCACAATCCACCCAAGGTCAGGCAGCAGAGAGGTAGACACTCCTGATCCTTTCTGTGCCACGCAGCACCCCAGCCCCTGTGGGATGGTGCCACCCATATTTGGTGTGCATCCTCTTCCTACCTCAGTTAGCCCAGGCTGAAAGCTCCCTCACTGTGCCCCTGGGCGTTTGTGTCCTAGGTGACTCTAGATCCTGTCAACAATCCATATTATTAGAGAACAGAGCCTGTGTGGTAGAACGTGCGCGTGTGGGTGGCACTGGGACCAGGGAGAACTCAGTGTGCCCTGTCCTGCTGCATGATTTAGAACAAGTTGCTTACTCCCTCTGAGCCAGACTTCTTTTCCGCACTACCACAGATGCCTCCGGAAATAGGGACGGTGGTGTTGAGAGGAGGGCAAAGGAGATTGGGCATACAAAATAGATAGTACCACACACACACACACACACACACACACACACACACACACACACACACACACACACACACACATGTCAATTCAGTTTTCCAAAGTTTAGAAAAATCAATAATTGTGTCCTTTGGGACAGGAGGGGGTGGCGGGGTCTTCACATCACTGTGACCGTGCAGTCTTTCACGACAGCTGCATTGTCAGCCCTTGGCAGTGACACCAACAGGGGGTGGAGAGCTTGAGCTTCTGGAATCACCCTGAAAGGCCAGCCTCCAGTAACCTGTCTCCCCAGACCATGGCTCCCCAAACTGTTCAGACACACGGCCTGTGCAGAACTTTTCTCATTCAGGAAGCTGTCGTGAGGCAGTTTCTGCACAGTGGACTCTGGTGGCAGACCACACACCCAGAGCAGGCAGTGGCTGTCTCCGCTTTTCTCTTTTCTCCAACCTGACTGGAGTCATTGAGGCATCCTTGGCATAGAAAGTTACTTTTCTTTTCTTCTATTTAGGAAGAAGAGCAGAGCTATGCTCTGCTGGGCCATTGGCTCAGCCCAGAGAACCCCAAGCTGACCTTTGCATGGATGAATTTTTTTCCAGACTTAAAAAAAAAATCTGTCTTATATCATGAGATATGAAGTGAACTCAGACAATGAGAGCATTTGAGCAAAGAAAGGAAAAACAAACAAAAATCTGGGCAGAAGACGATGTGGAAGGAGAGTGAGCAGAGACCCTGTCCTTTCTTCTCAGCAGACAGGGAGCCAGACATGGTGCTGGACCTCATGGGTAGAGAAGCCACTCTCAGTGTCTCTGATGGCTCAAGGTAGCAGCCCCTCATGCTCTAGAAAGTGTCTTCTCATTAGGCCAACAGTATCCCACCAGTGGGACGCTATTCCCTGAAAGCACATTAGTGTAAATTATTCCAACCAAAGAAACCCTCTGGTACTTGCCTGAGATTATCAGATAGCTGCCTGATATTAAAGGATTCTGCCCAGGATAGAGGGCCTTGCTTCTGCTCAGCATCTCATGGGATAAGGCATTCTTTCTCTAGTGTCTGCCTTAGGCTCTGCTCTTCTGGAAGCCTATTTCTTGTCCAGCTCTTCTGGTTCCAATTTGCTGACAATGTCTCTTAGTAGACAATGCTGAACAGACTGGGGTTTGACTTTTTGTAGCAAAGCTCAGGTTCTTCTTCCCTCTTCTGGGCACTTCCTTGAAGTATTTCTAGAGGACTACACTGGCTGGTCTACTTGGGTTCATTTGCTCAGGTGAGAAACCCAAGCTCAAGGCTGGAGAGATGGATCAGTGGGTAAAGTGTTTGCTGTGAAAGCTTGAAGACCTGAGTTCTGATCCCCAGGACCCATGTTAAAAAAACAAAAAAACAAAAAAACAAGTTAGGCAGAGTAATGAGCTTGCAACCTTGCAATGGGGAGACACAGATAGGTGGAGACTTGGAGTTCACTGCCCAGCCAGCCTAGTCTAATTAGTCAGAGAGACCTGATTTTTGCTTTTGTTTTGTTTTTTAAAGGTACATGGTTACTGAGGTTGACCTCTGGCCTCTATACATATATGCACAAACTTTCACCCAAACAGATGTGCACCTGCACACAAAAACAGCCAGTTAGTTCCCTTCCAGGAGGAGCCTCAGCTTTCCCACTCTGGGATTGGCAGTGATGACACTGAGGGTCCTCCCTGGCTTGTAGGGTCATCATATTCATGTCTTTCAGAGGTGAGTCTGGAGCCGGGAAGACAGAAAACACGAAGAAAGTAATCCAGTACCTAGCTGTGGTGGCGTCCTCCCACAAGGGCAAGAAAGATAGCAGCATCACGGTAAGTGACAAGCACTGGTCACCCAGGCCATACCGGGCCTTAGCTGACTTGAGTGGACAGACACCATAGTGAGAACTCAGCCTATGCCCCCAGGACTCACCCCATTGGGTGGCGCAGGCTAGCTCTGGGGATCCCCTCTCCTTGCTGTGACTCACTGTATTGTCCCAGAAGTATGGGGATTGAGCCTCCTGCACTGAGAACTTCCAGGAATGCTTCTTAGCAGTGGCCCTGCTAAATCTGGTAACTGTGACTAGATTTCCTGTTGTGGGAACTGTCCTACAAACTCCAGTGCTCCTAATCCCTGGCCTTTGTCCCTATATGTCACAGCATATCTGGAGCCAGCAAATATGCCCCACATGCTGTCCCTCTGGGGTAGGACCCGGTCTCAAATTGGAACCACTCCATGTCTCACCCTCAGGGAACAAAGATGCTGGGGTCACTCAGCATGGGTCCCTTGTTCACTATTGGCTGAGGGACAGAACCAAAACACAAACAAACAACAACAACAACAACAAAAGCCAAACAAACAAAAACCCCCACAGAGGTCCCACCCTGACCCAGTAGGAAGAGGACTTACAAGGAAAGTAGAGGGGTTTCTAGAACTTTCCCTTGCTTCTCTTCCTCTCTGCCATTTGCATCCCTCATCTGTCCCTTTTGGGACCCTGGGTCCTGTCAGTTCCTCTGTATGGATGCTGAGGACAGGAAAGGCTTCTGACACCCTGCATTTTGCTTCCTGTTGTGGGGGTGATAGACCGGCACAATGGCCAGTGAGCCTAGAGGTCTCAGGGACCTGGGGTGGATTCTGGCTATAACCTGGGAACCTTTTCCCCTTAAACAAGCCCAGAACCATAGATCAGTGTGTTAGGGTTTTGTATAGGGAACTGGCCTGAGTTTGTGTGACCGAGAGAATCTCCCTTCTCCCCCACCTAGCTAGCCTTTTTCTACATAATGAAAATAAGACCTAATGGGATGACTCAGCTTTACAGGGCTGGACACTTCTTCCCTGTATATACAGACACATTTCTTCCCCCATCAGATGAGAGCCCAGTGTGGGAGCTGGGGCTCACTGAGTTGGTAGAGCTTTGGGCTCATCCCCAGCACCCCATAAAGCAGATGTGGTAGTGTACAAGTACACTTGAGAGGTAAAGAAAGGCAGGAGAAGCAGAAGTTCAAGTTCATCTTCAGCTATCTAGTAAGTTTGACACCGGCCTGGGAAACATGAGGCCTTGTGAAAAAGAAGGAGGGAGGGAGGGAAGGAAGGAGGGAGGAAGGAAGCAAGGAAGGAAGCAAGGAAGGAAGGAAAAGAAGAGAAGGAAGGAAGGAGGAAGGAAGAACGGAAGGAGGAAGGACGGAAAAGAAGGAAAGGAAGGAGGGAGGGTGGAAGAAGGAAGGAAGGAAAAGAAGAGAAGGAAGGAAAGAAGGAAGGAGGAAGGAAGAAAGGAAGGAGGGAGGGTGGAAAAGAAGGAAAGGAAGGAGGAAGGGAGGAAAAGAAGGAAAGGAGGGAGAGAGGAAGGAAGGAAGGAAGGAAGGAATGGAGGGAAGAAGGAAGGAAGGAAGGAAGGAAGGAAGGACCCACTGATGCCCCAGCAGTTAGGAAATGAGATGTCTGGCAATTGTGATGGTGTGAGCCTATGATCGTAGCACTCAGGAGCCGAGGCAGAAGAATCCTGAGTTCAAAGCTAGCCTGGCTATACAGTGTCTCAAAAGGAACAAAGGGGGCAAGGGAGGGGGAGAGGAGAGAAGGAAAGAGAGGCTAGAGCATGGTAGAAGGGAAGGAACTGATCACTATGGGCTGGGGCTAGCAGCAATGGCAGCAAGGAGGAGCCCAGCCCAGGGCTCCCAGTGTGGGGTGGGCTTGGATGTGAAGGCAGAAGCACTGACATCTGTTTCATACTGTGCTGTTCCACTGCAGCAAGGCCCATCCTTTGCCTACGTGAGTAACAGAGTTTCTTGGTGTGATGGGAGGCACCGAGTGGATTAAGACCTGCATGCATCTTTTGCACCCACGGGCCCCTAGTGGATGTGGGAACCCCTGAGTTCCTAGCCCCAGACTAGTAGAGGCACCAAAATGCCATGCAGTGTGTGGGTGGGGGTAATGCCAGAGTGCAGCATGTTAGCTGCCCAGGGGCTCCTGCCAGAATCCCCAGGGCTGCACTCCCGACTGGATGGCTTGCCCCAGTTCAGAATAACCCTCATCCCTTCCCACAACGTGCCCACCATCAGTTTCCCAACGCACTGGGATGACCCATCCCATCTGTTGAGCATTTTAGGACCATCAGGCTCCGAGTGTCCCTGGCTTGGTCAGTGGGAAACCCAGCTAGGGCAAAGCTACCTTCCTGCCTTCCTGCCCCAGCTCTGTCCCTTGCACCTGTGTGTCTTTGTGCATGTGTGTGCCATGTGTGTCTCTTCTCCTGCATGCCAATTGCCTCACCCAAGACATTTGAAACCATCTTGGGTTTGTGAGACACTAGCTTTGGTGGCTCGGTAAGGCCCCAGCTGTGCCCACCAACCTGGCCCTGCATGGACCTCTTCGTATGTGAGCTGGACTCTGATACAGAGCTTATGGAGCTGGCACATGTGTCCCAGCCTAGAGGAGACCATCCAGGATGTTCCAAGGCAACTAGTCTGTTGTAGGTAGATGGCTGTCTACTTTGTCACAGACGAGAAGTTGGATGTTATTTGACATGGGCTGTGCAACCTTTGCCAAGTCACTTAATGGCTCTGGGCCACAATCTCATTGTCCATCAGATGAGGTCTCTATGTTCAAAGCTTGTCTTTGAAGGCCTTTCAGTATGCCTGCTAGAAACCTCTTTCCAGAAGTGGGAGCTTTGTGGGAACCCTTTGGATCCCAAGTCTGCATGGATACATGCAGTTACTTCAAGTTTCTTCCTGTTCACCAAGGAAAGTAGATGACTCTTCTTGTCAATTTCTCCAGTGGGCCAGGTCCACTTGGTGCTGAGGTTTCCATGACGATAAGGCCATCTGCATCTTATTTTTGCAGACTGCATTGCAGGGGCATGGCCAGGCAGCAGCAGCCACTGCCTCCTATGCCTTGGCATCTCTTTGCTTTCCTGGCATGGCTTACTTTGTTGGCCCTTTCCTTGCCTCCATTAATCACGTGACTGTATTCACACACAGGAGCCCTGCAGAGGGGCCTGGTGGGCTGCATGCAGTCTCAGCTGCATTTAATCTGCTAGCCAGAGCTCTTGCAGTTTCGAGGCTTTGTTCTGCAGCTGCTTAAAAGGATTTCTGGTGGGTTTGGAACCTCCCAAAGTATCCTCCATTGGAAATGCTGGAAGTCCAGGCCTGCCAGATGAAATGCTGCAACTTTTAAGTTGTGCTTAAGCAGTTGGGAATGTTGGGGTAGATTAACTTGAAGAAGACAAACCTGACCTATGGAGTCACCTTGGACAGTGGGCAGGTTGTACACTGCACACTCCGAGGGGTACCATTCTTGGTGTTGTAGCCATTCCAGCGCTGTGTGATATAATAACCTTGGTCTCCGGGAAGCAGTCTTTTCAGGGAGCAGATGCCTTGTCTGTCAGAAAGCTTTTCTGCACAGGTTCTGTACTTCTGGATGTGATATTTGGGGCCTAGGAGGGGCCAAGAACAGGACAGAGCCCGTGGCCAAAGGGCAGAGCTTTATGTCAGGCCCTAGGCTGTATTCCCCTATAACAGGATGTGAATGAATTTTAGGGGGAGCTGGAAAAGCAGCTTCTACAGGCGAACCCAATCCTGGAGGCTTTCGGCAATGCAAAAACCGTCAAGAACGACAACTCCTCTCGTTTTGTAAGTAGCAGAGCTATATTGGCATTTCTGGGACTGATGTGGGCACCCTGATGATGCATATCCCGCAAGAACACAGACTGTCAGAGAACAAGGGCCCTCTGGGACTAAAAGACTAGAGGCAATAGAGGACAACCACATTTGTTCCCAGTCCTTCTGTCCCAAGGGCTCCTGTCCTCATTCATTGAACCAACAATCACTGGCATCCATTCTCAGTTAGGGATTGGCATTTGTAGTTTATCTAACTAACATTTACTAAGCACCTACTGCATATTAGACACATGCAATACTCATTCATTCATTCATCAAAGCATGAATTGAGCACCTACTCTATAACACATACATTTGTCCTCTACCAAATACTGACTAAGCACTTACCCCATACAATTGTTCTGTGGACCCTGTAATATAAACCATTTTTTAAGTTGAGTTTTATTAAGCACATAGTATATACCTGACATCGACTTAGGCACCAAGAATCATAGTGAATAATCTTGATGTGGCTCCAGATACAGGAAGGGGATCTGCTTTGGGGACAAGCAGTAGGTGATGTGGGAGGGGTCACTGTCTTGTGTATGCTTTTCCAGGCCCCAAGGTTGTCTCATTCCTTGCTCAAGACTAATGGGTTGAAGGATGCAGAGAAAGCAAGGTGGACACTGCAATATATCAGAATTGTCCTCATGCGCAAGGAAGCGAGGCCTCCATCAGGCAGTCTCCTTAGTGAGGGGAACAGAAGGAAGGATGTGTCTGTCACACAGAGTGGGAAGCAACTTCTCTTTCAGGGTACCTCTTGGACAGGGATCCATGGGAAGGTCCCTGAAGGGAGCGGTAGAGAAGGTTCCGTTGTTAAGAGTACTATGTTCTTGCAGAGGAACAACACTCAGTTCCCAGAGCCCACATGGTAGCTTACAACTGCCAGTAACTCTAGCTCCAGGGCATCTAATGTCATTTTCAAGTCCCCATGGGCACTGCCACACACTTCACAAACACATACACATAAATAAAACCAAAATTAATCATACAAACTAAAGGTCCTTGAAGACATTTTCCTGCCCACCCACTAGCTCTGTCTGGGCCTCACCTTGCTGCCTGGGCCTGTTTCCATTGCAGCTACTCATGCAATGCCAAGTGCTGCAATTACTGAATGTCTTATATTCATACAAACCATCTCGATGCCCTCCCTCTAATATGAAGGAGGAAGGAGGCCATTCAGAACCAGGCATGCTTATGTATGTCTGCAATCCCAGTGCTCGGGAGGTTGAGACAAGAGGATTGCCAATTCAAGGCAAACCTGGGTTACCTAGCAAGACACTGTTTGTAACACAAGTGTGGAGCCCAGGGGAGTCACTAGGGGAGAGCTCTGACTTAGCTCTATGGGGCCAGGGCTTCCATTCACAGAATTAGCGGGAGCTAAGATAGCTCACTTAGCAAAGTGCTTGCCCTGCAAACACAAGAACCTGAACCCACAAGAAAAAGCAAGACATGATGGCAGACACTTGTAGTCCCAACAGTGGGGAAACTGAGGATTCCTAGGGCTGGCAGAGCAGCCAGCCTAGCCTGCTTGGAGAATTCCAGGCTAGTAAGAGATTCAGCAACAGGATGGATAGTGCCTGAGAAATAACACTTGACCCCTGGCATGTGCATACAAACGCTCTCCCACACACATGTGCATAAAAATAATTTCAACCTAACCCACTTGGTGTAGAAAAGCCTGTGACTGACAGCCACCTCTGAAGAGCAATGTCATGCCAGGCCATTTAACCTATGTCAGCCTCAGTTTCCCTACCTCCTTAGGAACAGCCATGAAGGAGTTAGTTGTTTTATGAACAAATGATGTTCCCTGAATGGGTATGATAGGCTTGAGCATGCTGCTTGCAGTGGCCCAGCAGGACTGTGGAGCTCTGAGTGTTCGTGAGAGTCCCTCCTGCTCCCATTAGCCCCCATCCCTCCCTGCCTGACTGTGGGATGGGGCTGTGCTGAGCCTGGCCACTCCATCACCTTGTTCTCCTCTCTGCAGGGCAAGTTCATTCGCATCAACTTCGATGTCACTGGTTATATCGTGGGTGCCAACATCGAAACATGTATCCTTTGCTGAGCTGGGTGGGGTCTTATGAGGGGGAGGGGGTCCAGGCAAAACTCAGAATCCCCTTCCCCTCTGAACACTCTTGGGGTTCCTTCTGGAACAATCCTTCTTGTATCTAAAAGGAGTTACTGGGCAGTAGGGTTACAAACACTTGATGACCAATGCTGGGCTCTTGACTGGTCTCTCCCTCCCTGGGCCTTGTGGGTAGGATGAAGATGATATCTGGAGAGTGGAATTAGAATAGAATTAATTTGCATCATGTTTATAACAAGTGCTGGGATAAAGCTAGCTAGGGCCAGATTGGCACCAGCTGTCATATGGCCTTCATCACCTCTTTGCTATGTCTTGCCCAAGGCCAAAACCCTTGTCCTTAAAGAGTTCATCTGAGATCAGCTGCCCTACACAGGCTCATGACTCAGAAACAGCGGCGAAGTCTGCCAGCTCTTAGGTCCCTTATGACTTTCCAGGGAATCTCTCAGGTCATGGGGAACCTGCAGCAGCTGGCTTGGCAGAATGGGTTAGTAGTTAGGTTTTGGAAGTTGACTCCCTGAGCTGTGAGCTGAAGCCCTGAGCTTGCCCCAGAGTCCTTAACTCCTCTCCAACTAGATCTTTTGGAAAAGTCTCGGGCAATTCGCCAGGCCAGGGATGAGAGAACGTTCCACATCTTTTACTACCTGATCGCTGGAGCCAAGGAAAAGATGAAAAGTGAGTGTCTGCCCTGATGAGTTTAGGGTCAGTGACTGGGGAAGATCTGATGCTGGGGCGGCAGCTATGTGGTTTCCCCTAGAAAACCTGCCAGGTACCCAGTAAGGCGGCACATTCCTTTAATTCCCAACACTCAAGAGTCAGAGGCCAGGAGATCTTTACAGGTTTGAAGCCAGCCCCTGTCTACATGGTGAGTTTCAAGTCAGGTATGGCTACATAATGAGAGCCTGCCTTTAAAAAATACCTTCAAGCTGGGCATTGGTGGCACACGCCTTTAATCCCAGCACTCTGTGGCAGAGACAGGCAGATCTCTGCGAGTTTGAGGCCAGCCTGGTCTACAGAGATAGTTTCAGGACAGGTTCCAAAACAATACAGAGAAACCCTGTCTCTAAACAAATAAACAAACAAAAAACAAAACAAACAAACAAACAAAAACCACCTTCAATTATATTTAGTTGTTGGCTTTGGTTGGTTTTAAGATCAGTTCTATTTTGTAGTCTGTGTACCCCACTTTAGTTTGAATTTGTAATAATCCTGTCTCAACGTCTCAAGTGCAGAGCTTCTAAGCATGGGCCCCAAAGCCCAACCTTATGTTTTGAGTTTGAAGGAATTTGAAGGACAGTGAATTCAAGATTTTCCATTACACCGGTCTTGTTCTTCTCTTTTGAAGGTCTCGTGTGGCCCAGGCTAGCCTCAAACCTACCATATAGCCAAGGCTAGCCTTGAACTCCTGACCTTCCTGCTCTGCCTCTCAAGTGTTGTGATTATGTGCGTGCACAACCTCCTCCACATCCTCCTTCCTCCTCCACACCCTCCTTCCTCCCCCACATCCTCCTTCCTCCTCCATGCTCTCTCTTCCCTCCATCCTTTCTTTTGATTCTGGGGATGGAGCCTGGGACTTGACACACACCCCACAAACCTGGTAAGTCCTGTAAGTTGAGCTATACCCCAGCCAAACAGACTTTTTTAAAGGCCAAATAGCCACTGTCTGCTACTCTGCAAGGCACTAGTTTCTGCTAAACTCTGCCCATTGCACAGAAACATCCAGCAGAGTGGATGGTGGATGTTTCAATAAAACTATATTTACAAGAACAGGAAGCATACTGAAATTTGCCAATTTCCATTGTAATTTTTTTTTCATGTATTTCAGGTAAGAATTAAGCATCTTTAGCCATGCAGGAATAAATTTTTTTTCTAGCATAATACTTTTATTGATTATTTGGGAATTTCACACAGTGCACTCCAATCACACTCTCTTCTCAGTCCCAGGTCTGCCCCTCCATCCTTGTGCCCTCCCCTGACAAAAAGAAGAGAAAGAAAGAAAAGAAAAGAGACACCAAGTTCAATTTGTGTTGCCCATATACTCACTGGAGCATGGTCAAACTCCCAGTGGCCAGCCCCTTCAAGGAAACTTAGCCCTTCCCTACCAAAAGCCATCAGCTGAGAAGTGTTACACTTCAGAAATCCTATCACAGTTTTCAAGGGCTGTCTTCAGTGGCTTTCTGTCTAGACTGATTCTTTCCTTTTTTGGAGTGGGGGTGAGAGGGGGTTGTCACAGAAGCCTCAGAGTTGAGGAATCAAATTCTTAAAGGAACATCAAAATTATAGTCAGGAAAGAGACACATTGGTGAATATGGGTGGATAGTGGAATCCATATTCTATGATTAGGGTTAGGATTAAGTTAGAAAACTGATGGCAACAACACAAACTTGGTTTCCATCAATGTTTTGCCCCTAAGTTATTTTGGTTACGATTAGTCAAAGGATTGGGCTAGGAAGCACATCTGTCATTTCAGCTCTGGGAGGGGAAGCAGAGTAGCTAGGCCAAGGCCAGCATGAGGCGCATAATAAAACCAGGAGGGAGGGAGAGAGACAGAGACAGAGTGGGGCAGGGGAGAAAGAGGGAACAGAGAGGAAGGGGAAGAGAAAAGATAGATGGGGCATTTCGCATAGCCCCATAGGGGTTGTTGGCCCTCATTTCATTGTACTTGAAGCTTGTCCTTCGAACACCCAGTATTAGATGGATCTGGGGTACTTACTGGGTGCATGCTACACCAGCAAATAGATGAGGTAGCAGTTCACAGTGGGAGCCCCTATGGGGATTTCTTGTAGCTTGCTGAAACTGTTTATCCTTCTTCCCTCTGGATTTCCAGCTGCATTTTGCTCCATGCTCTGCAGTAAGCATTCCCACAGCTGGAGCAAGGGCATCTGGGGCAGGGGCAGCTGGGCCAGGGAGCAGGGAAGAATCAAGGGCCAATTGTACTTTTGTTTGTTTGTTTGCTTTGCTTTCTTTGAGTTGAGATCTCACTAAGTATCACACTACTCTGAAACTCATAACATCCCCCTGCCTTGGCCTCTGAAGTGCTGAGATTATAGGCATACACTACCACTCCAAGCCTTATTTGCATTCTTTATGACAGAGTGGGGAAGAAGGGAAGTTTGAGAGACTGAAATGCCTGTGAAACTCCCCAAGCCATGGACAATGGTGTTGGAACAGACCCAAGTCCTTGTGACTAGTCCCATGTTTCTCTGAACCCAGAAGCTAGCTTCAGTTACCTTGGCCTTGGGTACGTTCAACTTCGGGTTCATCAAGTGACTAAAGGTGCCCTGACCCATAAAAGACCTTGGCTTAAAAAGAAAGCGTCTCCTTGATATTACTCCAAGGATCTCTAATTGTCTTGGCAAGGAACAGATGTGTTGGAAGGAGAGCAATGAGGGCAGAAAGAAAAAGCTAAAAATGGGCAGGATGAAAAAGGAACAGCAGCAAAGGAAATAAAGCAGCTGAGTGTGGCCGTGGGGTCAGAGAGGTGGCACACTGGGTAGAGCACTTGTACATGCATGAAGACCCATGTAAAAGCTGGGAGTGCATGGTCTCCTGCCTGTAGCCCCATGTAATCCCAGTACTCCCAGGGTGGAGACAGGGGATGATCCCTAGACTAGCTCATCTAGCTGAATTTGTGAGTTCTGGCCTCAGTGAGAGCCTGCTTCTCTCAAAGTATGAGTTGTGTGAGGGGAGTGAGGGTGGTGATTGAGAAAGACACAACATCAGGGTTCTGCATGCACACTCACACTCATATACATACACTCATACACACTACTTACACATAAGAACACATGTGTGTACTGTATACAGAGACAGACAGACAGACAGACTTTTCATAGAACACCCTTTCTTTTCTTGAGACACCATTGCTAAACTTCCTTCCCAGGGACACACAGCAACATCTATTCTATCTCCTAACCTAGCTCCAATCAGAGGCACAATTCCACCAAGGTTCACTCTGGGGAAACAATGATTTCACTAGGCTTCCTTACCTCCTTAAAGAAGGTAAGGGGTCACTTACAGGGGTATTGATGCTCCCCTCACAGGCCACCCCTGGAAAGCCTTCACCAGCAGGGTATGAGCTTCTCCCTCTTAGTCTTCCCTGGTCTATGAACTATATCTTGGCTCAAAGGATGCTCATTCCCAACAGTCTCATTTTGTAGATCAGACTAGCCCTAAACTTGAGATTACTTGCCTTGGCCTTCAGAATACTGGGCCTATAGACTTGTACAGACAGGTATGTACCAACAAGCCTGGAACAAACAAGTTTTGTTAGATGTAATGATATAAACAAGGGATTGGCAAATAAGTTCACCAAAGGGCCAGACAAGAAACATCCTAAGCTTTGAGGACCAGACTGTTTCAGTTACAGCTGCTTACTATTACAGTGGGAGAGCTCGCAAGAAAATGGAGGCAGCTCTGTTTCAACAAAACTTTATTTATAAAGGCAACCAATAGGCCAGATTTGTTAACCTCTGATGAAAGGCTTGTCTACTGATTCAACTAGTAATACTTGGAAGGAAAAGGAGGAGGGGTAAGATCTAAAGCTTTATGTATCATAGCAGAAATTCAGCATATTAGACCTAAATTTGATATCCTGAAATAGTTTGTCATACACAGTGCAGTATATAATATACTATTTAGGATATGTAAATCTGTTATTGTTTTAGTTTGGTTATTAGTTTAGTTTTTTAAAATGTATGTGATTTTTGATATAAACATAACACAGATGAAAGGCATGGTGGTACATGTCTATGACCTCAACACTGAGAAGGCAGTCAATTCCAGCCTGGGTTACATAGTAAGAACCTGTTTCAAAGCAACACCACCAGCAAAAAAATTTGTGTGTGTGTGTGCATATATGTGTATGTGTGTGTGTAAATGTGTGTGTAAGTATCTGCATGTATATGTGTATATGTGTGCATGTATATGTGTGTATGTGTATGTACATGTATTATGTATCATATGCGTGCAGGTATGTATATGTATATATTCATTGTGTGCTTTATGCTGATGTGTGTATGTGTATTGTACATGTCTGTATGTGTATGTGTGTATGTATGTATGCATATATACATGCACACACAAGTAAGTAAGAAGAGATGGAAATTCAGACCACATACAATCCTCCCTCATTTAGAAGCAACACCATGTTAATGACTGTGGTTGAGCAGTGGAAACAAGGCTAGATTTTAGCTGTCTGGTACCCTGGCACAGGACATGACCTGCACCATCATATGAGACCAGCACTGGCTGATGAGGACTATACATCATGACATATAGGAAGGGTTTTAACTGCCCAAGCCTTGAGAAAGGGAGAGAAACGGTGATGGCTCAGACTGTTGCTGGGACCCTGTGTCATACAAAGGAAGAAGTTTGTCTCCTCACTCACTTCACTCTCCTCTTTCTTCTAGGTGATCTGCTTTTGGAGAGCTTCAACAGCTACACATTTCTGTCCAATGGCTTTGTGCCCATCCCAGCTGCACAGGATGATGAGATGTTCCAGGAGACGCTGGAGGCCATGACTATCATGGGCTTCAATGAAGAGGAACAGCTAGGTGAGCTTCATCTTGGGCTTAGAAGACTGGATTTGTGTCTGTGATGCTGAGGGATTTCCCTACTGGCCCTCATCTGGTCAGGGTGGATAGCTACTGTCTGAGTTCCCTACCTCCTGAAAGGAGGGAGAGATGGAGTGAAGGAAAACAAAGAAAAGATAAGTGAATCATGCCACATATCGCTTATTAGACAAGTGGCTGAAGTAACACTTTTTTGATTGCAATTGACCCAAACGGACTTAGGCAAAAAAAGTGATTCACTTTGACTTCACTGCTGACACCTGACTGGACAACTTAAGATGGGAGTGTGATTTATTTTGGCTCATAGTCTCAGAGGTTCTCCATCCATCATGGTGGGAAAGCACAGTGGAACTGTTCAGATTATGGCAGTGGGAATATGTGGCAGAGCCCCTAAAATCACAGCAGGCAGAAATCAGGGTAGAAATGCACCCCCCCCATCATCCTACTGCATAGGTCAGGCCCTGCCTCTTGGCTTTCAGACTAGCACCATTAGCTGTGGACCAGTAGCTGGGAAGATAAGCCCGTGGAGGATGGTCCAGAATCAAACCATAGTAAGTCCTATAATGTAAAACTCAGACAACAGGTTCAGTATGCTTTAGGGACTCAACAATTTCTCTAAAAGCTGTTTTCTGGTCCTCCATTGTTCAGCACTGTGGTCCCTATATAGGCTGTAGTTTTATTGACAGCAATGCAATTGTGTCCAGCTCTTACAGCCTTTGGTTTTGTGGCCCAAGTGTAGAAGGGCTCTCTGTTAAGGCCCAAATTGGTAGCATCTCACTAGCTTGGGTTGGTGGGCCAAGGTGCATGTGTGCATTCATTCCCTGGCTGCCTATGATGTTAGGGTCATGGGATAGGGAAATAAGGGTGCTAACGGCAGGCTCTTAGGACTAAGCATAGACACACCATCTCCAAAGGAGGTGATGGAGACACAGGCTCTTCTTGGGAATTCAGATGTTGACCAACATCATTCCATAGTTAGCTGTGAAGCCCATTTGGGCCCTGCTGGCTTCAGTGCTGTGACTCCAGAAACTCTTTTCCTTCAGGTTCAGATGGACTCTAGCATTCAGAGTTCACCAGGACAGGGCTGTGGTAAACTGGCCTCCCTTCCCACACCCTCTGGCCCCAGAATATCCAGTTGCTACAGTAAGGCCACAGGATGAGCTGGTGCCTATAGGATAACCTACAGTCTAGAAAAGGAGAGTCTGAGGACAGAGTTGGCTATAGCCCCACATTAGTAGCCAAGACCATGAACTCCCTACATTTAATGCACCTTCTTGGGAACTAGGGTCAGTTCAGTGCCTAATCCGGTTTTAAGAAAACACAAAGAGAGATTAAGAACACACACTGAATGGGTCCCACCCATGCTTCTTGTTTTCCCCTTAAGACACTAAGATGTTCAGTGTATTTTATTCAAATAGTGAAAAAGAGCAGGAATAAACTGAAGTGGTAATTGACAAAAGTTATTATTATCTGCCCTGTAAATGGGGACAGATGGGACTATTTAAATCATGTTTTGGAAAAACATTGACCTCTGTTATAATGCTCACAGCAGATTAATAGAAGCTAGTAGGGAACAAAGCAGGGCTTTTAACTTCTTGAGACAAGATCTCAAATAGCCCAGGCTAATCCAGAATTCACCATGTTGATGAAGATGACCTCGAATACCTGATCTTCCTGCCTCTCCCTCCTGAGTGCTGGGATGACAGGCATGTGTTTTACCTGGTGTTGGGGTTCAAGCCCTGGGCTTTCTGCAAGTTAAGCAAGCACTCTACCAATGGCTATGCCCCCTGAAGTCTTGGGGATGGAGCTTAAGTTTTGTGTCAGACAAACATGATGTCAAGGTTTTTAGGTCCATTGTTTAATGTCATAAGCACCCCACGAGGCAGCTGCGATTATCTTGTTTGTAGATGGGGACACTGAGGCAGAGAAGCATAAGGGTCTGCCCAAGAATGCATAGTGAATTGCTGCTGGGCCTCACTCTTAGAACCCTACTTTTGCCTACAGGGATAGAGGTTTGGGCCCTTAAACTTCTTGAATAATTCATGTCAGGGACCAGTGGAAAGCCAGACTAAAAGAACTCTTTATTCTAACTGCATGCTCTGGCTATGCCTGATCTCAGCACTTGGGCTGAGGCAGGAGGGTCATTATGAGTTTGGGGCTAGCCTGGGCTACATAGTGAGCTCTAGCAGACAGGGGTATAAGTTGAGAACGTTTCAGATATGAAAATGAACAAACGAGGCATGAAGGATATACCTTTAATCCCAGCATTAGAGAGGCAGAGCCAAGGGAATCTCTGTGAGTTGCAGGCTAGTCAGGACTGCATAGTAAGATCCTGTTTTAAAATCCAAGGACAACAGCAACAACAAAATCAAGCAAGCAAACAACCCAATAAGTAAAATGAAACATAATAAAATTCAAAACTAGAATAAACTATTACACAGTGGCAACATTAGGTGTTATGCTGTTGAACCCTATGACAATCAACCATAGGACAGATGCTTTTGCCATTCTTCAGTTGGCAAAACAGAGGCCCCAAGAGACTGATATCTCATTTGAGGTCACACTACTGCTGAGAACAGCAGAATGGGAGCCCTTACAGTTGGTTCTAACATCCCTGTGTACATCCTTCAGGGACTACAGAGAATCATTATCTGACTTCAGCCATTTGCAATTGATGCCACTCCACATCTCATCTCTATTAATGCTGCCTGGATATTTTAATGTGTAGGATAGAACTTGACAGCCATATTTGTTGTCAGTTTTGTCACAAGCAATAGTTTATCAAAGCACCAATTTTATGCCCTGATTATACTGTTTTTAATAAATTAGAGTGACTACCTAGCTAGAAAGTGTATGTTTTTAAAGTATTTTTTAGCTTAATTTTTTTTAAACAGTACCTTGCAAAGTTGTTCATGCTGCCCTAGAGCTCTCATTGTTCCTATATCAGCCTCCCAGTGCTGAGATTATATGAGTGTGCCAGCACACCCAGTGAAAAGCCAAAACAAAGAGATTTTAACCATTTATTTTCTGGGGTGGGCCATGCAATGGTGCACATATAGAGGTCAGAGAACATGTCAGGCCATCAGACTCGATCTTCTGAGTCTTGGTTTTTAAAAACTTGGTTTTTAAAATTGGCTCCAAACATGGGTGGATTTCATGTTTAAATTTTGGTTCCTATCATACTAAGAAACACCAGTTCTGATGACTGCGGTCACCTCTGGTAGAGTATCCATTGCCGCCATAAGTGAGTTATAGTCCCTGTGAGTCCTCTCAGCTCACCAGCCTGTCACAGTTACTGTGACCAAAGATTCTCAAGGAAGGGTTACTTGACTCCCCCTTTAACCCCAGGGAACACTTAGCAAGGTCAGGAGACATTTTCTTAGCTGTCCTAGCTCTAAAGTGGGCACTGCTGCAATCTTACTGGGGAGTGACATGAATGTACAGGACTGCCTTCTGCCTAAGAATTTTTGCCCCGAGTTCAGCAAAGCTGAGCTGGGATTAGATGGCTCACCCTCACTCTGCAGGCACTTTGGCAATGCCTGGGTTAGACTGATACTTTTGAGAATCATGAGGGCAGCACATCCTAGTTTGCAAAGTGGGCGTTGGTATAAAAGAGAACATCCTTAGCAACGCCCTGTCTGAAGCAGCTTCGCACACAGTGTGGGGCAGTGGGTGGTGGGCAGGTTGGCAGTTAGCAACTAGATCTTACTTCTTCTGACAGGGTCTGGCCCTTCTGGTGTGAGGATAGCTGCTATGAAGGCGCTAAAACCCATGGTTTATCCTGGAGATAAAGAAAGATGAAATTTTCTAGGCTTTGTTCTTGGAACATGGTGACTGCACAGTTCAATTAGGACAACTGTTGGCACACCCTCCACTCACCATTCATTCTTTTCCCCATACATCTCCATCTGTCTAGTCATCCATATCCCATCTATCCATGCCTCTTTCGTTCATCCATCCATCTACACTCGGGTATCCATCTTGTATCCAATTATCCATCCATGAGTCCATCCTCCATCCACCCATTACTCCTCCATGTATCTACCATCCTTCCTCCATCCGTTTACCCATAATAGTCAGTGAACTACATTTGGTCCATGGCTGGAGCTGGAAAATCCTGGGTTTTTGTTTTTTTTTTTTTTTTCAACTTCCTAGCACACCCAAGCTCCCACATCCAGGTAATTTGACTCTTGTCAATATTCAATAACTCAGAACTTGGTCTACAGAGGGATAACACTGGTTGACTATGGGTGTCCAGTGATGATTAGACTGCCAGCCATCAGAATACTTTGGGTTGTTACCATCTGATCCACTCTTCTCTCCCTATTTCAGCCATCTTGAAGGTAGTATCATCTGTCCTTCAGCTGGGAAACATTGTCTTCAAGAAGGAACGAAACACAGACCAGGCATCCATGCCTGACAATACAGGTACTTGTCACTTTTGCCAGTGATGTTAGTTTCAGGGATGAGAGGGCAGGTCTCACTCAGGCACTGGTGATGTAGATGCCCCCTTGTCAATGGCTGCACATGGCAGTTTAAAAGAGAGAACATAGGGAGGGAGTTTCAGGAAGGCCACCTTCCTGTGACTTTTATTATAATACACTGTTATAATTATGTCATTTGTTGTTACTGTTATTGTTAGTTTATGTTCTCTTGCCTCAGCCTCCCAGTGCTGGGATGCCCCACCATGCTGGCTGCCTGACTTACTAATAATCACTGTTATTAGTTTGCTGTGGTGCCTCCGTGTAAGTTAAACTTTATTAGAGGTGTATCTACATAGGAAGGCCCTAGCATGCATAGAGCTGACACTGTCTGCCATCCTAGCCATTCACTCAGGTCTTGGGCATGTGCCGCGTGGCTATGGGGTCTTCCTGCTGTCACTGCCTCTTCCTTCAAGTGCTTCATGGCTGCAAGTTCCCTGCAAATGAGGAGTGCCAGATAAAACACAGGTGGCCCAGTTGGACCCAGGTTTCAGAGAAGCCATCACAGAATGTCCCTTAGGGTAGGAGAGATGGCTGGAGGTCAAGAGAACCAGCTGGCCTTCCAGAGGATCCAAGTGTGATTCTCAGCCCCCAGGTCAACTATCTCACAAGCGCCTGTAACTTCAGCTCTACGGTTTCCATCACCCTTTCCAGCACCCACACACGTGTGTGTGTGCACTCACATACATATGCATAAATAAAAACAAAACCTTTAAAATGAGGTCCTGAGACAAGCTCTTATTTATTTGAAATTCATGGTTAACTGAGAACCATGGTACCCCCTCTCTTGTCCCCCCCCACTCCCCATCCCCAATTCTGGCAATCTTGCTTGAAAATACTCCACATTTTGAGCTTTTGAGAAAATCTTCTGTCCCCGACCAGTCTCGGTGGCAGCTGAACATAAAGTTTCTAGTTTTGGAACCACTGCAGACTATATATTGTATTGCTTTACAGTCACACAGAGGCTGCCCTATTGGACATATATTGTGGAATACTCTCCCCAAATGTGATCCATGAACAGGCTCCAGTTACCCAGGAGAGTCCACAGGAAGAGACATGAACAGAGGGCTTGTGAAACAATAGAGGAATCCTAAACTTTATGACTATCTGCTGGATATGTGCACACACACACACACAGGCACACACACACACACACACACACACACATGCACACACACACACACACACACACACACACACACACACCATTGGATAGACAAGTCTTTGTGTGTAGGAAGTATCTGAGGGTATGGTTCTGTGTGGTTTTGAAAATAAGTTTTTAAATGCGAAAATATACACAGTAATATATTACAAGCCACATGATTATGACCAGAATAGACATTTATAAATACATTATAGTTTCTTTTTTTCTTTCTTTTATAGGCATTTTAATTTGTTTGCCTTTTATTTTCTGAGTCAGGGTCTCACACAGCCCATACAGGGCTCAAATTCACTATTTGGGCAGAGATGAACTTGCACTTCTGATGCCCCTGCCACTGTCTCACAGGTGTGCACTGCCAGATAGGTGGTGACTGACATTCTATTTCTTTAAAGGGAAATAAACAGTATAGAGGACAGTGACACCCCCTCTGGTCCCAGTGGCACCTAGTCTCTCTGGTGGCATGGTTAAAATGCTTCTTTTCTCACACAGCTGCTCAGAAAGTTTGTCACCTTGTGGGGATTAATGTGACAGATTTCACCAGAGCCATCCTGACCCCACGTATCAAAGTTGGACGGGATGTGGTACAGAAAGCTCAGACCAAAGAACAGGTAATGTTGCTGTGGCTGTTTATGCTGCAAACCTTCCATCCATTTACCCATCCAACCACCTGTCATTCCACATACATGCCATCTACCTACTCACCCACCCACCATTCATCCATCTATCTACCCACATGTTCATCTATCCACCCACCTAGCTATCGACTCACTCACCCACCATCAACCCACTCACTCACCATCTACCTGTCCATCCAAGCACTCATCTGACTTACAACTATCCAACAACTACCCATGCATTACCAACCATGCATCATCCACTCGCCTATTCGCACATTGCCCCAATCACCTATCTATCCATTCACCTGCTCACCCTCCCTTTCATCCATTTACCCATTAACCACCCTTCTACCAATCCACTCATCTACCAGCCAGCTATCTACCATTCCTCTACCTGTCCATCTGTTCCTCTATTCATCCATTCACCCCTACATCCTTTATCTATCTGATACTAAAATATTTTCAGTTCTATGTCATCTTTTGAGGACACTGTTGACTGAAAGCAGAGTTCCTCACACATTACTGACCTTAGAGACCTGTGGAAATGTCTGTGTATATTTTCAAGCAGGGCTGACAGCCTCTAATTAATCCTGGGTGGGAACAGGCTCCGCAGGCTTCTCATGGGTGGTATTTTTAATTATCCATCCAGCCATTCCTTAAGTCTTACCACTCTTTTTGACATTTTCCTACTGGTAATACTGTGTTTTCTTCACTGTCCTGCAGGCTGATTTTGCCATTGAAGCCTTAGCCAAGGCCACCTATGAGCGCCTTTTCCGGTGGATTCTCAGCCGTGTGAACAAAGCCTTGGACAAGACCCATCGTCAAGGGGCTTCGTTCCTGGGGATTCTGGATATTGCTGGGTTTGAGATCTTTGAGGTATATCCATAGTCTTGGAATGGGCTTTGAGACATTGTTATTTTGTAGGAAGACACTATATACAGATAGGCACTATAGGTAGGAAGCTATCTGGTTAAGGTTATACTTAAATGTGTGTAATGTATTTGGCTTGTATAAATTGGATGTCCAGAAAAACTGGATGCAGTAGGCTGTGCCTACCTGCTCTGCTTTCTATTACCTTGGCTTCATATCCAACAACTCTCCCTTCATGATGCCAAAATAGTGCCAGAGCTCCAGGTTGCCACTTAGCAATCTTAGAAAAGAGTGTCTCATTTAAGTAGAATTCTCAATGGTTTCTGCTCACTTGAGTTGAGCCAATGAGTCACCTCCAAGCCAAGCACTAAACTGAAATCCTTACCCTATTTCACATGGTATACACAGAGTGTCTGGGTCTCAGTTCCATGAGTTTTCAGAGAAAGAAAAAACCCTAGAGGCTGACAGATATATCACAGAGCTCTACTGTGGGATCACCCTATCTTTGAACCTCAGTTTCCCTGACTGTAAAATGGTGAGAACATGACTTATATGGTTACTCCATCAATATACATAGATCATGTAAGGCGAGTGCCCTGTGGTATGGGTGTGGATCACTTTTGCCAGCCATGTAGGGCTGTATACAGTCTTATTTGAGTCTTGCACCTCTCTGGGTACTAAGGTGGCAGGAAGGGCTCTTCAGGAAGACAGGTCGAGGCTATGGGGCTTCCTGCAAGCTGAGCTCCCTGTCCTATGACCTCAACCGCCCTCCCTCTTCATGCATGTGCACAGGTAAACTCCTTCGAGCAGCTGTGCATCAACTACACCAACGAGAAGCTGCAGCAGCTCTTCAACCACACCATGTTCATCCTGGAGCAGGAAGAGTACCAGCGCGAGGGCATTGAGTGGAACTTCATCGACTTTGGCCTGGACCTGCAGCCCTGCATCGAGCTGATTGAGCGGCCGGTGAGGGGCTGGCACTGTGCATGCTGGCCCATTTGTACAACCTAGTCGGAGCATGCTTTCCATGACGGTGGTGCCTCTGGGCGACTCCGGAAAGGCTGTAAAAGGAGTTTGGGGGGAGCCGTGCTTTCTATGGTTACAATCAAAGTTGTTTTGTTTTGTACCATTCATCCCCCCTTTTTGTCAGCTCACTTGGAACTCAGTATGTAGACCAGGCTAACCACAAGCCCTAAGTGTCCTCCTGCCTCATCCTCATAAATATGGAGATTAATCATGCTGGTCCTCAGCAAAAATCATTTTACCAATTCTGGGGTTGCACACCAGGATCTTGCACCACTAAGCAAGTGATCTAATACTTTAAAGTTTAAAGATATTTTTATTAGCATATGTAAGTTTGTTTTGGGGGGTTGTTTTTGTTTTTTTTAATTTTGTTTTGTTTTGGTTTTTTGAGACAGGGTCTCATTGTAGCCCCAGCTGGCTTCAAACTCACTATGTAGTTGAGGATGGCCTCGAACCTCTGATCTTCCTGCCTCCAGCTCGCCGGTGCTGAAATTTCAGGCATGCACCACCACTCATGGTTGATACACGATGATGGCAGTCCTCCTGCCTCAGCCTTCTTTTGGTAGGATTAGGACATACTGCATCATAATGCAATTCTCTCAGGCTGTTTCTTCCTCTCTTCTGCTCACTCATTCCCAGAGAGTCTGTGCTTTGTCCACTAATGTATCCCAAATGTCTAGAGTCACCACAGGAAAACATTCACTGCGTGCTGGGCCTCTTTTTTAAGGGCTGGGGCTATAACTATGACCAGGATGGGCATGTCCTATGGTGAAACCAAATGACACTGCTGTCAAGACACTGTAGAGGACAGTCAGGAATTGTTCTATGAGTTAGAATACTCAGCATGGAGATAGCTCCCCCAGGATGAAGGGTACACGCCAATTAGGCCCTCTCAAACACAGGACAAATTTTGCTGAAAGGGATCCTGAGTAAATTTATAAGGAAGCAAAGCAACAGATTCTTTTGAATTTTTTATGTAATCTTAGCTGGGTATGGCAGCCAGCACTCAGGAGGCTGAGGCAGGAGGATTGCTGCAGGTTTGAGTCTAGTGTTGACTGAATAGTGAATTCTGGAAGCCTGGGATATAATGTCTCAAACTGTGTCTGAAAGCCTAGGAGGCTGTGTCTCAAACCAAACCAACAAAACAGGGGAATGAAGCTCAGTGATGGAGGACTGGCCTTACAGGCCCCGAGTTCCACTCCAAGCAGGAGAGGGGAATGCTGTCTTTGTAATGTGTATTGCCTAGCATGAGCAGCAGCAAGCATTGTGTCCTGTTAGCTCTTGCTCTCAATCCCTCAAGCCATGTAGTGACCAGAGGGTAATGGTTTGATAGGTTTGAGGATAGAGGAAAAAGGGCATGGATTCACCTTTGACATAAGTAAAATGAAGTAGCCATGCCACTCTTATGTGCGGCCTCTCTCTTTCTGGAGGGTTAGGGTCCCATTTAATCTAGCCTGGCCTTGAACTTGTTTGTAGCCAAGGCTAGCATTGAACTCCTGATCCCCCTTGCCTCTCCTTTCCACATTTTTGCCAGGATTCCAGTCCTGAGCCACCACACCTGGCTGTGTGTGTGGCATTGGGATGGTTGGCCCTTCCTGGCGAGCCTGGTGGTGACCCTGCCTGGTGGTGACCATGCCCTCCTGTGTCTCAGAACAATCCTCCAGGTGTGCTGGCCCTGCTGGATGAAGAATGCTGGTTCCCCAAAGCCACAGACAAGTCTTTTGTGGAGAAGCTGTGCTCAGAGCAGGGCAACCACCCCAAATTTCAGAAGCCCAAGCAGCTAAAGGACAAAACCGAGTTCTCCATCATCCACTATGCTGGGAAGGTACTGGTCAGGGTCTAGAAGGGTGCTCTGTTCTAGGGTGCCTGGGTGGGTGCTCACAGCAAGGGTGCTTTAGCAATGGCTGTGGCCTCCAAAGACTCATAGCAAGTGGGTTCCAGCTAGAGGCTCTGCATAATTAGGAAGACTCTGTCAGGAGCGAGAGTGAGCATCTCTGATGTATGTTAACTGTCTTAACTAGGATAGTCTTCCCAAGGAAGACTCCAAATACTGCTTGCTCCATTGCAAACTCAGCAGGAAAGGGCCCTGGAATCTTCTCTAGCTTCACAAGAATCTCAGCATAACCACTCTGCTCCATCTTGGGGAGTCCTTACCATTGTTGTCCAACATTGCCATCATCACCACCATCATCACCTTGGGTATTAGTGTGTCCTGAATAGCATATAAAAGTCACAGCTGGCCTCTGCTGGCCTTGCACACACATGGCACACAGACACACACAGGCAAAATATCCATACTTACAAATAAATATTTTTTTAAAAAAAACATAGTTTGTTCTGGCTTACAGAATTATTTTATTCACTCTTCTAGTATCCTCACTGCATCACGAGAACAGGCAGTGCCAAGGCTGGAACACAGCCAGGTCCATTAGTTTCCACAACATCTTTGATGACTTCTTTGATGTTTTAAGGGCAGAGTTGAGCCATTGTGACAGACTGTATAGCCCACCAAGTTGAAAATATTTATACTGTGGCTGATCTTTATACTCGGTGGAGCTCCTTTAAGCATATACTGGTAGTACTTATCCCAGGCTCCTACATGTTTTTTTCCCCAGTTTTCTCACAGATCAGACCAGTCGTCACCATGGCAACCCACATCCCATCATAACCCAAGCTGTGCTGTCAATACATTCTGTGTTGTAGTCACAGTTATTAAAGTTGAACATTAAGCAAGTCATGAATTTCAAAAACCTTCAGTGTGCTTTTCTATATATCCATGTATCAAAACCTCTAAGATAGCAGGTAGGGATGTAGCTAAGGGGGAGAGCACTTGCCTGCTATGAGAGTTAGCCTCAGCTCTTGAATCCTCTGGAAGAGTCAACTGAGGAATTATGTCAGGTTGGTCTGTGGGCATGTTGGTCTGGGGGATAATTGTACTGACTATTAATTAAGGTGCAAAGACCTGCCCTGAATGCAGGTGGTACCGCTCCTGGGCGACAGAGAAAGCGGAAACAGGCAGCATGGGCACATTTGCTCTACTGTGTCCTTCTCTATAGATGTGGTGCCCTGGATCCCTGCCCTGACTGTTCTTGGTGATGGACTCTAGCCTGGAATTGTGAGCCAAATAAACTCTTTCCTTTTCTAGGCTGCTCTTGTCCTGGTGTTTTACTACTGGAGCAGAAAACAGACTAGCGTTCCTTCCCTGCTTGACATCCTGGGTTCAATTCCCTGTACTATGATGAAGCACAATAAAATAAACCCATTCATCAGACAGTGGGGAAGAAGGCCCTGTGCTGAATTTAATAATGATGATCGCTGTCAAGCTGCCCTGGGATGGAGGAAGCATGGCGTGTCTAGTTCCTTCCTCCTTCACTTCCAGGGCTTAGTGTTAGACTGTGGCAAAAATGGCCCCTAGGAGGCTCTATGGAACAGCAAGAGGCTTTTCAGGCTGGCTGTCCTACTATGTGCAGGGTCCCTGAAGATTCTCTTCTTTGATGTCAATGGAGATCCATTGTATCAGTGGAGACAAAACGGGCATTTCCCATCTGATGTCTAGAGATGTGAGAGAAATATGGGAGAATCCGGGCTTTGTAGTGGGTTTCGGAGGCAGTGAGCCTGATGTCATGGTGGCTTTTGGCAGGTGGACTATAATGCAAGTGCCTGGCTGACCAAGAACATGGACCCACTAAATGACAATGTGACTTCACTCCTCAATGCCTCATCCGACAAGTTTGTGGCCGACCTGTGGAAGGATGGTAAGCCTTTCCCTTCCTGTCCTGGAGGCAGGTTGGAGCTAGAAGGTTGAATACCTCAGACCTACTGCCCTGGGTTCTACATCTGCCCCAGACTGGGAGGCCCCATGTGGGGACTGGGAGAGGATCAAGCTGTCACATGCTATCACATTGAAACAGCTTTGTTCACACAACACACAGTTCTCCCTTTATAGCCAGTAAGAGTTTATTCTAAGCCAAGTGTGAGTGACAAGTCTCAATGTGGAGATGGTTTCATGAGATTTTGATGTCTAGAACAAAATAAAGTTATAAATCAAGATAATCTTTTAAGGACTCTGGTGGGGACCAGATGGCATTCTTAGCTTTGGGGTCAGTGGAAATTGGCAGTCTGTTAAGACAGCTTCAAACTCTCTGTGATTGTCAGATTAATGTTAAGTCAGCCATGGATGTAGATGATAAATGGCCATTTAGGGGCTAAAAAAAAACCAAGATAATTTAATTCTGGGTCTGCAACTCTTCAGCTCCCCATAATTACCAATCTTACAGCCTTGGAGAATCTTTAACTTTTATCTGTCCCCTTTCCCCTGGAAAATTCAGTCCATAGCTTCTTAAATGAGGGACACTGGGCTCTTCCATCCTATTCCTGGATTCACATGAAGGTCTCAAGTGTCAGGACCCAGGTTAACTAGGCATGATGAAGCAGTCACCATGATGAAGTCAGGACTTGAGTCTTGTCTCTGCAACATATGAGCTGTGACTTAGGACATGTTGCCTAACTGTAAAGCTTGGATGTCCTCATTGGTAAACGGGTTGCTTGCCATAGGAGCTGCATGAGGTTAATTCTCACCAGTGGTGTGCAGCCTTGCACCAGGGTCCCCCTCTTAAAGCCCAGGCTGCTGCTGGAGCTTGGACACATAGGAAGCTCTGGCTTTATCCAATGCTGCATCAACTGGCCATGATGGCAGCACCTGCTGGGCCTGTGGGTACTCTCATTCCATTCTAAAGAAGAAACAGGAACGCTATGGCTGTGTGGCAGAGCACCTGCCCAAAGCAAAAGTTCCTCTGTGGGAATAATATTACCCACTAATGCTTGGTCTATTGAGCACTTACCAGTCTGCTCAGCTCCTCCTCAGCAATTGCTGTGTCTTCTATCAAGAATGTTCATTCATTGAATACCTATATATTTGTGGAAAGGTGGATACCTATGGGATCACTCCTTTGTTTTTGTATCTGATCAAAGATCAGTTTCTCAGACAGATACTCCCCATCACTCTCTCAGGAAGGTTACCCCCTTTTCCATCTTGTTCTCCTCTCCCCCTTTCTCTCCTCTTCTCACTCCTGCCCTCTCTCTCACCCTCTATTCTTGATTTTTTCTAAGTACACCTCACCACCTGGTATAGTATACTTCATTGCCCACCTCCTTCTGTTAGAGATGGGTAACCTGTGAGATGAGGTGGGCAGGGCCTTTGGTGTGTGCTTAGAGCCCATACATGGTCAGTTCTCAGCAAATCCCCAAGGACAGATAAAGTACTGAAGGCTGCTATGCAGCTGAGGGCTTTCAATGCCTTGTGGCCACATTCCATCTGTAGGAGTTGGCTGCTGCTATTGCTGCCTGCCATAGTTGAGAAGGGAAGCTGAAACACAGCACAGTGCCAAGGCCAGGCTACCCAGTGAGTTAGTACCAAGAATGAAGCTGACTCCTTTGGTTTCTGTAACCAAACAGAGGACATTGGTTCATCTTGCCACTCAGGTGCTCTCAAGGACGCCCAAATTGACACTGCCTAGAGGCCCTTACCCCAGCTACTAACCATCAGAGAGGAAGATGGAGATGGTCCCCTAGGTGGGGCCAGGAGTCTCCCATAGAGAGACCTGCACAAACACCTCCCTTGACCACCATCTCCACACTTTGGTCCTCTGTCTTGTGGCAGAGGTACGGGACCCCTGAAGGGGCCAGAGCCTAATGTCACCCTCCATGTACCCCACAGTGGATCGAATTGTGGGGCTGGATCAGATGGCCAAGATGACTGAGAGCTCACTACCCAGTGCCTCTAAGACCAAGAAGGGCATGTTCCGCACTGTGGGCCAGCTCTACAAGGAACAGCTGGGGAAGCTGATGACTACATTGCGTAACACCACGCCTAACTTTGTGCGCTGCATCATCCCTAACCATGAAAAGAGGGTGAGGTATCCCCCAGTGTGGAGTTCTTGCCCACGGGAGGGATAGTGCTAGAGGGCTGCAGAGAGGAACTAACAAGGTGGAGGGGCGGGAAGAGAGGTCTGATCTTGGTTCCTGCCCTGAGCATCCTCAAGAAAGGCCTGCATCTACATAAGTGGAGAGTTGTCTGGATTTGGAACCTAAAAGCAATGGAGATCAAGGAAGGGAGGGAGGAAGGGAGGGAGGAATTAAAGAAGGAAGGGAATCTTTCCAGAGACTGTTCAGCTAGGTAGTGGCATGGGGTGTGAGGCCACCGATCCTTCCATTTTTTCAAGTAAGTGCTTGCCAAGCTGCTGTTTGTGGCTGACAGTTAGAATACAGTGTTGGAGAAATTACTGGGGACACATTTGCTTATCACAAGGGTAAGGGGATTGCTACAGCATCTAGTAGAAAGGGGCTAGGGAGGCTGCTTGACATCTCATCCTGTGCCCCATTGTTCCCACAACAGAGAATGAGTGGGTTCAAAATGTCATTGATGCTGAGGTTGTGGGAGACCACAGGAACCTTGTGGCTAGAACCACAATGGTAACTAGGAAAACAGCAAAAAGCTGGAGTTACTACCTCTGCAAGAACTTTAAGGATGGGGAGATGGGCTGGGGAGATGGCTCGATGGGTAAAAGCTCTTGCTGTCAAGGATAACGACCTGAATTGCATCCTTGAGACCCACATAACAGAAGGAAAACACTGACTGCTTCAGGGCACTCTAACCTCAGCGCATGCACTGTGGCACACTTGTGCCCACACCTAACCCTCATACACACATATACACCATAAAAAATGAATGTCATTTTAAAAGAAATGGGTAGGCATCAATGGGTATGCACTTGTTAGTGCATAGTGGGGTATGAGTGTGTTTGGAGGCATTTTAGGCCAAGGGCTTGGGGTAAGAAAATGCATAGAGGTGAGAAATTAAGAGTCTAGACAAGAAAACTGTAGCTAGGTCATTTTGTATGGTTTTTGTTTTGTGTGCATGTGTGTGTTCATGCCTATGGGTATAGGGTGTATATACATAGTATACTATAGCGGTCAGAGACAACTCTGGTATCAGTCCTTAGGCATCGCCCACTTGTGTGTGGGACAGCTTTCTCTCTAGCCTGAAGCTTCACCACTTAGGACAGTTCAGCTGGTTTATGAGCTTTTCAGAATCCTCATGTCTCTGCCTCCCTTCCTATAGTCCTAAACTTATAAGTACATGACATTATGCTCAGCTTTTTACATGGGTCCTGAACTCAGCGTCTCATGCTCACAAGGCAGGCACTGTACGGAGTGTGTCACCCTCCAGCTCCCTTGTTTCTATGTGACGGTGTGAGGTATGGATGGGACAGGACTAGATTATAGAGCCCTTTCGTGATGGCACCCTGACTGTAGGAAGCCACTGAGGGAGATTAAGCACTAGGTCATGATTAAAATTATTCCTTAGACCAAATGAGGAGCTAGAAGGGGCAGCAGGACTGAGGTGGTGGTGGGGGACCAAATCGAAAGCTGCTGCGCTTGTCTGGGTAGAAGAGACAGACAATGGCATAAAAAAGACTGGGGGAAATGGGCCAACCATTTAAAGTGCTTGCCACACCAATAGGACTTGGAACCACAGAAACCCACATAAATACTAGGTGGCTATGGTGGCCTGCTTGTAACTTTAATCTCAGAAGACAGAGGCAGGGAATCCCCAGAACAGTTCAGCTAAGAGACTGGTGACTTTGAGTGGATGAATGAGTCAATGAATATGATGGAAGAGTGATTGAGAATGATTTCTAACACCAACTTTGGGCCTGCAAACATAAACGCATACGTATGAATACACACACTTCACACACACACACACACACACACACACACACACACACACCCAGGCATATATGCACATCTCACATCTCACATACACACACCACACACTGCACACATATACACACATCACATACATAACATTCATATGCATACAAGGATGGTGAGGGGAAAACAGCTCCAGTTTCTAGCCAGGGGTGCTACACCACCAGGCACAATGGGGATTATGGGTCAAATAGTGCCAAAAAAAAAAAAAAAAAAAGTATAGAAACCCAGAGATGGCAACAGCAGACATTGCCCCTCAGCTAAACCCTGTGAAGACCTCACAGACTGCCAGGTATGTTTTCTAGCCCCGAGGTCTGGGGCTTGCTGCTAGTGGTCACTGGCCTCTTCCACTTCCACAGTCTGGAAAGTTGGATGCATTTCTGGTGCTAGAGCAGCTGCGGTGCAATGGTGTGTTGGAAGGCATCCGCATCTGCCGTCAGGGCTTCCCCAACAGGATTGTCTTCCAGGAATTCCGGCAACGGTGAGCCTTCTGGGATTGGTGGGGCAGTGGGGAGAGAGTCCTGGAAAAAGCATGGATGATGGAGATGTATTGAGTGACTTCTGTCCTGTGTTTTAAGCTATGAGATCCTGGCAGCAAACGCCATCCCCAAAGGATTCATGGATGGAAAGCAAGCTTGCATTCTCATGGTGAGCTTAATCCTGGACCCTTCCAGACATCAAATTGTGACACCTCCTGGCTCTGGGTCTTATTTTCAGTTGCCAGTCTGGGTAGTATGGTCCTTAAATATATGTCACCACTGAACAAATGGTACAGTAGAAAATGGCAACTCTCCTCTTCCCTCCTCCTCAGATCAAAGCCCTTGAACTCGACCCCAACCTGTACAGGATTGGGCAGAGCAAAATCTTCTTCCGTACGGGAGTCCTGGCCCACCTAGAAGAGGAACGAGACCTGAAGATTACTGATGTCATCATGGCCTTCCAGGCCATGTGTCGTGGCTACCTGGCCAGAAAGTAAACTCAGTTTCCTGTATCGTAAAACTTCCCCAAATTCATAGTGGAAACACCAAGTCCAGAGAAGGGGATTCCCAGACCTTCCCAGCCCTGTATTGGGATTACCTGATTCCAAGAAGCCATTTATTTTAAGACATGTTCTTAAGCAACAGCTTCTATCTGAGAGGAACTGAAAAGTGTGTGCTGATTTTAGATGCAGGACAGGCAGAATGACAGCCAACGGGCTGGAGAGTTTTAGACCTGGGTTTTTCCTCCCAATTCCTCAGTTTATGTGCTCATATTTCTCCTGAGTGTAATCATTGCCACCTCATGAAACTGTTCTGGAGCAGTTAATGTAGTGATGCACAGGGAGGCTGAGACGTGTGGCTGGTTTTCATTTCAGAAGTCTTAGACTGTGATAACGTATCAGAGGAAAGATTATTCACCTGTATCTCTAGCCCCATGTTCAAATAAGATTTATAAGGTAGGACCTTAGAAGTTGTAATGCTTTATCTGTTCTGCTTGGTGTCTAGGAGAAGACTCAGGTTCCTCAAGGAAAGTCACCCCTGCAGGGCATGGTGGCACACACCTTTAACCCCAGCACTTAGGAAGCAGAGGCGGGAGGATCTCTGATCTGCAGAGCTAGTTCCAGGACAGTCAGGGCAATACAGAGAAACCCTGTCTCAAACCCTGCCCCAAAAGAAAGGAAAGAAGGAAGGAAGAGAGGGAGGGAGGGAGGGAGGGAAGAAGGGAGGAAGGGAGGAAGGGAGGAAGGGAGGAAGGAAGGAAGGAAGGAAGGAAGGAAGGAAGGAAGGAAGGAAGGAAGGAAGGAGGAAAGCCATCCCAGAGAGATCTTCCTGGTACTGAAGCCTGAAGTGTGTGCCATCATCAATCATAGTCCACACCACATCTGCAGAGCCCTGATTGAGTCAGAAAGACTCAATATAGCGAAGTCCAGATATTGGGGAATCCTTAGCACAACAGTCCTAATTTGTTAGATGTTATATTAAATTATCTCTTGCCATCATTCCTTTTCTCAAAATAATTGGTACTCTTAATAATAATTGCTATTCTTAAATGTACCCACAGCCAACATGGCAGAATGGGCTTGTAGTCACCATTCCATAGTTTTTCAAACCCAGAAGATCTAAAGAAATACAATGCTGATTTGGTATTAATGATTGGGAAATACTACTAAGGAATAAATAAGTCTGTCAGAACTCAATTGACACAACTAGGGGTGTGAAGGACCCTTGTAGAAACACAGAATAGAATTTTCTCTTAAATATCATTTATAGCTTTGATTCTGAGCTATTTGTGAGCCTAGAGTTTCCTTTGCCCGCTGAGAACGGCTCTGGGAGCCAGCCTAAGTAGCTTGACCAGATAACGTTCTATTCCTCAGAAAGATTTGGCTGGAGTGAATAGAAGTCCTACACAGAGAATGATGCCATGAACCATGAGGGAAGCACCTCACAAATCCCTACCCCACTCTCCCCAGGGCCTTCACCAAGAGGCAGCAACAGTTAACAGCCATGAAGGTGATCCAGAGGAATTGTGCCGCCTACCTCAAGCTCCGCAACTGGCAGTGGTGGAGGCTCTTCACGAAAGTGAGTGATCAGCTCTACACCTTCCCAGAAGTCATCTGACCTCCTTTAGTTCCCCAGCCCTGAGCCCTACTGGGCTCTCTAGATGTGGGAATGGGAGGTGGTCCATGGAAGCAGAGGCCTGAAGTCAGAACTTACTTGTAGGCCTGCAAAGGTCCTCCCCTTTGGCTTGGGGGTTACAACCATGACCTTAAGGCAAATCAAGGTGTCTGTCACCTCAAGAATCCATCTTACTGCACTTGTGTAACAAACCCACTCTCTAGATAGCCTCGAATGACCCCACTTCTTCCTTCTGTTTCTGTACCCCATTGTTTCAAGATGTAAACGGAGTCTGTGGTGTGGTGCCTTGTAGGGTTGGTGCTTTCACTTAGCATGAAGCAGGAAGCTCCCACTTGTTGCTTGAATTTGTAGATCATATTATTCCTTGCAGCTTGCAGGGCCTTTGGGTACCACTGGCATCTACCACAAAGCCATGTTAACTGACTATAAACTTATAGATTCCCCTTATATACCCTTGAGTGTGTAAATTCTTCCCCCCAAGAAAGTACGTATTGAATACCTGTTGTATGCCAGGTATGTACTAGTTGGTATCATGATCTGTGGCTTCATGAGTATGACAGCTAACTGGAGAGGCAGATGATAACAAACAGTCCCAGAAACAGATAATGGCTAATCCTGCTAACTGTGAAGGCAACCATGGGGTTCATTGGCAGAGGCGCCGGGTGCCAGGCAAGCTGGAGAAGGAGCCTGACAGGAAGCTGCTCTCTGAAAATGTTCCCAAGAACCCACATTCCAAGGAACTGTCCTGAGGAGACCATCTTTCATAAAGAAAAGCAGGGGTGTAGGGCATCTTCCACAGCCTCTTTGACAGTGACAGCATTTCCAAAGCAGACTTATTGGTTTGGTTCACCTGTTGATGGGGATGGTGGTGGGGAATCAACTAGTATAAGCAATGCCTGTACAGAACCGAGGTTGCAAAGACTGATGAAACAGTGAGTGATGAGAACATAACACAAATGAGGACCAGATTAGATGAGAACAGAATGTAAAGCTAAGTACTCTGTTTAATACTTGCCTTTGTTCTCCTCTTTTGAGACAGGGTCTCTGTGTAGCTCTAGAACTTTTTTAATGTAAACCAGGCTAACCTTAAACCCAGAGAGATCCCCCTGCCTCTGCCTCCCCAGTGCTGGGGTTAGAGGTATGTGCCACCATGGCCAACCTTCAACACTATTTTTTTAAACAGGGAAAAATAGACTGGAAAGAAAGTTGTGATGGTGACTATGACAGGGTAACAGTAATGGAGGAGTTATTTTCTTTTTTCCTTACAAACCACCTCCCATTCTGTTGGTTCTTTCTCCTTTCACTTCATGCTAATAAATTGATCTAATAAGAGGCCCATGAACTCAAGGTGTATCTCAGTGGTAAAGCACACAGCCCTGAGTTCAATCCCCAGCACTGCAAAAATCAATCAATCAATCAATCAATCAATCAATCACAACAAAACACCTTTGCCATGCTAATAGTTTAGGCTCAGCAATTCTGTCTTGTGGAAGAGGGTTCTAGAAATTGTTCTAGAATGTAAACAATATATCTTGCCTCTACCTACTGATGCCAGTAGAATCCTCCATGCCTGTTTCAACTGCTAATTATGTCCCTGACATCACCAATGTCATCTACATGGGTGTTGGTAGAATTAATCTGTAGCTGAGAAGCAATTTTATATTTGATGAAAATGGCTCCCTTTGGCCAAAACCACTAATGATGGCTATGTAAATGTATGCAGGTCAAGCCATTGCTCCAGGTGACACGGCAGGAGGAGGAGATGCAGGCCAAAGAGGAGGAGATGCAGAAGATCAAGGAGCGGCAGCAGAAGGCAGAGACTGAGCTGAAGGAGCTCGAGCAGAAGCATACCCAGGTATAAAAAAGTGTGCAGTGGGCTGTGGGGACAGCACATCCAAGGGCTCAGCCTACAGTCAAACATGGGTCATCTCATGGCCACCTCCTCATCCTGCATCCTAATCCTGCATGCAGCTGGCCGAGGAGAAGACTCTGCTGCAGGAGCAGCTGCAGGCAGAGACAGAGCTGTATGCTGAGGCTGAGGAGATGCGGGTTCGGCTGGCAGCTAAGAAGCAGGAACTGGAAGAGATCCTACATGAGATGGAGGCCCGCTTGGAGGAAGAAGAGGACCGGGGCCAGCAACTGCAGGCTGAGAGGAAGAAGATGGCGCAGCAGATGCTGGTAAGACATTTCAGGGGCAGCTTATGGCAGAAATAGATCCAATAGACCCTCAGTGAAGGCATCTGATGGTACATGGCCCTGGTGCTAGAAGATGGTGACACTAAGGCACAGAGAACAATGGCCATCAGCCCAATGCCACAGAGCTAGGGCAGGGACTGAACACAAGACTCCAGAGCCTGCTCAGTCTCCTGCCTTGTCTTCTGTATGCTGACCCACTTCCTGTTAGCAGCTTGGTGTAAAGGGTAATTATGTCAGCTATTACCCTGTAACAAAACAGCCTATACATAGCAGCTACAAATAGTTCATATTTATCTTAGAGGTCAGTACTTAGGGAAGGGCTTAGTCGAATGATTCTGGCTTATGGCCACCCATGAAGTTAGCAATCAAGATCCCAACCAGGGCCAGTCGTTTGAAGGCTCAAACCGGCTAGAAGATCAATTTCTTTGTGGTTTATTCATGTGGTTGTTAGGAGGAGGTGTCAGTTTCTCCGCCACTTCATGCAGCTGCTTGGCCTTCTTCCTGTCATGGCTGTAAAATGCCCCCAGAAGGAGAGAGGAAGCCACAATGACTTCCATTGCCCAGGCCTCTGAGGTTACAATCTATTCCTTCCTTCCGATTGTGTTGGGAATTCTTAGTCCCCCACACATTCATGAGGTCTAATTTCCTGCCTCTGGAAGGAATGAGCATCAGAGAAGGTCTAGAGTGTGGTACCCACTCCCCTGTAAACACATCACTGACCCTGAGCAAAGCAGAGCATCCGCCTTCCTTCTGATATGGACAGCAGTGTGTGGGGCACCCTCATCCCAGCCTCCACACTGGCTAACCCCAAATCTCCTCTAGTGACTTTGTTCCAGCAAGGCTGTGATCCTTGTCTCTCCCCCAAACAAGGACCTGGAGGAGCAGCTGGAGGAAGAGGAGGCTGCAAGACAGAAACTACAGCTTGAGAAGGTCACAGCTGAGGCCAAGATCAAGAAACTGGAAGATGACATCTTGGTCATGGATGATCAGAACAACAAGCTTTCAAAAGTGAGTTAGATGTGCCAGGCTTGTCTGGAACACCTGTCTAGCATTAATGGCAGAAGCACCCTGTGAGAATGGGGATAAGCAGTCACTTCAGTTAGTAATCCCAAGCTAGTTGACTCCATTAATTCAAACTGGGCATCCTGGGCTCCCTGTGGGCTGGGCTCTGTGTGGATCAGAACACTCGTGGAACAGTGGGTCTCACACTCCAGTGAGACAGATGTGACTTGCCATTACCATTGTGATCAGGCTCTGAAGATGCACACCCTGCTAGGAGTAGACCACCAGGGGGTGAAGGAAGATCTCCAGGGAGACTTTCTGGAGGGGCAGCCTGAATGTAGATGGAAGAACAGTTGGGAATGGAACACTGACCTGCTCTACAGAGGTTCTGAGGCAGAGACAAGCTGTCCTGTGGCAGAGATGGGAAGTCCCTTATCTGAACACAAGTGGCGTAAGACAAGAAATGGGCAGCCTGAGAAGTTCATAAAGAACTTCTACCATCTGGAACTAACTCCTGGTGCCTGTGATTAGGAAGGGACTTTTCTTTAAACTGTTCATATAGAAACTGCTGGAAGTAAAACAGACCATGGATGGAAAAATCAAAAACCACTGCAATGATTGTTTCCCCCTTAACCCCAAAGGAACGAAAACTCCTCGAAGAGAGGGTCAGCGACTTGACAACCAATCTAGCAGAAGAGGAAGAAAAGGCTAAAAACCTCACAAAGCTGAAGAGCAAGCATGAGTCCATGATCTCAGAACTGGAGGGTGAGCAAGGAAATGGGTGGAGCCAGAAACCATGTTAAATGAAATAAATTAGGCTCAAAGACAAATCTGATTTTAACATTTTGTTTCATATATTTTTATTATTTTCCATTTTTAAAAATGCATTTATTATTTGAGTGTACATGTGCATGTGGTGTGTGTGTAGTGTATTGTGTGTTTAGCTGTACGTGTATGGTGTCAGTATATGTAGTGTGGTGCGTGTGTATGTGGAATGTAGTCATGAATGTCACAGCATGCACATGGAAGTCACAGATGATTTTGTAGAGTTGGTTCTTTCCTTCTACTGTGCAGCTTCTGGGGGCTGAATGTAGATTGTTAAGCTTGGCTGTGAGTCCCTTTACCACAGAGTCATCCTGTTACACCTATTTTTCTTTATTTTTAGAAATAGATCTCATGTAGCCTAGGCTAGCCTGAAACTTACTATGTAGCCAAAGCTAGCAGCGGACACTTCCCAAATGCTAGCATTACAGGTGTGCCACTGTGCTGAACTTATGCAATGCTGAGAATTGAACCCAAGGGCTTGTGCATGCAAGGCATGCACTATCAGCTGAGCTAAATCCCCAGCACAGAGTCTTGATCTAAATAGGTACACATGCAGAGGACATGAAAGCTGAAGAGGACCTATGTATGGGAAGGGCAGCTGGCTGAACCAAGAGAGGGAGATAGGGAGAGAAAAAGCACAATATCTTTGCTCTCATATGGAATCAGATTTTAAAAAAGAAAAACCATGAAAGCAGAAAGGGGAACTTTTTAAATAAAGAAAGGGTACCAGAGCCAGAGGGGAGGAGAGATGAGAGAGAGAGTAACTGAGACAAACACGAGCAAAGTCCCTTCATGTGCATCTTATGAAAGTGTCCTCACAAAATCCAATGTTCTACATGGAAACTTTAAAAACTAATACACAGGGACTGGAGTGATGGCCTCGTAGTTAAGAACACTTTCTGCTAAATCATGAGGACCAGAGTTTGGATCTCAGCACCCACAGTAGTAAGCTCACAAATGCTTATTACTCCAGCTACACAAGTTTTCTTCTGCCCTCCAAAGGCCCCACACACATGTGCATACACACTCACATAGATACTCACACGTGAACATGGACACACACACATACACCCACACACAGATACTCACGCATGGGCACGCACACTCATACAGACACACACATAGATAAAATAAATATTTTTTTTTAAAAAAAAACTAATAAACCAGAAAAACCAGAAAGGAACTTTTAGAAGGCAGATTATCCTGGGAAGGAGACTGCCTGGGCTCCGCACTGTGTGCAGCAGCCCTGATGGGAAGGGTGCTTTTCCCAGGCTTGATATTCATTCCCTCTGCTAGAGAAGGACCTAGGGCTGAATGTACAGTGTCCACAGCCCAGGCAGAAAGCCATAGGCCTCTTCCTGGTGTGTTCCTGTCTCCCTGCTGAGATAGCCCTGGCTCTTTTTCAGTGAGGCTGAAGAAAGAGGAAAAGAGCCGACAGGAGCTGGAGAAACTAAAGAGGAAACTGGAGGGTGAGGCCAGTGACTTCCACGAGCAAATCGCTGACCTGCAGGCACAGATTGCAGAGCTCAAGATGCAGCTGGCAAAGAAAGAGGAGGAGCTGCAAGCAGCCCTGGCCAGGTGTGGTGCGTGCGTGCGTGCGTGCGTGCGTGCGTGCGTGCGTGCGTGCGTGCGTGCGTGCATGTATGTGTGTGTCCATATCCGTGTCCAGGGGCCCTCTGCTCTTTGAGGAGGCCACAGGTCCTTGAGATAGATGTTGCTTCTCAGACCAAGTTTCCTGCAAGCCTTCCCAACTATGCTCTCACTCCTAAACCTCGATGTGACTTCTCTTCCCTCTAAATTCATCCTCTCTTCAGCCTCCCTGTTCCAATGGGATTGCAGCATCTGAGTTACGCAGAATTTGTCATCTTAATGCCAGTTCTGAGCTTCCAGTTACCCACTGAGTCCATATCTGTCGGTATCCTAAACACCACACATATAGACTTGAGTGGCTTTCCTCCTCCCCATCGTACTCTCTGTGCATGCAGGCTTCTTCCCTAGCTTCTGGCCATACTTCTAAGTCACCTGTCACTCCTACTCCCTCTGTTCTTCCTTTTTCCTGGCATTCGGCTGGCCTCAAGGTGCAGATATGGCAGCCGCAAATGACGACTACCAACCTGCTTGTTGTGTGCTCAGATCATTCCCAGAAGCACCCTCGGACACCCAACCATTGTGCCACTCTTACACTCACTTCTCTAGCGGAGTTGAGGAGGTACCTGCCCTCATTGCTTATAAGAGGCAAAGCTGGGGCTCAAACCCAGGGCTTTCTGATTAGTCTTCTGTCTCATCTCTCTTTTCTAAATTGGAGTGCATGGCAGATGGGTACCTAATGGAAAATGTTGCTCCAGTGCATTAGTCTGTGCTGAAACAGTAGCTGGGTTACCCAGAAAGAGCCTGATCTCTCTGGCAGGCACTGGGCTGTAAGCACAACATCAGAGCCTGTCCCTCATCCTCGGCCTTCCCATTCATCATAGTCAAGTTGGATAGCAAAGCTGAATGTGATGGTATATGCATATAATCCCAGCACTCAGGAGGCCGAGGCAGGAGGACCACCCTTTTATGGACAGCCTGGGTTCCATAAGCAAGAGTCTGTCTTAGAAAGAAATTAGTTCCACCATGCACCAGCGTTCAGGGCTAGGACCTAGAAAGGGATCAGTGATAAGCATGAGAATAGATTTATTGATGGAGGATGTAAAGTACAAGAGGACCCTTTCATGGGGATTTATCCTATTCACTGCAGGATCAGGGCCTAAACAATACTCAGGATGTTGGGGGACTCAGAGGGAGGCTGGCTCCTACTAGAAGAGCTAAGAATCACCAAGTTGATTGACCACTTTTCACTGTGGGATTCAGGTGACTAATTCCATCCATTGAAGGAAATAGACCCATGTGATTGACAATCATGGTTTTCCTGGTGCTTTCTTTAAGCTGAGTCTCCTACACTTTGGGACACAGGATCCAGTCCCAGGGCAGTTTTTGGTGGCATTGGATAGCTTTGCTTTATGGGGGTCTTAATCTGGGTGCTCTATCCTGGGCAGGCTCGACGAAGAGATCTCCCAGAAAAACAATGCCTTAAAGAAGATCCGAGAGCTGGAGGGCCATGTCTCAGACCTACAGGAGGATCTGGACTCAGAGCGGGCTGCCAGGAACAAGGCTGAGAAGCAGAAGCGAGACCTGGGGGAGGAGCTGGAGGCCCTGAAGACAGAGCTGGAGGATACACTGGACAGCACGGCCACACAACAGGAGCTCAGGTACAGGGGCTAGGCACCAGGGGAAGCTGACTCCAAGCATATTTGAAATTACTGACTTTCCTGGTTGTGTCTAGAACATGAGTATGTTTAGTTTTATTTGCAAGATAGCAGTAGTACAGAATTCAAGAACAACTTAAAAATGATAGAACAGATGTCAAAAAGGAAAATTCCCTCCAATTCCACCCATAGTTAGGGTTTGTAAGTAATTTCTTCCTCTGTATGTGTGCATGTGTATATGTTTTATGACAAATTTTAAAAATAGCATCATTGTTCTCCAAATTAAGATTCACTACAACAGAGACAAACAACCATATTCCAGATAATTTGCTATCTCTGGTGAACATTTACTCATTTAATGAGCATATAAGCCTTTTGAGCATAACCTATGGTAGGCATCTCTCTTAACCACAACCCAGCATTCCCCACACTTTGGGCTTTATATGTGTACTAAAGACACAGAAAAACCCCAGAGCAATGGCTAAAAGCTCCAAGTCCAGTTGGCTTCATGTCATGGCTCTGTTCCAGGGTGGTTGGGATCCCATGCCTAAGCTGCTACTCCCTTAATCTGCAAACGACATCACTGCTTTGTAGGTTGCTCTGAGGATGAGATGCTATGTATGGAATAACAGGTCCAGCTAGGCTTGGTGGCTCATGCTTGCCATCTTAGCACTCAGAAGTGGAGGCAGGAGGATTGTGAATTTGAGACCACCCTGGGCTATGTAGTGAGTAAAATCCTCCTTCAAGAAAAAAAAAATCTTAGCTCAGGGCCTGGCATATGGTAGGCACATAGTAAGTGCAGGAAAAATCCAAGCAGTGTTAATATTTGAGGGATATCTTTAGACCACAGACACACTCTTACTTATATTTTCTATGCTAGTTTGCCAGCCTTGACAATATGCTCCCTGTTTCATACCTGATACAATACTGCAGGGTTAGAGAGGTAGGCGAGTCACTCTGGCTCACACAGCTCTGGGTACTAGGAGAACTCTTGTCCCCCTGCACAGTACTATCACAGGCAAACCTGTCTCTGACCTGAGTGTCAGCCACTGTGTTCTTTTCCCCTAGAGCCAAGAGGGAACAGGAGGTGACAGTGCTGAAGAAGGCCTTGGATGAGGAGACACGGTCCCATGAGGCCCAGGTCCAGGAGATGAGGCAGAAGCATACACAGGCCGTGGAGGAGCTCACGGAGCAGCTGGAGCAGTTCAAAAGGGTGTGTGTGCTGGAAACACCTGGACACCATGTCATGGAAGTGACTTCACCCATTGTTGTCTACAACTTTGGCACTGGAAATGCTTCTAAAACCCAGAACTTTCTGTGCCTTACAATTGAAAAGCCCTGCCCCAGACCTGGTGAGATGGGTCATAATCAGAATGCAGGTGTACCATAGTACACCTTCATCTTCAGGATGTAGGGACATTGTCTATGAAAAGGAGGCAAATCACGTTCAGTCTGAGTTCATTCCCCAAGGTGTTTCTTTATGTACAGATACAAATATCCTACAACCTAAAAAGCTATGAGATTCATGCCTCTCAGGTTTTGAGAAATTATGTAGCCCAGATATGTTGTGAGGAGTCTGAAGCTGGGTGGTTTGTTTGCCTGGACTCCAGGAACTACGTGATTTTCTCTTCTTCCACCCTCCTCACCAGCTGAAGTTTCCCTCCTGTTTTAACCCAAGCATGTTTTTATCCTTAGGTGACCCACAGTGTGTACAGGAGCTGGATAGGTAAAATAACTTGATCACAGAGATAGCATAGAAATTAGACAATAAAGGTGAAAGATAATAGGGAATGGTGACAATCAGAGCCAAATGGAGTGAGACTGTCCACTAACCGCAGCCACTGCCTAGATTGGCTGGGTTTTGCCTGTTCTTTGGGAGTCAGAATTATTGAAATATGCAAACAGATATCTCTCTCTCTCTCTCTCTCTCTCTCTCTCTCTCTCTCTCTCTCTCTCTCTCTCCACACACACACACACACACACACACACACACACACACACACTTTTCTTACTTTTAGATAGGATCTTATTCTGTAGCCTAGGCCATCTTGGAACTCATGATAATCTCCTGCTTCAGCTAGAGTGCTGGGATTATAGTTTCAAGACAGGGTTTCTTTGTGTAGCCCTGACTGTCCTCAAACTCTCTCTATAGAGCAGGCTGGCTTTGAACTCACAGAGATCCACCTGCCTCTGCCTTCCAAGTACTAGGATTAAAGGCACACACCACCACCACCCAGTTTAAACTCACAAATTTTAAGTGTACCTTTCAATTTATTTAGACAAATGTAGCCACCTGAGTAAAGAACACCATAGTCATGAGACAGAACATGAAGTTTAAAAAAAAAAAAAAAAGACATGGAAATTCTCCTGAGATGTGTCCTAAAATTTGGTAACCCATACAGAACAGACCTCAGGGACACGGAAGCAGGTTGATGGGGCTTCTGGATATGTTCAGTTCAATTCCCGAGTTAAGAAACTGGCATCTAAGGAGTTCTGCAGTTCTATGCTCCCTTTGTCGCTTGCCTCGGATGAGATGGACTAGAGGGAGGTGCAGGGAGAGGAAGAGACTAGCCACCTCCCTCTGCTTCCCTCGGCAGGCCAAGGCAAACTTGGACAAAAGCAAGCAGACGCTGGAGAAGGAGAACGCGGACCTGGCCGGGGAGCTGCGTGTCCTGGGCCAGGCAAAGCAGGAGGTGGAACACAAGAAGAAGAAGCTGGAGGTGCAGTTGCAGGACCTGCAGTCCAAGTGCAGTGATGGAGAACGTGCCCGGGCTGAGCTCAGTGACAAGGTTCACAAGCTACAGGTGAGGATGGCATCCCCCGGCTGCTGCTCTACTGCAAGAGACCTCTGCTCAGCCTCCCAGGTTGTTCCTTTGGCTACCAGCAAGTTAGTTTTCTCAAGAGACATTCTTGCAATCTCTTGTGTGACTTCTTCTTGTCAAAATCTCATTTATACACTTAATGAACTGAGCACCTACTGGATGCCAGGCACTATGCTTAGTCCTGAGATAAGAAAGCAAGACTGTCTCTGTGCCATCTGAACTCCAGCCTTGTGGGGTGGGAGAGGTGGCCACAAACACAGAAAGAAAATCCGGAAGACACACACAATACTGCAAGGGCTAACACAAGGTAGCCTGGGTCAGCAAAGGCTGCCCTTGGGAGGACTAACTCAGATGCACATGTTTTCAAGCAGAGGCAGTAATGTATGCAAAGATCTAGTAATAAATGTGAGATAATAATAAATGTTGGGAGAAGAAATGGTACAGAACAGGACCAGAGAAGGAAGTTGTGGCCAGATAGCAAAGGACCCCTGAGGCCCCAATGAGATGTATGCTGTGTTTATTCCAGTAACATAGGCAACTGAAGCTGATGAGTGATAGAACCTGTTTATCTTTGGTTTTAGATTCAGAGACACATTTGGACTAAGCTTCAGTTTCCAAAGAATGGCCCCAAGTTTGGTATTTACTGTGCTCACAAACTCAGGCTAGGGAGCAGGGAAACACCACAGGTTTGGTTCCTTGCAGTTGAGAACAGGGGTTCGCTACTCCAATACACAGTGACACTTAAGGCTTCATTATAAATGGGAGAAGTGAGGTGGGGGCTGTAGCTGTACACTCCAGGCACACCTGTGTGGAGCCATCAGGGCTGGTGTAGAATGTAGAGACGCAGGAAGGGGTTCTGCTCCATGCCCTTAGCATCCACCTCTTTGGTGATGGCCAAAAAGGTCATGAAAGAGCATCGAGAGGGGTTAGAGCAGGACCTACCTATCTGCAGCTCATCTCTGCCAGCCTTGCTGGGGATTTGGAACCCAGCAAGGTGAATCCTAACCGGGCCCAGTCAATACAATGGGGCTCTGATAGGTTCTTAGAACTGCAGAGTCTGGGGTCAGGATTCCCAACTTGTAGCTGATGGGTTCCAGAAGGAGCCACAGTTGTCCCTCACTTCCTGGGTATTTTCTGTCCCTGGGCACCACCTGTTGCTGGTGGTTTCTTTCCAGCCAGATTCAGTTGCTGCTTCCAGCTTCAAATAAACACATTAATCGGTTGGCCGGTGGCTAGGGCTTCTTATTGGCTAGCTCTGTCTTAATTATTAACCCATTTCTATTAATCTAAGCATTTTCACATGGTCTTATCTTACTGGAGAACTCCTGGTGTGTCCTTTCTTCCTGGTCCTTACGTGGTGACTCTTTTCATGTTCTTCCTTTGCCTACCTTTCCCAGAATTCTCATTTCCTCATCCTATTTATCTTCCCGTCTCATTGGCCAAACTGTTTTATTAATCAACCAATAAGAGAAATATATATACAGAAGGGCATTCCCCATCACCTAACCCCACCACATAGGTACATGACGTACTTTGAGTAAAAAAGGGCTTTTCTTGCTGACCTGTGATATGAATTTCAACTCACCAGTCTTTCATCCACCGCAGAATGAAGTGGAGAGTGTCACAGGCATGCTCAACGAGGCAGAGGGCAAGGCCATCAAACTGGCCAAGGATGTGTCATCCCTTGGGTCCCAGCTGCAGGACACTCAGGTGAGTATTCTACTACACCATCTGGGAGATCTGGAGTGCCTGCTTCCTTGGGGGCATCCCTGTGACCACCATGCATGCATTCCCTTGTAGGAGTTACTTCAAGAAGAAACCCGGCAGAAGCTCAATGTGTCCACCAAGCTTCGTCAATTGGAAGATGAGAGGAACAGCCTGCAGGATCAGCTGGATGAGGAGATGGAGGCCAAGCAAAACCTGGAGCGCCACGTCTCCACTCTAAACATTCAGGTGTGGACAGCATGCTGCTGCCCACCATACATCCTCACCTCTCTTCTGGGGCCCACAATGGGTCCTCTCCTTACCTCCAGGGTCTGCTATGATCCCTCTCCCCGGGTCCCCGCGGGTCCTCTCCTCTGTGCCTGTGTGGTTTGCTTGCTCACTAGCTCCCTCTGCTGTTGGATTTCCTCAGCGAGGAGGAAGAGGGCTCACTTCTCAGGGCCCAACTCTTGGCCATTCCAGCTCTCAGACTCTAAGAAGAAGTTGCAGGACTTCGCAAGCACCCTGGAGGCAATGGAGGAGGGGAAGAAGAGATTGCAGAAGGAGATGGAGGGTCTGGGCCAGCAGTATGAGGAAAAGGCCGCCGCCTATGACAAACTGGAGAAGACTAAGAACAGGCTTCAGCAGGAGCTAGATGACTTGGTCGTGGACTTGGACAACCAGCGACAACTGGTATCCAATCTGGAAAAGAAGCAGAAGAAATTTGACCAGGTATGGCTGGAGCTCACTGCCCTGTCCTTGAACATGGGGTGAGGTTAGTTTTGTATGGCACTGTGACTCTGAATCTCATCTGGACTATGCTGGAATCTTGTCTTATTTTAGGTGACCCTGACATATAAGGGCCACTAGATCAGGGCATGAACACATCAGAATGCTTAACATTGAGATTTTTCTAGACACAAACATAGCCTTAGGCTGGCAAAAGCCCTAATAAGATGAGGGTCATTTACTCATCCACTCAGTGAATACTCAGAAGCACTGCTGAGTGTTAATAGGTAATTCTAAGCGCCTGTTCTTTGGAGCACATCATTTATTTTCCACTTTTTTTGAGATGGTCTCCTGTTGGCCACGTTGGCCTTGAACTCATTATGTAACTATAATGACTTTGACTTTCCGAACTTGTAGTCCTCCTGCCTCCACCTTGGAAGCACTGGTCATTGGTCTGCCATACTCAGTTTTATGCATACTGGGGACTAACCCTAGGGCTTCCTAAATGGTAGGCAAGCATTCTGTCAACTGAGGCACAGCCCCTTCCCTCAAAGTGTATACTATTTGATACCACCTTCTCCAAATGCCTCATTATGTGAAATTTAAAACATTTGTGTAGTCACTGCCAGAACCATTAACATTGTGCTACATGCCTTTTGCCCTACTTTTGCAGGTTGGGTGAGGGGAGAGGATTTCACTATGTAGCCCTGGCTGGCCTGGAATGCACAATGTAGACCAGGCTGGCCTCAGACTCACAGAGATCTACCTGCTTCTGCCTTCAGGGTGCTGATATTAAAGGTGTGCACCATTATGCCTAGACATTTGTAGTAATGCCTAGTTATTTGTAGTAAAGATGAATCACAAAACCCAGCATATTTACTCTTTTGGGTGCATTTCTGTGGGCTACTCCTTTAGCATGTCACATACGGCCATACCACTCTGAATGCGCCCGATCTCATCTAAGAGATACTCCGGCTGATGAGACAGCTCAATGTGTAAAGCATTTGCTGCCAAGATTCACGACCTAAATTCAGCCCCTAAAATCAAATCTAGTTGGTGGAAGGACATACCAGCTTCTACAAATTGTCCTCCGGTTATCCTGTGGCACACACACACACACACACACACACACACACACACACACACACACACACACCCACACACACAGACAAATAAACAAATGTGAAAAACAAAACAAAAAAGACAAAAATAGTTTGCAGCCCCTCATGGTGGTACAGGCCTGAAATTCTGACTCTCAGGAAGATGAAATAGGAGGGTTACGAATTTAAGGTTAGCCTGGGCTAGGCTACACAGCAAGACTGTCTCAAAACACTAATATTAATTATTTTTATTTTGTATCTTTGAGGTGCATATAGTTCAGTGAATACATCCTTTAAGTGTGCAGTCATTCTGTCCTCTTAAATGCATCTGTTATGACCCAAACTCCTAATACTAGCTCCAATATGTTATCCATACTTATTAAACACGACTTTATATGTGACATAGGGTTATTCTAAAACTCAGGTCACAGCTTGTGCTGTGAGTCCAAGCGCTAGGGGTTCAGGAGCCACTGCCACCCCTGCCTGGCCTCCTCCTGGCGAACCCGTGCCTCCCTTCCCCAGCAGCCATTCTGCTCTGGACTATCATTTGTGCCCATGGTCTCATTATCCACTAGAGGGCCAGAAGTTGTTCTCACTGCCTTCCCGATGACACTCTGTGCTGTTAAGAGGTCCCTGCTGTTCATCTGTCTTTACTGAATTCTGCATGTGTGGGTTTAGGTGCCACAGTCTGTAACACGCTGCTCTCTCCTCCGTCAGATGAGAGTTGTGTTAGGTTGGAACAGTCATCTTTGACTTTTCTCCAAGCGTATCATAACCATACACCCCAGGATGGTACATGAGCTAACTTTGTAAGAGAGATACTTGTGAAAAGCGAAAGGTACTTGTGGTCATGCAACAAAAACATTATCCAGTGTTGCTTTGTCCTCAGTGGCAGGGTATGCTAACCCAATGGGCAGTTTGTTCTAGCAGTGAGAAAGTAAGGTTATCTTAACTGACTTCTGTGTGTATCTAAACTTCTTGCACTGGGCACATTCAATGTGACTGGCCATTTGCATTATCTGGGATTTAATGAGCTTCATGGATGCTGGGGATGCCTCTGAGCCTTGTGTTCTTTCAGTTGTTAGCTGAGGAGAAGAACATCTCTTCCAAGTACGCGGATGAGAGGGACCGGGCTGAAGCAGAGGCCAGGGAAAAGGAAACAAAGGCTTTGTCCCTAGCCCGGGCCCTCGAGGAGGCCCTGGAAGCCAAAGAGGAGCTGGAGAGGACCAACAAGATGCTCAAAGCTGAGATGGAAGACCTAGTCAGCTCCAAGGATGATGTGGGCAAGAATGTAAGTGGTGTTGAATCTTACCCACTGGTGCCTCAGTGATGTGCATCAGTGTGGTGTGGGCACAGGAGGCCGGGAAACAGCAGCTGGGGCTGAGCCATCAGGAGTCATGTCAGACCCTAGCAGCCTAGGCCATCACTCAAGCCTCATGAAGCCTCCATCCCATGTAACAGCCCTGCCCACTCTGCCTGCCAGGTGCATGAGCTCGAGAAGTCCAAGCGTGCCTTGGAGACCCAGATGGAAGAGATGAAAACCCAGCTGGAGGAGCTGGAGGATGAGCTGCAGGCCACTGAGGATGCCAAGTTGCGGCTGGAGGTCAACATGCAGGCCCTCAAGGGCCAGTTTGAACGAGATCTCCAGGCTCGAGATGAACAGAATGAGGAGAAGCGGAGGCAGTTACAGCGGCAGGTGAGCCAGCTGTGACTGGGGACATCTTCCACTGCCACTTTTTGCCGAGATTCAAGACCTAAATTGAGCCCCTAAAGCATACACGGTGGAAGTAGGGGGAACCGCCCCCCCCAGCAACATACACTGGATTGTTCTGAGTACCTGGGAGCTCGGGGAATAGGCAGGAGAGCCAGGGCTCTAAGGGCCTCCCATAACCCGTGCCTTTCTTTCTGGCCCAGCTGCATGAATATGAAACAGAGCTGGAAGATGAACGGAAGCAGAGGGCTCTGGCAGCGGCAGCCAAGAAGAAGCTGGAAGGGGACTTGAAAGACCTGGAGCTCCAGGCTGATTCCGCCATCAAAGGGAGGGAGGAAGCCATCAAGCAGCTTCGAAAACTGCAGGTGGGTGTTCAGGAGGGAGTGTAGGTGGAGGAGGAGGCAGCTCCCCAGGCCAGGCACATCTACATCAGCGTGGAGACCTCAGGAAGCAGAATGCCTGTCAGAGGTGCCACCAGCGGTTGACTCTGCTATTATTTAGCCACAGGTGGTGTTTTCTGAGTGAAGCACCATTGCTAGGCTTTTATTCACTTGTCATAACTGGCCTTTGTGAGGCTTCAGTCCTATCCAGCCGACTTGCCTGGTTCAAACCTGAGAGGGGAATTGTGGATTGAGAAAGGGCAGGTAAAGACAATAAGAAAAAGACAGAGACACAGGATAGAGTCAGGAGGGCCATCCAGTGAATACTGAACACACCAAGTTTATTCTTCACTATTCTTAAATACTCCAGCCAAAAAAGGGAATCATGGAACAAACAGACTTTCCTCCTTAATTAGCTACACCTTAGACTTAAATTCTCGTGATCTGGCCTTGAGGGTCAAAAGTAACTAACTATGCCTCAGACCAAGTGTTATTTAGATAAGATACCCAAGTACAAGATCAAACATCCTACTGCAGCCACACCTTAGACCTTTAGGTCTTATGACTTACTAAGGACAGTTTTGAACTCTCTGACCTTGAGCCTAGATGAAGCGGAGCCGTCTTTATGGGCCCCGACATTCACTCCCCTCAGTTCACATGAAGGATTCTGCCACTGGAAGCCTGGAGCCCAGCCAAGCAAGATAAACGGGAAATTCCTAGGGGTTGGCATGCAGAGGTAACCCTGTGCAGAACCAGGTGAGTGAAGCGGACCTTGCTTGTCCCGTTGACTCATGCAGGCTCAGATGAAGGACTTCCAGAGAGAGCTGGATGATGCCCGTGCCTCCAGAGATGAGATCTTCGCCACCTCAAAGGAGAACGAGAAGAAAGCTAAGAGCCTAGAGGCAGACCTCATGCAGCTCCAGGAGGTAGAGACTCCCCCTGCTGGTGACAGCCTCTCATGGAGCTGTGGTGGGACCCACACTGCTCCCCCAGTCCTAGGCACACAGATTGCCTGCCCTCTGCTGGACTTCTTCCTGAATGAGTGGACCTCCCTCCCACAAAGAGCAAAGAGAACCTCCCTGAGCTCAGATGAGGAATTGTGCTTCAGCTGTGCAGGGCAGATGGCAGGAGTAAGATAGCTAGAGCCTCTCTCTCCTGCTTCAGGACCTGGCAGCAGCCGAGAGAGCTCGCAAGCAAGCTGACCTGGAGAAGGAGGAGCTGGCTGAGGAGCTGGCTAGCAGCCTGTCAGGAAGGTGAGGCTGCAGGGGAGGCCGTTGAACTTGGGGTGAGAGAACAACCAGCATGAATGTGCCCTGGGATCCTCACTTCAACTGCAGTAAACTCACCAGAGCCCTGACAGGGCAGGCCGGGGCTGGGGAAAGGGTTACCCATGATCTTACCTTGCACTGATTTGGAAATGTGCCCTTTAATTAATTCTGAGTGAGTAGTGGCAGGTACAAAGGCAGACTGTTCCTGCCTCATTCTGGTGTTGCTGATGCTGTCTGTACGTGAGTCACAGCTCACCACGTCCTAGCTAGTTGAATATAGTTTTGCTCTTCTGTGGCTCAAGAGGCCGGCTTATTTTGATTCATGGTTTCAGAGGATTCACCCCAAGATCTTCAGCTAATCTTGGACTCAGGCTAGTACAGAACATCATGGTGACAGGAGCATGTTGAAGAGGCTGTCACCTCATGACAGACAGGAAACTGTGTAGATTTAAGAAAAGAGTCCCCAGGGACACACATCTACCCTTCCCCACTGAGACCTACTTCTTCCAACTAGCCTCCATTTCCTGTATTCCATCACCCAGGAATTCATCATGTTCTGAACTCATCAAGGAGTTAACCCATTTATTAAATCAGAGCCTCAGAATCTAGACACTTATCAGAGGCCACCAGTTGGTAACCAAGCCCCTAGTACATGAGTTCGAGAGGGACATGCCATATTCAAACCATGACACAAGGTGATCTTGGGGGACTTTAGTCTCCCCTGAGCTTGTTTCCAAGTTAGAGAATGAGGGCCACCTGAGACAGCAGCTTTCCAGGGAGAGTATGCTATGGCTGGGTAAGGCCCGTGGGTCCCCTCAGGAATACGCTGCAGGATGAGAAGCGTCGCCTGGAGACAAGGATCGCCCAACTGGAGGAGGAGCTGGAGGAAGAGCAGGGCAACATGGAGGCCATGAGTGACAGGGTCCGCAAGGCCACCCTGCAGGTAGGAGATACTGAGGTCAGGGTGAGGGGAAAGGGAGGGGACAACTTCTTGGGTATTTAAGCTAGCACAGTGGGCTCAGTAAGCAACCAAACTCTGTCTGGTGCCCTACCCATTTAGTTCAGAATGGCTGTTTCTGCCCTACACAGGACACCTATACTGGGCACTCAGCCACTAGACTGACCATCTCGGGGCTACAGTGAGGCAAAAAGTACTTGCCATGTTCCCCACAAAGGAGCAAAGTACCTTGGGTGTCCTGAGACAGGGTCTAGGTGAAGCCCAGAGTGGCGAGGTAGCATGCACCTCAGGCCTACTTTGTGTCAGTGCTAGGGATGGAGGAGAGAGGACACCTGAAAATAAGGCACAACATCCTTCCTCCTCATCCTAATTATGGTTTCTATTTCTGTGACAAAACACCATGACCCAAAAGCAAGCTGGGGAGGAAAGAGTTTATTTAGTATACACTTCAACATTGCTGCTCACCACTGAAGGAAGTCAGGACATGAACTTAAACAGGGCAGGATCCTGGAGGCAGGAGCTGATGCAGAGGCCATGAGGAGAGCCGCTTACTTACTGGCTTGCTTCCCCTGGCTTGCTCAGCTCACCACCTTACAGAGCCCAGGATCAAAACCCCAGGGATGGTTCCACCCACCATGTTTGGGTCCTCCCCAATTGATGACTAAATGAGAAACTGTCCTACAGTTGGATCTGAAGGAGACATTTCCTCAGCTGAGGCTCCTTCCCCTGATGTCTCCAGCTTGAGTAAAGGTGACACACAGAACCAGCCAGTACACTCTTTATCCATTAGTGCCATGCCTGTACCTGTCTGCTATCTTCAGAAAACTACGAACAGACCTGCAGGGTCTTACCTGGCTCCTCCTACCACGTGGCCATGGTGAACTGCTCTGGTGTTTTGGTGCTTCTACGGAGTGGAAGCTTCCTGAGCATCCCTCTGTGCTGGGTGCCAGGGACCAACCTATAGCCCCTCAGTGTTTGGGCTAGGGAGCATGGGAAGAACTGAGCAGAAGGTCCCTGGCTCAGTCTAGGTGACACAGGAGGCTTCTTGGGGTGACAAGGAATGCAGTTAGAGAGAGAGAAAGCAGCTGCTCTAGCCTAGGGACCCATGACAGTAGACTTGTTTCTGATACCCACACTAGCTTGCTGCCTCACGGCCGCTCCTCTTCCCCAGGCTGAGCAACTGAGCAATGAACTGGCCACAGAGCGCAGTGCAGCTCAGAAGAATGAGAGTGCACGGCAGCAGCTGGAGCGCCAGAACAAGGAACTCCGGAGCAAGTTGCAGGAGGTAGAGGGCGCCGTCAAAGCCAAGCTCAAGTCTACAGTTGCAGCCCTGGAGGCTAAGATTGCACAGCTGGAGGAGCAGGTTGAGCAGGAGGCCAGGTATGGGGCATTGGAGCTCCAGCCCCAGCTTTCTGGAGACTGGATGGGAACACCAGGGGAAGCATTTACCCTAAGAGCCTCCTTTCTGGTGTGTGACAACTGAGTTCACTGGTGGCCACAGTGCCAGGATGTGTTGAGGACAAAACGGAGACACCAAGTACTAGACCTGCCCCTAGCCACTAGACCTGCCTCTAGCCAAGAGCACACCCTCCAAATGTTAGTTGTATTAGGATGGTGATGGCCTTCCACACATGACCCAGCCTTGGAGGGCACATGACCCAGCCTTGGAGGGCACCTGCCTGCCACCAGCTACATGAAAGGTCTAACTATCAGCCCACAGACACAAGAAGGCTTTTCTGCTTAACCATAGGAACCTAATGTTATAGATTCTGAGTTTCTTATACCTGCTTTCTGAATGATTCACAAACTTTTGTGGTTTTTAGTTTACTTACAGATGTGTAGAATGGTCACAATTTTATAATATTTGCATCACCTCAAAAAAAAAAAAACAAAAACAAAAAACACCCAATGACAACAAAAACACCCTTTGTCCTTCCAACTTTAAACATCGCCCCCGACTTATGCTAAAAATGTATTGCTTACTTTTCTCATTGTGTGACAAACTACCTAGCAGAAGCAGTTAGGAAGGGTTTCTGTGGCTCATCAGAAGTCATTATGGAGCAGCTTTGTTTGGGGTCAGCTCACCTGTAGCTGATGGATCAGGCATCAGAGTTGGGGATGAACCAGAAGCAAATATCTTGTGTCCTGCCTCTATTGACTCATGTGACCCACATCTAAGCTAAGTCCTGCTGGGGATCAAAAATTTGCCTATGGGGGCATCTCATAGCAATGGAAAGGTTTGTGGCTGGCTCATTTCTTCACCAGAGGCTTTTAGGTCATTTGTGCTATAGCATGCCTTGATACCTCGCCTTTCTATATTCATACCTCGCCTTTCTATATTCTTTGTGGTGACTCGATTTGAAGCTCAAGGAAGCTGTAATGCTGCTGGGGTCCAGCCTCGGCTTGGTTTCAGGTACTGAGATGGGGAAGGTGGGCCTCAGTGCAAAGAAATGTATTGTCTGACCAATAGGTGAGTTTTGCACAAGTGGCCCTCCCCAAATAGCTTCAGCCATTTTTATTAATACATTTTAAAAAAACAAGCATGTTTTTCCATACTAACAAACAAGGTTTTCCCATCCTCCAATGTTAACCTCTGGCAAAAACAAATTTCAAGTATGTTTTTTCCCCAACTTTTATATCAAAGCATCTTTAAAGCAAAACAACACATCATTTTTCTAGCTTGGCCAAATACTGAGCCAGGTACATCCTATCTGCACAAAACTAAAAGGTGATTGACAGAGGCACACATTTTTAAGAACAACAATCTTGTTCAAAAGGTATTTACAGAAATAGGGGCAATCTAATCCTGTCAGCACTGACATAGGATACCTTCCAGGTCTGAAGTGACAGTTGGTATCCCCAGACAAGAAACTTAAGAGCATCAGCTCCCAAAGAATTTTAGGGGAAAATATTTGAGAAAAAAAATGGGGTTTCCAGGAATGATCACATCTGTCCCAAGTGTGACTGACAAAGTAACATTAAAAAAGAACATGCAGGCCTCCAGGTCCCAGCAGTATTCTGTGCTGTCCCGAAGTCCACTGGGCCTTGCTGAATGAGACGATCCCCAGGGACTCTAGCCTCATCTGGAGACTGGTTGGTCCAAAAGTAGGCCACGTGGTTCCCAACTGGATGCCATGTTTTAGTTAACATACCAGCTACAAAGACAACATCTCAGTCTGAAACTACCTTCCTTCTCTTCCCATGACAGAGAGAAACAAGCTGCTACCAAGTCACTGAAGCAAAAGGATAAGAAGCTGAAGGAGGTTCTGCTGCAGGTGGAAGACGAACGCAAGATGGCAGAACAGTACAAGGAGCAGGTAGCCACAGCTGCCACCCCTTCTTCACCGTCCTGGCCTTGCCCAGTGCTTTGGGGTCCCCCCCACACACACACAGCCTTAATGACCCGCTGTCCTTTCCTTGGCAGGCAGAGAAAGGAAACACCAAGGTCAAGCAGCTAAAGAGGCAGCTGGAAGAGGCAGAGGAGGAGTCCCAGCGCATCAATGCCAACCGCAGGAAGCTGCAGCGGGAGCTAGATGAGGCCACTGAGAGTAATGAGGCCATGGGCCGAGAAGTAAATGCCCTCAAAAGCAAGCTCAGGTGAGGGGCTAGGGAGGGGATAGCTGGTGGGGGCTTGCTAACTTAGAGTGTCTGCCCTGCACCCATGCATCCACCCTTCTACATCCCTGTACCCCAAACCACCCTCAACTCTCCCACCTTTGTGACACACTGGACGTTTCTATTAGTCCAGCACCCAAGCAGGCATAGAACTGACCAGGGCATGGCCTCTGAGAAACTCACCGGTTGTTCTTTAACTCACATGTCCCACCCCCTTCTGTGTGGAGGAGGTTGAAGAAGATTCCATCGCTTGAATACTCTCCTTCATTGCAGGAGGGACAGATACCATCCCTCACTTCTTTCTTGAGCCTTCCATCTCAGGTTCTCACCCTCAGCACACTGCTGTGTCAGCTAGGGTTGGGCTAGGCTGTGCATATAGGGTGTTTAGCAGGCCCATCTACCCAGCTCTGTGACAATTACAAATGTCTCTAGAAGTTACCTGGTGGCCCATCATGAAGATGCCCTACCCACACTATCACGGAGACTGGGTCCAGTCCTCTTGCTCAAGGCTGCCTCCCACTCTGTACCATGTCATTCTGGACACTCCAGCCTCCCAGCCTCTCTTCTGTGATTTCAATCTCTCAGGGGCCTTGCTTTCTGTCCCTTGATCTTGTTGCACTCTGGGATGAGAGAGTCTAGACTCTTAACTGCACTGTGGGCATCCTGCCAGTGATAGCTACCTGTCTAGCTCTGTGGTCTTTGCCCCTTCTGTTTTCTTCCATGCCCCCCTGGAACCCCAGCTTCCTTTCCGCGGTCAGCTATGCACCTGTCCCTTTATGCCTCTTCAGTCTGTAGCCCTCTCCTGTGTTGCTGGCTTCATTTGGCTGGTGCCCAGCCCAGCCCTAACATAACAACTTCTGCGCAGCCTGGACACAAACCAGATGATACGCCAACTGCTGCTTCCATTCTGAGTGTGCTGATAACCATCTAAATCTGCCCCACAAGTGGATTTCTCATCTCCCATCTCACTTCTTACCAATGACCTCACTTGGGTTTTAACTTGAAGACTGGACTGATAGTGAAATGAATACACACCAGCTTTCCCGGACATCTGTGCTGAGCTATGTGGCAGAGCTGAGGCCTTGTTAAACCTGGCCCTCATTAACTTTGCATCCCCAGAATGTACCTGGGTGCCGTGTCACTCTCCTTCAGTTATCCCATTAAGTGAAAAACCCTAGTCCGGCTTTTCTGCCACCCTTTTCCACATACAATGTGTAGATAGCACCAATCAATGGCTGCAAATAGCCCATGGTAGAATGGCCATCGCAGGACCTCATGCTGGACACACCCTCTTCCCTGGGTCTCACAGGTTCCATCTCACTTCCTACTTCAGTGGTCTGTTTTACAAGAAGCCTCCAGTCCCTCAAGATGAGAGTGATAGTTCCGACCGACAGGCTAGAAACTATCCTTTCCAGCTTCTCTGGTCTAACAGGGGTGTAGGAGATACTCCAGTGCTAAAGGCTCAGTGCACAGGAGCTGTTTCCACAGTGACCCAAATAATGTGTCGTGGTGGGGATTGGGCCCTCTGCTCTGAGTGGCAGGGCTGGAGGACAGTCACCTTGGCTATCTGCCCCTGTAACTGTACTGATGTCGCTCTTCTCTCTTACACTTAATGGTTGAGGTCATGTTAACCATCTCTGTAGGTTCCACCCCACTTAATTGACCTGAAGTGGTACAGGCCCAAGATAGAACCAAACCATTTTGTCACACCAATATGTGCCAGCTTCTCTAAGGCTAGGTGCACAGAAATATGAACTCATACCCTAGAGCTGTGTGAGGTTGGTAAATCCCACCAGCAGACAAGAAATCACTGAGCAAGTTTCACAGTGTTGTTGGCTATGCAAATGGCCTTGTACATGCCTGAGACCTTTGCCATGTTGCTTGTCACCTCCCACATAGCTGCCAAAGCCAACAGAGATCAGAGCTAGGGAAGTGGTTCACTTGATAAAGGGCTTGTTCTTCGAGCACAAGGACCCAAGTTCAATCCCATAAAACAAGCTGGGCTTGGTGGCATGTTCTTGTAATCCCAATTCTGGGGAGGCAGAGGCAGGAGGATTCCTGGGACTTTCCAGCCAGCTAGCCTAGCCCAATTGGTAAACTCTGGGCCAGTAAGACCTTGTCTGAGAAAAACAAGGTAGGCAGTATTCATAATGACATCCACACACGGCACACAAATCTGGTCCAACACTGACTTTCAGACTGGCCTTTTCAGATGTTCTTACCTTTGTACAGTGCTGGGATTTCTAGGTGGCTCTCAAGTGACTTGGGAGGACAGAAGTTTAAATGGTGCCTGTCCTTGTTTAAAGTGTCAGTTTCTCCAGGCTGGCTCTCTGGTTCATGTTGACTTAGAAGTACCTTTCAGTATTCAATTGAATTTAGTGCCATTAGCATACTTTACTGGCTCCCTCCCAAGTGTGGATGGTAACCTCTGGGGACTCTCTCTGTTTCAGAGGGCCCCCCACACAGGAAACTTCGCAGTGAGCCACCAGGTATCGCGTGCCTCCAGCTTTTGCTGTCCCTGTGTGTCATGTTATCCCCATTCCTCTGTGCCAGCACCCCTTCCTTGTCCCCATTCCTCTGTCCCAGCACCCTCCTTGTCCTCACCCCTCTATGCCCAGCACCCCTTCCCTGTGTCCTCCCTTTTCCAAGTCCTTGCAAATTTCTGTGAGACCCCTCCCCCGCAACCTAAAGGCTTGGATTAGTTCAGAACTGCAAATGTAAGGAACAGACCTCATTTCTTGAGTCATCGCCCATCCTTCTGGCATTTTGTCAAATGACTTCGAGCAAAACACCTTGGTCATAATTTCCATTAGATTTTAAAAGTCTGCATATTTTGCTTTGTTGTTCATTTGTTTTGTTTTTGCTTTTGTTGTTTTGAGATAAGGTCTCGTGTAACCCAGGGTGGCCTTGAACTCACTATGTAGACAAGGGTGACCTTAAGCTAATAATCTTCTTGCTTCTGCCTCCCAAGTGCTATAGTCACAGGCATGTACCACTACGCTGTTTATGTGATGCTAAAGATGGAACCCAGGACTTCATGCATGGTAGACAAGCACTTTACCAGCTAAGCTACAAGCCTAGCCCTGCTGGGATTGTTCTTAGCTACAGAGGCCACTTGTACCCTGTCAGGATGCTCAGCAGTGCACTCTCCATGTACCCTTAGAGAATGAGCTGGCTTCTACTGGGTCGCACTCCAGAACAATAAACACAGGGCCAAAGTGACCACAGCCCTGAAAGGCATCTACTCATGGTTAAACTTGTCCTGCCCAAAAGAAATGAGCACTCCTGCCAAAGCACCAATACCAGGGCTTCAGAGGCTTGAACTTGGGCTCGGTGCTCACTGCATGTTCAGTGCCTGAAGGTAGAGATTGAACATTACCTGTAGGAGCCTTTTCTGAAGGTCCCATGGGCTTGCACATGTTCACAGACAAAGTACTTGAGATCCTTGTCAAGGTCTCTGCTTCTCTGGATTTTTAAGCATCCCCCCCCCCCTTTTTGGGTATGGTTTGGCCAGGCAACAATAACAAAGGCTCAATGGAGTCTCCAGTCCCACTCACTGAGGTCACGACACCCTTGCTTACTGTTCTTTGTAGGACTTTGCTCTTCTTGCCAAATACTTAAAACTGGTTGAGGTTTCACATTCCCAAGAATGCGGGGCAGGGGGAGCAGAGGCGCCCCCTCCAGTCAACAGGACACAAAATCCAGGCAAAATAGCAGAGGCTTCCACGCTCCTGCGGAGGCCTGCTCTGCTAAGTGCCTAGAATAAACTCTGTTTGGAAATACCCACAATTCTCCAGGATGAGACCCTCTAAGAAAACCTTTGGCAGGGTCCCCTTATTTCCTATAACTGAAGAGTTGGTATCAATCTCTTTCTGTTTTTTGTTTTTTAGTTTTGTTTTGTTTTTTTGTTTTGTTTTGTTTTTTCCAACTGCGTTTCTCTGAGTAGCCCTAGCTGTCCTGGAATTTGCTCTGTAGGCCAGGCTGGCCTCAAACTTAAAGATCCATCTGTCTCTGCCTCCCAAGTACTGGGATTAAAGGTGTGCACCACCACTGCCAGGCTGGTATCATCAATCTTTTGTCTAGATTTGGAACCACTTCCTCCAATAGTGATCCTGCACAGGAATCATGACCCTGCAGACTCTCTTGATGACTAGGGCATGACTTGTTTCTGAGGTCAAGGAATAAACCTTTTGAGTCAGCAAATATAGATTGTCCCAAAAGATACAAAATAACTAGCACCTTGATGTAGACTTAAACACTGTTTCCAGCCCAGGCCACCACCCACCGGGTTCTGGTTTGAGTTTGCAAGCAAGAGTGTAGCTGTGTGAGGTCACTGACAGTCACCTCTCCACACTGTACTCTAGCCCCCCCCCCTCACTGACCCACAGCACTGAGAAGAAATAAGCATAGGCAGTTCATCCTCTAACAAGGAAGTGGCCCTTCTGAAGTTGACCAGGTGTCTTACTTTGGGAGTGGCTATTTATTCCTGATTGCTGCATCTTGAGAAACCCCAAAAGTCCACCCTGGTGTGGGCCTGTTTGTGCCTCTGGTGTGTCACCTGTCTCGGCTGTTCCTTTGGGCTAGAGTGGGCCAGTGGGTGGGCACGCCCTCATGGCTTCTCCCTCCAGGCTTAGTATGACCAGCAAGTTGCTTTTGTTACCCAACACTGGCTTCCTTAACTGTATAAAATGGGTTAGCACCAGTCTTCAAATTCAGGTCAAATAGGGCTGTGCTGGTGGGGGCTCAACAAGATGACATGTTGGGTCATGGGAAATCCCTGTAACCTTCTGTGAAATAGAAAAGGTTAGCTGTAAGTAAGCTGATCCTTCCCCCTTCTTCCTACTTGCCCCTCTCCCCCAAAGCTGCACTCTGTATAATTAACCCTCCTGTAAAATCAGATGGACTTGGATAGCCAAGAGAGAGCAGGCCAGAGGATGAACACAGAAGTTGTGAAGATTCAGGGCCGCTCTGCCCACTAGAACAAACATGCACCTCAGACTAACAATTTCCAAATATTCACTGAGCAGCCCCTTTGTGTCATGCATGATACGACCAGTGAGGAAAAGACAGAGGCAGACACCATCTCTCCACCATAGGAGATCTCAGGGCTGGAAGTCCCACACCAGGGGAGGGTGCTGTTGTCACGCTTTGACTAAGGCGTGTCCTCTGTGTAACTGTCTTGCCACTCTGCTTTTGAAGTCCATTATGAAAACCTAGAACCATGCCTCTATATTCCCACAATTGTGACAGAAATCTCTAAGTGAAACAGCACGCTTTCTCACCAGGTCTGTGTGTGCTACTCTCCACCTGTCTTGTCCTTTCCTCTTTCCAGTCCAATGCAATGGCAGACCAGAATCCTAAGTATCATTAAATAATCAAACCAGACGTATTTTAAAAGCCAGTCATTCCATGCCAACTGAATAAATGGAACCACCAAGACTTTTAATAAGACTGGCGGGGACTCACCCTGAATTTGTTTGTGACTCATTCACATTGAGTGTGTGTTTGGTCTCAGCCCTTGATAAAAACTTCTTCCAATCTGCTGGGAGATTTCCTTACTAAAGACATGTATTTTCTGCTTAAAACTTACAGGCGAGGAAACGAGGCCTCGTTTGTTCCTTCCAGAAGGGCTGGAGGCCGCAGAGTTATCGAAAACACAGATGGTTCTGAAGAAGAAATGGACGCTCGGGACTCAGACTTCAATGGAACCAAAGCCAGTGAATAAATCCAGAATTATATACATGACAGGGAAAACAAAAAACACTAAAGACAGCAGAACCCGCAGATTCTGCTTGGCATTTGGCTCCATTCATTCTCAAATCGCAGACCTCACCCCCACCCCTCACCATGAGTTGACCCGCAGCCCTACACAAAGGGTGTGAATTCAGGGCTTAGGATGTGATCAGAGAAAACCTAGAGAAGAGATACAGGGACTGTGCAGATAGGTTTTAAGAGAACAATCACAGTCACTAGTCACCAGCAACTTTGTTTACAAAACTGAGTAAAGTTACCTAAATTGGTTCCACTGCCCCAAACCCCTCCCAAACCATTCCCTGGCCAGCCAGCCACTCCAGCTCAGGATGAAAGCCCCTTGTCTGAAAATCCCCTTTCCCTTCCTGGCTGTCACACTTCAGACACACACAGTTCACCAAGACCAAGTGACTTTTTTGGTCACGTGAATTAAAAAGAAACACTGCTCCAAGGGCTGAGAACAGGGGCCACACTGTCTTACTTGCACCCATGGACACTTTCACTAATAAAAGGTTGTAAGTCACGAGAATGGCATTGGCTCTTCTGTCAAGCTGTTGTTTTATACAGGATGGGGCAGGATGTTCTTATTTAGTCCTCTCAGTAACCCTGTGAACGTTTTGAGTTATTTCATAAATTGGGGAAACAATCATGGAGAGATGCAACATGCCAGAGTAAGGGATTTTATTTGGATAGAAGAAGCTGGAAGGTTGTATACAAGCCTGTGTAATTGAAGTACTAAGGAGAGCATTTTACAACCAAACCTGTCTCTGTACTGGTTGAGTATCTGGTCTGGAAATCCAAATGTCCCAACACCTTTGAAGACCCTTTTGCACCAGCACTGGGAAATCTCAAATGGAATAGGTCATAATCAAAACTCAGACACACCAAAATTACTGAATAAAATTACCTTCAGGCATTGGGCACAGGGGTGCTATTTCCAGCACTTGCAACAGCGGAGGGGGTGTGGGTGTTGGAGGGAGTGTAGGAGGATGGAAAACTTAAGGCCATGGGCTACATAGTTCTGGGATGGCAAGATTTATATGAGACCCTGTCTCAAATAAAAATTACTTTCAAGCTACATGTAGAAGGCAAAGCCTCCAAGCTACACAAATATAACATCAAATATACCAAGTCTTAAGTTATAGCATGAATTTAATCAGTATTAATAATAAAACCCAGAGTCAGATATTGGGGTAGGATGGGGACTTGAAAGATCAGAAAAGCAAAAAAGCCAGCTACTATTTCTTACCTCTACTGAATCCTCAGACCAAAGGGGAGATACTGTCTCGAGGAATTCTGACTGAATGCATCCTCAGACTGACTGCTAGACCACATCTGTCTCTACAAATCCCCAGACTGCATTTCTCTCGTCTCCTCCTCCTCCCTTATAGTTCTTTCTTCCCAGCCATATCACCCCTGTGTCTACCTCCCTGGTGTTGGGATTAAAAATATGTGATCCCAAGTGCTGGGATCACCTTTGTATGAGCTGCTTCTCTTTTAGACTGGATCAATTTTATGTAACCCAGGGTGGCCTTGAATTAGCAGAGATCGTCTGTCTCTGTCTCCCGATTGCTGGGATTAAAGAAAGGTGTGTGCCACCACTGCCTGGCCTCTGTTGCTAACTAGTGTGGCTAGCTCTGCACTCTGATCTTCAGGCAAGCTTTATCTGTTACAGCACAAACTTTCACCACACTAGGTACTTCTGGTCCCCAGCCTTTCAAAGGCAGCACACCTAATCAGTATTTTAAGTATGAGGTTTCTTGATCTGTTTAAATTACATCATAGTATATTTGTCCAGCACAGTGGGTCAGCAAAACACCTCCGAAAGTCAGACACATAATATTTAAGACTGGTACTCATAACACGACAGTGTAAGCTGACGACCAGAGTTTAATCCTTGGAATTCACATAAGATAGCTGTACTCTGAACACCATGTGAGTGTTGTGGCATGTAATCCTTCACACACAAATAGTGGACTTAAATATTTCAGACTTGTAGGTCACACCTGCCTCTATAACACGTTCATCTTCAAGCAAAACTTTTTTTAAAAAAACAAACAAACAAACAAACAAAAACCCAAACACCTAGGCGTGGCAGCCCATGCTTATATGAAGGCCAAGTCTGAGGCTATCTTACCCCTCCCCCAATAACCATTTAAGAAACTTCTTAGCATGAAGACCCTACAGTTGTAGCAGGGGCCAGGGCCCTGTAATTCCCAATTACAGTACTCTAGGTAGACATGCTATACAAAAGTTATAGTCTGCACAAGCTTTTCCAAAGCCCAATTGAACAGGTTTTAAAAAAAGATGAGACAGGAAACACAGACCCTGAAAATGCCAATCCTTCCACTGAATGCTAATATAACTGGAATGGCATACAAACACTTTCCCTAAATCACTGCTGAAAAGCTGACTTCAACAGGAACTTTTAAAGAACAGATTCAGTGTGTAAGGTGCTTGCTTCGCAAGTATGAGGTCCGGAGTTCGGATCCTCAGTGCCCACATAAAAGCTGGGCATGACGGCATGCGTCTGTAAGCCCACCCTGCAGGGCAGAGAAAAGGAGACTCTGGGTGCTTGTTGGCCAGCCTAACCAAATGGATGAACTTGGGTTTAATAACCAACCTCTGTGCACACGTGTGCCCACATACTCACCCATACACCTACATACACCACCCAGACAACTGAGGAAGACACCAGATATCGATCTCTGGTCCCCATACAGTGCACACATGCCTCTAAATCCAAATAAGCAACTGCATATATCCACACATAAAATACTTTCCCCCCACTATTTTATAACTTGGCTAAACACACACAAACTTCAGGGCCTTGTGCACAGGCGTGGAAGGACAAACACAGCAGCAGAGCAGGCATTTCTTTTGATTTTATTATTATTTTTAATATAAAAAATAAAGTCCATCTTTTCCCAGGTTACAACATCTGAGGGGAACAAATAGCCACACGGCTGAAGCCACCTTGTGAATGCCAGCAGCACTCAGAAAATTCCAGGTCCAATTCAAGGCCACTGTCACCCCATGTACTAGCAAGTAAGTTAGTAGCTCTGGAATTAGTGTGTGTGCTTCTCATTGTAGACCAAAGTATAAGGCAGTGCTTCACCCCAGACAGACAGACAGACAGACAGACAGACAGACATGAGTCTGGTGTTGCAGTTCCTGTGCTGATTTCCCCCATCCCAAGGAAGCATGCACCAGAGATCTCAATCTGATGATTTAGCCACCCTGGTTATTCTACAGTGTCTGGACAAAGTCTTGTTCTTAGGGATGGCATTAACAAGGGCCAGTCCAACTCTAAGTTGTCCAGGGTCATGATGCAGAAGTCACCCTACATCAGGGCAAGGGACTCAGAAAAGTTAGAAAGCTGGGTTTATATACAGAGGGTAGTCTCCTACTGACCTAAGAGTCAGACCCATCTCTAAAAACCTTCATGAGGCAGATTAAGAGTGTCAAAGAGCTGGGTGGTGGTGGCACACACCTTTAATTCCAGCACTTGGGAGGCAGAGGCAGGCATATATCAGTGAGTTCGAGAACAGCATGATCTACAAAGTAAGTTCCAGGACAGCCACAACGGTTACACAGAGAAACCCTATCTCAACCCCAACTACCCCCCCAAAAAAAGCCTTATGCCTTTGTATTCTCCTCATACTAGACACAATTTACCATGCTGTAAAAGCACTGACAGCTCCACCTGGAAATAGGCTGCAGAGGAGAGCTTCTGAGCTGGATTCCAGTTCCCCCTGAAGATCATGCATATTCAAAGCACCATTAAAACTCTAGGTAGCCCCATCAGCAACCTGGGGGTGGGGGTGGGGTGACAACCAGCTCATTTCTATGATATACCAGGAACTGGACCAACAGACTTCATCAGCTTGGGCTGCATAGCACCAAGTAAGGGATGGTGATGCCGGCTCTTATTTCTCAAACTAACTTGAAAATAAAACAACCAGAAGCAGAATACAAAAGGGTAAGAGAGGTGAGTGTGCAGTTCCCATCGGTCCTAAAGCAAAAGCTTGACCACACCCTGGGCGGATGGCAGCGCTGGTGATGAAAGCAGTGAGGCTGGCTTCCCAAACTCCAAGCGTTTTCCTGACCTTCAGACAGAGCAAACCATATTTATTGGATGAGAGCAGTTTCCCAGTGGCTAGCATAGGGCCCCGGGGTTCTAAGAGTAAATGTCAAGAACGGGAACAAGTCTCACAGTGTCTCAATTTTCTCTCCTGTGAAATGAAGAAAAGGATACTGGCTATCTGGTTCCCTGATTCCAAAGGCTGCAGAAAAAGCCCCCAATCTCAGAAGACCCTACAAAAGCATTCACTTCTTGATCACTTCATTTAGAGTTGAATCCAAGGGCTTATGTCTACTGAGCAATATATACAGCTCCTTGAATTTAACACACACACACACACACACACACACACACACACACACACACGAGTAAGGTTTAAGAGATGGCTCAACAGTTTGTTGTTTAGCCTAAAAACCTAAGTTCAACCTCAGAACCCACACAGTAGAAAGAACTGACTTTTGCACCTTCACACATGCATTATCGAAAACACACTGTGCATATGTGTGTACCACACACACAATAAAATTATCTTAAATAAAAATTTTGACTGGACATGGTGGTATGTATGCATTTAATCCTAGCACACAGGGTACAGAGACAGGCAGCTCTTTGGTCTGCACAGGCCCCTTTCAAGCCCTAGGCCAGCCAAGGCTACACAGAGGCCTGGTCTCAAAAATGGATAAACAAACTTAAAAATCTGTGCTGAAAGGTCCAGAAGCTAAGTGTGCACTGTGCATCAGTTCACTTCCCTCAGTGCCTGCCTCACACCTGTCAGGCTGATATGGCCTGGGGCCCAGGGCAATGCAGACTTCTTTTGGTGAATTCCTAAATCTAGAGGCAGCTGTGGGCTACCCTTAGGTGAGAAAATAAAGAAGTGCTCGCAGTCATTGCTGTTTCCCATTCCTGTGGCTGTTTTCAGGAATCTGGTCTGGCTGGACTGAATCAGTCCCTTCAGTTTCTTGAAGGTTCTACATATTTAAAATAAGGGCTGGGTGATAGCTCAGTTGGTAAAAGTGCTTGCCTTGCAGCATCGGGCCCCAAGTTTGATCCCCAATGCTCATGTAAAAAGGCAGACATGATGGCCCATGCTTTTGATTGCAGCACTGAGGAAGCAGAGGCAGCGGGGTTCCTGGGTTTAGCCTACTTAAGCTCCAGGCCAGTTAGACTTCGCCTCAAAAATCAAGGTGGACAGCACTTGAGGGACACCACTTAACGTTGACCTTGGCCTCCACATACACAAGTATGTATTGTATCCCAACTCACAAAATGTTCTGGGGGAAGTGCAACTCCCCAGCAAGGGATTTGGACAGGACTCCTCACAGTGCACAAGCACATTACAAACACTGCTCTCTCCTTGTTTGCCTACCCAAATTACATATCTAATTTGATTGCATGCGAAGGATTTATTCAAGGCTAGCCTGGGCTACAGAGGAACCCTTTTGTCTCACAAAAAGGAAGTAGAGGCTAAGGTTTGCTGCGATAATCCTATAGCCTAAAACTAGAGACAAGTGGAGCTGGGACTAGTGTCCAATCTGCAGCAGCCTAATACCTCCCAACAGAGTTTACCAAAGGTACTGACCCCTTGTCTCCCACACTGGTGCTGCCTGGTCGTCTGTCACCACCATCTCTATTTCTGGTTCCTCGACCTGAGGCTGGCCCACTTGTCCGGCTTGGGGACTGATCATACACGAAGTTCCTGCATGATGCTAGTTTGGACTCCAGGGCCTGGGAAGAAACACACTTTCATCAGTCAAGGTATAGACAAGGGGCTAGAGAAGTATCCAGCTTGGGGAGGGAGTGCTTGCATGAAGCCCAGGGTTTGAACCCCAGCAGTACATAAACTAGGTATGCTATCATACCTGTAACCCCAAAACTCAGGAGGTAGAGACAGGAGGATCAGAAGTTAAAAGCTATCTTCAGTTATCACGGCAAATTTGAGGCCAGTCTGGGCCATGTGACCCTGTTCCTATTACAACCCTCCCTCACCCCTCAAGGAAACAAAAAAGACAGGGGCACAGATGTATGAGCGCCATTAGGCACGATGGCTTTGACCCCAGCCCTCAAAAGGCAGGGGCAGGCAGATCTGTCTGAGTCCAGCCAAACCAGACTCCAGGACAACCAGAGTTATAGAGAGATTAGACTATCAAAAAAACAGAAGGGAGCCAGGGAAGAGATAACAACCTAAATTGTGTTCCAAGATTCTGAGATATCCTCAGTGGAACCAAGTGTGTCTACAAGAACTAAAACTACCCACCTAAAACATCCAGAAGCTTCCCAGAAAAATCATTAACTCCACCTAGTGAAATATGAGCTAGGCATGGTGGTGCACACCTGTAATCCCAGCACTCAAGGGACTGAAGCAAGAGAATTACCGTAAATTCTAGGCCAGCCAAGTTGACATAGCAAGACCCTGTGTCAAAACAAAAAAGAACTACCCTTACTAAATACTAACAACAATAATAATCATCTTCTGAAACCATTCACTTGTTTACCTCATTAACCCTGCACAGAGGGTCAAAACAAGGCCTTGAAGTTGGAGGAAACAAACCTAAAAATAAACAGGTTCTACAGACCTATGTTTGCAAAAAAGACTCTGTGTGTGTGTGTGTGTGTGTGTGTGTGTGTGTGTGTGTGTGTGTGTGTGTGTGTGTTCTTTTTCTGCCTCAAGCTAGGCCAAGCTAGGATGACACTAATGGCCTTTGGGCATAGTTCTAAAAGTGAAAGCACAACTACAAAGAATTCTAAGTTGCTGCCTGAGGAAAAAAGCTTCTCCCAATAATTAACATAAAAACAAGAAGACCAAGGCCTTTGCTCTTTCTTCTTAAGTGTTCTATAGTCAGAGACAGAGAGAGGGAGGAAAGAGGAAGAGTTCATTTTTAAATGGCTCTTGGGTTTTTCTTTTTCTTTTCTTTTTTCAAATTAAGAAACAACCTACAGCTGAGCATTGTAGCCCGCAGCTATAATCTCAGATTTTAGGGACTGTGAGGCAGGAGGAGCGTGCAGCTGAGATACAAAATGAGACCCAATCTTAGGAAGAGAGGGAGGGAGGGACAGGGGGAAGGAGGGAGGGAGGGAGGGAGGGACCCAAACATAGACACCACCTTATTATACCCAGTTTGTTGGGAGGAAAGATGGAAGATGCCTGAGAAGGAAAAGGAGACCTGGATTGTGAGCACCCAACCCCTCTGCAATGAAACTCCCACCTCACCTCATCAAATAAAGATGTTCAGAGTCATAGAAGGACCAGCCTCATCTAAAACTCAGATCTCTGTGCAAAGAGAGGCCCTCTCTAGAACACCTTCGGACAAAACCCCACAGAGGCCAGAGCTTACCCCAACTTTCCGAAGCAGGTCCCCAACGATGTTTAGGGCTGATATGCGGGCTGCGGGTGTGAGTGGTGTTCCACTATTAGAGCTGTCCAGACCTGGGTGTGCAAGAAGCATGGGTCACACAGTATCCTGCAGTCTGTGTACCCCTGCCACCAAACTCAGACTGTAGGGGTGGGGACTTTGATTTTGGTCACCATCTTATTTCATTAAGGAGTTAACTGGGCAACATGCCAAGAATCTACCAGCCTATTTTTTGGTGATAAGATTGTCTTAAACATCTTTTTAAACTAAGCCAAGGCACATCTAAGAATTCTACATAGCTCATTAACATTAACAATGACCAGAATAGATATATGCATGGTAAAAAGTCACAATTTGGGAAGGGAGACAGGGTCCCCCCGTCAGTCTGGGCATTAGGATTGTGGCCATGCATCGCCACAGCCAGCTGAGCAAGCCACATGAAACAGCACCACTCATGGCCTGTGATGGCCTAACTTCCACAAGCACACCATGGCAACCCCCATAAGAAAATATAAATTTAACTTATAAGCCCCTCCCCAAACACAGCTGGTACAGCTGTAGGCCCCACTAAGACCAGTCAAGCCTGAACCACTAACTTATTCCTAGGTGTGGTGGTTTGACTAAGAAAGGCCCCAATATGCTCACATATTTGAATACTCAGTTATCAGGGAGTGAAACTGTTTGAAAAGATTATAAGGATAAGGAGGTGTGGCCTTGTTGGAGTAGGTGTGGTCCTGTTGGAGGTAGTGTTTTTGACTTTTATTTGTGTGTAGCATTTAGATCTGGTTTCTAGCCTCTGGGGTACATGGGGTGGGCTGCTAGGATGGAGCACATCCTCTGTGGCATGAGTCGAGAGGCTGCTGCCCTTCTAGACAGTTTCTGTTCTTTACCATGGGACCTGATATGCCATGTCTCATTCAAGCCTGCCCCACCAATCGTCCCCACACTCTCCCTAACCCTGAGCCAGACCTGAACCATCTTATCCAGGACCCACACTAGGTTCCTACCAGAAAAAATTTTTCATTCTTTCATTCACTCACTCACTCATTATTAATTCATTCATCCATTCGTTTTTTGAGGTAGGGTCTTTCTACAAAGCCCTGGCTGTCCTGGAACTCACTATGTAAATTGGCCTTGAACTCAGAGCTCCACCTGTTTCTGCCTCTTACAGCATTCACCACCACATCTGGCCTAATAAGAGCAAACTCCCTGAATCAAAAAAAAAATTCTCCCTCTGGCCCATTTCCTCACCACGTCTAAATAATCCAGGTGTGTTCAAACCAGAGCTGGGTTCTCGGTGAGCAGTGGGAGTAGATGGCACAGAGCCTGTGGCCTGCACAGCCATGTCTGTCCTTTCAGTTTCCACGGAGGCTGGCATGGGTGTCCGGGGCTTGTCTTGCTTCTGCTGCACAGCCAATTCCTGTCGAAGATCTGTGCAGGGGAAGGATCCAGAATATGAGACCTTACTTTTGGGCGAGAATGGAGCCCTAGAGGAGGACTACGACCTAGAAATCAAACCTGGAAACCCTGACTGGAGGGACACCTACATGCCCTCCTGTTATGAAAAAACAATGCACTTTCCTTCTGTATGAAATAACAGAAGGATGTAAAATTATGGTACATGCTTCACAATGTGAATGGTTGAAAATTGTGGTACAGACAGAATCCCAAGTGAACCCCTACCCTGGGTCCTTTTACCTCTGGAACACATGGCCAAGTTCTCTCTCTGTTTCTGTCTCTATCTCTATCTCTATCTCTATCTCTGTCTCTGTCTCTCTGTCCTCTGTCTTTGTGTGTGTGTGTGTGTGTGTGTGTGTGTGTGTGTGTGTGTGTGTGTGTTGGTTTCCCCTTTTCTTTTTGAAGCTTGAGGACAATTTTATTAGAGTTTAAAAGATAAACCCTAAGCAGGCAAGCTTGAAATCTCAGCAGCTACCAAACGGAAGTTTAGAGAGAAGGAAGAGAGAAAGCCCTATCTTTGAGTTAGGCCAATGCACTCAGCAATGGCAAGGGAATGAGGAGACCTTCAGAGGGAGAAAGAAAGCCCAAAGTGCCAGGCTTTGGTCAGCATTGGAAAGAGGCAGAGGAACAAGGAAAAGCAACTCAGAAAGTTGGGTAGACTTGTAGAGCAGCAAAGCAGTGGCTCAGCAGATGACTGCCCTTTTGCAAAGTATCCAGGGTGGCCTCAAAGGCCCTCCCAGTCACCTTTTGAGCACTAGACACCAAGTGTCCACCACCACCTAGCCTTTCCAGACCTCCTCTGTATACTGTTCACATGTGCTAGAGCCTCCCACTGAGCATGATACAAGTGATTTTAGGAAACATTAGCAGGTAGACGTGCCACCTCTATCTGTGACTAATTCTCTCGCCTTCCATGAAGGGTCTGGCCCATCTCTCCCATGACAACATGTCTACCAATGCCCACTCATTTTAATAACTGTTTAACACTCCACAAAATAAATTCCTATGATTCATTCGCATCTTCTTTACTGATAGCTACAGGCTGAAGAGGCCAGTAGCTCTTATCTAAAATGTTTTGGACCAGATATGCTCCATATTTCAGAGTTCTTTAATTTTTGTGATATTTGATTGACTTTATCAATTGAGAATTTCTCCCATCCAAAGGTTTCTTTTTTTTTTTTTTTTTGGCATGGCTTGAATTGCTATCAAATAACAACTGATCCTCCCCAAAGTGCAGGGATTACAGGTTTGCGCCACCATGTCCCTCTCTATTGAGTACTCCTAATGGAATCCAACATGTTCTGAAATCTAGAACTATTTAAACTTGACTGTTGCTTTTAAAACCCTATCTAGTAACTACATCACTGGAAATTAAATTGTCATTAAAAAAAAAAGAAAAGCAAAATGAAGAGACAGGCATGATGGCGCACACCTTTAATAACAACATGCAGGAGCCAGAGGCAGACAGACTTCTGTGAGTTCGAGGCCAGCCTGGTCTACAAAGTGCTCTATATATAGAGACACCCTGACCTGAAATACAAAAATAAAAAATAAGGACCTGGAACAAACTCTCTTGAGCACTCATCTTGGATGGCTCACCAATGAAGGTCTCATCATTCTAAGAACTTCATGCTTGGAACAAGAGCCAAAAGTTGGCCAGTGATACAATGGCATTTTTATCCCCAGGAAACCTTTGTGCTTCTGCCAGGCCTCAAGCCTGCCTGATATGTGCAGAATCATTCCCAGGAGTCGTTCTTGAACCAAGGAGGACAAACCCATGAACAAAGCTGAATCTGTCCACCCCAAGGCTTTTCCTTCAGACAGGAGGTCTCTGACAGCCATCCCAGTGATCACTGACATTTGCTGATAATTTGGAGCACCCATCCTGGCAAGTGTCCACACAGAGCTGTCCCTCAGCTCTATGAGGCCTGCTCATATACCAAACAGCTCCAAAGTCCCTGGAAAGGCAGTGCTAGGCAAGGTCAAGAATAATGCTGTTGGACTAGAGAGATTGCTCAGAGGTTAAGAGCACTGACTGCTCTTCCAGAGGTCCTGAGTTCAATTCCCAGCAACCAATGGTGGCTCACAACCATCTGTAATGAGATCTGGTGCCTTCTGGCATGCAGGTGTACATGCAGGCAGACACTGTATACATAATAAATAAGATATTAAAAAAAATAATAATGCTATCTTGAGTAGAGAGGTACCACACAGGGGAAGGCAGGAAAAGCCTCTGACCTCTTGCTTCATCTTTCAACCTCTGCACGGATTCTAGAAGATTTTCCTTCTCATCCAGCTCACTCTCCAGGAAGGCATTTCTTTCTATTGCTTGATTCAAGCGTTGCTCAAAGTCTTCCAGGGACATGATTGTGGCTCTGGGTAGAAGAAACACAAAGTTATCCAAGATAGCAATGGCAGTACCTGTTGGTGCCTGCAGACCTGGAAGATTTGACAGACGTACCTGGGCTATCCTAAATACCACAGGTTTTGTCAAGTCTGTTAGCTTCTTGGACCTCAGGATCTTCACATACAAAATAGAATCATCAGAGCTGAAAACATGCATCAAGTTGTGTGGGATCAAGTCTGATGATTTCCATATGGCACTTAGTGACGACCTACGGCTTTGCCCATCAGGATCACATGCTCTGTCCCATCAGAATCAGCTTCAGCTTGTCTAGGGATGCTAATTAGCATTCAGGACAGTCCAACACACACACATCTCTCTCTCTCTCTCTCTCTCTCTCTCTCTCTCTCTCTCTCTCTCTCTCTCTCTCTCTCTCACACACACACACACACACACACACACACACACACACACACAGAGAGAGAGAGAGAGAGAGAGAGAGAGAGAGAGAGAGAGAGAGAGAGAGAGAGAGAGAGAGACCAGCATTCATCTCTTAGTGACTTTATAGTTAAGAAAGTGATGCTGTAGACATAGCTGTCACTAAGTGCTCAAGCGTCTACCTGAGCTAAGAACCCCAACATCCACATAAAAAGCTGGGTACACAGCATGATAGCACGAGCCTATTTTCCTAGTTTAGATGGTTTTCTGGCCACCTAGCCAGCCTATCAAGATAGGAAGCTCCAGGTTCACCTAGAGACTGTCTCAAAAGCATGGCAGGGGGATTCCCTCCCCGTGCACATACATGTGATGATTAAAAAAAAACTCAAGTTTCAAAAGCTCTGGGCACTCAACCCTCCATCCAGCTGCCCTCCAACAGCCACTCCTGTATGAACAGGATAGGTATTTCACTAGAACACAGTGGTAAATGGTGAAGGCACCGAGGGCTGAAACTTCAAAATAATAATAATAATAATAATAATAATAATAATAATAATAAAAAGAGTTCATTTAGTGTTTAATTCTGTCTAACCCAGCTACTTTCTCTGACTCTGTTTCTTCATACAGAAAGCAGGGGTAGTAAGGGCATCTCTATAACATGAGGCAGGAATAAAGTGGTTCAAATAGTAAAGCACAGGCTTTTCATAATTAGAGGCCCTGTGTTTGCCCCAGAAGGCATCTGGGGAGCTGCAGTAGAAAGCAGGTCTGCAGTCTACAGTTAACACATTATTTCTCCCTGTAAGCTAATTGGGGCCTTATTCCTTCAACAGCAGGGGAGGGCTGAATTTGTTAACTTGTTCAACACTCCCTATTAACATAATGTTAGCACCTGTTCTCAAAGGGTCTTAAAAGCAGAAGGGATAAAGTTACGTAAGGCACCTTCTTAGTAACAACAAAATGAAAACATTCAGGAGTCTACCATCAGGATCCGTCCCATGTCCAATATCCCTGACAGGACAGTGAGCAGAATCAAATATCTAGGAATTTCTAGATAGAGGGACATGGACACTTCTGGCAAAACAGATGTGTGCTCAGTACTCAAGGAGGCCCAAGAGGTAAAGAAACTGGTTCTCTGGGATGGGAGATGGTACAATGGTTAAACAAATTTGATGGGGATGTCCTTCTGTATATATGTTTGTCTTATTGGTTGATGAATAAAACACTGATTGGCCAGGCAGAAAGTGAAGTAGCATGGCAGATACTGCCACTAACCATAGAGGTTGGGAGGTCTGTACAAACAGGCAGGAAGTGACGTAGCTGGGCAGACTCAGAATAAAAAGCAGGGACAAACAGGAAATCACTCTCTTCTCTGCAGAGATGTAGCAGGCAAAGGAGATGCAGATCCGGCATTCCCTGTAAGCCAAGACCACGTGGAAATACTTAGAATGATAGAAATGAGTTCATAATTAAGACAGAGCTAGCCAATAAGTAGCTCTAGCCATTGACCAACAGCTTTATAACTAATAGAGTCTTTGTGTGTTATTTTGGAAGTGATGCGGCTATGGGACCAGGCTGGCGAGAAAGTGCTTGTAACGAAACAGCGCCTACAGTGGGTACTAAGACTTAAAACTTGACAAAAGGGATTTTAGAAACAAAAGAACAGAGACAAGCAAGGTTTCTTGGTAGCAACATTTTTCTCAGGTAGCCTCCGTTTTGCTAGAGACAAGCAGAGACTCTAGCTGCTCCTTTAAGGGAGGTTGACTGACTCAGTTTAAAGGAAAAAAAACAGGACTCTTTTAAGAGGCTCTGCTAACAATTCAATGGAGTACACAAGCAGCTGGCAATGGCAGTGACCACATCTCCAAGGCAGCAGCATGCTACCTGATGGCAGCATAGACCAAGGCATGAGCACAACTCTCAGTACTGGCAGTAAATATACCCCTGCCATATTAGAAAGCCAGCGGCTAAAACAGCTGCCACTTTAATTTTAGCAATGCTGTTTAGCAGAAAAAGACATGTGGCTAGAAAAAAGGTAGGGATATACAGGAAGGTAGGGATATTCAGATGAAGTAAAACCTAAAAGGTTTTTTAGAGTGTGTTTAAAAACATACTAGGCTTGGGAGAGAAAACAAAACAAAAACAAAAAAAATCCAAAAAAAAAAAAAAAAAAAAAAAAACCAGGATAAAGTGGTTGGAAAAAAAAAAGGAAGAAGCCAGGCATTGGTGGCACATGCCTTTCGTCCCAGCACACTTGGGAGGCAGAGGCAAGCAGATCTCTGTGTTTCAAGGCCAGCCTGAAGTACAGAGTGAGTTCAAGGGCAACCAAAGTTACACAGAGAAACCCTGTCTCAAAAAAGAAAAAAGGTAAAATGAATACAGTAATAAAAAAGTCATGTAAAGAAGGAAAATACACAGATTCTAGATACTGTATGTTACTGTGTTGTCTTTGAATTGTTTGACTGCTGAGGAAATATCAACAACTGCTAAAAGCAATGCTGCTGGATTAATCCAATTTATATATTTTTAAAATGCCCCGACTTCAAAATTTAAGTATAAGGATATGCTCTTTGGAAAAGAGATTTTATTTATGTTTCCACAAAAAATAAAAAGCTGTGGGTTCCTTCAGGGGGTTTGATGAAACAAGACCCCCTGAAGTATCCGAAGTGATTCAACATTCAAAATAGCTGGGACAAGGCATCTTGCAGACCATTACAGCCAGGATTTCTGGATCTTCTTAGGATTCCCATGGTATTACATCATCCCCAACCACCAGAAGCAGTTTGGAGAAAACGACGCCCACATTCCCCAATATTGTCTATAAATGTTTGTTTTCATCTAAATGGGGTTGGTTATAAATGGTTAATGACCACAGTCAATCTTTTTTAAAGGAAAAAAATTGGAATAGGATATAGAAATGAATACTTTGTATTGGTATGGATTTTCATTTATTGATACAAATTTAAGGTCAATTTTTTGATTATATATATTTCTCCTCTTGTTTAGGTATTGTGTTTGTATAGTTCATTTTAAAATGTAATTATAATTACCTATAATAGTCAAAACTTATAGTTAGGTTTTCTAGATATACAGAGATATATTTAAGGTAGATAGATATTCTTCAAACCTTTCAAAGATCTACAGAATATGGCATTTAAAATGGTTTAGGGGACCATGCTGGAGAAACCTACAGAAACAGCTGACCTGACCAAGTGAGAGCCCAGGGTCCCATCATAGAAGGGGAACCAGCATTGGACTGAAACAAGCCCTCTGAATGGGGGTGCCAGTCAGGAGGCCTGGGCAATCTAAGGGGCCTCTGACAGTGGAACCAGCATTTACCCCTAGTGTACAAGTGGACTTTGGGAGCCCATTCCCTATGGAAGGATACTATTTCAGCCCAGATACAGGGAGGAGGACCTATGCCCTCCCTCAAATAATGTGATAGACTTTGACAATCCCCCATGGAAGGCATCACTATCCTTGGGAAGTGGGTGAGGGGTAGGTTTGGGGGTTCATTGAGGGGCATGGGAGGATGAGAGGGAGATGGCACTGGAGGATTGATATGTAAAATAAGATTGTTTCTAAATAAATAAATATACATGTAAAAAAAGAAAAATATTAATTGATATTAGTGGTGGGTATGGGTGGAGAGGTGGGCTATAATGGACACAAGAGGAGACAGACTTGAAAGACTAATGGTAAAGAATCATTACAGGTAGGAGGTAGGAAGCTCACACTTCTCTAGAGTCTCAAAAATAAACAATAGGCCAGGTGCAATGATACATCCTTGTAATCCTAACACTTGGTAGTGACAGGAGATGTCATTCTATAAATATGTTTCTCTTATTGGTTAATGAATAAAGCACTGTTGGCCAATAGGAAAACAAGATAGGTGGGACTAGAAGACAAGGAGGATTTGGGAAATAGTAGGGAGGAGATTCAAGATGTAGGACGGGGAGAGCAGAATGCCTGCCCCTCTCTCCAGTAAGATAAGACCACATGGAAATGCTTAGATTAATAGAAATGGGTTAATATTTAAGACAGAGCTAGCTGTTAAGAAACTAGTAACTGGCCAACAGCATTATATCAAATACAGCATCTGTGTGTTATTTGGGGCTGGTGCAGCTGTGAGACCAGGCTGGCAGAAAAAGTACTTGTAACATGGGAGGATAACATATAAAGATTACAAATTCAAGGCTAGCCTGGAGTAAATAAAGAAACACTGTGTCATTCCCCTGCCCCCTCCCAAACTAGAAAAAAAACAACCAATCAAAACATAAACCTTATGTATTTATTTGTTTGCCTTCCTCTGCCTCCCAGTGCTGGGATCAAAGGTGTGTCTACTATGCCTGGCTCAAGCCAAATGTTTTAAGACTGGATAACAAAAGGCTCTCCTAACTGTCTTGAATACACAAAAGTCAACCCATGCAAACTAACTAAAGCATACATTAGACAAAACCCAAAATACCTCCAGAGACTTTGGGCTCATGTCACAGACAAACATGAAACAATGAAAATACTCACACAAATCCAGTTTCAATGTTGTGGGTAGCGTGACACATTTTTAATTCTAACACTTAAGAGGTAGAGGCAGGAGAATCAGGAGTAAACGTTATCCTTGTTGACAGAGTGAGTTCAAGGCCAGTAGGCTACATGAAACTCTGTCTAAATTTTTAGAAGACCCCCTTTCACTCTTCCCAAAACTCCAGCTTCAAAATGTGTAAACATTACACAGAGAAACCCTGTCTCAAAAAACAAAACAAAACAAAAAACGTGTAAACCAGTGTGAGAGAAGTAGCTCAGTGGTAGAACATTTGTCCAGTATGCAGATGACTCTGAATTTGATTCCAAATACCGATCTGGGAGCCAAAGTGAAAATGTAGCTCATAGAAAACGAATACCATAGCTACAGGTCTTTTAGAATTCAAAGGTGAGGTGAACCCATTTCTCATCTATTTGATTAGCAGAAACCCTAAGTTTAAAAACCACTGTGTTAAGAAGGCAAATTGGAAAATGAGGACTTGGTACAGAGCCATTGGGAATACAAACTGTCCTATCCAAGTCACATAGATGTGTGTCCTCAGGCAGGGCCATTCCTGCACAGATGCACATCATAGGAGACTGCTCATCACAGATAAGCATCAGTAAAGCAACTAGGAGGCAGCAAGACATCCAGCCCCACAAACCCAGTAAGTCAGTCAGCATGGTATCAGCCAGTGTCAACCACTCAGTAGACAAACAAGGGTGTTCTGTGTTCTCAACCAACAGATATCTCCAGCATCCATTGTTAAATGAAAAAGCAAGATGTACAACTCTGAGTACAAAGGGCTCCGTTATGGGGGACCAGAGGTGGAGGAATAGCAATACCTTTTGTTTAATTCTATCAGCATATATTAATTACACTAAAGGTTTCTTTATGATATTTTTATACATGAACATCATTTTGATCATGCTTACCATGACCATTTGTTACCCTCTTTTGCCACTCATGCCGTCCTGTGTTATTTCCTTTGTTTTTATGTCTTTAGCGTGTGTAACCCAATGAGCCAATTCTACAGGGATATGGACCTGTAGAACGTTACACTACTGAAGGAAAAGTCTCAGCTGTAACCATTAACTATATGTGAATCCTTGGGAAAATATGGGGGTCTCATGAGCCCCTTCTACTTTTGAGACAAAGTGATGAACAGTTTCCATTAAAAACAAACAAACCCCTGGGATTAGAGGTAGCTCAGCAGTTAAGAGTACACTGTGCTGTTCTTGCGGAGGATCCTCATTCAATTCCCACACCCATGTCAGGTGACTCATAAATGCCGATAACTCCCACTCCAGGAGTCCACACCTCTGCCATCCATTGATACCTACATATACGTATCTATACACAGATACAATTAAAATCTTTTTACAAGGGTCTGTAGAAGTAGCTCAGTGTTTAAAAAGCACCTCACTGCTCTTCCAAAAGACCAGGCTTCAATTCCCAGCACCCACTTGGGTGCTTACAACTCCAGTTTTAGGAGATCAATGCTCTGTTCTGGCCTCTATAGGCAATGTAACATTGTGCACATAAAAATTTAAAATCTTTAAAAAATTCAAAGAAACAAGCCAGGCATGGTGACACACACCTTTAATGCTAGCACTTGGAAGGCTGAGGCAGAGAAACCCTGTTTTGAAAAACAAGAAAGAAGGGTTGGAGGAGGGAGAAAGAAAGAAATGATGAAAGGAAGGAAGGAAGGAAGGAAGGAAGGAAGGAAGGAAGGAAGGAAGGATGAATGAATTGGATTGGGCTAAGACAACTCATACTCTCTTGTGACCTCCAGCTCCAGGGCATCTGAATCATCTTCTGGTTTTGCAGGTACCCACATACAGGTACATTTACACATACATATAAGTAAAAATAATAAGAATAAATCTTGGGGAGATCCTCTACTCCCTCCTATATTAGTTTTGAAATGTGTGAATGTACTAATTTCTTGTGGGAAACTGTATTATTTATTGATTGGTTGGTTGATTATTCAAGATAGGGCTTCTCTGTGTTGTAGGTGGACGTTACTTTCCCACCTACCAGTTCCCAAGTAACTGACATGAAGTTTTAATATTAATTATAAATACTCAGATAACAGCTCAGGCATGTTACTAGCTAACTGTTACATTTTAAATTAACCTGTATTTCTTTTCTATGTTTTGCCATGTGGCTTGATACCTTTTCTCAGTACAGTAAGCCCATCCTGCTTCTCTCTTCTGCTGACTCCGGACTCCACCCTTCTTCCCAGCATTCTCAGTTTGGCTCTTCTGCCTAACCTGTTCAGCTGTTGATCAGTCAGCTTGCTTATGAAGCTAATCATGGCAACATACATTTGCACAGTGTAAAGGATGTTGGGCAGGAAGAAATTGAGTGAGATAGCCTGACACAGAGGGAATGCTGGGAAGAGAAAGGGCAGAGTCACAGGGGTCTCCAGCCAAACACAGAGGGAGCAGGATGCTGATAAAGGTACCACCAAGTGGCAGAGGGTAGAAAAGAAATATGGGTTAATTTAAAATTTAAGAGTTAGCTCATAAAATTTAAAAGCATAACAAGCCTGAGCTACCAGCTGAGCATTTACAATCAATATTAAGTTTCTGAGTGATTATTTGGGAGTGGCTGTGGGCAGAGGAAAACTCTGCCTACACTGTGTAGCCCTGGCTGTCCTGGAATTAGTGTAAATCGGGCTGGTCTCAAACTCATAGAGAGCCACCTGCCTCTGCCTACAGAGTACTGGGATCAAAGGTGTGCGCCACCACCTTCCAGCATGAGAACTGCATTATTGGTCCCAATTTTTCATCTGTCCCTGCACCCACAGCCTTGCTGGAGCCTCACTGTGGGTGGAATACACTCTCTCACCCTGACTCAGTGTGATCATGTGATTTGCTTTTGATCAAAGATACATGTGTGGAAATGACAGTGGCTGGCTTCACATACTATCTAAATTAAAGTTACTATTATTAATTAACACCATGATCAAAAACAACTTGGGGAGGAAGGGTTTATTTTGGCTTATATTTCCACATCACTCACTGTTGATCACTGAAGAAAATTGGGCAGGATCCTGGAGGCAGGAGCTGAGGCAGATGCCATGGAGGAGTGCGATTTACTGGCTCGCCCACTGCTTGCTCAACCTGCTTTCTTATAGAACCTAGAACCACCAGGTCAGGGATGGAACCACCCACAATGGGCTGGGCCCTCCCCCCACTAATCACTAATTAAGAAAATGCCCTACAGGCTTGCCTGCCTATAGCCCTTATGGTGTCATTTTCTTAACTGAGGTTCCCTCTTCTCAAATAACTTTAGCTTTCAAGTTGACATACAACTATACAGGTCACATACCACAAACTATAGACTGGGCCAAATATAAATCAAAACATAGATGCCAGGATAAATGAAAAATTAACATGCAATAGAATTGAGTTCAATACCCTAGGGGAAATGAAGAAAGGTCAAATAGTGTATGCACCTGAAAAAAACCAAACTGGACTGGCATCATATTCTAGTGATAAGGATAAATAAGTAAACATAATAAAAGTGAAAAGCAGCAAGGCAGAGGTGGTGCACACCTTTAATCTAAGCACTTGGGAGGCAGAGGCAGGTGGATCTCTATGTGTTCCAGGACAGCCTGGTCTATAGAATGAGTTCCTGGACAGCTAGGGCTACACAGAGAAACCCTGTCTCAAATAAATAGGTGGATAGATAAATAGATAAACAAGTAAGTGTGAGAAGCAGTTATCTGTAGGCATAGTGGAAACTTGTCAGCTCTTGAATAAGAGTGCCTCACAAGTGTGAAGACCGCAGTTCTAATCTCCAGAGCCCATGTAAAAGTCAGATCTATCAGTGGGAGTATCTGCAATCTCAACTCTCCTACATCAAGATGATGGGTGAAGACAGACGGCAGGAACATCTCTGAAAGATCACATCAGCTAGGCTGATATACAGCCTAAAACAAAAATAGAGACCCTGAGTCTAAGATGGAAGGTTAGGGCCTGAAATATTCCAGGTTGTCCTCTGACACACATGAATGCTCATGGGTATTTACACTACACACACACACACACACACACACACACACACACACACTAAATCTCGAGAGTAGTCTATCACACTGGAGGAAGAGGAGACCAGACAGAAACTCACATCCTCAGAAAGGCAGGAAGAACACCAAGCATGTTCCATCTTGCCCACGGGCCAACAGGGCTTTGTTTTGCTTAGCACCAATTTCTTCTCACACACTCAATTCCGTATTTGCTGCCTCACAAACCTTACCTTGCCCCACCTACCGTTTGGCTCTCTCTAGGTCGTCATTGGCTTGTTCCAATTCACGGATGTATTTCTGCAATTGATCTTTAATGGCTTTCGTCTGAGCCAGATCATCCTCCAAGGCTGAGATCTGCCGATAGCCTTCTGAATGCTGCATTTCAAACTTCTCCTGCAGGACAGAACAGAGGCCAGGTCAGTGACTGAAGATTTTGACAATCCAACTTCACACCCCATCACCACTACATGAAATATGAGACACCACGCATGGATGGTGCCATCTACCTGTAGAAGACATTTTCTCAATTGAGGTTCCCTCCTTTCAGATGATTCCAACTTGTATAAAGTTGACACAAAACTAGCTAGGACAACAAAAGATGCTGGGGGTTGTTTAAAGTATGCATGCCCTGACTTTCTCAACCACGAGCCTGCTGATCCTCTCAGCACCTACCATCCTGTCCTCTCTCACCTGATCCCTTCAGTGCCCAACAACCTTCATTCAAAGTATCCACAGCCAAAGGAAGCCACATGCACTTGCCCAGGTCTCAGCTACTATTCAATATGGCCCTGCTTCATACACGAGCACTGTACTTGAGCAAAATAGCAGGAATGGTATTAGTTGCCTGTACCCCATAAAAAGGAAACATCAGATACTTAGTGTAACAGCCATCCTAACTTTCTGATCTAAGACATTCCCCAGCAGTGTAAGGGAAGAGAAGCTCAGTTTGACTTGGCAGTGCTTTCCAAGAGCAAGGAACAGTCCAGATGATATCTCATTGGTTAGCTGCTGCCCATCTGGAACAGGTAACATATGTACCTACTGTAAGTCAGCCTTTGGGCTGGTATGTGTTAATTCATCTGATTCCAGAGATACGAAAACAAAGATTCAGTTACTTGCCTAGCCCAAGGTTGAGTTGCAACAAACAACTAAGGCAAGATCAGGCCACCAGAGCATGTATTATTAAAGCAAGGATACGAAGTAATTTCCATGAAAGTTCAAACAAACAAACAAACAACAGCTAGCTTCTCTTTCTAACTAGATTCAAGAAACAAAGCTGTTATAACAGTCAGATGTGCTGGGGGATGATGTCATGGTGCCCATGCCTGGGAGGTGGGATGGGGGCCCCCAAAAGGAATGACCAACTTGGCTGTTAAATGATTTGCAGGATGACAACACAGAGGAGCCTTCAACATCCTAAGGCGTCTGGGGTTTCCTGCCAAGGTTCAGACAGCACTTACACAAAAAGAAACTGGATACAAGATCATTAACCTTGATCCCAAGAAGGTGTGGATACCCAGATCCTCTGCCTGCATAGATTCAGATAGTTTGAATTTGGGACAAGAAAATTGCTGTCTCGATTTCATCTTGGACTGAACCTGCCATAGGTGATTGATAGTGATCAGCAATTACGGTGGCAGACTCTCTTTACAGCTATTTCTTCCCTCAGTCTCTCTGCTAAGCTTCATGCCTCTGGCCAGAAGCTGTAATGAAGAGGTTTTCTGTAAGCTTAAGGACAAGTCTTGAAGCATATAATTACTCAGTCACTGAAGGTACCATATAATTACTCAGTCACTGAAGGTACCCTATGAAAGACCTTTTATGGTTCCCATAGCCATTGTTCATGCCACAAACCTTCCCACAGCTTCCAGCCCTGAGGCCTTTTCAATGTGAGAATTGAAAAGACTCATCACCTGGTTCAAGGGTCAAATGAAAATAACTCCAGGGTCAACAAGAAATTTGTACCCTACATAGGACAAAGAGTGAGAGATAGTCTTTGGTATCAAGATACAGTGACCAGGACAGGCTCGGTTCAGCTATTCTTTGGTGTGGACAATGCGTGTCTTGTGAAGACAGGACTCCATCTCTCAAAGTTAGAAATCCTAATATTTCTGAGAAGCTTCATTAGTTTTTGATATTAAATATATGTACATATATATTTTTGCTTATTTATAAGATATACAGTGTTCTGTCAGCATGGATGCCTGTATAACAGAAGAGGGCACCAGATCTCATTACAAATGGTTGTGAGAATCATGTGGTTGCTGGGAATTGAACTCTGAACCTCTGGAAGAACAGCCAGTGCTCTTAACCTCTAAGCCATCTCTCCAGCCCACTTAAATACATGTTTGTTTGTTTGTTTGTTTTGGAGAAATTTATTTAGGAAGGGGAGTAAGTGGGAAGGTAAAGAGACATAGAGACACCGTGAACAGAAGAGAAGAGGAGAGAGAGGGGGTGGGGGGAACAAAGAGAGAGAGAGAAGAACAAAGAACAAAGAGGATAAATACCTATTTTTAAACCTTGAAACTGAGCTGCTAAGATAGCAACTGGTGCTAAGCTTCATGACCTGAGCTAAATCCCTGGCACCCACATGATAGCTAGAAGGAGAGAACCCACTCCTGTGGATACAGAGGCCAGAGAGCAACTTGCAGACATCAGTTTTCTCCCTCCACTATGTGGGTCTCAGGAATCAAACTCAGGGCATCAGGCTTGGTGGCAGGCACCTTTACCAGTTGAGCCATCTCGACAGCCCAGAAGAGGCTGGCTGCCCCAACATCAGGAGTTGAGAGTACTATTTGTTTCTGGCACATGAATGCCAGAAGTACTATTCACTGTCTTACAGTGCAAAGCTTGACCCCTCACAACAGTGTCCAATCTCAAGCAATACAGTGTGTCCTCTTTGTGTGAGAGGACACATTCCAAGACATTCTGCTACATCCTCCAAAACTTCAGACACTACCAAACCCTATACATGCTTTGTTATTCTCATGTTTGCCTATGATATAGCTGAGCTTACAAACAAAGAAATTACCAATAGCCAGGTGGTGGTGGTGCACCCCTTTAATCCCAGCACTTAGGAGGCAGAGACAGGCGGATCTATGAGTTCAAGGCCAGCCTGGTCTACAGAGCAAGTTCCAGGACAGCCAGGGCTATACAGAGAAACCCTGTTTCAAAAAAAAAAGTTAACAATAATCACAAAATAGGCTGATTATAACATCACAATGATTTTAACATTACACAATATTAAGTTATTTAATAACATATAAATTGTTTATGTCTAAATTTCCCATTCAAAATTTTAGGTTTTGTTTGATCACTGGTAACTAAAAACATAAAAAATAAACTACAGACAAGGGGTCCAAGTAGTATTGCAATGCCCAGTTAATAAGCCTGCTTATGACTGGCATGGTCCAACAGAATGTTCTAGAAGATGATATTCTGTGATCCCTGTGTCCAGAAGTAAAACCCATGGGTCACATGTAGCTACAAAGCACCTAAACTGTGGCTAGTGTTAGTAAAATTAAATTTTCCCTCATTAGTTTTCATTTTAGTAGCCACACGTCACTAAGAGATACCATGTTGTACCTTGTAATATACAATAAGCAGGTACTCTAAAGCCAGGCATGATGGTGTTTACCTTTAATCCTAGCACTTAGGAGGTTAATGCAAGGGGATCAGGAGTTCAAGTCCATCCTCAGCTACACAGTAAATTCAGGTTTGGTCATAGTGAGCCAGGGCTACCTACTCAGCCTCAAGAATCTGCAATTCTAATGACACTGTAGTCTCTGATGAGCTCTCTTTACCATGTTTTTTGTGAAACCAGTACAGACTACCACCAAGAAGGGCTGTAGGCCAAGTGTGTGAATTGCTTTGCATAGATTTCCACCCACTGGGGCAAAAACACCTGGCAGGATTGCAGGAGGGAGTGGGCCTAGGTGCAGTCACTTCACCCTGTATGACTGCTTCTTCAGCTGCGCAGCTCCTGCTTGCCACAGAGCCATCCCTACCTGTAGACATGTGCCCTGGGCCCCTCACCTTCATAGTCTCCAACTCCATTCGAAGGCGGTTATTCTCTGACAGGAGGTCCCGGTTCCTGGTTTCAATTTGCTGCAGCTGAGTCTCCAATTCTGCTTCATATTCCCGGCTTCCTTCCTGGAATTCTCGGAGTTCTTCCTGTGTATTCTCTGCCCTGTAGCAGGATTGCAAATAAATTTATCAAAGAATTAATGATGATGGGTATTTGTGCTGCAGTGGGGTGTGTGGATAATGACCCTATTTAGCTACCATTGTTCCCATTTTATGGACAAGAAGACAGTTTGTTAGGGCTGGCACTGAAGCACACAACTGTAATCTTAGCATTCAAGAGGCTGAGGCAAGAAGCTTGAGAAGTGCATAGTGCTGAGCCCAAAGCATGCGCACGTGCACACACACACACACACACACACACCTCTTAGATATGTGTACTGGAATACCAGTTTCAAATTTAAAAATGAACCTATCTTTTTTCATTTTTATTTCATGTGTATGAGTGTTTTGCCTGCATGCCTGGCGCCGAAAGAGATCAGAGAAGGTATCGGATTCCCTGGAACTGGAGTTAAGGATGGTTGTGAGGCACCATATGGGTGCTGGGTCCTCTTGAAGAGCAACAAGTGCTCTTAACCTTGAGCCATCTCTCCAGCAACAGCCTATTTTGATAGGCACAGGTAAATCTTCTCCCCTATAGAAGACCTGACATCTAGAGATAAAGATAAAGACCAATCCAGAATATACAAGATAACAGGATGGTTAGATGCCTCAGGTGTTCGTAGTTCAAATCCCAACTCTGCCATTCCCAGCTGTTGCCTCAGGCAGACCGTAGGCCTTCCCTCAGGCTCAGGGGCCTCTATAGAGCAAGAGATTCTAGCTTCTTTCTGGGTCAGCAGTGTTGGCTTCAGGGAATCACATAATAGGCCTGCCTACAGGGCAGCCACCATCCTCCCAGGAGCAGACAGTGAGGGACACTGCAGGACTGACCTCTGCTTATAGGTCATGGCCAGGTCTCTCCAATAGTTGGCTTCTTCTTCCTCTGATCCAAAAGTCTTTCCCAAGTCCTCCATGGTAAAATGGGCCAGAGCTCACTCTTCCTGTGACATGGTGTCTAGGAGAAAAGTTTAAAAATAATTAGCAACACACACACACACACACACACACACACACACACACACACACCCTATCCCCGAATTTAGTACTTAGCATAGGACTCTCAGATCCAAACAAGGTATCTTCTAGATCCCTGCTCCTCTCAAGGGGACTTGTGGGAGGAGATGACGTTACATGTAAATTACTACAAAGCCCTAGGTAAGCACAAGAATACACTCTGCACGGGTGCTGACCCACAACAAATGGCCTAGGTGTGGAGTACATACTTTGGTGAGTTTAGACATGGACGTGTCCCTTAGAAGCCACTAACTGCACTGTGAAATGCATTCCTACAGTATCTAAGAACTCAGGAAGTCCAAAATTCAACCTGGAAGGTGACCCACGAGTAACATGTAAAATGGAAAAGTGTTCCGCATTGTACTCCTGGCATCCCAACACTCAGGAAGCCAAGGCAAGAAGATGGCAAGTTCAAGGCCAGTCTGGGACCCTGTCTCAAAGAAAACCAGAATAGGAAAGCAGATGGAGTAGTAAAAAGAAGACAGTGGAGAAGTAGCTAGGCTTGTGGGGGAGCTGAGGATGTCCAGGAATGCTGCAGTAGAGAAGGAGAAAGAGCAGCAGAGATTAAAAGCCAGGGGCTGAGTCACAGGCAACTTTTTAAAAACATTAACAAATTTACTGGCGCACTGTATGTAGATACCTGTAAATCCCACCACTTGGGATGCTGAGGCAGGAGAATAGAGATCCTAAGCTAACCTAAGCCACAGAGAAAGACGCTGGAAAGAGGGAAGGAAAAAGGGAGAAAAGAAGAGACAGGGAGATAAGGAGGACTACTTGGCTGCCACAGTGAGAAGAGCGACAGGCGTGTGGCTGGCTGAGGAGGGCCACGGTGTAAAATGGGAACCTTCAGCATCAATCCGGAAAAAGAAGGTGGGCAAAAAAAGAAGTCAGAGTGCAGGTGAAGTCAGAGACCAGGGATCCTTAGAAACCAACAGGGGCCTGGTGCAGTGGTGCCATTTGGGGGACCAAGAAAGGAAGAGGAGGGCTGCAGCCCAAGTCAGAGATCAGAAACAAACCTGGGCAACACAGTGAGACGGGGGAGGGGAATGACACGGACAGGCAGACTGGTTGAGATGGCTCAGTGGGCATAGTGCTTGCCGCACTCATGTAAAAAGCTAGGCTATACACTCAATGCTGGAGGGTTATGTGAAACAGGAGGATCCTTAGAGCATGCTGGTCAGTCAGTGTAGCCAAATCAGTGAGACCATGTCTCAAAAGAGAAGGTGGAGACTCCACTGGCCCTAGTTAAACCCATACATCACAAAGCAAATGCAAAACAGGACGTGAAGGTGGATTGGGAATTTGAGGGGTGGGGATCTAAGAGAGTGTAGGTCTGAGTATGACCACAATGTATTATACACTTGTATAAAATGGTTAAAAGTGCAAGTGGATAGTGATCATGCCTTTAATCCCAGCACTCGGGATGCAGAGGCGGAAGAGCTCTGAGTTCGAGGCCAGCCTTGTCTACATCGGAAGTTCCAGAACAGCCAAGGCTACACAGAGAAACCTGTTTCAAAACAAACAAAAAAGCTGAAAGGGAGGCAGGGAAGAAAAAGAAGGAAACAAATATTCACACATAACCAATATGATGATGGGAAAATGATGTGCATTTACAGACGTGACCTCACTGTTGTGAAACGCATCAAGAGTCAGTAAGCCTAGCTTCTGTCTGCAGACATGCAAGGACATGTCCTTACCATTTTCTAACATGGAGAACGACCAGCAGAGGACAATTGGAGTACTATGTAAGAACTAAACGCACTACAGTAGAAGAGCAGTCACAGTAACTGCTGTCTCCTTCTCTACAACAGGAATAGAAAGGGACTGGAGAAAAGTGCCAGAGGTAAACAGACGCTGAGACTAAGTACTTGTTCCTGACACACTGCTTTACAACAGACTTTTTGGTAAAAGAAACTTAAAAAAAAAAAAAAAAAAAAAAAGAAAGAAAGAAATAAAATACAATTTACAATAAATAGTGAACTGAAATTTCGGGAAGGAAGGAAAGGAAGAAGGAAGGAGGGAAGGAAGGAAGACAGGCCAATGTTAAGGATTCTACAAACCAAATAACTGAACTGCAGAATAATGTAGCGTTAAAATGTTGCAGTTCAGAGTCAAATCATCTTGTGCTATTTCTAGCATCTTTGAGAGCTATTCATTGCCCACCCCAGTATCAGAGCTAAGGTCCTTGTAAAATCAAACTTAATGTGTTCTGAGAAGACTTCTAGTTTCCACTAACCCAAACTCTACTAGTGTTTTCCCTGCTGTGACCTGTGTCTGTAGCCCCTAGCACTGTATTTGGCTAAGCAGCTTAATCTATTACTTTCTTTATTCTGTAACCAGTAAGACCTCATGTAACCAACAGTGAAGCCCCCTGTTTGAGGAAACCAGAATCTGTGCTCTTGGGCCACCATCATTCATATTGGGTTCTAGAATGAACTATTATTCTGTTTGAGTTGAAAATATGGTTGCATCTGAAATTTTCAAGGGTTATACTTGGCAGATTTAGGATGTAGCACAAGGCCCTGAGTTCACTTTACATCGGGGGTGGGGGGGTGTTGTTATATTTGAGAATCAAAACAGAGTAACTATTGTTGTTTGAAGGTCATTTTATTCTACTGATCAAGGTGCCCGGGAATCCTCCTACTGTGGTCTAGGCCCCTTCCAAGTCTTTTCAATCATTTAACACCCAGTAAGAGCTGGGCTATATACCAAGCACCCAGGTGCAGGCTGTAATGGCTCTCACTAGGAAATTCACTCTGAGGAAAGGGGGTTAATCTCACTAGGCTCACAAACTCTAAAGAAGAACACACTTTGGAAGCAAAAATACATCCTCACAGAATAAACCAAGTTAGCAAACTATTATCCAAGTCCAGGTAAAATATACAAACCGGAGGCCCCTGCGACTTCAAGGGGATTGGTTAGCCACAGGCATTTAACTTCATATGCAATGCTGTAAAAGGAATTACTTAAATCTCAAAACTAGTTGAATACCAGTGTGTTGGGGATGGGTGCATGGTCGATAACCTCAGGTTTGGGGAGTAGTTTGTATCAGGTTGTACTCCAAAAGCACCCACCCCAGCTCTACGAAGTTATCCCAGCACACAATACACTGAAACAGCTAGCTGGCAGAGAAAATTACAAACCTCCACCCTGCCGCAAAAGGCTTCTTCCTTATCAGGGAAGTTGGGGAAGGTTCCAGATAAAAAGCAGGAGGATGCACAGCCTGGCACAAAACCGAGATGACTAGGGATATATAAAGTCGCTCCGGTGCCACTCGACCTCAAAGAGGTAGGATGAACGGGGCCAACTTCCAAGGTGTGGGGCAAGCACTCTCAGCCTTCACCGGATAAAGTTTATCTGATCCAAAGTGATGTTGGGGAAATTTGAAACGTTCGGCGGCCGAGATCCAAGAGGCACTGTGGGGGAGGTTGGGCACAGGCCGATGCCGGTGCGGCAGCAGTTGGGGACACAGCGACTGTGAGATGTAGGGGCAGGCGAAGAGCCGGGCTTGAGGAAGAGAAGGGGCCAGCAGAAGAGGAACAAGAGTTGGCCAGGGCGAGCGGCGGAACTCACGATGGAAGGCGGAAAGCTGGGGGTCAGGCCTGGGGGACGCGTCCGCTGGGTGTTGTGGGCGTGGGGACCCCCGGCCCGCAATCTGGCTTCACTTACCCCGCCCGGGCGGCGACGATCCCGGTAAGGCGCGGGCCAACAGGGCCTGACCGCGATCCCAGCTCCGTCCACCCCTTGCAGCCGGCGCCTCCCATTGGCTGCCGCTCTCGGGACGCATCTGTCTCAGCCAATCAGCGCCGAGAAGCGAGGTTTGGAAACTTTTCCCCGCAGGCCCAGGCGCGTCGCCGCCAAGCTACTGTGGTGCCTGGCGGGAGGGAGCGAGGGAGGCGCGGACCGGTGGCCCGGAAGGCGGGTGTGTAGAAGGCCTGCAGGAGGCTCAATGCACGCGATGCCACGCACCCAGGAACGCCCGAACTCCTCTCCTATATGTTTATCCGTTCTTGTTCTTGCCCAAGAAGACACAAACGTGCCGTTGGTCGGAGAACCCCGAGGTTTAGGATAAGCGGCTATCGGGTTACACTTGAAAGCTCCCTTCCGAATCCAGAAATACTGTACTATCCTAGAATGCACTAAGACAAAACTGGCATAGGAAACAACAAACTTCCGTCCAGCGCACAGGGCCCTTGTTGCCAGAACTTTACACCCCAACTTTACACCCCAAATAGAATCTTTAACAATAGCTTCTTCTGAAACAGCATAATTTAGTGTAGAAGAACTTGTCTTTGAATTCTATCCCTTTCCCCTTGTTAGCTGTGTGATATTGGGACAGTCATTTAATTACACATGGATAAAATGGGGTTTTGCTCATGACTAAATAAGTTGTAAAACGCTTCTGCAGTGCTTTGTAAATAGTAACTGCAATATATGAATTAGTTAAACGACCATGCACTCAGGCACAATACTAAGTTCTTTTGTGGGTCGTAGCGCTGTTTTTTTTTTTTTTGGTTTTTTTTTTTTTTTTTTTTTTTTTGAGCCAGTCCCATATTGTCCAGACTGGCCCCTAACTTGTTGCATGGCTGATCTTGAAGTTTCGGTAGTCTTGCCCCACTTCCTGAGTCCGAATTTTGGGTATGGATGCGTGCTACCTAGAGGATTGTATGAGGTGGTGGGGATGGTAGCAAGGTTCCAGGTGTGTTAGACAAAGGCTCCTCCATCTGAATCGTACCTCACCCTCCCCATCATCTTTAATACATTAAATAAAGACTTTTCTGCTACCTTCAGAATTTTATATGATTTATACCACTCTGAGGATTGTGGTTGGGAATGAGCAGTACCCAGTTTATAAGCTAAAGTGTAAAGTGGAAATGTATGTGTAGGGATCCCACCGAAATGGTATCAATCAACCCATTTTAACTACTTGGTTGATAGTTTTCAAATGTCTACATAAGGCACTGAAATACTAATTAGGTTCTCAACCACCTGTAATGAGATCTGGTGCCCTCTTTTGGACACATACAGACAGAACACTGTATACATAATAAAGAAATAAACCTTAAAAAACAAAAATCGGAAATTTGGGCCAGGAGGTGGTGATGCATGCCTCAGTACTTGGGAGGCAGAAGCAGGCATCTGGTCATCTACAGGTTGAGTTCCAGAACAGTCAAGGCTACACAGAGAAATCCTGTCTCAAAAAAAACAAACAAAAGATTAAAAAAAAAGAACAATCTCAGATGTTAGTCCTTGCCTTTCATTTTGTTTGAAACAAGGTCTCAACATTTCTGATACAACAGATTAGCCAGCCTAGGCCTTCAGGGCTTCCCTCTGTCTTCTGCCTCCCATCACCTGGTAGGCAAGCTAAGATTAGACAATTGTGCTATTTCTGGGGTTTCACATGGGTTTTCAAGATCTGAACTTGGGTTGTCAGGCTTGCACATTCACTAGTTTACCCACTGAGCCATGGCCCCAGCCCTGGAAACATCTTTTAGAAAGGTTAAATTGTGCTTCCACTTATCCACCTACCCTCTCTTTGGCCTATATTTCGTTTGGTTTTTAAAAATGTATTTATGTATGATGCATGGGTGTTTTGCCTGCATGCGTGTCTATGTACTGAAGGGACACTAGCCCACTGGAGCATGTGACTCTGGCAAGCCTTGACATTCTCCCCAGACTGCAGGGGCATTTGCTGCTATTTTTCTGACTGAGTCAGAAAGCAGCCATTTTAACTTTTCTTATCGATTAGTGAAAACAGGTGTGGTGTGGTTTGTGCCCAATCCCCAGTCCTGGAGAGAACCTTGGTTGTGTGTGGAGTTTGGGGGGTGGGTAGTGGTCTCCCTTATGTAGTATGTGAGTACAGTGCCCTGGGAGCTAGAAAAGGTGTCAGATCCCTCAGGACTGGACTCAAGAAACTAAGCCATTTGGATACTCAGAATGAATGGTGCCTCCCCCCCTCCCCATCCTCAAAAAATTGATTGTTTTTAAAAGTACTCATGGTTCTCATTTTCTTAAGCTTTTGTTTATTTATTATAATACCTGCTGATCCTAGCCTACCTGTTGACTAGAAAAAATGCCAAGCAAAGTCAAAGGAAAATGTCTTCCCTCTTTTATGTTTTATGGCTAAAACTTGTTCAAATAGCAATTAAACATCACAAATACTCCCCCCCCCCGTTTTTATATTTTTAGTTAATATTGTCAGTATTCAGGATTAGCTAGAATAAAATGGAGGTAAAAGAAGCACCTACAAAGAATACCATACTTGTTTGAGACTTTGAAAAAAACAACAACAACAACAACAACAAACAAACATCAACCTTTCCAATTCTCCATTGGAAAATTCTACCTACACTCAGATACAATGGTGTTCTTAGCAATAACAAACACCTTGTGTGTGCCTTCTGTAGCATTTAATAGAAACACAAAAGATTCTTCAACTATGCTTTGAACTGGCCATGCAGGTTTACAGGGATAGCTACATATGTATCTTCATCCACTTGATGCAATTAGGGCAATGGAAACACCACATACTTGGCCATTCTGCTTCCTAAATAGTTAGCAAAGTTCATTTGTTTTCTGACACACTTGTGTATGTGTTGTGTGTGTGTGTACACACATGCAAGTGGATGAGCCTGGCCTTGAACTCATAGAGATCTGCCTGCCTCTGCCTCCAGAGTGCTGGATTAAAGGTACATGGCACCACACCTGGCTTCTTAGCACACTTGTAAGTAAATAACTACTTGGCTAGCACATTCTAAACTGTCCCTACATTTAGATAATGTTTTTAAACCTAATTCACAACAGGAAATCATAAACAGCTGGTGATTTCAGAAAATTTCCTCTACTGAGTCCTGAAAACTTGTAGTTAAACCAGCCGTGGTGGCACTTGTGGTGGTAGATCTCTGAGTTTGAGGCCACCCTGTTCTACAGATTGAGTTCCAGGACAGTCAGTCCTACATGGAGAACCCCTATCCCGAAAAATAAATAAGTAAAAAAACAAAACAAAACAAAAAACCCGACTTATTTAGGTCAAGTAAAAGTGAAGACTTCAATACTCAGGGAGGGAGGGGGGCAAAATACATGGTTTATTCACTTAAAACTCAAAGTATTGGGCCTGGAGAGATGGCTAGGCGGTTACGTTTCTGAGCTCTCTTCCAGCTTGACCCTAATTCAATTTCCAGCATCCACATGGCAGCTCACAATTTGGTTTCGGTAAGTTTTTATAACTTTAACATCTTCTTTTTCCTTCTTAACCTGTCACCTGAAGTTTTCATTTGAAACAAAGCACAGGGTTTATTCAAATGAAAAATTTGCCAGATGAGACAAACGCCTTTAATCCTAGCAGAGAAATCAAGGGAATCCGAGATCGAGGCCGGCTTGTTCTACAGGGCAAGTTCCAGGCCAACCAGGGCTACGCAAGTGAGGTGCTATCTCCAAAAAGAAAAGAAAAACGGGCAGGTCATCAGATACTCTTTAATGTTGGTGACAGCATTCAGCAGTCTTTTCATGTTCTTTACCAGCTGGGCTGAAACTCGGCCGGTTTTGTTGTTGTTTCTCCACTCGCCACTAGGTTGCAGTAAAACATGTGCTGGGCAACATACACAATTTGTAAAAATAAAATAGGATTATCACGTCACGAGTAAGAAAGCTAAAAGGCCACCACAACGCTTTATTTCACAGAATTCTTGTCTCAGTCAAGAATTTAAGAGCTGGACCCTAGCAAATCCCATTTGGCAGGCTTTCCCTCGCCTCCGTCATACAAGTCCCCCAGTTTTCCGCCTGGAAGCTCCGTTCGACCTGGCATCATCCAGCCAGTGTGGAGGACTCCTAAACTGGGTGTTGGTGCTAAAAAACCAGAGGCCACCCCTGGGGAAAGACCCTATTTAGAGATTTATCGGGAGGGGACTGAGCCTGACGAGGCTGCAGGGCCGCGAGGCCCCGCCCCCCCCAGTTCCCATCGTGCTCCGCGCGCAGAAGCCGAGAAGGCGAGGGCGGGGCGGAAGAAAAGACTGGGCCAGACGAGGGAAGGGGTGGAGCTAGACGGAGGATGGGAAGAGCGGGAGGGGGTAATGGGCGAGGCCTGAAGAGGAAGGAACGAGGCTAGGCGGAGACCGGGAGGGGATGGGCGGGGAGGGGGCGTGGCTACGGGGGCGGTGCGGAGGAAGGGTGTACTAAAATGGAGGCAAAGGTGAGTCGGGGAGGAACGGAGTAGTAGAGAAGCGTGTAAGTTTTGCGACAGGGGAGGGGCAGCACGGAAGCGGAAGTGGAGGGTGCGCTTGGCGGCGGCGGCGGGAGCTGCGGAGTCGGGAATCAAAACAAAGGGCCTGGGGGGTGGGGGGGAAGGCGGCGGGGACGGAATGTGAGCCGAGAAGGAGCTGGCAGCTGAGGTGAGTCATCTGTCAGTGCCGGGACTCCACTTGGGCGCTCGGGTTGTTCGCCCAGCAGCGCAGCTGGCCCAGGAACAGCGCCCTTCTCCCCACACTGATGCTGCTGGGGTCTGGGGTCTGGGACCCGCCAAAGGGACCGCGCGAAAAAAAATCGGTCTCACTTGGCAGCCCAGTGCCTTCTGGGGCGTTTGGCTCCCCGCTGGCGCCTGCCTCCCTGCTCGCTCCCAGCCCTTTAGGTGTCAGCAGCAATCTTCTCAGGGTGTGCAAAGTTAGGAAGATGAGAAAAGGGACAGTGGTGGAGTTGTGTCCCTTAGCTTGTTATTTTGTTTTGTTTTTGCAGCCCTCCTGAGCTATCGGTCTCAGCAGCCTCTTTGGATGCAGCTTCAGTTTCAGCCACTCCCCCCCATTAATTCTAGCACAAACGTGTTGGCCTTTAGAGTCTGCCAAGCACCTTTTTGGTGTAACCAAGAGCTTTTTAGTTGTACTAGTATCTTTTGGACTTTCCGGGGTCTTCCTGTTTTGCATACAAGGAAACGCTTAGCTAAATGATCTTTCTTCACATTTAGTGATATTTGCAAGGCTCAATGGAGTCCTAGGTTCAGGGGTAAGGTCAATACGGTCTTGGAAATTATATTCTAATTGGGGAGAAAAATAACAGAACATCAAATAGGCCATTTAAGTTAAAGGTAGAAAACAAGTAAATATACAGACCCTGTAAAATGGAATAGCACAGTATGGGAGTTTGTGGCAGGGGGAGGCCATTTGAGAAGTAATTCATCCTCAGTATCTCTTGTCACCAAATCACAACTCTAAGTAAGGAGGTTGCGATGATTGTCAGACTCACAGGAGATGGGCCTTAGGTTAAAAAAGATGAGTGCCCACAGCTACACAGATAGGAAGGTGGCCTTGGCGACCAACATGGATGCATGCGATGTCACAGGCTGCATTCTTGGCCAGTGTCTAATTTGCTCAAAGACAAAGACAGTGGTAGAAGGGAAGACTCTCATATCAGAACTTCCTCTGGCTAGCTCAGATGCCTAATGGAAGATTTTAGGATGCAGGTCACTAATGTTTTTCCTTATATTTATATGTCCCTATGTGTATTTAATATTCCTTGTGGAATATTAATTGAAGATGTGTTACATTTGTTTATGCTGTTGAACATTTGTTTAATGATGCAAAGATATGTTGTCTTCTTTTATGTTGCATTTGTTTAACTCAGTGAAGCTGTGTTACTTTGCCTGTCTAAAACACCTGACTGGTCTAATAAAGAGCTGAATGATCAATAGCTAGGCAGAAGAAAGGATAGGTGAGGCTGGCAGGCAGATAAAATAAATAGGAAGAGAACTCTGGGAAGAGGCTCGAGGAGTAAGAGAAGGAGGGGAGAACTCCACGGGCCAGCCACCCAGCTATAGTATAAGCCATAGAGTAAAAAGTAAAGAAAAGGTATTCAGAAATAGGGGAAAGTAAAAGCCCAGAGGCAAAAGGTAGCCTGAAATTTTTAAAGTGAAGCTAGAAATAAGCCAAGCTAAGGCCAGGCATTCATAACATAATAAAATTTCATGTGTTTATTTGGGGGTTGGGTGGTGGACCTCCAAAGAGCAAAGAATTAGAGTTTTAAAAAAAATACAAACAACACTTATGTATATTGAATCTATTTTTTTTTTTTTTCAACAAAGTCTCATTATGTAAGCATGGCTGCCTAGAACTTGCTCTTCAACTTGCAGATATCTTCCTGTCTGCCTCCCAAGTGTTGGAATTGCAGGCATGTGCCACTACTCCTGGTTCTTTGAGCAATCTTGATGGTATCTTGGTGTAGTAGAAAGAGGTTGGTAAGCCTTTTGACCTCAAGCTAGCTATGAAACTTTACTAAGTTTCTTGTTTCTCAGTGAAGTGTTAGAAATGGTAATTCACTTTTAGGGTTTGGCTTTGAAATGGTCTGAGCATGCTGAAATTATGAACATTGTGAACATCACAAATTCTTATGAATTTGTGTTTGTTGGGTGATAAACAACTTGGGATTTTTGTTTGTTTGGTTTTGGTTTTTCCAGACAGGGTTTCTCTGTGGAACCTTGGCTGCCCTGGAATTCACTCTGTAGATTAGACTGGCCTCAGAGTCACAGAGGAGATCTGCCTGCCTCTGCCTCTGCCTCCCGAGTGCTGGGATTAAAGAAGTGCACTTCCATCACCACCTGGCACAACCTGGATTTAATAATAAAAACGTGCTTTTTTTAAAAAATTATAAACATTATTTATTTAATTTAGAAACAGTCTTATTTTACGTATCAATCCCAGTTCCCTCTCCCTCCCATCCTCCCATGCCCTCTACCGACCACCCATCCCACCCCCCCATTCACTCCCTAGGGAGGGTGAGGCCTTCCATGGGGCATCATCAAAGTCACATCATTTGGGGGAGGGCCTAGGCACTCTCCCATGTGTCTAGGCTGAGAGAGTAACCCTCGATAGGGAATGGGCTCCCAAGATCCATATGTGCACTAGAGATAAATACTGGTCCCACTGTCAGAGGCCTCATAGACTGCCCAGGCCTCCTAACTGGCACCCACATTCAGAAGACTCTGTTCGGTCCAATACTGGTTCCCCAGCTTTACAACTGGGTCAGCTGAAAAACGTATAATTCAAACAATGATAGCAGTTAACTTTGTCTCCAAATTATTTTCAACTGTTTACTAGGTTAATTCTGTTAATTCCTTCATTCAACAACTACTTTGTGATTACCATGGGATAGGCCTTGGGCTGAGTATTAGATACAGTGGTGGAAATTGATAGTTCATGCGTTTTTTAATTTGTTGCTATAACGCTATGGCAGATAGAGGTAGTGTACAGACAAGGGAACAAACATTTTTTTTTTTTCCTTCCTACTTTCCCTCCTTGTTCCCCTCCCCCTCTTTCTGTCTGTGATTGAACCCAGAACCTTCCAGATACCATTAAGCTCCGTACAAACCCCAGCCTATAAACAGAAAATATGTGGCAAAGACATGAGTCTCAATTACACTTCAACTCAGCCATAGATAATATTTAAATGAAGTAGTATAGCTGTGTCCTAGTGAAACTTTATGGATATTAAAGTTTGAATTTCATGTATAAGAACACTTTCTCAGTTGGTGGTGCATGCCTTTAGCCCCAGCACCTTTGAGGCAGAGGCAGCCTGGTCTACAACAGCTAGTTCCAGCCTCTAAATCCACAGAGAAACCCTGTCTCGAAAAACAAAAACAAAACAAAACAAAAACAAGGAGAGAGAGAGAGAGAGAGAGAGAGAGAGAGAGAGAGAGAGAACACTTTCTTAGGAATTTAAAGTGTGAAAAATATATTCTTAGTTCACAGGCCATTTAAATATAGTTGTCATAGCTTATACCATAATCTTGGCATTTGGGAGGGTGAGGTAGGAAGATTGTTTAAAGTTTGAGGCTAGCATTCAGGATTACAGAATCAGATCCTGTTCAAGAAACTCTAGGTAGACATACCCAAACATACATATGCATACAGGCAGCAGGCTGGCTTTGGCTGGCAGATCATAGTTGACTTCTTTATGTGATTGGTCCTCCTATACTTGACATATATTTTGAACCCTTTTCCCCTCACACTGTCATGGAGACATAAAATCTGTTAGAAGTGTCTTATCAGAGATACAGCTGAAAGAAATTATTTTCTACATGCACAGATGAAATCTGTGATAAAGTAATCACTGGAAATGGGCACTGTTGGGCTGTTATGGTGAGGACTTACAAGTAAGGTTTTGTTATTCTCCCTATTACTGGCTTCCTCCCTGCCCCATGAGTGTACATTGGCTTTGCCTTTTGTGTACTAAGACTCTTAAGAGTGTAGTCATGCTGGGGTAAAGTACATCTGTGAGTTGTGACTTTCGTAATTGCTGGATGTTACATTGCACTTTTATTATAAACAAACCAAGAAATCCATCCAATCAGATGGTTTCTCTGGTAGAATAGAATCAACTTCCTCAGAGGTCATTTAACCTGTCCCTTTTTTTGCTCACATCAGGGGCATAGAAAGGTTAATACTGTGTTCCCTACTGTTAACTCCTCTGTTCTCTTAAGCAGAGTTTCTAGGATGAGATATCTGAAAATTAAGAAAAACTATAGGTCAGGTGTGATGGCCCAAACCTTTAATCTCAGTACTAGGGAGGCAGAGGTAGGCAAATCTCTTGAGTTTGAGGCCAGCCTAAACTACATAGTGAATTTCAGGACAGTCAGTACTACACAGAGAAACACTATCGTAAAGAAAAACTACAGAAAAAGTCTGCTTAGTGCCTGGAGGCTTATTTCAGCCAGGTGAAGAGGGGCCTAGAAAGGCACAGAGTCCACTACGTGGCTCTATCCTTCAAGCACGGGGAGAGACACCCAAGGCTGACCTCTGGCCGACACACACACACACACACACACACACACACACACACACACACACGAGGGTCACCCTGCCCCTTCATTTGCACACATAGAAAAAACTGGGATACGAGGAATGGAAGATCAAAAGTGGTTTGCATGGAAGATCAAAAGTGGTTTGCGTGGTATATGTACATGTTCATGTGGGTGTGCATGCAGGTGCACATATGTACACATGTGTAGAGGTTGATGTTGGGCATCTTCCTCATCATTCTCTAGTTTTTTGTTTTGTTTTGTTTGTTTTTGTTTTTGTTTTTCAAGACAAGGTTTCTCTGTGGCTTTGGAGGTTATCCTGGAACTAGCTCTGGCTTTGAACTCACAGAAATCCACCTGCCTCTGCCTCCCGAGTGCTGGGACTAAAGGCATGCGCCACCAATGCCCGACATTTTCTATTTAATTTTTAAAAAGATTTATTTATGTACTTTACATATATGAGTGCTCTATTTTCAGATACACCTGCATGCCAGAACAGGGCAACAAATCCATTATAGATGGTTGTGAGCCACCATGTGGTTGCTGGGAATTGAACTCAGGACCTCTAGAAGAGCAGCCAATGTTCTTAACTGCTGATCTCTCTCTCTCTAGCCCCCCTTTCTTTAGGTTTTTAAAATTACATGTGTGTGTGTGTGTGTGTGTGTGTGTGTGTGTGTGTGTGTGTGTACCATGGCATAAATGTGGAGGTCTGAGGATAACTTGTGAGTGTTAGTTCTTTCTCTCTCCTTTTAAAATTATTTATTTTTATTTTGTGTGCATTGGTGTCTTGCCTGCATATATGTCTGTGTGAGTTACAGACAGTTGTGAGCTGCCATGTGGGTGCTGGGGAATTGAACCTGCATCCTCTGGAAGAGCAGCTGGTGCTCGTAACCTCTGAGTGATCTCTCCAGCCTCCAGTTCTCTTTTTCTGATATGTGGGAGTGGAACTAAGGCTGACAGGCTTAGAGGCAATCACCTTTTCTGAACCCTGTCACTGGTCTCTATCTTACTGTTTGAGGTATTGTCATTGAATCTGGAGTTGACTGAGTTTTGCTGGGCAGGGTAGCCATTGAACTCTAGGGATCTGTCTGTTTCTGCCTCTCCAGTGCTGGAGTTACAGTTGTATGCCTTTTTTTTTTTTTTTTTTTTTTTTTAAATAAAAGTGGGATTTGAATTCAGATCCTTATCCTTATGTAGTAAATACTTTTCTCAGCCATCTCCCAGCCTCAGATCATATTTTTTTTTCTAAATAAAATTTAAATAGTTAGAACCAACAAAGTTTACCAAATTTTAGTAGCCTGTAGTGAGCTGTGATATCCATGCTGCCTTTGATCATTAAAGGTCTGTATGGGAGAGCCATTGCACCATGAATACAGCTGTGGTCTCATTTTAATATTATAAAATGGGTACTTGTATGAAGAAGTAACATAGACATTGACTTGTTTACTGCCTGGTTTTGTGTCAACTTGACACTAGCCAAAGTCATCAGAGGAAGGGGCCTCACTGAGGAAGTGACTATGGGAGTCATTTAATGATCAGTGGGGAAGGGCCCAGCTCATGGTGGGTGGTGCCACTCCTGGACTGCTCGTCCTGGATTCTATAAGACGGCGAGCTGAGCAAGCCATGGGAAACAAGCCAGTAAGTAAGTGGCTCTCCTCATGGCCTCTGCATCAGCTCCTGCCTCCAGGATCCTGCCCTGTTTAAGTTCATGTCCTGACTTCCTTCAGTGATGAACAGCAATGTTGAAGTGTAAGCTAAATAAATCCCTTGCTTCCCAACTTGCTTTTTGGTCATGGTGTTTTGTCGCAGAAATAGAAACCATAACTAAGACAACTCATTTTTAACAGGGTGGAAGAATGAGAGAAAAGAAAGATGAAAGAATGTTGAACCACATTGTCTGGCTATGTGATGGAAGGGAACGGGACTGAGAACCCTTGCAACAAAACACTTAGATGGCTTCACCAAGATAATGATGCTAAGCCGTGGCCTTGGAAATTCTCTGGTTGCTTTTCTCGTCCTGAACAGACATTGCCTCTTAGTCCCCAAACGGTAACTATGTGCAAGACATAGGATGCTGTGAATAGATGATGGGTACTCGTGGTCTCGGACAGTCTCTCTCCTGCTCATATCACCCCCTGCACGTTGTTATGATGTCTCACTCAACAAGAAATACGTTTGCTCAAATCTGTATTCCACTCTGAGTAACAGATTTTAAGCATCTAAAATTGGGGGGGGGGGAGAATGTGGTTTCTTGCTAAAGCCCCAAATTTCAAAGCTTGCATAGGAAAATCAGTGAAAAGTATAAAATAAATTGTATTTAACTATAGCTTTCTTAACATGGATTTGGCCTGTGGCTTTGGAGATAAGTTTTTCCTTATCTGGTCCAGGCAGGCTTTGAATTTATGACCCTTTTGCCTTGGCCCCCCAAGTGCAGGGTTACAGATTGGTGTGACCACTGTCCCTCTTAGTTTTAAGTCTTGTAAATTAGAAAAGACTGACAGTATCTTTTTGTTTAGGATTTTTTGTGAATATTAAGTATATTCTTTTCCTTTTTTTGGTGGTACTGGATTTTGAACTCAGAATAGATAGTTCTCATCACTGTGTCTTTGCACTGGCCACAGTATAAAAACTGCATTAAGTCTTTGGTGTTTCCTCAGTGCTATAAGCACCACATCTGGGCCACTTTGAGCAGATGGCTGGTCTCATTCATAGTGGTTGGAATATCACTCTCTCCCTTTAAGGAGAACCCCACTAAAACCCTTTACTCGATACCTACACGAATGAAAAAAAGGAAGCGACTTGCTTATAAACCACCTTCCTTGAATGCTGTGAAGTCATTGTTTGCATACCCTCAGTTTTCTTTGAAGCAAGGAGAAGTTATGTATAGTCCCTGTGGTGTGGTTGGTTAACCTGGCTTGCTGAAATTGTAAACAGACACCCCACCCTGCTTAACTTTCTTTAGATTCTTACAAACAGCATTAATTTTAGTTGCATGTTTTTATGTTGCCTTCCTGCAGACCTCTCTGAATATCATCCCTGGTCTTAGCTGGATGCTGTTATATTTGTTCAGTTGTGATTGAGTGATGTAAAGAGAGTTCAACATTGTTTTCCATTTTTTAATGCAGTACTGTATGAGAGAATAAAATACAGTGATCTCCAGAAATTGACTGTGTTCTGATCTCTCCTCAGAAAGAGTACATGGAGAACAAGAAAGCTGCTGTGGAGTTAAAGGATATACCATCTCCTCTTCATGTTGGCTCTAAACTTTTCCCAGCAGTCCCACTTCCTGATATTCATTCTCTTCAGCAACCAAAAGTACAGCTGTCAGCTGTTCCCAAAGTAAGCTGCTGTGTTCATTGCCCTAATGAACCCTCCACTTCGCCCATGCGTTTTGATGGTGGTGGTGGCAGTAGTGGAGGTTCTGGAAACTTGATTCACGCGGGCTCACTCTTAGACTCACCAAGCACCAGAACTGTCACATGTCAAGTAGGGTCAGGGTTTGCTTTCCAGTCTGTGTCTTCACTGCAGAATGCCTCTGCTAGAAACAACTTGGTGGGCCTTGCGAGTGGCTTTCCCAACATGTCTGTAGAGAGTAACCTACCTTCCTGCAAGCACCTACCATGTTGTGGGAAGCTCCATTTCCAGTCATGTCATAGCAACATGCACAAGCTGCATCAGTTCCCGACTCTCCAGGGCTGCTCCTCTGCTGGCCTTTTCCCCTGTTCTGATTTCCCAAGTGGGGCTCGAGGGCGTTTGGAAGATCGCCTTTCCCAGTCAGAGCTTACACCTCACTTGTGCACCAACTCTCTTCACCTAAATGTGGCACCTTCGGTTTGTTTAAAGGGCTCACTTTACTGTGAAGACTGTCTAAACAAGGTATGTGTCTTTTCTTTACCTTGGGGGCAGATAATGAGGTTTGAGGTTCTATTTAGATACAGCTTTACCTTGCCATGCCTTTACTGTGCGTGGGGTTGAAGATTCTTCATGGTGTAGATCACACTCTATCAGTATATCTTTGTCTGATACTGAAAGATGTAAAGTGTAAATGGGAGACCATCCAGAAAAGTACAGTATAGTTAGATGTGTAGCTTGTGCTTTAGGGCCTCTGGTCACAAGAAAGCCATGTTTACAGAATCCATGATCTGTTTCTCCCTTCTCTAGAACAGGGTTGGTCGAGTTCTTAGAACTTAAACTCGGCTTATACATTGGCCCTTTCATGGCAGGAAGGTAACTATACATTGTCTTATTGTAATATGAGGAATGTGAAACTTGGCCCCGTTCACACTAATGTTCAAAGGAAGGTTTTTCTGCCATTTATGGGAGGTACATGTAAGATCTCATTCATAGCAGATACATGTCCCAGGTTGGAAAGGACTGAGTAATTGAACAGGTCTCTGATCATTTCAAGTTGCTTCTTGAGATGACAATGTGGTTTGGTAGCTGGTAGTTTTGATAAAGATTATTTGAAAATACAATTTATCAGAGGTCATCAAGTAGAAAGGTGAAAAGTTAGAATGATGTTTTCAGTTATATATGAATCTAAGTTCTTTATTGATATGCCTAAAACTTCTTCCTTTAAAAAATGTTAAAACAGCCAGCAAGAAATAGTATAATTGATGCTGCTAAAATCTGGCCAAATATACCACCTCCAAGTACTCAGCCTGCACCTCAAGCTATCCCTCTGTGTAATGGCTGTGGAACAAAAAGGATGGAGAAGGACACCTCGTTGTTGGCAACCAGTCTAGGCAAAGCTGCTTCAAATTTTGGTAAATAATGGTGTAGCATAAAAATGCATTGAAGTTGTCTTTTTTTAAAGGTTTATTTATTTTTACTTTGTGTTTGAATGTTTTGTTTGCATGTATGTAAGTGTACTTATGTGTACCTGCTGCTTTTGGAGGCTGGAAGAGGGCACTGGATCCCCTGGAACTGGAGTTACTGAAGGTTGTCAGCCACCATGTGGATGCTGGGAACTGAACCCTTGTTCTTTGCAAGAGCAGCCAGTGTTCTTGATTCAGCACTGAGCCATTCTGTACAGCCTCCATTTGAGTTGTTTTCAATATCTGACACAAATGTTGTATTTAACTGCCTATAAAAAATTCCTTGTGATTCTTAGGGTGCATTTGCATTTTGAAGTATATGTGAGTCTTTTCCCTCATTTGGCAAAAAATCTTTGACTATAGGCCTTTATGTTGAGCTGAGAGTGTTTGAGGCCAGAATCTATATAGGAAGATGGGGAGTGTATTAGAGAGAGTTAAGTGATATAAGCGACTTGGATTACTTAGATTGTATGTTTAGTTTATAATGTTTTTAAGGCAGTATTTCTTTGTAGCCCTGGCTGTCCTGGAACCCTCTGTATAGACAGATCATCCTTGCCTCAAACTCACAGAGGTTCACCTGCCTCTGTCTACTGAGTGCTGAGATTAAAGGCATGTGCTACCATGCTTGAACTCAGCTTAGGTTCTTCATATTCCCTAGACATACTTAGTACTTAGAAAAATTTAGTAATGGCTCACTGTTAAAAATACTTGAAATCTTAGAGTTTGAAATCAAAATTATTTTCCTAAAAAAAGTTACTGTGATATTTTTATCATCTAAAAACATCTCTGAAAGGTTAAAACAGATGTTAATAATGTATTGGAGTAGTTTACAGTAAGAATCAGTGCCAGTTTCACTTTGGTGGCCTCATCAATGCTCTTCCTTACCCAGCAGGCAGCCAGACCTGCACTGAGATGGAGGCAGGTCTAGGAGCCTCACTATCCATTCAGTTTTCTGGTTGTCTGGTGTCATTGCAGAACCATCGTGGATCAACAGGGGTGAAGTCACACTGCTAACATAGAGTTGTTTTGGCACTTCTGATTTGTAGGTTTGTTGTTATTGAAAGTAGGAGTAGCTGGTGGTGGTGGTGGTGGTGGTGGTACACACCTTAAATTCCAGAACTTGGGAAGCAAAGGCTGATCTTGAGGTCAGCTTGATCTACCAAGCAAGTTCCAGCACAGCCAGGGCTACACAAGACAGGGCTACCCTGTCTTGGGGGGAAAAAAGTAGGAGCGGCCTCAGTATGTCACTGGGGTATTGTGGCTGCTTCTCGGGCTGGCCAGTAAAGTGGTTGTCCTTAAACTTAATGGCAAGCAATGATTTAATGTTTCTGCTATTTAGAATGATGGGTAGTTAGCTGTTGTATTTTAGCCCACTGTTTTCTTTTTCACTCTGTGTAACTGGAAGTATTAATATTTTTTAAGGGTCACCAGAAGTTGCAGTCACTGGACAAGTGCTGGAGACCCTCCCCCCTATTGGTGTTTTCTGGGATATTGAAAATTGCTCAGTCCCCTCTGGCCGGTCAGCAACAGCTGTTGTACAGAGAATCCGTGAGAAGTTTTTTAGAGGACACAGAGAAGCAGAGTTTATCTGTGTGTGTGATATCAGTAAAGAAAACAAGGAAGTTATTCAAGAGCTAAATAATTGCCAGGTAAAACAATTTTATTTATTTATTTTTGTTAAGTATTGTACTCTTTGGGGTGATGGCTCAGTGGTTAAGAGCACTGACTGCTCTTCTAGAAGTCTTGAGTTCAATTCCCAGCAACCACATGGCAGCTCACAACCATCTATAACGAAATCTGATGCCCTTTCTGGCATGCAGGTGTACAAGCAGACAGAACACTCATATACATAAATAAACAAATCTTTAAAAAGAGAAAAAAAGAGTTGTAATCTGCTGAGGGCTGAGCAGTACAGTGGCTCAGCAGTTAAGAGCTGGCAGCTCTTCCAGAGGACTGGAACTCAGTTCTCAGAACCCACATGGTGGCTTACAACCATCTGTAACTCCAGTTCCAGGCATCTGACAGCCTCTTCAGGCACATATGTGGTATACAAACATACATGCAGGCAAAGCTCTCATACACATATAAAAAAAATTGGTTTCATTCCTTAAGACAGGGTTTCTCTGTGTAGCCCAGGCTGGCCTGAAACTTTCCCTGTAGACCAGGCTGGCCTTGAACTCACAGAGATCTACCTGCCACTGCCTTGAGTGCTGGGATTAAAGGCCAGCCTGATGACTTGGGGTGTTTTGTTTAAAATTTCAATTACAGATTGGTTTAGTGATGTCATTTTTTTTTTTATTCTGATTTTCAAGTGAGAGAAAGTCACACAGTTTTTCCTAGACTGTTTAAATGTAAACATTTGATCTTTGAATAAGTTTCTTGTACCTTGGTGCTATGCACTGTAGTGGCTGTGTGTGCTGTCTGCTTCAGCTTCATCTCTGCTCTCTGAGCCAGACATATAGAATGGATGTAGTATTTGCAGTTTACAGATGAAATTGAGGATCTAAGAAGGGATACCACTTCCTTATGGTTGTATTGCCAGTAAATGACAGAACTGGAATTATTTATTTATTTATTTATTTAGAGGCTGACTCCCACCAGATAGCCCTGGCTGGCCTAGAACTTGGTATTTAGATGAGGCTCTAAATACCTCATCTAATACCTTGAGTTCGCAGAGATCTACCTATCTCTGTCTTCTGAGGGCTGAGATTAAAGGCATGCACCATTCAGTGTTCCAAATCAAAATTTGCGTCAAGAATGTCTGACCTCAATGTCTGCTGTAAAGCCAAAGATAGAATCCAAATGTTTGACTCTTAGAAAAATAATACCATTGTCATTCCATATTTCTGCTTAGAATTATATGTGTATATGTAACATACAAATATGTATTATATATTCTAATACACACACAGAGACAAGTCCAAATGAAAATTATATGTGGTTGAGACACTTTCACTTGGAGACAGCTTTGTGAAGACAGTGGATGACATAGGTGGGTGATAAAATGAACCCCACACTGTACTTTGCATACCACATGCAGGTTGTGGACAGAATGTGTCATGGAAAGCTTGATGACTTGGAATTTAACTTCCTTTACCCTCTTCTTTTTTAAAAAGGGGATAAAAGAAGTTAAAAAGCAATTAGAAATGAGATGGGGTAATAATTTCTCTACTTTTTACATGGAAAGCCAGTTCTGAAATTATTGAGTTCCAGTTGGAACCTCTCCAGTCCCAGCAATAATTGAAGAGCTTTTTCTCTTGTGTGTTATTCACTATGGGCCAGGTGTTGGGGTGCGTTTCTATAATCCCAGAACTCTGGAGGCTGAGGCAGGAGGATCAAGAGTTTAAGGCTAGCCCGGGCTAAACAGTGAGACCTTGATTTAAAAAAAAATGTGGACCCAAGCGGTGGTGGTGCATGCCTTTAATCCTAGCACTTGGGAGACAGAGGCAGGTGGACCTCTGTGAGTTTAAGACCAGTCTGGTCTATAAGAGCTAGTTCGAGGACAGCCTCCAAAGCCACAGAGAAACCCTATCTCAAAAAAGCAAAAACCAACCAACCAACCAAAACAAAACAAAATGTGGACCAAGTGTGTGGCAGTTTTCTAACCCCAGGTCTTACTCATTGACCATTTTGATGAATGATCACAGGTAACTGTTGCTCACATAAATGCTACTTCAAAGAATGCTGCTGATGATAAACTCCGTCAGAGCCTTCGAAGGTTCGCAAATACGCACACTGCTCCAGCTACCGTGGTTCTTGTGTCAAGTAAGTGTCAAAACATCTGCTAGTTTCAGCCACAGTCACTGCATGGGAGCTACCAGAAATGTACAAACCAGAGAACCACAGAGAGGTGAATACAGGGTATGCAGTAATGATTGTTGACAACTGTTAGGAAAATAGCTGTCTGCAACCTGTAACCTGCAGTCTGTAGAAGGCTAAGGCAGGAGAGTCATGAGTTCAGGGCCAGCCTAGGCTATATAGTAAGCCCTTTCTGAGAAATTTAAGAAAGAAAGAAAAAAAAAAGTCTGACTCTTATGTTCTCTGAGATATTGCAGGGCCAGTTTATTCAAGAAAATGTCTTTTTTTTTGGGGGGGGTCCCCCTCCCTCAATATTATAACTTAAAAAAAATCAAGGTGAATAATTTTCAGATTTGCATCTCCCCAATGTGTTGAGAGTGGATCCTTGTTAATATTAAAAGGAAACTACAGCTTGGGTGTGTGATATGATTACCCTGCCATGGTAATTCTTCACAAGAACATGTGGTCCTATTCAAAAAGAGGAGAATGACTGAGCCTGAGCCAGGCCTGCCTCTCTCCTTGGCGTGTCACTAGCTGTCTGGGGCTTTCTCTGGAATGTTTCTAATAACTTGTCTCTTCTTTCAGCTGATGTCAATTTTGCATTGGAACTCAGTGACCTGAGACATAGGCACGGTTTCCACATCATTTTGGTGCATAAAAACCAAGCCTCTGAAGCCTTGCTGCATCATGCTAATGAGCTGATCATATTTGAAGAGTTCATTTCCGATTTACCCCCCAGGTTACCACCGAAGATCCCTGTGAGTGGGCTTCTGCTGCCTTTGCTGGTTTCTAGTGGTAGATTTTAGAGGCTGAGAGACAGCCCTCAGCAAGGGTCACTAGGTCTGGGATGCCATTCTTTGTAAGAGATTGGTCAGAGTTTTATATAAGCTTGGAAATCTCAGATTCTTGTCTTGAATAGATATGGATGAGTTTTCTTTTAATGCTTTTCACACTTCCTAGAGAACCAACTTGTGGCTTTATCTCAGAGATAGGCATTTGTGCTATTGTCCTGAAGGCTAAAGCTACATATATCAAATGGATGACACAGGAAGAGTTGTTTTGCTCTCAGGTGTTATGGGTAGAGACATGGTAAAAACTCACATGCACTTGCTGTGTGTCTGGCTACAGATAATCAGAGCAATTATGCATCTTTCAGGTGATTTCTTCTCAGACTGCAGCAGGCTGCAGAGGCTCTGCTTTTTAGTGTGTTTCTTTATATATAATATTTCCCCCCTTATTTTACATATCGATCCAAGTTCCCTCTCCCTTCTATCTCCTCCCTCCCCCCAACTCCACAGGGAAGGTGATGTCTTCCAGGAGGGCTCATCAAAATCTGTCAAGTCATTTGGAGTAGGGTCTAGGCCCTCCCTCCTGCCTCTAGGTTAAGGGAGTATCCCTCCATGGGGAATGTGCTTCCAAAGTCCTTTCGTGTACCAGGGATACATCCTGGTTCCACTGTCAGAGGTCCCTTAGACTGCCCAGGCCTTCTGAGACCCATGTACAGGGGATCTGAGTCACTTAATGCTGGTTTCCCAGCTATCAGTTTGGGGGGTTCATGAGTTCCCCCTTGTTCAGGTCAGCTGTCTCTGGGCTTCTGTAGCCTGGTCTTGACCCCTTTTCTTATCACTCTTCCCTCTCTGCAACTGGATTCCAGGAGTTTGGCTCAGTGTCTAGCTGTGTGTGTCTGCGTCTGTTTCCATCAGCTACCAGCTGAGGGGGTCTATGATGGCATATAAGTTAGCTATCAATCTCATTGTCAGGAAAGGGCATTTAAAGTAGCCTTTCTACTGTTGCTCAGATTGTTAGTTGGGGTCATTCTTGTAGGTCTCTGGACATTTCTCTAGAGTCAGTTTTCTCTTCAAACCTATAATGGATCCCTCTCTTATGGTATCCCTTTTTTACTCTCATTTATTTGTCCCCCAACTCAATCTTCCTGGTCCCACATGTTCTCCTCTCCTCCCCTTCTCTTTCTCCTAACTCCCTCCCCTCATTGCCCCACTCCCCCACTCCCAGTATGCTCAGTAGATCTTGTTCCTTTTCCCTTCTGGAAGGGACCTTGTATGAATCTCTTAGATTCCTCCTTGTACCCTAGTTTCTCTGGTGGTGATTATAGGCTGTGATCTTTTGCTCAGTCTAAAATCCATATATAAGTGAGTATAATACCATCTTCCTCTTTTTGTGACTGGGTTACCTCACTCGGGATGGTTTCTTCACGTTCCATCCATTTGCCTGCAAATTTCAAGATTCCATTGTTTTATTTTGCTAAGTAGTATTTCATTGTGTAAATGTGCCACATCTTCTTTATCCAATCTTCAGCTGAGGGGCATCTAGGTTGCTTCCAGGTTCTTGCTATTACAAATAATGCTGCTATGAACATAGTTGAAAAGATGTCTTTGTTGCATTTGGGTATATGCCTAGGAGTGGAATTGCCATGTCCTGTGGTAGACTGATTGCCATTTTCATGAGGAACTGCCACACTGATCTCCAAAATGGCTGTACGAGTTTGCACTCCCATCAGCAGTGGAGGAGTGTTTCCCTTTCTCCACATCCTCTCCAGCATAAGTTGTCATTGGTGTTTCTAATTTTAGCCATTCTGACAGGAGTAAGATGATATCTCAGAGTTGTTTTGATTTGCATTTCCCTGATGGCTAAGAATGTTGAGCACTTCCTTAAGTGTCTTTCAGCCATTTTGATTTCTCTGTTGAGAATTCTCTATTCAATTCTGTACCCCTCTTTTTAATAAGGTTATTTGGTGTTTTAGTGACTAATTTCTTGAATTCTTTGTATATTTTGGAGATCAGCCCTCTGTCAGATATGGGGTTGGTGAAGCTCTTTTCCCAGTCTGTGGGCTGTCGTTTAGTCTTGTCATCTGTGTCCTTACCTTACAGAAGCTTCTCAGCTTGAGGAGGTCCCATTTATTAATTGTTGATCTCAGTGTCTGTGCTACTGGTGTTATGTTCAGAAGGTGGTCTCCTATACCAATTTGTCCAAGGGTACCTCCTACTTTCTCTTCTAATAGGTTCAGTGTGGCTGGATTTATGTTGAGGTCTTTGATCCATTTGGACTAAAGTTTTGTACATGGCAATAGACATGAGTCTATCTGCATTCTTCTACACACTATCATCCAGTTGTGCCAGAATCATTTGTTGAAGATGCTTTCCTCCTCCCATTGTATAATTTTAGCTGTTTTGTCAAAAATCAGGTGTTCGTAGGTGTTTGGGTTAATAATCAGGATTTTCGATTCGGTTCCATTGGTCTACCTGTCTTTTTTTGTGCCAATGCCATGCTGTTTTCAGGACTATAGCTCTATAATAGAGCTTGAAGTCAGGGATCATGATGCCTCCTGAAGTTCCTTTATTGTACAGGGATGTTTTGGCTACCCTGGATCTTTTGTTTTTCCATATAAAGTTGATTATTATCCTTTCAAGATCAGTGAAGAATTGTGCTGGGATTTTGATGGGGATTGCATTGAATCTGTAGATTGCTTTTGGCAAGATTGCCATTTTTACTATGTTTATCCTACCTATCCAAGAACATGGGAGATCTTTCCATTTTCTGATATCTTCTTTAACTTCTTTCTTTAAAGATACAAAGTTCTTGCTATATAGGTCTTTCACTTGTTTGGTTAGTTTTACCCCAAGATACTGTATGCTGTTTGTGGCTATTGTAAAGGGTGATGTTTCTCTGATTTCTTTCTCAGCCTCTTTATAGTCTGTATATGGCAGGGCCACTGATTTTTTTTTTTTTTTTTAGTTAATCTTGTATCCTGTTAATTTGCTCAAGGTGTTTATCAGCTGTAGGAGTAGAGTTTTTTTGGGTCACTTATGTAAACTATCATATCATCTGCGAATAATACAGTTTGACTTCTTCCTTTCCAATTTGTATCCCCTCGATCTCCTTTTGTTGTCTTATTGCTCTAGCTAGTACTTCAAGTACAATATTGAAGAGATATGGAGAGAGAGGGCAGCCTTGTCTTGTTCCTGATTTTAGTGAATCGCCTTAAAGCTTTTCTCCATTCAGTTTGATGTTGTCTGTTGGTTTACTGTATATTGCTTTTATTATGTTTAAGTATGTTCCTGTTATCCCTCATCTCTCCAAGACCTTTTTCATGAAAGGGTGTTGGGATTTTGTAAAGGCTTTTTCAGCATCTGGTGAGATGATCATATGATTTATCTTTTGCAGTTTGTTTATATGGTGGATTACATTGATAGATTTTCATATGTTGAAACATCCCTGCATCCCGGGGATGAAGCCTTCTTGGTCATAGTGGATCATTTGTCTGATGTGTTCTTGGATTCGATTTGGTAGTATTTTATTGAGTATTTTTGCATCAATATTCATGAGGGATATTGGTCTGTAGTTTTTTTCTTTGTGTCTTTGTGTGGCTTGGGTATCAAGGTAATTGTAGCCTTGTAAAAAGAGTTTGGTAATGAACCTTCTGCTTCTATTGTGTGGAACAATTTGAGGAGTATTGGTATTAGTTCTTCTTTACATTTCTGGTAGACTTGTGCACTCAAGTCATCAGGCAGGCCCTGGGCTTTTTTTGGTTAGGAGGCTTTTGATGACTGCTTCTATTTCATTAGGGGTTATTGGTCTATTTAAATTGCTTATCTCTTCTTGATTTAATTTTGGTAAGTGATAGCTATCCAGAAATTTGTCCATTTCCTTTGAATTTTCAAATTTTGTGGAGTTTAGGTTTTCAAAGTATGACCTGAAAATTTCTCTGGTTTTTGGTTAGTTTGGATAAAGGTTTGTCTATCTTGTTCATTTTCTCGAAGAAACAACTCTTTGTTATATTGATTCTTTGTTTTGTTTTCTTAGTTTCTACTTTATTGATTTCAGCCCTCAAATTGATTATTTCCTGGCTTCCACTTCTCTGGGGTGAGTTTGCTTCTTTTTGTTCTAGGGCTTTCAGTTGTGCTGTTAATTCTGTAATGTGACTTTCCTCGGTTTTCTTCATATGGGCATTTAGTGCAATGCACTTCCCTCGGAACACTGCTTTCCAGGTGTCCCATAAGTTCAGCTATGTTGTGCCTTCATTCTTGTTGAATTCTTGGAAATCTTTAATTTCTTTTATTTCTTGACCCAGGAATTGTTCAGTTTCCATGAGTTTGTAGGGTTTCTGCAATTTGTGTTGTTGTTGAATTCCAACTTTAAAACATGCTGGTCTGATAGGATACAGGGGGCTATACCAAGTTTTTTGTATCTGTTGAGGTTTGTTATGTTGCCTAGTATGTGGTCAAATTTAGAGAAGGTTCCATGTGAAGCTGAGAAGAAGGTATTCTGTGTTTGGATGGAATCTTCTATAGATGTCTGTTAAACCCGAATTGGGACTTAACTTCTGTTAGTTCTTTTATTTCTTTGTTAAGTTTCTGCCTGGTGGTCCTGTTTAGTGGTGAGAGTGGGGTGTTAAGGTCTCCCACTATGAGGGTTTTATGTGAGGTTTGAGTTTTAGTAGCGTTTTCTTTTACAAATGTCTTTGTATCTGGGGCACAGATGTTCAGAATTGAGACTTTGTACTGATGATTTCTTCTGTGGCGAATATGAAATGACCTTTTTCATACCTTTTGATTTTGGTTTGAAGTCTAATTTGTTAGATATTAGGATAGCTACAGCTGCTTGCTTCTTGGGTCCATTTGATTAGAGGATGTTTTCCCAATCCCTTAACCTGAGGTAATGTCTCTTTTTGAAGCTTAGATGTGTTTCTTGTGCAGAAGGATGGATTCTGTCTTCATATCCATTCTGTTAGCCTGTGTCTTTTTATAGGTGAGTTTAGACCATAAGTGTTGAGAGAAAGTAAGAACCATTGATTGTTAATTCTTGTTTGTTTTAGATTTGTTGTTGGCAGTGGTATATTTGCCCCGCTTTTTCTTTTGGTTTCTGGTAAAGGGGGGAATATTTATTGCCTATGTGTTTGTGAGTGTAGTTAACTTCCTTGGGTTGGAGTTTTCCTTCCAGAACTTTCTGTAGGGCTGGATTTGTGGATAAGTATTGTGAAAATCTTGCTTTGTCATTGAATATCTTGTTTTCTCCATCTATAGTGATTGGGAGTTTTTCTGGGTATAGCAGCCTGGACTGGCACCCGTGGACTCTTAGTACTTGTAGAACATCTATCTCGGATCTTCTGGCCTTGAGAGTTTCCATGGAGAAGTCAGGTGTAACTCTGATAGGTCTGCCTTTACATGTTACCTGGCCTTTTTCCTTCAGTGCTCTTAATATTCTTTCTTTATTCTGTATGTTAGGTGTTTTGATTATTATGTGGCAAGGGGACTTTTTTTTTGGTCCAGTCTATTTGGTGTTCGGTATGCTTCTTGTATTTTCATAGGCATGTCCTTCTTCAGATTGGGAAAGTTTTCTTCAATGATTTTGCTGAATATGTTTTTTGCACCTTTGAGCTGGGCGTTTTCACCTTCTTCTATGCCTTTTATTCCTGGGTTTTGCCTTTTCACGGTGTCCCACATTTCCTGGATGTTTTGTGTTAAGGATTTGTTGGATTTTAGATTTTCTTTGGTCGATGAATCTATTTCTTCTCGTTTATCTTCAGCGCCTGAGATTCTCTTGTATTCTGTTGGTTATGCTTGCATCTGTAGTTCCTGATCATTTGCCCAGTTTTTCTATTTCCAGCATTCCTTCAGTTTGTGTTTTCTTTTTTGTCCCTATTTCAGTTTTCAGATCTTGAACTATTTGAATTGTTTCCTTCATCTATTTGATTGTTTTTTCTTGACTTTCCTTACTTTAAGAGGTTTATTCATCTCTTGCATTTTTGTTTGGCCTTTTCCTCTTTTTCTTCCAATTTTTTTTTTTTCTATTTAAGAGATTTTCTCATATCATCTTTGAGGTCCTCTATCATTTTTATAAAGTTATTTTTTAAGTGCTTCTCTTATGCTTCATCTGCTTTGGTGTGCTCAGGTCTAGTTGGTGTAGAGTCCCTAAATTCTGGTGGTGTCATACTGGTCTTTCTATTGTTGGGTGTTTTCTTGTATTGCCGTCTTCCCATTGCTTCTTCCAGTGGGTGCAGGTGGAGTCTCTCTCTCTCTCTCTCTCTCTCTCTCTCTCTCTCTCTCTCTCTCTCTCTCTCTCTCTCTCTCTCTCTGTTCCTCTCTTCTCTCTCTCTCTCTCTTTACCCTGCTCTCCTGGTGGGTGTAGGTGGGTCAGGAGTTCGATGTCTGTAATTCTGGATGATCCGAGCTCTCTTGGAGGTCTCTCTGACAGAGGGCAGGCAGTGGGCCCCAAAGATCAGGTGAGTGAGGCCTCAAGGTGGTCCCTCATGGATAGGCAGGTCCAGTGTGCTCAGAGCATACCCAGGAAGTTCCATGGAGGTGGAGGGGGTGTTGGACCCGCACTATTGCCCAGTGCTCATCCTGAGCAGTGGGCCTAGCAGGACCAAGGGTTACCCAGGCAACTCTTATAAAAGATAGCATTTAATTGAGGGGTTGCTTACAGTTTCAGAGCGTTAGTTCATTAGATACATCCTGATCCACAGGTGAGAGCTTTAGTGTGTTTCTTGTCATGCATGCCTGCATTGGATGTTTTTAGGCCATACATACAGGAGTAGCATTTCTGTTAGACTTGATTTGGGATAAGGATGATGGCTACGGTGCTGAGCCAAGTGTACACTGTTTGGGGAATGCATTTATAACTCTGAAGGAAATTCTAACAGTGGAAAGGACCTCCAGTGTGGGTGTTCCAGGAGATTGACATCCTCATACATTAAATGTATTTTATTACACTATTTAGTAACTTTACAGTTGCAAGTGTATTTTATAAATGACCCAGTCCAATCTAGTACTTGTGATATATGTCTGTAAGCTTAGCATTTAGAAGTTAGCAGCAGGGATATCAAAAGTTCCAGGCTAATCTGGGCTATATAATCCTATCAAAAACAAGGGGAAAAGATGGCATCTAGTTCCTCACAGAAGGAGGTAGAAATTAGTGCTTAGGAAAGAGGCAGCTTGGTAACCACATCAAAGCAGAGGCTGGGCTCTGGTCTTCCAGCCCACCCACCAGTCCCAGTTGCCAGCAGGCTCAGGGTTTGCCCTAAAACCATGTGAGGAATAATTCACCATTGGGGGTTGCAGACTCTGGTTCAAGGATTAGCATCACAGCCTACCACAGCCTTTTGAGACTTTCTTCTCTCACCATACTTTTGGGGACCTATGGCTGGAGCTGCATTACCTTCCTTCTATATCTGTTTTGTGCTTTCTAACTAGAAATGTCATTAAATTAGTTGGGATATTTTGGCAGAGAACTTGCCCATATAAGAGGCGTTATAGTTAAAAGACCAGTTATTCTGAACATGGAGTTGTGTGGGATGCTTTCTCATCTACTAAAGTGGTAATGACACAGCTTCTCCCCCCCCCCCCCCGTTCTTCATCCCAGCCCTTTAGTAAGTTTGCCTAGATTTGAGTTTTAGGTGTCATAGGAAGAAGAGATTTTATTCATGATTAATTGACATAACTCATGTAAAGAGTAAGTTCCCAATTACAAAAGTAATATCAGCATAAAACCAAAACAGCATACAGAAATGAAGAGTACAAAACCTCAGTCCTGCCCTGAAGGGGACCACTGTTTATAGTTCAGCATTCTTCTCCACAAATGTTAAAACTATGTAAAAATTGTAAAGTCTTTTTTTTTTTTTTTTTAACTTAGTATTATAACTTGGGTGTAGTTCCATGTTCACATAGAATACTGGTACAGATTGCCGATATTTTTAGCCATTGTAATGCTGACTGACAAACTAGTCACTGGTGGTGAACACCTTTAATCCCAGGAAGCAGAGACAGGCACATCTCTGAGTTCAAGGCCAGCCTGGTCTACAGAATGAGTTCCAAGACTGCTAGGGCTACACAGAGAAACCCCATCTCAAAACAGAACAAATAAACAAACCAAGAAGAATGCTAACTGGCAGCATGTCTGTGGCTGGCCTTTGATTGTTTAAGCAGTCTGCCTATTATTGGACATCTTCTTTCTCAGTTTTTACCATCTCCAGCAGCTCACCCAGGATACGCTGTCATCTGTAGTAGCTCTGGGTCAGAAGACACTGGCAAGGTCTTACTTGTTCTTCCAAGAAGGTAACATTAATTCTTGTTATCATTGAGCAGTGTCTCTTCCTACTCTTATTAGTGAGAATGCTTTTTAAAAGATTTGCCAGTGTGACAGGTAATACATACTTTTGCTTACTGTTGGCCTTCTTACAGACCCCCTTTTAGCAAATCTCTTTTTCTTTTGCTGTTGCCCTTGAAGATTTTTTTTCCTGTGGCTCCCAGATTTAGCCCTGTCCATAATTATCTTTATTCTCCTAGCATTTTCACAGTTCTGTTTCACTGTTTTTGGAACTGAGGACCAAACCCAGGGCCTTATGCTTTCCAGGCAAGCACCCTACCAGTGAGCTAAATTCCCAACCTGCAGTTCTATCTTTGTTTATATATTTCCAGGTTTTTCAGGACAGGATTTCTCTGTAGCTCTGGCTGTCTTGTGGAACTTGCCCTGCAGATGAGGCTGGCCTCGAACTCAGAGATCTACCTGGCTTGCACAACCCCTACCTAGCCCTAACTCTCTCTGTGTCTCTGCTCCTTCCTTCTTTTTTTCCTTCCTTCCTTTCTTTTTTGGCTTTTTTTTTTTTTTTCAAGACAGGGTTTCTCTGTGTAACAATCCTGGCTGTCCTAGAACTCTTTTTGTAGATCAGACTGGCATCAGACTCACTGAGATCCGTCTGCCTCTGCCTCCCAAGTGCTGGGCTTAAAGGTGTGAGCCACCAACATCTGGATCTTGGCCCTATTTCTTGATACATACATTCCAAGATATCGGGAAAGTTTCTAACCACAGAATAACAGGATGTTGTCTGACATGTACTGAGCTGTACTTGCAGTTTGAAATGGTTTCCGTGTGATATCTGCCAGTTGGTGGTAGTTCCCTTTTCACCCCAGGCAGCTGATCACTGGTTGGTCTTTTCTGGACATTGTATAGAAACAGAATCACTTACTATATCTGTGCCCAGCTGATTATTGGAAACAACATTTGGCTATACTGAATAGATTTACCCTTTCCAGTCAAAAAGTTGCTGTCCCTACCTCTTCTGTGAATTAGCTGAAGTGGAAACAGTACTTCTTCTTGTTTTGAAGTGAATATGTCCTTTTGGCCGAACCTAAAGTAACATTTTCCCCTGTGCTTACAGTGCCACACTCTGCTCTATGTTTATAACCTACCAGCAAATAAAGACGGCAAGAGCATCAGCAACAGGCTTAGGCGCCTGTCTGATAACTGTGGTGGCAAAGTGCTGAGTATCACAGGCTGCAGTGCAATTCTCCGCTTCATAAACCAAGACAGCGCAGAGCGCGCCCAGAAGCGAATGGAAAATGAAGATGTCTTTGGTAACAGGATCATTGTGTCGTTTACTCCAAAACATAGAGAATTCCTTGAAACCAAGAGTTCAAATGCAATTGCTGATAAAGCAAAGTCTCCAAAAAAAGTTAGGAACACAAAATTGTGCCTCATCAAAGACACAAGTGAACAGTTACCCAGTGCCAAAGCCATGCCTGGAAAAGGGTTGCAGGCACAAACCACAAACCACATTAAAAGTTTACAGGTAATTTTGCTCTCACTTGCTTTTTGAAGTGTATGGTAGATTTGGTTTTTGTGTGTCCTCTTATTTTAGTTTTTGCTGGGACTTGGGCATTTTGCTCTCGGTATAGGATCTAACCCATCTGAGGTACTTAGGATTTAAGGCTACTGCATTTGTGTCTTTAAAGGAGCTGTGCCGGATGGAGTCAAAGACTGGCAGCAGAACCAGTGAGCAGCAGCAAGGCCATGGGAGGCTGGCAGCATTACCTAATGGTGGCCTAAGCACTTCAGTGCCCATGCTGAAGAACACAGGCGTGACAGAGCCACTTTACAGAAGCAGTCAGAAGTATGTCCAGTTTTCTTTCTTGGTAGCTGCTTCTGTGAAATTATGGGAGACCTGTGACATTTACTCTCAAATTCTCCCTCCTGTTAGAAAAGAGAACCTCAGTTCCCGGAGTGTTTCCAGCTCTCCTGTAGAGAAGGAGAAAGAGGAGACTGTCTTCCAAGTGAGCTATCCATCTGCATTCAGCAAACTGATTGCCTCAAGGCAAGTCAGCCCTCTGCTCACCTCTCAGTCTTGGTCTCCGAGGTAAGTCCAGCCTTTGTGCCTATGGGGTGGATATGCAGCAGGAGGGTTACAGGTCACTGTCTTAGTTATTGAGACAGGTCTGCCATCTCCCTGCCAGAGCCTCCCTGCAGGTTACCATGACTGACATTCAGATGCAAAGCTTTCCTCCTCCATTTGGAAATTTGGGTGACTCCATGTCAACAGGGAAGGATGTTAAGATGTCCTTATGGTTAGGTATAGTGTCACATGCCCATGTTCCCAGCATTTGGGAAGCTGAGGCAAGAGGATCATGAGCTTGGGTTGCATAGTGAGTTCAAGGCCAGCCTGTGTTAACTTGGCAAGACATTGAATACAAATAACCAAGTAAATAAACAGCATCTTACACTCTTTGTGTTAAGGGAAGCCAAATTGAGATGTGCTTTGGCTGCTCTTAATATGGTGCTTTGTAGGAGGCTGCTGTCTGCCATAAAGGCCTGTTTTTACATTGCATTTGTTGTGCATGGCTGGTGAAGAATCACTGGAAAAGCTGAGCACAGTGGCACCCACCTTTATCCCAGCATTTGGGAGGCAGTGATCTTAGATGTCTATGAGATTGAGTCCAACTGTTCTACACAGTGAATTTCAGTACAGCAAGAGCTATATAGCTAGACCTTATCTCCGAAAAAAAAAAAAAAAATCACTGCAGAAAGTAATGTACAATTTCATGTAGCAATTGACACCAGAGCCTGCCTTATGCTTGATAGTAGGCCCTATAAGTCAGGGGAGGTTAAACCTTAACATAAGCATTAGAGACTAAGTTTGTAAGACTAAAATGCCCAGAGTGAAATTTTAGTTGAGCAAGGCTTCCAAAATTTCCTCCTTTTCTTTAACTGTTTCTGTGAAATAAGATTTGAGATTGAATAATTTTTATTGAAGTCAACTCAGTACTTTAGAACAGGAAGCCTAAATTAGCATAGGTTTAAGGTAAAATCCATTGCAGAATCAAATAGGAAAATCTCTTTTTATCTGTAGTTTTGGACAGAGCTGAACTGGCTAAACCTCGTGCCTCGAACTGTTCACATCTTCTGTGTTTTCTGCAGGAGTATGTCTCCAAATCTTTTAAACAGAGCCTCGCCACTTGCTTTCAATGTTGCCAATCCCAGCATCGGTGCTGACTGCCCAGACCCATTTGCAAATGGTGTTGACATCCAGGTCAGCAACGTGGATTACAGGCTGTCCCGGAAGGAGCTGCAGCAGCTCCTCCAGGAGGCCTTTTCCAGGCATGGCCAGGTACATTCACTCTTGTTAATAACAAGTTTGGATTTTTGGGAGTGGGTCACATTTTTAAGACCAGATCCTTCTGCTTCAGCCTCCCAATTGATGTGATTAAAGGCATAAGCCACAATACCCAGCTTCACTCTTTCAGTTTTTTAAAGATATATTTTTAAATTAGTTATGTGGATGTGTGTGTATCTGTGTGTGGGTATTGTGCACATATGTGTGGATACCAGAGGTGTCAGGTCTTTTGGAGCTAATGTTCCAGGAGGTTTTAAGTTGCCCAGTGTGGATGCTTTGCCTGAACTCTGGTCCTCTGGAAGAGTAATACATGTGTGCTCTTAACTGCTGAGCTGTTCCTCTAGCTGCTCCTCCCCAATCCCCTTCATTCCTGTCCTTGCTGGGCTTAACCCCTGGTGGTACCAGGGGGCCAAATGGGACACACAACCTCAGCTAGGACGTGGGAATGATTGGGCAGGTTTGAACTTCTTTTCCCTTCTATGTATTGAAAGAAGTAGAACACACAGGTTTTAGGACATCACCCCAGAGAAAATGAAGCTAGTCATGAGAAGTGTCTGTCATAGATAGAGGGACTTACAAAGAACTACATCCAGAAATACAAAACATCCAAAGCACTAGTTCTCAACTTTCCTAATGCTGTAACCCTTTAAAACAGTTCCTCATGTTGTGGTGACCCAACCATAAAACTACTTTCATTGCTACTTCATAATTGTAATTTTGCTACTGCTATGAATTGTAATGTAAATATCTGACATGCAACCCCTGTGAAAGCATCGTTTGTCCTCCAAAGGAATTTCAACTCAAAAGTGGAGAACCACTGGTCTAAGGGAATGTTGGCTACTACTTATTATATTTTAATATACCCAGCCCAGTGATTAGGTGCACTTTGCTAAAAAATGCACCTTTTATAGACCTGGTATTTTGGAGCATCAGAGAAATTCCTGGTCTCTGAATCTGCGCCTGAGTTATATATGCCAGAGCATACAGGCAGACTGGCTATAGGCTAAGAGCACCTACATTCAGATCACCTGCAGTACTTCATTTAGACAAGTTACCTCTTGCAGGCCCTGACATCTATTAACATATTCCCCAACAGTTCATTCTCATTTTTGAAGATGACAGGCTTCTGGGTAGATACTAGTAGAGCTCTGCTTTATTTTGTCCTGTTGTAGGTCAAGAGTGTTGAGCTCAGTCCCCATACCGATTACCAGCTCAAGGCCATTGTGCAGATGGGAAACCTGCAAGAAGCAATCTGTGCAGTGAACAGCCTCCACAGGCATAAGATTGGCAGCAAGAAGATTCTGGTCTCACTCTCCACAGGAACTGCCAACAAGTCACTCTCTTTACTAAGGTAAAAAACAGCATCTAAGCCATTCCCTTCAGGACATAACAACTGACCCACAAATGGTTTGGAAAATAATAAATAGGTTTATCACATTTCTAGCCTGTATATAATAAAGGTTATTGTGAATTGATAGGGCTTGAAATTTGCCCTCTGGCTCTTGTTCAAGTTATCCAAAAGCCAAACACAGCTTGAACTTGGGAGTGAAGTAGCACACTGCATGCCCAGAACACGTTCCAAGACTAACAGACCCCTACAGCAATGCTCAGAAGCCAGAAAAGGGTAAATCCTGGCTGGAATCCTAGTGCAGTCTCAGTGATGACTGGCCAGTGTGAGCTCTTGGGACTCTTCGTAGCAAGTCTTCATGCTGCTTGGCTCTCCCACTGTGAGGGCTCTGAGTGCTGGATATCAAGGCCTTCTCTCTGATTTGCACTTGGACAGTATTTGAAGTTGTGGGTGTATGTGATTTTTTTTGTTTTGTTTTGTTTTCTTTATAATAAAATAATTCTCAGGTTTTTGCAGTGTTTTGGGAAATAAGAGAAATAGAGAAAAGCCCTCTAATGCTGTGTCTACATGCTAGTCATCTTTCCAGGTTGGCTTGTTTGTTTTTGAGTATTTTTGGTATGTTTTTGGTGAAGAATGATGAAGATGATACTGTGTGCAGATACATGTCCAATCACTTGCAGGAATTCCAGTCCCATACATCTAATACATAACCCACCGTGGCAAGAGATAATTCAAGCTGTTCTGCCTTCAATTTGAGTTAAAACCTAGTGTGTGCCCCTGCCCTATCCTCAGGAGACCCCATGTCTTTCTGCTGTACTGATGTGGGACATCATGTTACTGAGTCCTAGGGAATCCTAGGGACTGACTTGATAATCTTTTATTGGCTTGTCTCTAAAATCCTTTTGATTTTCTTTTTAACTTCTCTGAAAAGCAAACTGTATGACATATCAGAAACTAGAAAGTTTACTCTGCATGTACATTGTATTAATTTTATGAACCTTTAAAAAACATACTTTGTCTGGGCGGCCTCACCTTTAATCTTAGCACTTGGGGTAGAGGCGGGAGGATCTCTTTGAGTTTGAGCCTGGAACTCCTGTTCCAGGCTACATACAGAATCCCTGTCTCTTGAAAAACTGGAATAAAAAAATTCACACCCATGCACATGTTGAAATATACAGGAGTAGTTCCTTGTCTAACTCGTGGATTTTATCCTACAGTGCAGAAACAATGTCTGTTCTTCAGGATGCACCTGCCTGTTGTTTGCCTCTCTTTAAATTTATAGACATCTATGAAAAGAAGTAAGTTTTGCTTATTATTCTATTGATATAATCAGCAGTGATTGGTGACTTCATGGAAAAAACTATTATGCTCATCCTGAAGGGATTTCTCACAGATAAAGTGCTAATCTGATTGGCAATTTGAATCAAATGCTTTTTTCTTTATTTAATTTTTTAAAGCAAATTTAGAGTCAAATTTCTGTTTATTGCTGTGAAGAGACACTGTGACCAAAGAAATTCTGATGAGAAAAAAAAAGCATTCAATTATAGGCTGGCTTACAGTTTCAGAGGTGTAGTTTATTACCTTCATGGTAGGAAGCATGGTGACACATACGCAGGCAGGCATGGTGCTGGAGAAGGAGCTGAAAGTTTTACATCCAGATCCACAGGCAGAGGGGAGAGTGATGGAGAAAGGGGGAGGCAGACAGAGAGAGGAAGAGATGTGGAGAGGGAGGGAGGAAGTAGGAGGGAGAGAGACAAAGACAGACAGACTGGGCCTGGCTCGAACTTCCCCCCAGTTGATACACTTCCTTCAACAAGGCCACCTCTCCTAATAGTGCCACTCCCTTTGAGCCTATCGGGGCCATTTTCATTTAAACCACCACAGTTCTCAAAGCTAAGCTTTTTTATTTTGTTTTACTAACTAGCTTTATTACTCTTCAAACGGCATTTGTGAGTTTGCTCTGTCCTTTAGACAGGGACTACTAGAGTCTTCAGTGTCCAGTGCATAGCAAGCATTATGAAAGGCTGAGACATTGCAGAAATGCAGATTTGCAAAGGGTGTGGTTCTGTACACAAAGAATTTGTTAGAAGGAAGGAAAAAAATCTCACAAATTCTTCTGTGTATCAAAGGGAATGTCAGTGAAAAGGCTGTTCAGGGAGAGAGACTGCTTCAGAGGTCCAAAGGAAGGCAGCACAGGGGGTGTGGCAGCTACTCCATGAGTAATGAGCTATTGCATGCATTGAGGAATAGGGGAACAGATGGTATGGTGATCAGAGCCATCTTCAAGGAGAAGAAAAGAGGGAAAGTTCTGCACTGGGCCTAATTCTGTGTTGATGCAATTGGGCTGGGAGAAACTTAAGTCTCTTAAGACATACTCAGCTATGCAAAGGCCAGACATGAGATATTCCTCCAAAAACTAAATAAATGGACGGAGGGATGGGTGCAGAGTAGAGATTCTCAACTTGTGGTTAGCAATCTCTTTGGAGGGCAGTCCTTTCACAGGTGTCAAATATTAGATATCCTGCATATTAGATATTTACATTATGATTCATAACAGTAGCAAAATTACAGTTATGAAGTAGCAACAAAAATAACTTATGCTGGGTTTAGAGTGTGAGCAAATGTTATTCCTGAGAGATCAGTTATTTTCACTCCAAAGTAACAGAGTTTAGGACCAAGAATGAGAGCACAGAGATAATGTGTATCTCCCCATGTGGGGAGACCCTAGGGACTGGTGTTGGTAGGAAAGAAGCCTGATGGATGTAGGGAATTAGCATTGGAACCTGGAGAGGTAGGAAGGAATTGCTTGTACCCAGGCCAAGCCCCACCCATGCCTAATCCCACACTGTCCTCATTCAGCACCATGAGGTACAAGTTATCACAGCCTTTTAAAGACAGCATGAGGAGTAGAGGTGTGTAGGACAGTGGTCCACAGTGGAGGTCAGTGAGGGTGAGAACATCTCTTGAAAGGAGTGTACTATAAAGGGCATTGTGTGGGGTGACACATGTTGAGAGAACTCACATCTTAGACACTTACGAGCATTGACATGGGAAGGGGCTATCCAATGAGAGTGCTGTTAGAGCTGGCAGGGAGCCTCATGGCTGCAAATGCTGCAAATGAGCTCAGTAGTTTCATGTCACTCTTAGACAGATGGGGAAGCCATCCTATGCTGCTTTATTTAAACAGGTCAGATGTTTCTACATTAATTAATTAATTAGCTAATTAATTAATTAATTAAGGGCTGGAGAGATGGAGGCTAAGAGCACTTACTGGTTCTTCCAGAGGTCCTGAGTTCAATTCCAATGATCTGGTGCCCTCTTCTGGCATACATGTAGGCAGAACACAGTATACATAATAAATAAATCTTAAAAAAAGAAAAAGAAAAATACTCTAAGATAACCTCTCTTTCCTGTTCTTAGGTATGGACACAAGTTAAATGTGTCTGATTTATATAAATTAACAGACACAATTACAATCCGGGAACAGGGAAATGGGCGGCTGGTGTGCCTCTTACCCAGCAGCCAGGCCCGCCAGAGCCCCCTGGGCTCTTCCCAGTCACATGATGGCTCCTCCACTAACTGCAGCCCAGTTCTGTTTGAAGAGTTGGAGTATCATGAACCTGTCTGCAGGCAGCACTGCTCTAACAAGGACTTCAGGTACATCAGCACCCTCCAGAGAGTGTGAGCAGGAGTGCTTTGCACTCCTGAGAAGTCAGCTCATTGCTTGCTGTCTTTCCTGCAGTGAACATGAATTTGATCCAGACTCCTACAAGATCCCTTATGTGGTCCTCTCTTTGAAAGTGTTTGCACCTCAAGTTCATAGTCTTCTCCAGACCCATGAAGGCACCGTGCCTTTGTTAAGGTGAGCCATGTTAGCAATTGGGAGTAGAGTGTTGTAGGGTCATTCCTGCAGTCTGCCTAATTACTGAGTGAAGGATTAGAATTAGGGCTCTGTGTAAAAAATAAATAAATAAAAAATACAGAACAATAATAAAGGAATTGGATAGATTTTAAAAAAAAAAAGAAAAAATAGAGCTCTGTCCTGGGGTTGAAGCTTTGATAAATGGATTCATGCACTCAGTATTTCAACAAGAAACTGCCTTTATATTTAATTTCACAAACAAACATGAGGACAATTTCTCCTCTGCAGGACAGAGATGCATCCAAATTGAAAACTCGGACAAGTTCCAATAGAGTACATCATTTCATCTGTGTTCAGGTTCCAAGGCTTTAGAGGGGATCATTCATCAGAGTACACTGGGCCACAGACAAAGGCCAATTCCTGTCTTTGTGGCCTGGGCAACCTATAGTGCTTTATCTAACTTATTACTGAACACTGCCCAGGGATTCCTAGAGCTGTTAGAATGTGTCACAGAGGCCAGTACCACAGCCATTATTTCTCAGCAGATACAGAATCAATGCTGCTGTTCAGCCTGCACTGCCTTTTCCATTATTTTTATTTAACCTTTCCCCTCTTCAGCTTTCCAGATTGCTATGCTGCAGAGTTTGGTGACCTAGAAATCATGCAAGGAAGCCCCAGGGGTGTCCCTTTAGAGCACTTCATCACCTGCATTCCAGGAGTGAACATCGCTACTGCTCAGAATGGTGTCAAAGTAGTGAAGTGGATTCACAACAAGCCCCCACCTCCCAACACTGGTAGGTTGGCAGGTAGCAGGGATTAAAGCTTACGCTCCTGCCTATCTACAGGGAGGCCAGGAGGAAGTTGTGGCTTTGATTTCACACAGCAGCACCATTTTCACCAAAGTGTTTCCTCTGATCTTAAAATTCCCAAATGCTAAGGGGTTGGTAGAATCTGACTTTTGAAGATGCCAGCATTGGGCTAGAAAGATGGCTGAGAGAGTAAAGGCACCTGCCATGAAGCCTGTCAGCCTGAGTTTGAACATCAGGACCACATGTCCTGATGAGAGAGAACCAGCTTCCAGAAGCTATACCATGCCACGAGTGTGTGCACACACTCGCTCTTCCTTCTCTGTGGCCCTAACGGGTCTTCCTTCTTAGGCTTGTACCTATGTTTCCTGTGCAGGAAAGGTGAGAGGGTAACTGGGAGCCTGAGTCAGCTGCTCTCAGGGAGCTCTGTAGAAGCTCCTTCCTGAACCCGTTTTCTCTTCCTCAGTCTTGACCCATTTGTGTCATGAGCTCACAAATTCGTTTTACTTCTGTAAAGATTTTTTGTCTGATATTTTTTTTTTAGGTTTTATTTTTTTGAATTTTAGTTTTTGTATTATTGTTGTTTTATTGTTATAGGGTTTTTTATTTTTAGTTTTTGTATTATTGTATTATTATTGGAGATAGTGTCTTACATAACCCAGGCTTGTCTTGAACTCATTGATCCTCTTGCTTCAATTTCCCCTGCCCCAATGCTGAGACTGAGAGCATTTGCCATTATTCTGCTCAACTTAGGTTGGTTTTTTGGGGGTGGGGGTGGGGATGTGTGTTTTTTGTTTAAAGCTTTTATGAGGTGTGAGCACTTGAGAGTGCAAAACCCTAATAGTGCAGACCTGTTTATTAATTGCATTTAGGAGATGGGAGGCTTGCTGTGAGTTTCGTCTTCATAAAGTGGTCCAGTCCTGCTAGGGCTCCATAGTGAGACTCTCTCAGGAAGGAAGTAGGTAGATAGATAAGATTCAGAGTCCATTTTCCATCCTGCTCCAATTATTGCCTCCCACAGCTATCTGGATAATAGTTCAGCTCCATTATTGGTTAATTCCATTCTCATGGGACACCTACCTGGGGCCCATTTATACTGTGTCTGTGGGGAAAAATTCTACCTTCATGATCAAGTTACAAATGGATCTTTGAAATAGAGTCGGTGTAGTCTGGGAAATCCTTGTTCATCTTCACTTCTGCTATCACCCTAACATGCTCTTTGCTTTCCTTTGACACCTCTTGAAAATTGTGGGGAATGGTTTGCCTTCCTATAGTAAGATGGCCTGGTTGTTTGGTTCTCTGGCACCTGTATATAAGTTGAAACTTGGAACCACAGCTTGCCACACTTATGTTCACTATGCAGTGAAATTATGCCTGGGGCCTTCCATGTTTTTTTTTTTTTCTTTAGACCCTTGGCTTCTACGTTCTAAAAGTCCTGTGGGTAATCCCCAGCTGATCCAGTTCAGCAGAGAAGTTATTGATTTACTGAAGAATCAGCCATCTTGTATACTACCAATTAGCAATTTCATCCCTTCATACCATCATCATTTTGCAAAGCAGTGCCGGGTTTCAGATTATGGATACTCCAAGCTGATTGAGCTACTAGAAGCAGTGCCTCATGTGTTACAGGTAAGGGTATGAGAGATTATTCGTCAAAGAAAGGAGAGTTCTTCCATGACTTCAGCTGCCGTAGCCACAGCCATTCTGAGATAAGCGTCATATAAGACCTTGCGTGAGTATATACCGCCCTCTCAAGTTTTGTGAAAACTACAAATTTCCAACCTGAAAGAATTCCCTACAGGCGTGTGGTATTTTACTTCTAATGTCTGTGGGTTGGTACCTTTCCAGCAGTGATTTCTAGGATGCTCATTGTTACAAGGGGCTGCTGTGAGCATCATTTGATTACATATTGGTAATCATGGGGCTAGCTCTACCCTTCATAAGTTGGACTTAGCCACTGGACCTGGATTCAGCATTGGATCCTATCTAGACTGCCTATAACTTCCCCTGAAGACAGTGTTTTCATAATTTCCCACTTGTTGAAAAGGCCTGAAAATCTAGCTATCTTTTAGAGTTGAAATTAGTCATCACAGAGCATGTGCTCTTCCTCTTTATGCTCATGATCATTTGAGACAGCAGCACTTTGAAAACTAATGGACCTGGCCTGGATAGTTGGAGCATTGTTCTTTTTAGCTGTACATGTTGAATTGTGTCCATTTCAAAATACATACATTGTACAGTAGAGGGAGATAGTCTGAGAGTAACAAGCAAGAAAGACAGAGACGGGGTTGACACAATCTATCTTTTGAGTTCTTTATAATATGAGTAATCAGAACATTTAATTTTCAGATTCTTGGAATGGGCTCCAAGCGTTTGCTGACCCTTACTCATAGGGCGCAGGTGAAGCGCTTTACTCAGGATTTACTAAAACTTCTCAAGTCCCAGGCCAGCAAGCAGGTCATTGTGAGAGAGTTCTCACAGGCGTATCATTGGTGAGTTGATGGGAAGCTTAAGAAAACAAGACATTTTTAATGCCCTTTCTTCCCACAAGCTTCAAACTGTCCTTCCACATTTTCATTAAGCAGTTTTATAAAGCTTGTTACTGTGCTAACAGTTTTACTCATTCTTTACACATTTCCCATGTTAAAACTTAGGTGTTTCTCAAAGGACTGGGATGTCACAGAATATGGTGTTTGTGAGTTGACTGATATCATATCAGAGATCCCAGATTCAACCATCTGCTTGTCCCAACAAGATGACGACATGGTCATTTTTATTCGCAAAAGAGGTATGTGGAGAGATGTTGTCTATCTCAGGAGTGCCTGTGTTTTTATTGTACTTTTGAGACCCAACTTCACGGTGCAGCTCAGGCTGGTTTGGACTTAAGATTAGTATTCCGACCTCAGTCACCCCAAGTGTTCCCAGTCTTTGATTACTTCTAAGTGAAATAGGCTGTTTTTGTTTAGGTGATTTTTGGGGGTGGGGTGGGGGAGGACTGCCCTCTTCTCTCCTTCTCCATGGTTCTTGATGGTTCTCTGGGAAGTGCTGTTTGTAAACCTGCCTGGTGCATAGAGCCTGTGTTCCTTGAAGGAATGGAAGCCATTTGTCCTGTAAGAAAGCACACTGGTTTTTAAGAATCTTCTCAAAGGGGAAAAGAGGCTGTAACCACCACTTTGTTGAATGCTTCCCAGCAGTGTGCAGCAGTTTCTAATACCCATGTGACCTGGTACAGGCTCTGTCTTAAGCTCAGAGAACTGTTTCATCATACATACTTTGGAAGAAAAAAAAACTCATAGAAATGTGGCATTTGTCTTTCCATGTGTAGTAAGTAGTTCAGTTCAGGCAAGTCTGGGAGACATCTGTGAATTATCGTATTCCACCCGCTTACCCATGAAAGTGTCTCTGTGTCCCTGAGGTCACAGGCTTCCAGAGTTAGCATTTGTGGTGTCTGTCCTTTCCCAATTCTCTTTCATTCAATTTAAAATTAGTAGAAATGAAGATCAGTATTTAAGTACTTTTCTGCTGGCATCTTTGAATTGAAGATCAAATGAATAAATAAAAAAATGTGTGAATGTTCAGAAGTGCTTGAGACGTCCAGATCTCTGTCGTCTGTCTTGTTCACACAGGTGTAATGGACAGGATTTATAGAAATTGTTCCTGTCTTTAGGTGATGATACATGTGTGTCTCACCTCCCACAGTAGCAGCCTCACTTCCCAGGATTGTGCCTTGTGCCTGTGTGAGAACTGCTGGCAAATGACCTACTACCAAGGGCCTGTGTTTATTGTGGGCTGTGTGGCTGGGGAAGGCAAAGCTAACTTCTGTGACTTCAGGAGTGCCCTGCAGGTCAGCACTAAACACAGTGGCTGGAAGCCTGATGTGTAAGGAGCTTTGTTTTTTTAAAGAACGAACTCAGGATGAGATAGAAAGGACAAAGCAGTTCTCCAAGGATGTTGTGGACTTGCTGCGCCACCAGCCGCACTTCCGGATGCCGTTTAACAAGTTCATTCCCTCTTACCACCACCACTTTGGCCGGCAGTGCAAACTTGCATACTATGGATTTACCAAGTTGCTTGAACTTTTGGAAGCCATACCTGAGATTTTACAAGTAAGTGAAGAGATTCTGATTCTTTAAGTGTTTTACTTATTGTTTTTAGTTATGAGTTATCAAATATTCTCATCAGCAAAACTGTATTTTGACCTGTTAGTAATTTTAGGTAAATGGGGGATTTGTTCTTAATCCCAGAATTTATGAAGTGGAGGCTGGGGAACTCTGTGATTAAGACTCCAACTCAAAAATAATCCTCAACTCATATTAGAGTGGTCACTGAAAATAGGATGAGATGGTTTAAATGTTAAACTGGGTATTTTTTGAGCAGTACCTCCTTGGTTGGAGGTGGGGTGAAAATATTTGTGCCAGGCTTTTCCAAGTGAGGATGGATTTCTGTTACTGATTTTATTAATATAATCTTTGACTCTAAAAGTGTTGTTAAAACTTTTATTGTTATAAAATATACATAACAGAATGTACTGCCAGGAGAAGGAACATCTTATATGTGTGTTTGATTGCCTAGGGAAGAGCACTTTGATCTTGCAGAACTGCATCTCCATAATCACACTCTTATCTTAAATGATCATTGTGTAGGTTTCCATGCCATTTAACTATACATACAATCATGTGTTCAAACCCCTTCTTCCTCCCTGTGTGTTTTTTAAGGTGTTGGAATGTGGAGAAGAAAAAATCCTGACTTTGACCGAAGTGGAACGATTCAAAGCTCTAGCTGCCCAGTTTGTTAAGCTTCTGCGGTCCCAAAAAGATAACTGCCTTATGATGACAGATTTGCTCACAGAATATGCTAAAACTTTTGGTTATACATTTCGCCTCCAAGACTACGATGTCACCTCAGTCTCTGCTTTGACACAAAAGCTCCGTCATGTTGTAAAGGTAAGCCAGTGTCGTCCTACTGAGTAGGCTGTGACGTGATCCATGTAGGGTGTTGTGTACTGTAGCATTTCTGTACCCTGTGTGTGTCTTGCTGTTGCTTCACAGCTGTGTGTCGTTGAAACCGTACTAGGTGATAGGAAGTAGCTTGATTTGATATTTTATGTTGACGTTCTTCCTTTTATATCTTTATTTATGACCTTTCTGGACTGGTCACTTTTTACCCTAGGGTGTGTGTGCTCAGGTAAAGTTGAATCCTTCCAGAGAGTTCTTTGTTTCCAGGGTTCCTGGGAGACTATTATCATGTATCTTCCAAGGATCCTGACTTATTTAGGATTCATCTTAAGAATAAACACAAGCTTAAAATTGCCTTTGAGGCTGCAAAACCCTTTTAGAGGGCACCTTTCTCCTCTTCCCTGCATCCTATGCTGAGCTGACCCTCCCACTTATAGGTAGAGCAGCTGGACAGTTTCCAGAACATCTATAGCACAGGACAGGAAACAATTGCCAGGAGGAAGAAATGGAAAGGGAAGCAGGGACTGGTGGCACCGTCAATCAGAGCCACAGAGAGAATTTGCATACTTTCTGATTACTGATAGGTTAGAGGAAACAGGAAGAGAGTGGCCAGTTTCATTCCATAAGACTTAGGTGGGTGGAGGTAACTGCCTTATTGTTAAGAATAGCACTTAGAGTAGGCTCAGCAATGAAATGCCAAAGGAAAGTGGAGACAGGATTTGCCACAGCTTTTGACTAGCTTGCTTGTGAGAGGAAAAATGTAAGGCCCACAGTTAGACACGGGCTGAATGAAAGTCATGAGCTCCTGGCCTGATGTACAGGTGATGTGAGTGTGTTTGGGAGTGCCAAAAAAGAGTGGATGACTTAGAAATGAGCAGACAGAGATGAGAAGGACATCTGGGGCGGTGTGATGAAGAGGTGGGATGTGGACCAGAAGATAGGACTGTTGGGTTGACCCTAGTAAAACTAATTCTAGCATTTGTCACCAGTAAAAGAACGGTATGTTACCATTAAATGGAAGGTTACAGAAGCTGTTTAAAGAGAAGAGGGGTTGAGTCTTAAGGTAGAAGAGCTCAGAGAAGGTCTGATATGTGACATCCAGGGTGAGGAGTAGCATTGTATGTGCAGTGCCCATGGAGGCCAGAAGAGGGATTGGATCCTCTGGGTCTGGAGTTACAAACGGTTGTTATCTATCATGTTGGGAATTGAATCCTGGTTGTCTGGAAAAGTAGCCAATGCTCTTAACCAATGAGCCTTCTCCCAGCCCTTTTTTTTTTAACTCCTAAGGAGGAGTTTTAAGAGCATGTCTCCACCTAGAGGTGAATTCCATTCCTTAATGAAGAGTGAGAAGGGTTGAGCAGGGGAATTGCTTCTGTCTTCCGTTCCATGTAAAAGGAAGGAGGAACCTGAGTTCACGGTTATTCTTGGCTACCTGCAGAGGCCAGTCTGGGTTACATTAGACCCTGTCTCAAAACACCTAATACCTAGGGAAGACTCTGAGCCAGAACCAAAGATTAATCAATGGGAGGTTTGGTTCAAGTAGCAAGGCAGGGGAATGTGACAGTCTTGGATGCCTCCTGGAGCCTCATGGGGAGCTTGAGGGAGATACTGGGCATGGCTTCCCAGGCTGTCTGTGAGATCCTTGAGTGTGCTCCAAGCATTGGAGCTTCTGAACCATGTCCTAGATGACTGAGAGCAAGACATGGGTTTCAGAGGGATCAAAGAAACAGTTTTGTTTAGTTTTCTTAAACAGCAGTATTAGTAATGGTCTGGGATTCTAAGTCAGTGACTCAAACCCTCTAGACTTGTGTCTGCTGACTAATTGAGTATCTGCTTTCTCTCTTTTTTTCTGTTTTAAATATTTATGCTTATGTGTATGTGTGCTTGCCTGCTTGTCTTATGTGTGTATAACATTGATGTCAGTGCAGTGCCTGTGGAGGCCAAATGAGGGAATTAGATCACCTGGAACTGGAATTAAAGATGGTTATACCTCCCTATATGGGTTCTGGGAACTGAACCCTGGTCCTCTGCAAGAGAACCAAGTGCTCTTAACTGCTGAGCCTGCTCTCCAGCCCCCCTGAGACCCTGCTTTCTAAGCACGGAATGTGTACAGCTCTGCTACCACAATGAAAGTGGGAGTCTGCCACCATGTTCCTCTCTCAGTCCAGAGTGCACTGGAAAAATAGATGTGCGGATGCTGGGCTGAGTCCAGGGTCCTAAAGAGGACAAGTATGTGATCCCTCAGGTCCTACTGTAGGCAATGAGCCCTTTGGTCCTTGCAGAGAAAATAAAGTCTGCAGAGAAGTCTAAGAGAGAAGACTGGGTCCACTGGCTGATGATGAGAGTGCACAGAGCTCTGCCACCTGCAGTTAGGGTTATGGCAGGTCCTTGTACCCGAAGAAGGCGAGTGATCTCAGTCACCCAAGTATTTGTCTCTGCCTTGGTATTTGGTGCCAAGATGATGCCATATATTGTTCACAGGTTCCCTCCCTTAAGTCCTTGTCTCCTTGAGAATCTGCAGTGATCAATTAGATGCATAACAGATGAAAATGCCAGCTTTAAAATTAGTTGTAGGGCCTTCCAGTGGTCAGCAACCTAGCCACTGGCTTGGCCAGGCATGTCAGTTCACCTGCTGTCTGTCTTTGGGAAAAACAAGTATGAAAGGACACATAAGTAGAGAGGACCACAGCAGTGTCTTCCAAATCACAACAGGAAAATGAGTGGGTGGAGCCTGTAGGAAGGGTAAAAATAGTTTCTGCTCCAGTCTCACTCCAAGGGTTGGTGCGCTGTCACAGAGAAACACACTCACTCTGTCTGTGTATACATGCCTCTGTTGGTCCCGTTAACCAGAAAAAGATGATCTGAAGTGGCTTTGCCTTCTCCTTTCCTTAGGTTGCTGACCTGGAGTCTGGCAAGCAGATCCAGCTAATCAACAGGAAGTCTCTGCGGTCTCTCACTGCCCAGTTGCTGGTGTTATTGATGTCTTGGGAAGGAGATGCCTATCTTTCTGTTGATGAGCTGAGGAGACATTACGAAACCACCCACAGTACTCCTCTCAACCCCTGTGAATATGGGTTCATGACCTTGACTGAGCTACTGAAGAGTCTGCCTTACTTAGTGGAGGTACTTGTTGGGCAGATCTTCAGACCCATCATATCAGAAGCTTCTCCACACAGCACTTCTGGAGTCCTGTTAGGTCTGCATTAGTGTGTGTAGAGCTGGAGGAACACTGGAGGTCCTGAAATCGGCTAGCCATTTTCCTTCCTTTAGTAATTTTTTTTAAATCTTTTGAAATTAAAATACAATGCCATCATTTCCTCTTTCCATTTCCTCTGCCATCTTCTCTCATCTACCCCTTCTTGCTCTCTGTGAAATTCATGACCTCTTTTCTTTTTAAAAACATTTGTATTTATTTACTGGTAGCTTTGTTAATTTTATTTAATGTGTATGAATGTTTTGCTTGTATTTATGTATTACATCAGATGCATGCCTGGTACCCACAGAAGTCAGAAAAGGCTTTGGATCTCATGGAACTGGAGTTACAGATGGTAGCGAACCAACATTTGGGTGCTAGGAATTGAACACAGGTCTTCTGCTAGAGCAGCAAGTGTTCTTCACTGCAGAGCTATCTGTCTCCATGACACTTTTTTCTTTAAAAGTGTTTGTGTGTGTGTATGTGTGTGTAAAACTATAAATATAGCCTGCTCAGTCTGTATGTTAAATGTGTTAACCGCTTGGTATTAGATAACCATTAGGGGGCTTTTTCCTGGGAAAGCCTATACCTCCCACTCTTCAGCTTTCCTTAGTTGCCTGTACTTCTTTGCCTAGGGTTGGGAGCCTTGTGAGATTTATCCCTTCTGTGTTAGTGTGTCTGCTTGTGTTGTCTTTGTTGGGTCCATGTTGTTGGAATTTTGTGGGTGTACCTTCCCTATCATTTCTAGAAGACACAATCTCAGCAGACTTCAGTTACTCTGACTCTGAGATTCTTTCTGCCCCCTCTTTCATAATGTCCCCTGAGCTGTAAGTGTAGGAGTTGGATCTGTTGAAGCTCAGCACTGCATTGTCACTTGTCCTCTGCATTTGGATGGCAGGACCCGGGGGGCAGGAACTTCCATCCACATTGTAGTCTTCCATAATAGCTGTCATCTGTTGCAAAAGAAGTTTCTTTGATGATGGATGAGAGGTACACTCATCTCCGGGTGGATAGCCATTTTCAGATACTGAGGCCCAGGAAGTAAGGGACCCTGCTGAAAATGAGCAGGAAAGTCAGGAAGAGAGTCTAATGCCAATGCCTCCCTCCAATGCAGTGGAAGTTAAAAAGGAAGGTTAGCTTTAGACTCACTTCCAGGAATGGCTCTTGTTGCTGGAAAAGAGCAAAAGAGAAGACTGTGCCACTTGGCAGCACGTAGACTACCCCAGGGCTGGTGGGTGGAGCTCCTAGAAAAAGTCAGTTAAAGGAACTGTGCAAGGAGGTCGTGCCTTTAGTTCCAGGACTGGGAGTCACAGGCAGTGTCTGCAGCCAAGACCAGGTGGAAAGATCCTCTCTCTAAAAACAAAAACAAAACAACAGCAACAAAAAAGCCAGGTGGTGTGGGGTTGGCACACGCCTTTAATCCCAGCACTTGGGAGGCAGAGGCAGGCGAATCTCTGTGTGTGAGTTCAAGGCCAGCCTGATCTACAGAGCTAGTTCTAGGATGGGCTCCAACACCACACAGAGAAATCCTGTCTTGAAAAACCAAGAAAAAAGAAAAGAAAGGGATGAGCCAGTGGTGGTGCACACCTTTAATCCTAGCATTCAGGAGGCAGAGGCAGGTGGATCTCTATTAATTTTAGGCCAGCCTGGGCTATACAGAGAAACCCTGCCTTCAAGGGGCTGGGTTTCTCTATATTGTAGCTCTGGCTGTCCTGGAACTCACTATGTAGACCAGATTGACCTCAAACTCAGAGATCTGCCTGCCTCTGCCTCCTGAGTGCTGGGATTAAAAGTGTGTGCAACCATACCTGTCTTAATATAGTCTCTTAAAAGAAAATCATACTATAGAAGACGTCAATGCATAAAATGCAGCCATGTAGGGAATGAAGGATAGACGATTACCCTGTGACCATGTGATGGATCAATAATGAAAAGTTCTTGCTTCTGTAGTGCTAGAAACTGAGCCTAGGACCTCACTCGTACTAAGTAGGTGTTCTGCTGAGCTACACCCCAGCCCCAAGTCTGGCAGTTTGTGTGTGTTTGCAAGGATAGCCACTGTTTCGCCTCACATTATTGTGTGTGTCTATCGGGTTTGCCTCACCTTTCCTGTCTGCTTGCTTTGGGACCACAGTCTCTCCAAACTTGATAGGATTACACTGCAGAGAAAGCAAAGTTTCCCTGGGTTGTTTTAGCCTCTCTGGAAGGCTTTGCCATGAACCCCTCCTAGGGCTCTGGGAGACTCTTCTGTGAACCCCTCCTAGAGTTCTTTGAGAAGCCAAGTTGATTTGAGGCCTTCAGAGTCGTGGCAGAAGGACCTCAGCCAGAGGGGATGGGGCCTGTCAGGAAGTTTCTAATCCTTCTCTTTCTTCTGGCCCAGGTATTTACAAATGATAAGGCAGAAGAGTGTGTGAAGCTCACAAGCCTATACTTCTTTGCAAAGAATGTGCGGTCTATGCTTCACACCTATCACTACCAGCAGATTTTCCTTCATGAATTTTCCTTGGCCTATACCAAATATGTTGGAGAGACACTGCAGCCCAAAACATATGGCTACAGTAGTGTGGAGGAGCTGTTGGGAGCCATCCCACAGGTAGGGGTTTTCCTCAGCTTCTGGGAAAGTGTCTTCCTAAAGAGCCATCCCTGATACCTGGTCAGAGATGGAAGGTGCCAACAGAATACTGCCAGATAAGATGAATGATTTTAGTGTTTCTCAGCGATTTTCTAAACCTTTATTCCTGTGCAGGTCTTCCCTCTAGAAATGTGCTCAGTGGTCACCTAACCAGATAGGATATTTAAGCAGATGTCCTAAGTAGAGTATGGCTAGAGCAGCATGCTATGCCCCTCTCTGCTTGGTGAGTATGAACAATGGCACAGGCAGGGCCCACTTCTGAGCATGTCTGTGAGTTACCGTGTGGCAAGGAGGCGTGGGCTGTCCTGGTAGGTAAGGTGGCATGCACAGATGAAGAGTAGCCAGCAGCTATGAGAGGAAGTGAAACTGACTGCTGCCATGGCCACAGAAGGTGTCAGTGAAAGACTTGAGCTGGGTTAAAACTCAGGTGAGCACTTGCAGTCAGATTCTAAAACCCGGAGTATTCCAAAACTTCTGGAAGCAACATGACACCACAGTGGACAGTACACCCTGACCACCTGTGACAAATTGCAGTCAAAACACTTTTTACTATAAAACAAGGGAAAACACACTTTAAGTCCCTTCAGGCTATGTGTATGCAATGCTTATGAGATACAGGTGAATTTCTAGTGTAGTTCACCCAGACCCCACATTACCTCATTGGGTATATACAAACACTCCCAAATCCAAAACCCTTGTGATTCCAAGCATTTGACATAGAGGATGCTCAGCCTCTGATGAAATAGTAGAAGAATGCCTGCAAGCCGAGGGCAGGGATTTGCAGCTCTCGGGTGGAGATGCCTGGGAACCAAAGCCTACTTCCATTCCACTCTGACCGGCTGAAGGTGGAGAGCAGTAGTACTACCAGGTCAGGGCAGCTGCTTTACCATCAGGATCAACAGTTAGTTGAAGAGTCTGGGAGATGCTATCCTTTGAGATTGAGTTCAGTTTCTATTAGAAATAGTAAGTACTCCAATGTAGGAAGTTTCTGGATTTAAGTCCCAAAGTTATGGTGCACGTTACTGAAGAGTCATAAGTACTTTCTTTTTCTGGGATGGAGTGTGTTTCTATCCTTTGCTATCTGTGAAGCTAAAGAAAGTGTGTAGAAGACCTGTTAGCATTTACTGAGTTCTGCTTCTGGTATGTGAGAAGCAGGCACAGAAGCCCCACTCTCCTGAATGTTAGGTACTTCCCTTTCTTTTCCAATGCTTAACCAGGTGTATGTCTCTGCACAGGTGGTCTGGATAAAAGGACATGGTCATAAGAGAATTGTAGTGTTAAAAAATGACATGAAAAGTAAGTAAGCCTCCGTTCATTCCCGTCCCCCAACTCCATTGTGATTGTTTCACTAACCTCTCTCTCTCTGATTGATGCTCTTCTAGACCGGCTAGGCTCCCTTGACCTTTTCCCTGTCAATCATGAAGAGCAGCCTGCAGTCAGCAGGCAGATCCTGGAGGTGCCGGAATCCCCTATAGCACCAGAACTCCAGCTCAGAACAGGTACTTGCTACTAGAGGAAAAGCAACAAAGTAGGCAGGGCTTTAAAGTTGCAGAAGGAGGCTTGGGGTGAGACACCTGGAAGAAAGAGGGCAGTTTCATTAAAGTTAAATAGTCATTAAATAATTAGATGTATTTCATTTTTATGTGTATGAATATTTTGCCTTCATGTATTTGTGCACTGTGTATGTGCCTGCTTGGTGACTGAGGAGGTCAGAAGAGGGCATTGGATGTCCTGGAACAGGAATTATGGATGGCTGTGAGCCACTGTGTACCTACAGAGAACCAAATCCAGATTTTTTTGCAAGAGCAACAAGTGCTCTTAACTGATGAGCCATCTCTCCAGACCTAAACATTCATTTTTTTTTCCCTGGTATAGTTTGGTATGTAGTTAACAACAGATCTACATGTGGTAGTATTGAATAATTGGCTAAATAAGATTCTTACAGAATAGGTTTGTGTGTGTGAAACTTACTAAAATGACTGTTTAAAACTGTGGTGCTAGAAGGAAAGAAAGCCCAGTCCCAAAGACCTAGGACAGAGTGCCAGGAAATGTTAACAGAGGTGGACAGAAAGGTAGGTGAGTCTGCCAAAGTCTGGTCAGGATGAGTAGGTACCAAGGTTGGTGGGCTATGCTGAGCTGGGTCATCAGGGTTCTTGCTGGATTAGATTTGGAAAGAACACAGCACACATGGCTCATGAGGAAAAGGGCTCAGAGACCTGACCATGGGTGTGACATATGGTGGTACAAAAGTGCTCTCTAGGTAACTGAAGGACAGGCTTTATGTAGAGCCAGCTCTGTATTGGCAGAAGTCACTCCAGAATCCTGTAGACTTGAACTCCACTGTTGAATAATGTAAGAGGGATCCTCACGCAACATCTCGAGTAGATGGGAAGATTACTGTGCCTTATGCTTAGAGAAAATCTATTTCTAGCATCTGACATTGCCGAAGCTTCTTGCCCTGGCTCCTCCCACTGCCCCAGCCCTCAGCAGTTTTATTTCTCCTCCAAAGGCACTTTTCTTTTGGGGCCTCTTCAGAGACCAGTGGGTTTTGTTTTTTTTTTTTTTTGGTTTTGTTTTGTTTTGTTTTTGTTGTTGTTGTTTTTGTTTTTTAAATTTAAATTAAACACAATCTTATTTTATGTACCAATCCCAGTTTCCTCTCCTTTGAGTCCTCCCATTCCTCCAAGACCAGTGGTTTTTTTGTTTTGTTTTGTTTTGTTTTGTTTTTTCCAGACAGGGATTCTTTGTGTAGCTTTGTAGACCAGGCTGGCCTCGAACTCGAAGATCCACCTGCTTCTGCCTCCTGAGTGCTGGGATTAAAGGATTGTGCCACCACCACCCACCCAAGACCAGTGTTCTGAAGAATACAAGTCTTCAGCAGACCGTTGTCTTTGATATATTGTTTTTCAGGGGTCTTCTGATAATGGCTTTGTTGTTTGTTTATTTCATATGTATACACACGCACACACACACACACACACACACACACACACACCCCTAACGAGTGCTGACTTAAATAGACACATATATAAAATATATACATTATATACACACACATAACAAGTGCCAGAGTCCTCCATGCTGACTTACGTATATACAAATATAAAATATATGCATTATGTATACACATACATAGTGAATGCTAGAGTCCTCCATGCTGACTTCTGGGGCTGAGGAAGGCCTCAGGGGCAGACTTGTGTGCCTATGCTGACTGCAGTTGCCTGCCTTCTCTGCAGAGCCCAGCCAAATGGAGCAGGAGCTCCTGCACTTGGCCAACAGCTCCCCTGTGGACCTCCTCTGTGCTCCTGTCCCTTCATGCCTGCCATCCCCTCAGCTAAGACCAGATCCTGTCATCCTGCAGTCCACTGACCTCATTCAGTTTGAGGAACACCCTCAAGAGCCTCTGGGTAGGTAACACTGTGTATGCTGGGCACTTGTCTGTGAGTTTAGCAAATGACCCATGATGCCAGAGTGGAATGTGTCTGATGGACAAAGGGAAAACGACACTGTGTCAGGTATACAAGTACTTGTGCTGATTATTCAGGCCCTTCCTTTCCTTGTTGGGTTTTGACTAATGGGGTGAATAAATCAGGATGTATATATAAATAGCCTGAAGTGAGGGCCAGTGTCACTGGGCTGTGGAAGAGCCTTAGAATAATGAGTCCTGGTTCATGTCCTCCGGTACTTCGGGCTTTCCACCACGTCTGAGGTTCAGCTGCTCCTTAGGCAACACCTGTCACCTGCTACACAACCCAGGGCTTTAGAAAGTTGGTCTGAGAAAAGCACCTATGGTTTGAGGCTCTGTGACCTGAAAGACAAGAAGGCCGACTGACATAGTTGTTGTTTTGTTTTGTTTTTTTTCCCAAACCAGGGTCTCACTGGAACTTGTTCTGTAGACCAGGCTGGCTTTGAACTCACAGATCTGCCAGCCTCTGCTTCCTGAGTACTGTGACTAAAGGCATGAGCCACCATGCCTGGCTGAAAGCTTACCTCTTATCATCGTAACTTAGTGCCAGCCTGGTGTGAGCTCCACTCAGTTTTCTTACCTCATTTAGGATGTTTTTTCTAGTTCTATTTGCCTGAAAAATTTAGGATGTCATTGTTTCTTACTGATGAGTAGTACTTGTAAATGGAGTTTTTAATTGGTCTAGGTAATAAAAAGCTGGAGTCAGATATAGAGGGAAATGCTGAGAGATCAGAGAGAAGGAGCAAGCCACAGCACACAGTACCTCCTAAGCATTTCAGCTGACAAGAGATTGATTTCCTGTTTCTTCCTGTTTGTATCCAGTTTCTGCCCAGCTAACTCACTTCCTGTCTGTCTGTACAGACCTCCAGGTCTCTATGGTTAGCTAGTGGCTAACTCCATTCTCTGACCCCCAGACAGGCTTTATTTGTACAAGCAAGATCTCACCATAAGAATTGGTAGGTGCTCACTCACTAAGGTCCCTGCAGCTCGGAAAGTACACATAAGGCCTATGAGTCTTTGGCCTTCAGACAGAGGAATGAAGGAACAAAGAATCTAAGGAATAACAACCAGCCAAACATAACCTGTCTAAAATTTGCAATCCAATGAGAAGTGATCTGTCATTTATAAATATTTAACTTTATCTAAATTGTGAAATATGTGTGACATTTTGGTGGTTGGTTGGTTTTGGTTTTTTTGAGACGGGGTTTCTCTGTGTAGCCCAGGCTGCCTGCCTCTGCCTCCTGAGTGCTGAGATAAAAGGCGTGCATTGCTACTGCTAGCTTGTTTTGTTTTCTTGAGACAGTGTCATGGCATGTAGCCAAGGCTGGCCTGGCACTGTGGGAATGCTGTCTCAGCTTCCTGAGGGCTGGAATAAGAAGCCACCTACCACACCTGGCTCTGATAGGGTTTTATAACCTTGTTTTTGTTTTTAAATTCAGATGAACTGAAAACCACTACTTATGAGCCCTAAAACTAAATCTATTTACTTTTCTGTCTTTCTAGGAAATGTGTTTTTAAACCAAGAAGAAAAAACTGAAATTCCAGTACCAGTGAAGAAGGGAGAGATGCTGCCCTGTAGCTCCTGCTCCCCTTGCAGCCTAGCGTCTGCCCCTGCTCTTCCCAGCCCCTCCTTGGAAGCCCCCGAGCCACTGTTCAAGGACACAGTGGAAAGCCCAGCCAAAAAGCAGCCCAAAAATAGAGTCAAATTGGCGGCCAACTTTTCATTTGCACCTATAACCAAGCTTTAACTCCCGTTTGAACACGGAATTAAGTTAGGATGGGGGGGGGGGTAGGGACTGTCTTGACTCTACACACAAAACTGGGCTTAAAAGCCTTATCTTCTTTTTGACCCCAGAAGCCATTTTTATAGATGGTCCACTGGGCAGTGTTCCTTTTGAACTTTCAGATGAAATTTTTCTTCCTTTATTCCCCCAGTTATTGAAAGGCCTTTGTTAAGGAATCCATAATATATTTACCAAATGTTTCTAAATTACTATGAAATGTGGTTGGTGGGAGGGAGTAAGCAGTGATTATCACTTGGCAGGAAGTGGCTTACCTCCCATTGAGCAACCTCTGCCTTTTGCTTAAGCAAATGGTGTTGTGGTTGTTGGAGAAGCCAAGCATGTCCATGAGCCTATGGGTCACACACTGGGGGACGAGTTAGCAGCAGGAGAGCCATTTTCAGGCTGATACAGGATGGTTCCTGGTTTCCAGGTGACTTGTTGGTGTGCCTTGTTTTTTTATTTAACTATGTCTGTGGTTGACCAATGTGGCTTCATCCAATTTTTTAAATGTATCCATTTGGAGATTCCATTTAGAAGCTTTCTAGAAAGTTGTTTCACGCTTCCCTTCTCCATCCATCCAAGTTTGCTAAGTGTCATGCATTTCAAGTCAGCATTTGAATGACGGCACACATTGCTATGTGTTGAGACATGGTGTTGGAAAGAGTCTGATTTTTTTAAACTATGCATCAAGTGCATAAATTGTAAGTCAGCTGAGTGTCGAGGTGCTTCAAAAGGAGTGGGTTTGATACTATCTCCATTAGGAAGAGACTGGAGTTCTATCTGTAATGTGAAGGCCAAGGTTGATCAGCTTAACCTTGTAGTTGTGTTAAAGTTGCCTGTAAAGCTGGGAAGCTCTCATGTGAAGATATGTGTCCATGTTAGTTCTTTTCATCTTTTAATAGCGTCTGGTTTTTCTGTTACTTCTCGCTATTGGAAGCACATTTGGGTTTTTGTGTTTGTGTTTTTTTGTTGTTTCTTTTTTTTTTTTTTTTTTTTTTTTTTGTTCCTTTTTTTTGGTGGTGTCTGATGTTGGCTGTTGGCATTTGGGAAAAGCCAGCCTTTGTGGACACTGCCCTGTGGAATGACCTTCTCTCTGGGTGCCTGAGGTGTCTGCTTATGAGTGGCCTCTCACCCCTGCTAGAGAGACCTGACATTTACAATGGATTGTATTTGTTGGGCAAAAAAGGCAGATCCATTCATAGAGCAGAAAGAACCTATGGGCACAGTCTTCCACTAGTTAGATGCTTTCTTTGATGGGAAATGTTTATATTTTGTTTTTGTTTTTGTTTTTTTTTTTTTTTTTTTTTCTAGAAAGCCAGAAAATGGATTCCAATTTCATAGCCAGCATTTTGATAAAATGTCACAAAATTAAAGGCTCTGGAGAGATTTTTCTTACCAGTTGGGTTTTTGCTGTCAAAATGAAGCCAGTGATTCCCAGTTCTCAGCACATGACATGCCTGAGAAGGAATTGCACTGGAAATGCTCTGCAGGCTTGCCACACTGCAAAGCTTGAAGGTACTTCCCTGTGCAGGCCTGGCAGCACTTCCTCAAGGCCTCATGGCACTTCCTCTGCAGATTTAGTACACAGGAAGTAAAATGGCCCATGTGCAATTTCTTTAAGACTTTTAAGCAATGTAATAAAGTTAGTGTTGAGAACGTGAGTTGCCTTTATTCACAGACATCCTAAGGATAAGCTTGTCTGCTCAGACTTCAGGTTTGCAAACGTATGAAGTTTGAAAACACTGTGTGTCACTAAAGTCACTGGAACCATCTCAAAGTTCAGTTTGTTCTGTGGGCAACGGAGAATAGTTGTGTACAGTGAATGGGTATATCTTTGCCATTTGCTAGAGTTGCCCATGTGTCTGGGATGAGTGTAACTAACCATTGCTGTTTAAAAATACGAAAACTAAATGGAAACACATTGAGTCTGTGATATGCCCACAGTGGCCAGTCTAGACACTATTTCTTTATCCAGAGGCTTAGGTGATGATACTATGATGTATGCACATGGAGATGAGACACTCTTTCTGGGTGGAAAGATGTACCAGATTCGATTTGTCTGTTAAAAAGAAAAAAGTTATTACCAAAACCCCTTTCTCATCCTGCACTTCTGCTTTTGATCAGGCTTGGGGGACAAGATGTTTTTCTTAACTGTCTACTTTGTTTGAACGCCCCCCTTCCCCCTCGTGGTTCAAGTGCTGTTTGTGTGTTGGGACCAAACAGTTGTCAATAAACTTTATGAGCAAGCATCTGTAATGAGTGCTTTTGTTTGTGGGGCCAGATAAAAACTGTCTAGTTGTAAGCATTACAGCTCAGATGGAAAGGCATCCTGGCAGTTGGGCGTCAAGGAATACCACAAGTCACACCACACAACAAATCTCACAAAAGAGATTTATTGGGAGGGAGAAAACCAGGAGGGTGGCTGCCTCTGTTCTGGGAGAAACAGCAGTAAACTGAAGAAAATACAGGGCTTACATAGAGTTTCTTGGGGAGGAGGTGGAGCTTTCTGGGGTGGGGTTTGGTGGAATTTCATGTCCAAAGACTGGGCTTTTTACTCTCTAGGGTGGGGGTTTGGTTTGACAGTTAGTGTCCTGTGGGTAGAACCTGGCAGATGGAGGTCCTCAGGGAAAGGGCCTAGTCACTCTTGCGTGGCTTGAGGGTCTTACATTCCCCCCCTTTCTTGTGTATTATGATAAAGAATCAGGCCACGGGAAAGGGGCAATGTTAACATTATACTACTTCCTGTTGAGTAGGGGCATCAAAGTCCTTTGGCTCTGTAGCTGGGGGCTGCTAATCCTGTAATAGCAACTGATTAAAAATCTGGTTAGAAATCTTTAAAATCTGTTGTTGAAGGAATCTAGACAAGAAATTTATAAAGCAGGGTTTGACTTGTAGGATTAAGTAAAGGAGAAAGGGGGTTAAGAAGGGTAGTATCCAATTCCATATTGCACTGTCAGTGAGCCACTGGCCTCAAGCTGTTTTAACTAGGAGCTCTCAAGAGAAGCCCAGGAGTGCAGAGAGAAGCTGTGAGACTTCCAGCATAGCCCTGAGAGTCAGGAGGGACAAGGTCATACATGCAGCAGGGTTTAAGGAAGCTGTGGAATTTAGCAGTAAGCTCCTTTTGGGATGCCAGGAAAAATGAAACATAGGTCCAGGAGGGCACTGGGAGAGAGAGGGAAAGTGGGCAAGGAAAGAACAAAAAACCTTTTCTTAAGAGGCCAGAGATAAGAGGCTTAAAGTCCACTGATGATATATATATAGAGAGAATGTGGTGGTACTGAGCCTGTGTATGATATGTTCAGTGGGATTTGGTGAAGCTGGTAAAGCCATCACCCTACCCTGACAATAGAACAAGAAGATGTTGAGTCCCTTAAACTCCCATCAGGACGAAAATACCCCAGTGCCCAGAAGGAGGGAAATAGGTCACCCTGTTACTGTGCTGTCTACCAGACACTCCCAGTGAGAGATGGCCGTGATCAGGCCAAGCGAGCCCAGATGCCTCTGGTCCCTCCATGGTCAGACCTAGGAGGTTGGCTGAAGGGCCATCTAGACTGCACCATGAGGGACATGGGTGCAGTCAACCCCCATTTCCCTTGATGGTACCTTGGACATGGTCTGGGCAGCTTAAAGGGGCCCAGTAACCCTCCTGACTGCATTTGCATCAGGGACCTGGAGGTTCTCGGGCTTTGGGAGGCCAGGGAGCCTGGAAAGTTGCTTTGCCAGTTGAAAGGCTTTTGCTGACATAAAGTCATTTTGTTTTCAGGTTTTTTCATCTCTCCTGTGGTACACCTTAAAAGCTGTTGCTAAGACTGCCTATGGAGTCAGGGGTTCTTTCTATAGACTGAACTTGCCCCACTTTACAACTGGGCCTGAATTTCAGTTTTCTAAAAGGATGAGGGAGATAACACATACCAGGCCTGAGCCAGCCCCAACAGCAGCACCTCAAGACAGTGACCAAATAAAACAGTTCCTGTAATCTCCCTAAAACAGCCTGCCTTGCCCAAGTATGCCCCCAAAATGATAAAACTATAACCATGCCTGGCCCAAGTATGTCCCCAAATGGTAAAACTATATATAACCACAGCCAATTAAAAAAATGTACTAATGTAGCTACAGCCTGCTTACCCAGTTATATTTGAAGTGACCTCCCCTTAGCTCTGCTTATAAGGAGCCTTGCACACTATCTCGGGGTCATCATCATTTTGTACGGCAAAAGACCCCACATGCATGCTAGAATATTAATAAATCTCTTTGCTCTGGCATATTATTTGAGTCTGGGGTCTTCCTTCAGTATTTCCACAGACCCTACATTTGGTTAATTGGGTAAGAAACCTACAGAATATGGCATTTAAAATGGTTTAGGGTTTTAACAATGAGGCACAATTGCTCCTGGCAACACTACCTGCATCAGAAAAAAAGATGGACCTTGAAGAAATACGTTATGGAGTTTGCTTCCAATATGGCAAGACTAGCCATTTGGGCAAGATACTGCTCTTGTCTGGACTGTTTGACTTTATGCTGTATAACTGGACATGCAGGACCTACAGAAAAGTGACTGCTGATTCAAGATGGACATTGCTACAGGGTTCCTGCTTCATGTTCCTGACAGACTTTCTACAGGACACAGAGAAAGGTGACTGACAAACTGCCAATACAGATGTACAGTTTAAAGTTTCCTGCTTTGCTGGGAGTCTGCCAGACACACTATGGCCTGTAGGCTGAAGATGGAACATTACAGAAGAAGTTCGGGTGACTGACCAGTCAGTGAGTTGTCTCTGTCATTTCTAGAGTTTATATATTATCCTTCTGTGGTCTTTGAAGGAGTTGAAGACAGATTGTTATGGTTATAGTTTTCCTTAGTTAGGATTAAAGATAAGTTACATATAAGACTTTAGACTCACAAAGTTAGGATAGATGATAGAATATTTTCTTTAAGTCTTACTCAATGTTAATAGACTAAATATTGTTAACTGTGATTCTTATTTGATAACTGTTGTGTGATATACTTTGCTATGTTAAGTTTAAAACCCTTGTTTTTATTTTAGACAGAAAAGAGGAGATGATGGGAGATGTCATTCTGTAAATATGTTTCTCGTATTGGTTAATGAATAAAACACTGTTGGCCAATAGGAAAGCAAGATAGGTGGGACTAGGAGACTAGGAGGAAAGAGGAAGTAGTTGGGAGGAGTCAACATGGAGAGACTAGAGAGAGCAGAATGCCATCCCTCTCTCTGGTAAGATGAGACCACGTGGAAATACTTAGGTTAATAGAAATGGGTTAATCATTAAGACAGAGCTAGCCAATAAGAAATTAGTAACTGGCCAACAACATTATATCAAATACAGAGTCTCTGTGTGTTATTGGGGGCTGGCATGGCAGTGGGACAAGACTGGCAGGGAAAAACCTGCTCGTAACAAGCCTATATACTTTAAGATGTTTTGGCTTCAAGTAAAAGTGAAGACTTTATTTTAAAGAATTATGCTTTGTTTCCTTAAAAAATAATAAAGATCAGATTTGACCAGAGGAGACCTCCTGAGGATCTTGGCTACAGATATGGAGGGTTGGTTTGGTTATGAATTATTGTTATTGGTAAGAAAATACTACTAGTCTCAAATGTTTTACATTGGTATGGGTTTCTATATGTTGATGCAAATTTAGATTATTTTTGTTACAGTGTATATATACTTCTACTCTTGTTTAAGTTATTGTACCTATACAGTTTGTTTAAAATATATTATAAATTAAAATACAGGTTAATAATTAATTATTATGTCATAACCCTCTGGGTTGCAGGGTTGATGTGGGATGTCTTTCTGTATGCTGCAATTATGTGTTGCTTTTATTGGTTGATAAATAAAATTGATTTGGTCAATGGCCAGGCAGAAGAGATCCAGGTGGGAAATCCAAAGAAAGATATGGAAAGAAAGAAGACAGAGTCAGGGAGATGCTGTGTAGTTGCCAGAGAACAAGATGTGAGGTAACAAACCATGAGCATTGTGGTAAAATTTAAACAAAATGGGTTAATTTAATTGTGAGAGCTAATCAGTAATGTACCTGAGTCATTGGCCAGATAATTATAATTAATATTAAGACTCAGAGTGGTTATTTGGGAACTGGAGGGCAGGACAGGAAACCTCTATATACACAGGGTTCTATGTGATTGGCAAAACTAAAGCCCTTAGCTATTCAGAGTTTCATGGAAAAGTCTAAACCTGTTTCTTAAAAATTGTCAACATCACATCTATGGTCTATAAATAAAAACTTCAGTCTTATTGCTCAAGGTTATACTTACATCTATGGATTAAAAAATGCATATATGATAAAACAGGACATGAGAGATCCATTTGACTAATACAGGGTAACATGATGGCCTGGTTGTTGTTACCAAACTTAGACATTTTTTTTAAGATTAAGCCTAGATTTGTTTAGCTCAGATATATTTAATAAATAATGGTCTTCAAACTGTCAAAGATCTGATGAATATGGCATTTAAATAGTTTAATAAAAAAGGTTACTATGACAGACAGAGACTCCCAGCTCCTGACAGTGACCCCAAAATCTCCAAAGAAGACATGGAACAACATGATGACATCATCTAGATTATTGGTAACAGGTACCACTGGGGCAAAATGCTGTAATGTAACCCTGGCTGCCAGGACCTGGCCCAGATGGTGGACAAGCAGAACACTGGAGAATCAATTGCCTCACTTTGGCTAGTCAAAGTAAGGTCAGTCTTTCCCATGTTCCTCCTTCACAGGAAAAACTCAACTTATGGGCCTGGCAGCCGAACACTGATGCTGTCCTGGTACCTCTGCCCCAACACTATAGAGACCACAGGAGCCTGGGATGACCATCTTTTTAATGGACCAGTCTCTGTCATTTTAACTGATTCATGGGCCATTTGGATTATACTTAATATAATAATTTATTATTCTCAGATCTCTGATGGTACTAAGGGCTAGTGTAACTATAACTTTGTCAGTTTAGCAATAGCAGGATTCTTCCTCAGAGCTATACCCAGCTTGTTAGCTCATTTGTATATGTAAAAATCAAGCCTTGCTTTTTCTAAAGCTACTAGGTTTCCTGTAGAGGAAAAGATAAACAAGTTTCAGATATAACTTTCAACTAAAGAAACTTGATTTAAAATGACCATTCTCAATGTCTATGTCTCTGATAAATTATTAAATCTGAAAAAGGTTAAAGTCTATACAAGTTTTAAAGATCTAAAATGTTTTAAAATGTATGAAGATCTAAGGACATAAAAGCTTAAATTGTTATAAAAAAGAAGGTATATCAATGAAAGTTTTAGGGGTCTGAGGACATAAAGGCTTGGGTTGTGGGGTTCTAAAAAGATGTTTTGAAGAATATGAATATAATTTATGAGGCTATAAAAAGGTGGTTTAAGATATATGAAAAATGTTACAAGATGTCTTTCCTTTGCCCGGCTGTCATTTCATTGAGACTTCAGAAATTCAGAGTTTTGGCCAGGCAGTGATGGTGGGCACCTTTAATTCAGTACTTGGGAGGCAGAGGCAGGTGGATCTCTGTGAGTTCAAGGCCAGCCTGGTCTACAGAGTGAGTTCAGACACAAAGAAACCATGTCTTGAAAAAAAAAAAAAAGAAGAAAAACTTCAGAATTTTAACAATAATCAATAGAATTCTGATAAGCTATTACTCTATCTCTAATAAAGGACTGTTACTACTCAGTCATAAGGTCAGTATTTTAAATTTTCCTTGGTTGTCTTCTAAACATAGATTTACATATGCTTTTCATTGGGTAAAAACATTCATTCCAATCCATATCTAGCTCTCTGAACAGAGCAAAAATGTTCATGCATTTTAACCCAAATCTATAGCTTTTGCTAGGACTCAACAATGTGTGTCCACTCCTGCTATTTTGCAGACACCAGTTAGCTGCCTTTTCTACAAGTTGGATTTTAGTACAGATTGGTAATGCTAATATATCTAAAACTTTTATTTTTTTAAACTAAAAATTCATATAAACTTAAAAAAATCTGGGGACTCATAAGAATTGGATCCACTTTTCACAGGTCAAAAGGACCCCAGATAAGTACAGACTAAGTTTCCCACCTGTCTATTCCTAAGGATGGGATTTTTCTCTCTCCTGGTCTTGGGACTCCTCCCCTTCCTCAATTACTAGAACTGTGGGCTTAAAAGTTCCCAATATAACATATTTTCATTTAAGTTCATAAATTTTGACTTCTGTCCCTAGTCTATATCTGTCTGAACAGATTTCCCCTTGGCTGACAGATACACCCAAGCATCAGGTGCTGACTCCAACCTTCTCCAATGACTATCAGCCTTGAACTTGCTAAGGCTGATGTAGACTAGTCCAGCCGATGTGAATGCTCTCTCTTCAGCTGGGTCAACCAATCAGATGCTTCCGATAAATGCCCCATTGCCTGAATTCTCTCCTTTTGATCTAAACATTCCAGACTCCCTGGGCCCTGACAACAATGTCCTAGTTTCAGCAGGAAGTAATTACAGAAGATGGTACATCACCCCTTGTCCCCTAACAAAATAGAATGTTAGATCAAAAGGAAACTCCCTGTCATAGGGGACCGGAGATAAAATAAATGACTGGTCTCCATTCTCATTTCCAGGTTCCTTCTGGATAGGAGCTCTGTCACATAAAATAAATGACTGGTCTCCATTCTCATTTCCAGGTTCCTTCTGGATAGGAGCTCTGTCACTTATCACAGGGATGTTGGTCCTTCTGCTTATGCTAATTACTGTTGGCTCTTGCATCATTGATGCCTCAACTAATGGTAATTCCTATATGGGAATGAAGTGCTACAGCTTCATTCCAGCAAGGGGGTGGGGTGGCAGTCTGCTCTGGTTAAAGTCGATGATGGCTGTGCTCTTGATCTGTCCTGTGTTCTGCTCTGTGTTGTGTTCTGTGTTCTGTGTTTTCTATGTTCTGTGTTCTGTTCTGTTCTGTGTTCTGTATTTTCTATGTTCTATGTTCTGTGTTCTGTTCTGTTCTGTGTTCTGTATTTTCTATGTTCTATGTTCTGTGTTCTGTTCTGTGTTCTGTATTTTCTATGTTCTATGTTCTGTGTTCTGTTCTGTTCTGTTCTGCGTTCTGTGTGTTCTATGTTCTGTGTTTTGTGTTCTATTCTGTTCTGTGTTCTGTTCTCTGTTCTGTGTTCTGTGTTCTATTTTGTTCTGTGCTCTGCCTTTCATCTGCTTTGTAAAGAAGATGGGAGAAGAGGGCAGGAAGGGGCACAGGAAGGGCAGGAAGAGAGCCTGGATTGGTTTAAGGAAGCTGCAGGATTGCAGCTCCAAGGGTGGGTGATGGGGTCAAGTGAAAGGGGCCAGCTGTCACCTTAAAGACCATGGCTGGGGGTATCTCTGCCTCCAAGAATGCCAGAGGGGTGCCAGATACTCAGTGGTTACTTCCTCAGACTCAGGGAAATGCTTACACATACTGAAGGGGAAACTTACCTAACTGCTGCTGGTGGATGGGGTGTTGAACAATCAGTGAGCCTGAAGGTGAGTCTGTTGTGAGTGGACTGGAGATGAGGGTCCCAGTGCAGCAAAGACCATGAGGGGAAACACAGGCACTGGGAGAGCTTTTCTGTGGAATGGCAGTAAACTGAACAGGATACAGGGCTTATATAGAGTTTCTCGGGGAGGGGGTGGAACTTTCCAGGGTGGGGTTTTTTGGGATTCCATGTCCAGAGATTGAGCTTTTTACTCTGTAGGGTCGGGGGTTGGCCTAACAGTTAGACTGTCCTGTGGGTGGAACCTGGCAGTTGAGGGCCCTCAGGGGAGGGGCCTGGCCATGTGTATGGCTGGAGGGCCTTACACCAGTCAGCCGTCATTGTGGATGGCCTCAGCTTTTCACCCCTCCTGAAATGTTAAGTGTATAAGCTGGAGATGTGGGTGGCTCAGTTGATAGAGTACTTTCCCGGCATTCATGAAACCCTGGGTTCAAATCCCAGCATCATATAAATAATTGCCATTTTAGGACTCTGGAGGTGGAGGCAAGAGGATAGGGAAGTAATGGCAGCTATATGGCAAACTGTAGTCCTGTCCAGAATATATGGGGCGAGCTGGTGTGGCATTCAAGGGATGCCGGGGTCTGAAGCAAGTGGCTGGGCTATTGGTTCCATGTGAATACAACCTGTATTTTCCAGCCCTGCTTTCTATTCCCCGTGTGGAGGAGAAAGTCCTCCCAAGTAGAGCCACTGTGGTTCTAGGTTTTTTTGGGGAGACATTTGTACTTCCTGTATGTCTGGTTTGTGCTTTCTGACAAGGTGCTTTTCCAATAAACGAATCTGGAATAGTTTGAGACAGAATCAAGAAACACCAGAAGAGCTCAAGAAGCATCACAGAGAGCTGTTTGATCAACCCATTTGGAGCACCTGGAACAGACTCCTGCCTTACCTCCTTCCCCTGCTAGGACCCCTGCTTGGCCTACTAATTCTATCGCTAGGACCTTTTCTGTTTAACAAATTGATGGCCTTTATTAAAAATCAAATTGATGCTATAAAAATGAAGCCCATACAGGTGCTGCATATCATTGTCTTGATATGGCTGAAACGAAAGACGGCTATGATGAACTCTAGCTAATACACAGCTAAACCTGTGTATTGATAAATTCATCTCTCCTTGGTGAGCAGGGCTGGTTAGCCAATGATGGGCAACAGAGGAAGGACAGAAGGTGTTCTGCCCCAATAGCCCCCTAAGTCAGGGATGGTCATCCAATGACGGGTAAGGCTATGTCACACTCCTGATCCAAGAAAGGCACAGCCCCCTCAAGGATATCCCACCTCATGGCCTTTTTTATACTATATTTAAAAGGGGGACCTGTGGGGAACACAAGAGCAAAGTTAGTATCTCTTAGATACTAACATACTGGTAATTTTTCATTCCAGTATGACTGCTTTCTGTTAAGCAAATGACACAGCTTGACTCTGAAAGTGTTCCAGCTGCAGGCTTATCGTATAGCAACTTATCTTATAGCAGAACACCTACATTCTGCTTGGAAGGACATTTTGCCTCCCTCACGTCCTCCCTTTGGCCCACTCCCTCATTTCTCCACTACTTAAACCCTATGATTATATTCAATAAATGAGACTTGATCAGATTACTGTCTTGTCTTCATCTCTCACATCTCTTGTCCCTCATTCTCACTCCTTCCCTCAGGGTCCCGGTCTACTGACCCCTGCCAGGCAGAATAGCAGGAAATAGTAAAGATCTGCTAGGAGCTTAGTGGGGGGTACTGGATGCTGAGAGCTTAGTTGGGGTGAGGAGACAGAATATTTGGGAGGGATTGGTTCTTCTTGGCCCCTTAGCTTGCTGTGTTTTCCATGGCAGAAGGGACAGCAGAGAGCCCTTTGCATTGTCTTAGTGTTTTGTATTAGAGTGTAAGAGTCTATAAGAATTTGATAGCATCTGCCCCAATTTCATGTCCACCATCATTCATCTTGTCAGCTTGATTAAGAGGTACCTGGGGGATCAATGAGACATCCTTTAAGTGTGTCTATGAAGGTGTTTCCAGAGAGGGAAAAATCAACCTTGAATGTGGCAGAAGCCCATCGAACAGCTGGGTGTCCTGATGGAATAGAAGTGGGAGCAAGGTAAGGCGGGCCTTGCTGTCCACTGTGAGGTACAGGGCTCCTCCAACATGCGTCACTGCCATTCTGCCTTGTTCAAGTGCATGGAGCTACATGACCATGGATAGATCCCTCTGAAACCATGAACCCAAGGTCTTCCTCCTTAAGCTGTTTGCAATAGGCATCTTATCACAGCAATGAAGTCTGAGCCACACAACAAACCTTTAGAATTTGGCCTTCACTGAAGTAGGCTCTTTGCATAAGATCATGAAGTCAGATTGAGTTAGGGAGCCCTAAACTCTATCACTGGTGTCTTACATGATGACAGGGAATGCTTGGAGACAGAGATAGGAGTGGGGACATTGAAACCAACCAAGGCCCAAGATTTCATGGAACTGAACAAAGTAAAGAGAGACTCTGCCCATATACAGTGTTGGCAGGGAAAGTCCTAGGGACCCCTTGACTTCACACTGGGTTTTTGTGGTGCCAAGTCCCCAGTTTGTGCTCACTTATTGTGGTTGTTCTAGGACACACATGCAACCTGGCTTCACACATGGTCTAGGGTACTGACGGAGGATACAGTATCCCCTGAGGCCAGTATTCTGACAAATGTCCTAGTGAGCATCTTCTCTGTTAGGACGTCATGATGTGGTATTTGGGCTGAAGCAAAAACTCATCTGAGACAGAGTGCAGGGTCTGACACACTCTACCAAGATGCCAGGTCCCATAGCTGGAACTGATGTCAATTTCAAAGCCATTGTGATGGCACTACATATCTGTCCAAATTCACTTTTTTTTTTTTTTTGGTTTGTTTGTTTTTGTTTTTGTTTTGTTTTTTGAGATGGAGGTCTTATTTAGCCGAGAATGGCCTTGAACTTCTGATCCTCCCACCTCCACTTCCTCTCTTTCTCCCAGTGCTATGAGTCAGACATGCAGTCTGACCCAGTTTCACACCAGTTGGGATAGAACCTGGAGCCTCTGTGCATTTGAGGCAAGTACTTTAAGTTACACCCCAAGCCAAGTATTTTGAAAATGCTTCTACTAATGGTCCAATAATGTTCCTTATACTTTATCTTAGAAAAAAAAGACAGAAATTCAGGTGAGGGTTTATCTCCTCAGGATGTTGATTATAACCTTATTATAATGTGGAACACTCTAGCTGTAGGTAGGGACAGTCTAAATGTCCAGTAGTGAGGCAATGGTAAGATAGATAACAGCATGTCAACGAGATGGAGTATTCATCAGTCATTATATTTATGAGGAGTGTTTAAGGTTAACAAAGAGCTTTTAATGATGTAGGAGAAGCCTATGTGGTATAATATATAACTGAAAAGAAAGCTGGATATAAAATGTTTCAATATGATGCAATCATGACAAAAGAAATGTATGAGAAGACTTCAAGGAAATATGTCAACATATCAGAGGTCACCGGGAAAGTTGTGAGTGGTTACTCTTTTAAATATACTTTCTGTACTTTTTAAATGATTTCCTATGTACACGAATTATGTACATAATCAAGGAAGAAGTAAGAACTTGTGAAATGCTGTGTGTGTGTGTTTTTCATTTTTATTTTCTCTGATGGATAGTTTGCACATCAGCAAATCTTGACTGGTGCTGACTACTTAGGCCAATCACAACACACATATATGCACAGAGAGGTCACACGAGCTGTGCCAGGCTGGCCATGGCAAATGTACATCAAGTTACACAGGAGGAGTTGTGGGGCTGGTTCAAACACACCACCAGACAGATGGGACACGGTTAGGTCAGGCTTCCTCTCTTGCCTGTCAGTTGTTCTTTACAGAGATGTGTGTTGGGCCAGCAGGGTGACCTCTCGCTGGTATTGTCTGCAGCAGCCCTCGGTGGGAGAAGAGAATGTGGCTTGGCATCTGTTCTGCATCCCCTTCTTATCCACTCTGCTTTGACATTGGCACCCGCAGCTCTCCGCAACCTGGTCCAAGCGCTGGATCTGTTCTTTTCCACCCATCCCTACCCTGCTCCACTGTGGGCTAGACACGGCAAATCGAGAAAGGTACATACCTGGCAGATACACACCTGATATGAACTGTGCCCAGATACAGGATGGGAGGGAGCAGGAGGCATAAACCTAATACCACCACACACAAGCTCAGCCTTCACGGACAGGCCAGTATCTCTAGGAAAGTGATTATAATGGAGTCTAAGTGTGGGCTGTGTGGGAGCCTCCAGGCTCCAGTCCCTGGGAGAGGACAAACAGGGAACAGGACTTGTATCTGACAGTAAAGCTGGAAGGGTGGATGGGGAGTGGGTCCAACATGGTGCTAGATTATTGAAACTCACAGCTATACACACCTGGGGGTTGTGCCCCTTTCCCGGTTCATTCACATGGTAGGTTAGTGAGGGCATACTGTTTTAAGGGAGGGGCTCTCTTGGTAGTTAGATAAACAATGAGACAGACTCCTGGGTTGGGCATGCTCTGGGGAGGGCCATGCGACAGTGAGGGGCTCTCTATTGCTACACTCTGCACAGCAGTGGCTGGGCCCACCTGCCATGCCCATGGCCTGTGATAGCAGTCATGGGCTTGCCTTCAACCCCTTCTGCCTTGGAAATCTCTTAGACCCCTGTAAAATGGGGGCTTTGAGGACAAGAGGGTAGGAGGGATGGTCCCCATGGTTCTGGGACACCCCACACAGGGGCTACATGATGTTGCACTGGGTGGCCCCACAGCAATCCTTGATGAGTGCCAGGCCTGTCTTGGCCACAGTTGGCTTGCTAGGTGGGGGATCTGCCTTCTTCTCTGCCCGGGAGCCTGCAGCAATAGAGAAGCAGAGGGAGAGAGAGAAGGTAAGGAGAAGGAAGCTCTGACCGCTGGCAGTCCAACCCAAACCCAACCCAGGACTAGGCCTTGTCCTGGTAGTGTGGAGAATGGCTCTGCATTTTATGCTCATCACTCAGGGACCTTTTTGTCATTCATCCCTCAGGTTCCGAGTGCAGCTTTAGCCTGTCTCCAAGTCAGTTCCTCTCATCATGTTAACTTCCAGGCCCAGTGCAGGATGAATGGGAAAGTTTGTTCAAGGCGCTTCAGCCTGAGGGTTCACACCTTTCACTTAGGAAAATGCTCATGTTATCTTTTCAGAGTCATCCTCCATCTTGTCCCCCTCAGAATGCCTATTTAAATGCAAGCTAGACCTTGTCATTCTGTCTTCTCTCTTTGCAGAAGCTGCTGTATTTCTACTGCCTCTTGTTTGTTCTGCACCCTGAGTAATTTCCCCAGGACTGCCTTCCATTTTATGAAGCACGCTTTGCACTGCCTCCTCACTCAACCCTTCCTTTTAACTTTTCTCTTCTGTGGAGGTTTTATTAATGAGGCTAGTGTTTTTGCAATCCTGGTTATTCTTTTTCATAGCATCATTTCATCTTGGGTTTTGTTTCTTGTCTCTTTAATAATTTCAATATGCTTAGTGCACTGTCTCTTCAAGATAGTCTCTTCAGATCTGTTTTTAAAAACCTTATGATTTATGTGTGTAGGGCACTTGTGTGTGGAGGGCAGAGGACAACTGTGTGAGGTTCTCTCTTCACATTTACATGGGTGCTGAAGATCAAACTCAAGTTGCCAGTCTTGTGTAGCAAGTGTCTTTGTCCACTAAGACATCCCGATGGCTTCTTCTATCGGGTTCCTGGGAAGTCATTCATTTTCTTTGTTGTATCCACTGACTCCTATCATGGTGATTCAATTTTTCATGGGTTTTAAGTTGTTACCTATGGCAGGCTGTGTGTATGAGATGTGTGCAGCCCCTTTGAGAAGTTCTTTAAGTCCAGCTTTCGTGCCACCTGCTAATGCCCTATGAAAACACAGTTGTCAAATGTGGGGAGTACAGAAGGACCACAAGGCACACAGCCCTGCCTAAACTCAGTTTCCTCACAGGCCTATCTCTTCTATAAAATATCAAATAGAAAGACTCCACCTAATAGCATGGTGAGAGGGGAGACATATACCTTCTATGTAGGAGTACAGATAGAATACAGTATCATATATATATCATATATATATATCATATGTATATATAATAGAGATAGATAGCTATAGATAGGTGGGGAGTGAGAGATGGGGGAGAGAGAGAAAGAGAGATTCATTCTACAAGTTCTGTTCTCTAGAGAACCCTGACTAATGTATAAGAAAGAGTCTGGCATTACCTTAGAGTTGCTAAGCTGTGGGTCTAGAGTTCTGGCCCATAGAGAAAGCCTGTTTATTAGAGTATGATGGTTCATATGAATTTTCAAATTGATTGGGTTGAGAATTGTCTATTTAGTAAAGCATACCTCTTGGTGTGCCTGTGATGCTAGAGGTTAGAATGGTAGGCTCTGGCCTAGTCAATGGAGCCGTCCCTTGAAAGATTCTTAATATGATTGCATTGCTAGAGGTGGGAGAAAGAAGAGCAAAGCTTGTTTGGAGGAACTGGGTTACTGGGGCAAGCCTTTGGGGATACATTTTGTTCTGGCCCCTTCCTAGGATCCTTTTCTCTGATTCCTAGACACCGTGTTAACGGTTCTCCATCATGCTCCCTCAATCGTGGTGGACTGACACCTCTGAAACCAGGAGCTCAAATAAACCTTTACTACTTCAAGTTGTTCTTGCAGGTCCAGTACAGAGGGGCAATGAAGCAAGTGTACAAGAACATGAGCTGCGGGAAGAAGAAAGGCAGGTCTAACAGTGTGTGTCCCCGAGGCCAATTTCTTGGTCTTTCTCAACTCCTCCCCGTTTTCTGCTTAGTCTAAACTTAATATAGTATGGTATGTTACTTATTTACTTATTTATTTAGAAATAGTCTCATTATGTAGCCTTAGCTGGCCTTGAACTCATATGGATCCACTTGTCTCTGCCTCCTGAGTACTGGGATTAAAGATGTACACCACCAATATCCAAGGATATCTACTTCTTTGTTTTTGATTGGCTTTGGCTTTTGTTTTTTTGAGATAGGGTTTCACTGTATAACCGCTCTGGCTGCCCAGGCTGGCCTCAAACTCACAGAGATCCACCTGCCTCTGCCTCTGCCTCTCGAGTGCCGGGATTAAAGGCGTGCGCCAACTTTGCCAGGCAGTATATCCACTTCTTACAACTAAAAGGGACCTCACTGATGCAGCAGTGAGAAATATCTGCCAAACATTACATCAAAAAGGAGAAGACATTGGCAACAAGAACTCTAATCGCTTTAACAACTGGTGGACATGAGGTATTTCCAAACTTGTCTCATGCAAACTCTTTCTGTGCTGGGTATCTCATAAAGCTAATAATAATTATGTTTTAATTTATTTTTTACATTCCAACCCCAGTTCCTCCTCCTTACTTTCCTCCCACTCCCTCCACTCCCCGCTCCTCCCATCTGCTCCAGGAAGAGGGTGAGGCCTCCCCTAGAAAGTCTACTAAGCCTGTCCCATATCTAGTTGAGGCAGAACCAAGGCATCTTTCCATCCCCACACCCCCGTGTCTAGGCTGGACAAGGTGTCTCTCCATATAGAATGGGCTCCACTAAGTCAGTTTGTACATTATTGTTAGATCTTGGACCCGGTGGCCTCATATATTGTCCCCGTCTCACCATTGTCACCTACATTAAGGGAGTCTAGTTAGATCGTATGCAGGTTCCCCATTTGTCAGACTCGAGTCAGTGATCAGCTCAGGTCAGCTGTGGTTTCCCCATTATGATCCTGACTCCTTTGTTCATATTTTTGTTCCTCCCTCACTGCAATTGTACTCCAGGAGTTTGGCCCATTGCTTGTTTGTGGATTTCTGCATCTGCTTCCATCTGCTTCTGGAAGACTTCTAACTTCTCTGGGGTTGTGATCTGTAGGCTGGGCATCTTTTGCTTTATTTCTGGTATCTAATGATTATTTTGAGAATTGTGTTCCTGGCTCTTCCAGAGTCCAGCCCTAATAGCAGCTGGAGCTCCTGAAGGCCATAGTAGTCATCCTATTCTTTTAATGAAGCACATCAAATTGCGACTATGGAAGGCCAGCTGCGGCAGACCAGCTGCTTACACTTGGGGAAAACGACAGCACAAGGCTCCTGGAACCAACATTACTGAGAGTTTCAAGACAATTGTAACAAAACAATAAAGCAATCATGGAGTCCATCAGGGCATGGGCATGGGAGGCCCATGAGCCTGGCCCCGCCTGCTGCCACCCCATGTTCAAGCTGTATTTATAAAGTGTCTTATGCCCACTACCCTCGCTTGTTTGAATTCTTCTCTCATGCAGGCACTCACTGGCTGAAGATTTGGTTACTTTGTCTAGAGGTTTTAACTTGATCCTCAGGAAATCGGCCATTTCCTTGTCTTCTTCCTGTTCCCTGGGAAGATGGATGCGGAAAAAAAGAAGAGGGAAATGAAGTCAGCAAGGAAAAGGCCAGTGATACCCAGAAAGAGGCTGAGCGTGAGGAGACATGTTGAGCTTTGTGAGTGGCGTGTCCTTAATGGCATGTGATTCTGTTAGGTGAACCCTCTCTTTAATGAAGACACACACCACTGTATAAATGCGGGTACAGAGTTAGAGGGAGACCTCAAGGCAGAAATAAGGACACTTTAGGACCCAGGCACCTTGCTGGGATGCAGTGAACTGGGAAGCATTTCTGTGCCGTCAAGCTAGTCTAGACACCTTGACTCCCACAAGGTTCAGAGTCCACCTCAGAGAGAAAGTCAACTTTGCCTTCAAGAATAAAATGGGTTTTGTGTAGCCCAGGTGACTCTATTAAAGTTCTCAGAGGACACAGATGATGAAGAGGAAATTGCCCCCTACATGGAGAGAGACTCCAAAGGCTTAGTTCTGGGATGACAAGACACAGCTGCACCCAGATCTGGCACCCTTAGGGACCTCTAGTCAGTTGTACAGCTCCAGCGCCAGGCGGCTCCAGGCCAAGACTGGAGGTCCAAAGTGATAGGAAACAGCATGAGGGGAAGAAAAGGACAGCAAAGCACAAAGCTGGGAACTTGGGAGACACTGTCATGGGGGCAGGATGTTTGTACACATTGACAGAAATTTTGATGCATCCAGACCATGTGTCCTCTATAACATGATGGAATTCCTTCCTGCCCACCTGCCTATATTGCAGTCAGCTGAGATACACAGGACTTTGCAAGACTTTGTGGATAAAATGGTGTTTCTCTTGAATATGAAATAGGTTCTGAGCTCAGAAGGGTTTGGTGTCTGGGGAGCAATGGCAGAGGCCATGCCTGTTAGGCAAGGCCACATGTCTCAGGAGCAAACAAGGCTGTGGGTGGTGCAGGGAGTAGTGGCTTGAGATCTGGTGGCCTAGGGCCCACCTTAACCGTTCCACCTCGGCATCATCCACCAGGAAGTCTCTCTTCTGCACCAATCTGTGGATCTTCTGGATTAACTCATCTTCTCTTTGCTTCTGCAGCTTGGTTTTTTCTTTTTCTGGGAGGAAGAAAACAGTAGGGCACATATGATGGTGTTTGTCTGCAATCCCAACACTCAGGAAGTTGAAGCAGGAGCGTGGTGAGTTCGAAGCTAGCCTGGGATAACATGTGAGACCCTGTCTCATGATAGAACAAAACAGGCAGTGTAAGTAGTGGAAAGTGAGTCTGAGGGGACAGTATTGGACATGTGGCTCCGCTACTTCATTATTGGGTGAACTTGTAGAGGAAGCATGACCTCTTGTGTGTTTATGAGTATGAACGGGCACACATATGTGTCTATGTGCTCACTCATGTGTGTACATGTAGGTGGAGGCTAAATGGTTAACACTGGGTGTTGTGCTAGGTAGTTTTGTGCCAACTTGACAAAAACTAAAGTCGTCTAACAGAACCTCAGTTAAGGAAATGTCTCTATAAGATCAGGCTATAGGCATTTTCTTAATTGGAGATTAACTGGGGAGGGCCCAGCCCATTGTGGATGTGCCATCCCTGGGCTGGTGGTCGTGGGTTCTATAGGAAAGCAGGCTGAGCAAGCCAGGAGGAGCAGCCAGTGAGCGGCACCCCTTCATGGCCTCTGCGTCAGCTCCAGGGTCCTGCCCTGTTTGAGTTCCTGTTTTGACCTCCTCCGTGATGAACAATAATATGGAAGTGTAAGCCAAATAAACCTTATACTCCCCAAGCTTCTTTGCTCCCCAGTGTTTCATCATAGGATTAGTAATCCTAACAGGGACAGGTGTTGTTCCTCAGGTTTTGTCTAACATTATTGATTTGTTTGCTTTGGGGGGGTTGTTTTTTTTAAGAGATAGGTTCTCTCTACATGGTCCTGGCTGTCCTGGAACTCATTCTGTAGACCAGGTTGGCCTTGAACTCACAGAGATCTACCTGCCTCTGCCTCCCAAGTGCTGGGATTAAAGGTCTGCACAACCTTTGTTTGTGGAATTTCATTTGTTTTTTTAGTATGTATGTGTATGTGCCTGAGTATATGTGTGTGCACCACAGGCCTGCAGGACCTGTGGAGGCCAGAAGGCCCCTTTGGCCCGGAGCTGGAGTTATAGGCAGTTGTGAGTTATTCTAAGTGGGTTTGAAAAACTGAATCCAGATCCTCTGGAAAAATAGCAAGTGATCTTAATTACTGAGCCATCTCTCCAGCCCCCACTTTTAGTTTTAGACAGGGATTCCTCTTGTGACTGCCACCTTAGCACTGGTTCATGTGTCTGTGTGTGTGTGTGTGTGTGTGTGTGTGTGTGTGTGTGTGTGTGTGTTCGTGTGTTCTAGAGATTAAATGCAGGCCTTCATGCTTGAAAGGCAAGCAATTTAGGGCCTTCTCCCCAGCCCTAATGCCATGTTATAGGAGGGATTTATATAAGATGGACTGGTAGGTGTGATGATGCACACAGCTGTAATGCCAGCACTTGAAAAGCTGAGGCAGGAGGATCATGAACTTGAGGTCAATCTGTTTGAAAAAAAAAAAAAAAGCAAACAAACATACAAAATACAGCTTTAGAACTTTAGGGTATATATATTCAGAGCCTCCTGCAATCAGCCCTTTATGGGCACCAAGAGACAGTATGCTATGTTATTACCTCTAGTCTTGTTTCTAGATTTCAAAGAACTTGTCAGTGTCCATCCCTGGACAAGCAGATGGGCAGTTCTGGACTGAGGGAACTCATAGTGGCTTTAAGATTTTACCTCATAGTTTTTCTAGTCTCATCTTTAGCTCTCTTTCTTTCTATTTTTTGGGGACCCTCATATCTGCAATGAGGCTGTCATTAGCAGGTGAATCCATTAACCCGCAACACAGAGCAGCTCCCCACTGTCTCCTCCAACTTGAGTCCCTGGCTACCTCCTACCTTAGAAACCCCCTGCCAAATCATCACTATTTTCTGCGTTCCCTCCAAGGTCAAGCTCCCAGGGTAATAAATGGGTATTCAGTAAATGACATGTCCCTCCCACTTCCTGTGCCAATAGAAGCTGGGCTCATGCTTTGTGGTTAAGCTGTAATCTAGGTTGGCCTGTGGACATGTATTCAGTTATGATTTGTTTTGTATTTTATAGGTGGAGAAACAGAGGTTTGGAAAGGTCATGATATGGGGCCAAGGAGATGGCTCAGTTGGAAGATACTTGCCTTTCAAGCCCAAGGACCCGAGTTTGATTCCTAGGACCTGCAGAAAAAGCTAGGCATAGTGGCATCCACTTACGATCTTAGTTCTGGGAAAGTGGAGATAAGCATATTCTTGGGTTTTGATCACCATCAAGTCTAGTATAATAGGCAATTCAGAGACCCTGTCTCAATGGAGATGGGCAATGTTTCTGGAGATCGGACACACAGATGTGCACACACATGACAGTATTTACATAAGACCCTGAATACTTGTAAATGTTAAATCACTTCCAGGTTGCCTGTAACATGAAACATAACACAAACATTCAGTAAACAATTGTTATGTGTATCCTCCATGGATCTTGACAAGAAAAGGTCTGTGCAACTTTCAGTGGGATATTATTTTTCCAGGGGTCCTTTCAGTCCACAAATGGCTGGATCTGTGGATGTAGAACACACAAGGCACTCCGAGCCACCTGGAAAGGGAAGGCAAGGTAAAGCTTTCTTGGTGACCCAAAAGCCATGCCCAACCTCCATGCAGCAAGCACGGACGGTCACCAACTATCACCCATTGGATCAAGGTGTATGGCTCCTATTCAACAGGGCTCAGGCTGAGTCTCTAGACCATGCAATGAACTACACAGCCCTCTCTGCCTTATTCTCCGAGTGCCAGCATCCACCGACTCTCACAAGGAGTCTGCGGGACAGTTTCTTTCCCACTCTGATATCTTCACACCTTAGCTAGAGCCACCTGGTGCTGGGCTTCTGACAGACCTTGGGGCTAGGAGAACTAGAACATTTTCTAGTTCTCCTTTAGTTGAGCACTCCTCAGCCTCTCTTGATGCTTAGACACAGCCTTTCCAGCTCACCAACCAGCACTGAGCCAAGTCTCCCTGCTGTGGCCAGTGCTCTTCACCTACCCATCACACCCTCCTCATCACCACTTCCCACCCACCTGCTGGCGCCATGTGCCTGCTCACTGCTGTGCCCCAGAGACACTCAGGACAAATGGCCAACCAAGGTGTCTGTTAACACCAGAGCAGACACTGGCTGCCTGTTACCGAGTCCTGGCTCCTCCCAGCACTTCTCACCCCCACCCTCTATGCTAAAACCTCCAGCCCATGGGCTGGGCTTTGCTCCCCTCCCCCCAGCTTCTCCTTCTCTATATAACTTGGCCATTTTGGCCATGCCTGCTCTCTTGGTCCTCTTGGGCCCTCTCATCTCTCTTCTCTTCCTCTCTTGCTCTTCTTCCATCTCCTCCTTTTTGCTGCTGGCCATGATCAGTCTGGACTCTTGCAGATGCCTCTGGATGGTCTCTCCCTCATGTCTACAATAGTCATCTCCTCAACCATATCTTGAAGCAGTCTGTCCTTATTTTCATTCACTTAGCAATAAGAAGGCCACCTCACCTATTATACCACACAACTGGGTCCTTAAGGCCCCTCTATGCTTGCTTCTCCTTTCATTTCCTCAGCTAGGGTTACTGTCTATCTTCCCTAAACAATGTCTGGTTTTCCTGGCTCATAGCTCCTGTTTTACCTGTGACCTTTACTTTCTGGAACAGACAGGGTTGCTGTGATGGTCTGTTGGCCCCCTCTGCCCAGCTGTGTGACTTTGGGTGCATTCCTTGACCATTCTGTGCATCCACTGTTTCAACACAGATTGTCATAGAGTTCCTATAGGTGGCTTGGTTGGTTGCTTTGAAATAAGCAGACCTCATACTCATGATCCTTATGCATCAGCTTTTCCAAGTCCTGACATTATCACTATTTATAAATGACCCGAATATCCTCTTGTATACATCAAATAACTTCCACATTGCCTGTGGGGTGGGACATGCACAAACATTCAATAAACAGTTGTTATATGCACCAGCCATGCCAAACAGCCCCAAGTTTTAGGAGAAATAAATCAAGTAAAACTCTTGCCAAGATCAAGTTCTTAAAAATGAAGCTGTGTCTATTGATAACCCTCCCTGAGCACTGCCAGACTCTCACCTCTGCATGGCCCAGGTGTGACGGTGAGTCTTAGAATCAACTGAAAGGAGAACTACTATGAACACCATGAGGGATTTTCTTAATCAGTTTACTTGTGGTGGGAAGCCCGGCATCAAATGTGGTTGGCACTTTCTGGTTACAACACAGATAAAAGATGCAAGAAAGGAAGCTTTGTTTTTTGCATATTATTTATTACCATTTATGAAATCATCTATCTCTTGCTGATTCTGTGGCTGTTACGTTCCTCTGAAGATCTCACAACCAGATTCTTTGGCCTTCCAATGTTAACTGACACCCAGTGGCTCGACAGGCCTCTTCCAGGCCCTCAGGGACAGATTGGGACTACTGAAGCTTCCAGCCTCAGACTGAGCAGCTACTGGGCTCTCAGCCTCTCCAGTGTGCAGAGGTCAGAGAACATCATGTAAGTCAACCTAATAAACCCCCTAAATATCTATTCATCCTATGGCTTTGGCTCCTCCAGAGAACCCCCACTAACACAGGCACTTGACTACCTAGTCCTTTGATCAGCAGAAGGCCCATGGGGCACCTAACCCAGGGTGTTGGGGAGTTAAGTCATTTAGAGAGAAAAGGATCAGATAATCTGAACCATTGATAACTGACAGATTAGGTTTAGCCCCAACATTAAGCCTATGACTTTTTACTCTCCCTGTCAATGGATCTGAGCCAAAGTAATGCTTGACCCGAAGTGTACATTTACCTCAGGGATGATTAGACCCAGGCAGCTTTATTGTACTTTTGCTGTACTGGGGTTCAGGTTCAGGTCCCTGCACATACCAGGAAAGTATTCTGCCACTGAACCATTCCTCTCAGCCCCTCACGAGATTGATGTAACAAATATTACTATTCCATTTTCAGGGAAGGAAAAATTGAATCTTGGAAAAATAAAGTGGCTTGCCTGAGGTCAAAGTTGGCCCTGCCTGACATAAACTTGTGCTTCCCTTGTTTGTTTGAGATACTGTCTCAGTCAGTAGCCCAGGCTGGTTTCAAATGTGTGGGTCATCTTCCTGCCTCCTGCCTTCCACATGCTTAGATTACAGGTGTGTGTCCCTATACCCTGCAGGGACTTGTGTTTAAATTATGGAGCCTCCATTGCAAGACTGACTCCTCATTAGGAAAAGAGGCAACCCCATTCCTCCCAACCCCATGGGTACAGAGGGCAGATAGAAGCTCTGGGCAGTGGCTAAGAGAGGATGCAATTACTCACTTTACCTGGGATGGCGACCAAGTTCTGCAGCTCCTGCTTCAGGTCCATGATGTCCTTGCAGAGCTGAATGTCATCCATCCTGTGGCGGGAGGGGACACCACAGAACCACAGAATAAGTTACTTCAGCAGAACATACCCCAGCATCAGCCTGGTTTAAACATGGGGGGAGGGGGCGGGGGAGGGTGAGTATCACTTCCAAGGGCTATGCTGACTGCTTAACTTGATTGAAGGAGGCCTGGGTGAGCAGTGACTAGCCTGTTTCTGCATAAGTATGGCTAGTCATCACCTTTCTCCTTGCTGTGATAGAATATCTAAGAGAAGCAATTTAGGAGGAGGCATGGTTGTTCAGGATCATAGTTCTGGGAACTACGGTCCACCATTTGAAGGCTAGCAGGGAACTAGGCAGCTCGCAGCTCTGTAGCCTTGTGAGTCTGTGTGTCTGGAAGCTGTTTTGTTTTGTTTTGTTTTGTTTTGTTTTGTTTTGTTTTGTTTTGTTTTGTTTTGTTTTGTTTTGTTTTGGAGAGGTCTCACCGAGACTAAGGCTGAGACAAGTTTGTTGTAAGCCATCAGGCTTTTTTTTCCTTATTTTACATATCGATCCCAGTTTCCCCTCCCTCCCTCCCTCCCTCCCTCCCTCCCTCCCTCCCTCCCTCCCTCCCTCCCTCCCTCCCTCCCTCCCTCCCTCCCTCCCTCCCTCCCTTCTTCCCTCTATTCTTCCCATGCTGCTTTTACAAAGTCCTGACCAGGAAACAGAGCACTTGGGGGCAGGAACCTGGCATGTAGAACCCTCTAGACCTGCCCCCACAGCTAGCTAGATCCCATATCCCCCAAATCACATAACCTTCCACAACACTGCCCCCAGCTGGGGTCAAGCCTAAAAGCTGGCCATTAGGGATAGTCTACATTTAAATCACAACAGCCTGTGACAATGTTCCCAGAGATTGGCTTGTGAGTCCCTGAACTATTTAAGGAAGCCTGGCCCTCACATAGGCAGCATCCAGTCAGCTGGAGTTGAGAGGGGAAGAGAGTGAAAGGAAGAAGTATGGGGTTGTGCATTCTCTCTGTGACTATTTGTCTCCCTTTCTCTCCGTCTGTCTCTCCGTTTCTTTGTCTCCCTCTCACTGCCCTTAGATATAACTCAAAAGTGTTCACCTCTTGGATTTTGGGTTCTGTATCATTGATACCTAGGGACTTAGACTTGTGGACAGAAGCGTTTGCTTCCAGGGTCTGAAGCTCCCAACACAAACTGAGTTGTAACACGAATGCCTCTAGTTTAGTGTTGATTCTTGCAGTTTAAAAAATATGCAGGTTATAAATATCACTTGACATTGTTACTATACAAAGTATTTTGGCAATTTGCTCCTTTTTTCTTAATAAATGTCGTTTTACTTCATAATGATATGCAATTCTACTTAATAATGCATCTTGGGCATGGTTCCCTGTCAGTATGTGTAAGTCGACTGTTTTTTTTTTTTTAATTTTTTTTTAATAGATGCACAGTATCCCATTATGTTGATATACAATGATTGATCCACTGCTCACATCTAGTGATGAAATCCTAGAAATGCAAGCTGTTGGTCAATCAATGTGAACACTTACATTTCAATATGAATTTACAAATTCCTTCCAGGAACTGTGTTTAAGTAACTTACAGTTCTGCTATGTATCATAGTAGAATGTGTGTTATTAAAAAAAATTAACTTTGGTCCAAGTGTGTAGAATGCTCTCCTAGCATGAACAAAGCCCTGGGTTTGGTTCTGGTGCTGATGAAGCAGATGAAGTGGGCATGGGTCTTTTTGGAAACAGCACTCTGTGTTGGTCTTGACAACCATCCTGGGATGAGGTAGAGAGAAGCTACCAATGTAAGACTAGGTGGTCAAGGGACTCAGCTGGACCACAGGTTAGTCAGGACAAAAGCTCAATTCTCTGGAGAATGATTGCTCACCTGCCTACTCATCATCACTACACCTTCACCAAAAGCCTGGTGTACGGCTCCTTCCTGAAGTGTGACCACAGACCAGGGTAGTCCCACCCATGGTTGATCACAAATGCCAATGTTTTTCACTCCATTCCTAGCACCTGAGATCCCGGGACCAGGGCAGGGACACAGGACTTGAGTCTACATCTCTAGCTGTCAGAGGCATGCCAGGCATTTTTAAGACTTGGCTTAGAACATCCTAGCAGGCTACCTTGAATGAGCCAGGGCTTTCCAGAAGGGCCTACTGATTTGTAACAGGTCCCCAGACTGCCTACTGGTTTGTAACAGGTCCCCAGACCTTAGTAGGCTCCTAGACCTTAGACAACTGACTGCATGATGGATGTGCCACTCAGGCCATAGCACTTATCATGTAGGCAGCACCACCTGCCAAAATGTGAGCAAAGATCGAATCCATCAAAGTCCACAGTTCTGGGAAAGTCCGTAAATTACCAACCTTGCTTTTTGGCTTCTGTAGTTCTGTTTTTGGCTAAGTGTTCTTGTTAACTGAATATGTCAACTCAGAACGTGTGTGTGTGTGTGTGTGTGTGTGTGTGTGTGTGTGTGTGTGCGCGCGCGCGCCAGGGGTCAAGGTTGGATATCTTCCTTGACTACTCTTCCCCTTATCTTTTGAGGCAGTGTTTCTCACTAACTTGTCAATCCTCAGTCTGGCTAGGCAGCTTCTGGTCTCTGCCTCCTCTGGGGCTGGGGTTACAGATGTGTGCCCCCACACCTTGGCTTTTTACTCAGATGCTAGGGATCTAAATCCAGGTCCTCACTCTTGCTTGGCTAATGTTTTTACTTACCCAGCAGCCCACCAACTTTTTATTTTTCATTTATTTTTTTTGGAAATTTCATACATGTATACATTGATTGTATCCAACCCACTCTTGTCTCCCATCCCCTTCTCTAATACATCTGCCTCCCCCCTTCATGCTCTCTCTCTCTCTCACAACCTAGTTAAGTCTATTTAATGCTGTCTGCTGGAATACTGACTGACCTTGCTGACCTGCTTTTGTGGAGGTAAGAACTTACCAGAGCTGTAGTGAGTTTATGGGTGTGACAGCCAGGCCGTGTCCAGAAGACAGGATCTGACAGCATCCCTCCCTATCCTCTACCCCTTTCACTCTTTCTACCCCTCTTCTGAGATGTTCCCTAAGCTTGGGAGAGGAGCAGCTACCTTAGTTATTGAGAAAGGATGTCTCACTGAACCTGGGGCTCACTGATGGGGTTAGACTGACTGGTCGGTAAGTACAGACCTTCCCTGCACTGGGATTGCAGGCCTGCAATGCTGCTGCTGGCTTTTTCACATGGTTGCTGGTGACTTAACTCAGGTCTTCGTGCTTACATGACAAGCAGTCATGACCAAGCCATTCTCCAGCCCCTTCTCCGTAGTTTTTTATTTTCATTTTTTGCAGTGCTATTTAATTTTTCAACTTGTATTGTTGCTATTAACAACAATAATAATAAATGTGTGGTGTATGTGTGTGCTTGAACACACGCATGTATGGTGCTAGAGATGCAGTCTAGGGCCTTTCTCAAGCTAGATAAATGCTCTCCTATTGAGCTACCTGACTCACCCAGCTCCTATCTGTTTAACTTTGAAAGGTTTGTACATTTTTAATGTCATGGACCACTCCTTTTTTTGGACCAATGTAAATAATCACAGTTGCCTTAGCACAAACTCCTCCATCCCCTGGCATCTTCTGCCTTACTTTTAGCCAGATTGCTTGAGTTATGGCCCAGCAGCTGCTCAACAAGCCTATGAGCTATGGCCCCACATTTTCCCAGTCTTTGATCAAATCTTTCCTAAGTCATAGCACCTTTGCCACTCAATCTAATTCCTGTGCAGCCTTCAAAACGGCCCAGTGTCTCCTTCTGGAACCTTCTCTATGCTCCCAGGCTGGTTTAGTTCCTCTCCTTTCATGATATTCCAGCTTTTGCATTTTCCCAAACAGACTGTGCCCTCCTTAAAAGGACTTGACTTCTGTTTCTTGCACGGCACATCTGAATTAATATCTAATTTTTTTTTTTTTTTTTTTTTTTTTAAGAAACCAGGCAAGCTGTCAGGAGGGCTGAGAGAAAAACACAGCCCTGGATTCCATCAAAACAAGACATAGAGCTTCCAATATAGCTGGAAAATTTCAAACCCTATGAGAGAGACACTAGGAGAGTAATTACATCAATCTAAGGTAGTGACTCACTCTGGGAGAGACCCAGTTAAACACTGGTAGTTCAGGTAATATAGCTTTGCACTCTGTCAATGGGCTCTTGAAGTTGCTGCCTTCCCCTATATCTTCCATGGCAAATCACCTGCCAAGACTTCCTACCAATGCCTGGCCTTCTCTCCCACTGTACTGGTCTCTCACACCGACACCAGCAAAAGCTAACATACAGTTGACAGTGACCTACCAGCCTGTATTTGGTCTCAGCACTGTTTGGTGCAATGCTCACTGCCTATAGTGCACAGAGTCAACCAAGATCGTACAGCTGGCAAGATTCTAGGGACAATTGCCACTATAATACTGTGTGCATATGTCACCCACACATCTTCCCCTTGTCATTGTTCCTTATTTGTAGCTATGAGCCTTTTAGAAGGCCCAGGTTCAGGCCAGGTATGGTGATACCTAGGCATATCTCTGGGAGTTTGAGGCTATCCTGGTCAACATAGTGAGTTCCAGGACAGCAAGGACTACAAAGAAAGATTTGGAAAAAAAAACAAAATAAGTAAGTTAATAAGTGAGTATATAAATAAATGCCCCAGGGGTAAATCTAAGAGGTAGGTGTTCTTGGGAGGTAGGTTTGAAGATACTTAGTTCCATTCCATATTTTCTATTATCACTTAAAACCTCTTCAATACTTGAAAAGTTTTTGACATAGGCAATAAAATATTTCCCCCAATTTTGTATAAGAATTTTTTATGGAGGGGGGAATTCATGTAGCCCAGGTTGGCCTCCAACTCCCTATGTAGCTGAGGCTGACCTTGAACTCCCAATGATCCTCCTGCCTCTATCTCCCAAGTGAATAGACTGCTGGGTAGGTACCCAGGCCAAGTTCTGTCTTGTATAATATGTAAGTGAAACATTTGGTAGACAGTCATGCTATTTTCAATTATTTGTATCACACAAATCTCAAGACAAATTACTTGGTGGGCATGGTCAAGGGATGGAGGGAAGTAGTCTCAGCTGCAGATTTGCAAGTCTCCTGCCCCCTCTCACCTCCTCTTTCAAAACTGGTGAATTGGGCCATTCTACCCACAGGGACAACAGCCTGCCCCTGCCAAAGCACAGAGGGTCCCTCTCTGAAGCCCTCAGCTGTCTCTAGCCATCTTCTGCAAGTCTCATTAGGGTAGAGCTGCTGCACCAGCAGATGTAGAGCTGCTTTTAATGATAATTAGTGTTAAACAGCCTCATGTTCATTCATCACCATCTATCAGGGTAATCCACTCTAAAGAATGACATTAAGCAAGAGAAGCTGGTTCCTAAAGTCCATGTGCTGTATTATTTCATCCACAGGGGAGTCTGAGCCCTACATTCTATACTGATGCAAATAAATCAGGAAAGGTAGGGTTACTAATCAGAAAATCTAAGTAGAGTGGCTCAAAGCCTTTATGACTCTAGCCAAAAGTTAGAATTATATGCTATTCTTATTGTATTAGTGGATTTTACAGAACGTCTCAACATAGTTACTGATTTACAATATGCAGAAAGAGTTGTTTTACCCATTGAAACTGCTGAATTTATACTAGATGACTTTATTATTTATTCAGTTACAAAAATAATCAGGAATAGGAACCATCCCATATATATAACATACATCTGATCCTATAAGTGTTTGTCGGGCCCTTTAGCACAAGGTAATGAAGAAAATTCACCAATTATTGATAGAAAATTTGCCGGAGGCCTCAGAATTTCATAAAAAATATAATATCAATAGCAAAGGTTTGAAAAAAGATTTTTCCATCACTTGGCAACAAGCCAAGGAAATTATAAGGAAATGTTGTACATGTTCTTTATACAACCAAAGTCCACTACCTGTAGGAAGTAACCCGAAGGGTACTCAAAGAAATGAAATCTGGCAGATAAATGTGTTCCATTTAGTAGAATTTGGAAAATTAAAATATGTATACCACATCATTGATACCTATTCAGGATTTCAATGGCTAACTGCTTTAGGTTTTGAAAGGGCGGATACTGTAATCACATAATTGTTAGAAGTTATGGCCGTCATGGGAATACCTGTACAAATTAAGACTGACAATGGTTCATCGTATGTCTACAATAAAATGAAACAGTTTTTTTTGCTTATTGCAATATAAAGCATATTACAGGTATACCACACCATCCTTGTTAAAGTAAAACCCCAAATCTCTGTCTCACATCAGAAAAGCCACCTGATATGGAACAGAAGAAAAACAAAAATTAAGGGGCTATTTTATTGATGCTAATCTCATAATACTTCAGTTTTATTTTGAGTCTTTAAACCTTTTCTTAAGGTATAAATATTGTCTCAAAATTCATAACATACACACACACACACATATACATATATATATATATATCTATATATCTATATCTATATATCTATATATATATATATAAACTTTTGCCATGATATTAATGGTCATATAGAGTACTAACTAATTCTATAAAAAGACTTCATCTAGCTTCCAGTTCATGATTTCAGGTTTCAGTTTCTAACAGGTAACTAGAGATTAAGTTTTTAATCTCTGTGAGATGATCTAACCTCACAGACTAGTCTAGCCAGGACTTGAGACAAGGTCTGCAGTTGCCTATTACACAGAGACTGGCCAACAAATGATGGTCAACAACAGCTACCTCTCCCAGGACTTGACAATTAACCTAAATTTTTTCTTTTCAGAATCTCCTAAAGATGCCATCACCCCAGACAACAGGAAGCAAATTTAAGAACACAACACCCACTTCTTCAAAAAGACTTCAAAAAGTCTTTCATTGGGTTATGGATATTTGTCTTTATTTAGGGTAGTTGGTTACTTGTTGTTATTGGTAATGGTCAGGAACAAAGTTGAACAAAGGAGATTAGATTCAGGGTTCTTGTTCTGAAAAGAAAAATGGGGGATACCAATATGATAGGATATAAAGGTAGATTATTGGATTTACTCTAAAAAGAAAAAGTGATATAGAAACAGGATAAAAGGTAGATATTGAATCTACTTTTAAACCAAAAGAGCAATTACTAGTTTTAAATATTTTACTCTGATAAGGATCTTTGTACATTGATACAAACTTGAGATTAATTTTGTTAGAACATACTGTAGCATACTTTTTAATCTTGTTCAAGGTATTGTATCTATACAGCTCATTTAACAATGTAATGCAAATTTCTAGTCCTTGAAAGTAATCATTACCAACTAATTAGGATATAAAGAAATGCAAATTAGTAGTCATTACAATCAAATTTGTAGTCATAGTTGGCATGTTTTCATAGTCAAAACAGGATTCCATTTTATTTTTCTGCTGAATAGTACTCTGTTGTGTAAATGTACCACATTTTCTCCATCCATTCTTCAGTTGAGGGACATCTAGGTTGCTTCCAGGTTCTGGCTATTACAAATAATGTTGCTATGAACATAGTTGAATATATGTTCTTGTTGCATCTTTTGGATATATGCCTAAGAGTATAATTACTGGATCTTGAGGTAGAATAATTCCCGTTTTCCTGAGGAACCACCATACTGATTTCCAAAGTGGCTGTATGAGTTTGCACTCCCACCAGCAGTGGAGGAATGTGCCCCTTTCTCCACATCCTCTCCAGAATATACTATCTTTGGTGTTTCTGATTTTAGCCATTCTGATAGGAGTAAGATAGTATCTCAGAGTTGTTTTGGTTTGCATTTCCCTGATGGCTAAGGATGTTGAGCACTTTCTTAAGTGTCTTTCAGCCATTTGAACTAGAAACCATCCTGAGTGAGGTAACTCAGTTACAAGAAAACAAACACAGTATGTATTCACTCATATATGGATTTTAGACATAGAGAAAAGGATTACCAGCCTACAATTCACACTGCTAGAAAAGCTAGGAAGCAAGGAGAACCCTAAGAGAGACATAAATGGTCCCCCAGAGAAAAGGAAAGGAACAAGATATCCCAAGAAAACGGAGCATGGAGGAAGGGGAGAGGGAGTTAGGAGACAGAGAAGGGGAAAAGAGGAGGGTTAGGTGGCATGAGGAAATAGGAAGATTGAGACAGGGAAAAAATAGAGGAAAACAAGAAAAGAAATTGTAGAGAGCCACGAAGTGCCACGCCTTAAAGATGGCGCTGGCTTCCGCCTTCCACCTCCCCAAGGGTGAGCGCTCTCTGGCGTAAATAAGCCCTTATTTGGTTAAGTCTGTTCAGCCTGTCTGCTTCTGCATTAGAGTAGCCTATCTGCAGGGTCCACGTGGCTCACTGGGGTTGGTTAGCTCAAGGGTATTTAAGCCTGTGCAGGGGTTCCCCCTGTCTCCCGCGGGTCAGAAGAAACATGTTTTAAGAATCCTGATTAAAACTGTATGAAGAAGATCTTCCCGGAGTCGCGTCCTTCCTTGCTGGTGAGGTTAGGCGCAGCACAAGAAATGCCATAATAGAGGGAGCCATTATAGATTTAAGGAGAAATCTGGCACTAAGAAAAAGCCCAGAGATCCACAAAGATGAAGCCAACTAACAATCTAAGCAATAGTGGAGAGGCTGCCTTTCATGCCCTTCCCTGACAATGAGATTGATGACTACTTTATGTGCCATCCTAGAGCCTTCATCTAGTAGCTGATGGAAGCAGAAGCTAAACACTGAGCCAGACTCCTGGAATCCAGTTACAGAGAGGGAGGAGTGATGAGTAATGGGAACAAGACCAGGATGGAGAAACCCACAGAATCAGCTGACCTGAATAAGGGGGAGCTCATGCACCCCAGTCTGATAGCTGGGAAACCAGCATAGAACTGACCCAGACGCTCTGAATGTGGGTGTCAGTTAGGAGGACTGGACAGTCTTAAGGGGCCTCTGGTCGTGGATCAGTATTTATTACTAGTGTACGAATGGGCTTTGGGAGCCTAACCCACATAAGGGATACTTTCTCAGCCTTGACACATGGGGGAGGACCCCAAATGATATGACAGACTTCAAAGACTCCCCCATCGAAGCCCTCACCCTCCCTGGAGAGCAGAAAGGGGATGGGCTGGGGTTTGATGGGGGTGATAAGGGAGGAAGGGAGGGTGAGGGAACTGGGATTGACATGTAAAACAATCTTGTTTCAAATATAAATAAAAATCAACAAACAAACAAAAACCAAAGTCAAACAGATATATTTTAGATGGGTCATCTTCAAACACTTCAGAGAGCTACAGAATATGGCATTTAAGATGTTTTAATAACAGGTTCTTTTTTTTGTAATGATGAGACATTTCTGCTCCTGGCAGCACCAATCTACTTCAGAGAAGATGATGGGCATAGAAGAAACTCCATATGGAGTTTACTTTCTTTGTGGCAAAAGTTAGCCACTGGGTAAGAAAGTGATCTTGTATCAACTGCTGACAGTATGCTGTCCAGATTGGACAAGCAGGACACAAAAGAATCAACTGCTGAACTTTGCCAAGAAAAGGTAGGACAGCCCTTCAGAATATCGTGCTTCACAGAAAAGTCTGTCAGATATGGTCAGCCTGTAAGTTGGATATGGATGCCCTAATGTTGCAGAGGAAACTTGTCCAGGCAGACAGCTGTTTCTGTAATTTTTCACATTTTTTGGAAGTCACTTTGCTTCTGCTTTCTGCTTACTCTGATAATGTTACCTTCTTGGGTCTCTGACGGAATTGAAGACTTTATAGTTATAGTTTTTCTTGTTACCAGATTCAGAAAAGAAATTTAATTAAAGAGTTACAAAGTATATATGGTTGAGAGACATTAAAAGATAGTTTTGGTAATGCAAGTTAGAATAGGAAGTGAATTAGGTACAATCTTTTGAACTCACCAAGAAAGGATAGATATGGAGTATTTTCTCTGAATTTGTCAAATGCTAATGGACTAGACATTGTTGATGTATTTATTGCCTGTATATATTGTATAGAGTTATTGTACTTATTATATATAGCTTTTCTTATATAATTTATAATTATTTTAGGCAAAAAAGGGGAAATGTAACATTTTGTTTGTGGTCTGACAAACAAAGATTACCTGAACATCAGAGGATGGTGCTAGCCATTACTTAACCATAGAGGTCTGGAGGTCTGCACAAACAGACAGGAAGTGATACGGTTGAGCAGAGCAAGGAATATAAGGTGGGAGGAGACAGGAGCTTGCTCTCTTTTCAGCTAAGAAGCTGGTGATAAGATGTGGCTGTGGCTTGCTTCTTTGTCTCTCTGATATTTCAGCACTTACCCCTATATCCAGGTTTATATTATTAAGACCAATTAGAACTCATGCTACAGTGGAGGGATCTGGAAAATCCTATAGTAAGTGATGTTACAGCATGTTGTTCCCAGCCGGCATCCCGGACCTGCCGCCATGGTCCTGCAACCACGTGTGCCCCAAATAACACTCAGAGACTCTGTATTTGATACAATCCTGTTGGCCAATTACCATTACTGTTTATGGGCTAGCTCTGTCTTAATTATTAACCCATTTCTACTTATCTAAGTATTTCCACGTGGTCGTCTTATCGGGGAGCCGCGCGGCAGGCATCCTGCTCCTTCCCAGGGCTACATCTCGACCCTGTATTTGATACAATCCTGTATCAAATACAGAGTGTTATTTGGGGCTGGCGTGGCAGAGGGCCCACGTGGTGGCAGGACCGGGAGGCGGGCGGGGAGACCTTCTGTAACATAATGGTGTCAGAAGCGGGATTGAGAACTTTCATTTAAAACTTAACAAAAGCTTAAAAAATAGTTTTTAGAAACAAGGGAACAGAGACTTCTTGGTAGCAGCATTTTCTTGATTGGATTTGTTTTGCTGTAGACAGAGATTTTCGCGGCTCCTTTAAGGGAGGTTTCCAAAATTAGCATAAGAGGCAAAAAGCCGCCTGGCTTTTAAAGAGCTCTGCTAACAATTCATTGGTGTGTAGGAGAGCTGCAATAAAGGTTTACACTGTGTTTTAAAAAATACGCTGGCTTGGGAGAGAAAAAAGAAACGGGATACAATGATTTAAAAAAGAAAAAAGGAAATGGAATGGATGGGTATCCCAGCACTCGGGAGACAGAGGCAAGCAGATCTCTGTGATTTCAAAGTAAATCTGGTATGCAGTGAATTCCAGGACAGATAAAAGTTACACAGAGAAACCCTGTCTCAAAATATGTAAAAATAGAAGTAGAATAAATACAGTAATAAAAAAGCCACGTAAAGATGGAAAGCACAGAGAAATTTTGGATACTATACGCGATTCTGTTGTCTTTAAATTATTTGATTGCTGAGAAAATAACAACTGCTGATAAAAGAAATGCTGCTGGATTAATTCAATTTATATATTTTAAAAATGCTTTGACTCAAAAATTTAAGCCTAAGGACAAGTTACTGGGGAAAAGGATTTCTATTTTTGTTTCCACAGAAAATGAAAAGCTATGGATTTCTTCCAGACTTATGTGGTTTGATCAAGCCAGACCCCCTGAAACAATGCCCCAGATGATCCAACATTCAAAGCAGTTGAGACAAAGCCTTGCAGACTACTGCCAAGATTTCTGCATCTTCTTTGGACCCCCATGACAGCGCCCTCTACCAGCAGGAAGTAGTTTGGAAAGAACGACGCCCAAATTCCCAAATATTGTTTATAAATGTTTGTTTTCATTTAAATGGGCTTGGTTATAGATGGCTATAACCAAAAGCAATCTTTTTAAAGGGAAAAGGGGAATTATGGTATGGAAATGAATACTTTGCTTTGGAATGGATTTTCTTTTATTGATACAATTTAAGGTCAATTTTGTGATATGTATATTTCTCCTCTTTAGGTATTATGTTTATATAGCTCATTGGAAAATGTAATGTATAATTTAGTACAAATTAGAGAGTAGCCTATGATAATGAAAACTTTAGAGTTAAGTTAATTAGGATTTCTAGATATGCAGAGATGTATTTGAGATGAATAGGCAGTCTTCAAACCTTTCAAAGACCTATAGAATATGGCATTTAAAATGGTTTAGGAATTTTCTTGACAATGAGGCACAACTGCTCCTGGTAACACCACCTGCATCAGAAAGGAAGATGGACATCGAAGAAAAACATTATGGAGTTTGCTTCTAATATGGCAAGACTAGCCATTTGAGCAAGGTACTTCTCTTGTCTGGACTGTTTGACTTTATGTTGTAGAAATTGGACATGCAGGACCCACAAAAAGGTGACTGCTGATGCAAGATGGACATTGCTACAGGATTCCTGCTTTATGGAAGAGGCTGCCAGACAGCCAGACAGTCTACAGGACACAGAGAAAAGTTTCCTGCCTTGTTGAGGAGTCTGGACACACACTATGGCCTATGGGCTGAAGATGGAACATTACAGAAGAACTTCGGGTGACTGACCAGGCAATGAGTTGTCTCTGTCATTTCTAGAGTTTATATATTATCCTTCTGTGGTCTTTGAAGGAGTTGAAGACAGATAGTTATGCTTATAGTTTTCCTTAGTTAGGATTAAAGATAAGTTACATATAGGACTTTAGACTCACAAAGATAGGATAGATGATATTTTCTTAAAGTCTTACAAAATGTTAATGGACTAAATATTGTTTACTATGATTCTTATTTGATAACTGTTGTATGGTATATTTTGCTATGTTAAGGTTAAACCCCTTCTTTTACTTTAGACAGAAAAGAGGAGATGATGGGAGATGTTATTCTGTATATATGTTTCTCATACTGGTTAATAAAGCCCTGTGGCCAATAGGAAACAAGATAGGCGGGGCTAGGAGCCCAGGAGGAGGAAGAGAAAGTGAGAAGGTGGAGTCGACATGTAGCCCCGGAGGAAGGAGGATGCCTGCCACGCGGCTCCCCGATAAGACGACCACGTGGAAATACTTAGATAAGTAGAAATGGGTTAATAATTAAGGCAGAGCTAGCCCATAAACAGTAATGGTAATTGGCCAACAGGATTGTATCAAATACAGAGTCTCTGAGTGTTATTTGGGGCACACGTGGTTGCAGGACAATGGCGGCAGAACCGGCGGTAGCCGGCGGGGAAACCTACTGCAACAAAGTGAGGGGACCCAGACTCAGAACAGAAACAGGCTCTCCCATATGCAGGCCCTCTTTTACCATGCATGTGTTCATGTGTTTGTATCTAAGTGAGTGTGTATAGAACAGTCTGTGAAACCAGAAAGGAGATCATGAAAAAAGAAAAAGAGGTACCAAGAAAGAGCAGGGCTGGGGTGGTGGTGCATGCCTGTAATCCCAGCACTCAGGTAGCAGAGGCAGGCAGGTTTCTGTGAGTTACAGAGTAAGTTCCAAGACAGCCAGGGTTACACAGAGAAACCCTGTCTCAACAAACAACAGAGAGAGAGAGAAAGACAGAGAGAGTGAGAGATAGAGATAGAGATAGATAGATAGATAGATAGATAGATAGATAGATAGAGAGAGAGAGAGAGAGAGAGAGAGAGCGCAGGAGGATCAGAGGCTCATACATATTCTCAACTAATATAACAAATTTGAGGCCAGTATGGACTACATGATATCCTGTCTCAAAAAGCAAAGCAAAACAAAACAAAACAACAAACAAAACAAAACAAAAACTCAACTATAACAATAACAACAAAAGTCAACTCAACTTTAAAAATAGCTAGCCTTTCAGTAAAGGCATCACAGTGTCACCCACAACTCTACCTGTCTTTGATAAACGTCTGTTTCTCAGGTTTCAGAAAGTTGAGAATTGAACACCAATAAAGTAGTCACCTCCCCATTCACTCAGCAAGCTGTGCCCATCTCTGCCTTTGTCACCCTGAGAGTCAAGCTCTTGGCTTAGTCCTTAAATGACCTTCTGTGTCACTTAGTCTCTGAATAATGGTCCCAAAGATAACTATGATAATAACCTATGAACCTGTTACTATGTGCAGAAAAAGGAAGGGTGTAGTCATGACTAAAGTGAGGATCCATATTACCCTGAATCTTCCAGCTGGGCCATAGATGGACACACAGGTGTCCTTCAAGAGGAAGATTTGTTATAGAAGAGAGATGGTGCAGGACAATCTCAGCTGAAGAGAGATTTAAAGAGGGTAAAGCAAGTACTTCAGAGACAGAAGAAGGGACTGCAAGCCAGGAACAGCCAGCATTGTGCAATGGTTATTCTCTATGGATAATGGTCATTCTCTCCCTCTCTCTCTCCTCTCCTCTCTCCTCTCTCCTCTCTCCTCTCTCCTCTCTCCTCTCCTCTCCCCTCCCCTCCCCTCCCCTCCCCTCTCCTCTCCTCCCCTCTCCTCTCCTCTCCTCTCCTCTTCCCTCTCTCCTCTCTCCTCTCTCTCTCTCTCTCTCTCTCTCTCTCTCTCTCTCTCTCTCTCTCTCTCTCTCTCTCTCTCTCTCCTGTGTGTGTTCAGATGTGCTCCATGGTTTTGCTTATGTGGAGGCCTGAAGAGGTTGGGTATTTTTCTCTATTGCTCTCCATCTCCATTGTGAGACTTCTCACTGAATCTAGAGCTGGTGATGAGCAAGCCTAGGGAATATGCCTGTTTCTGTTCCCCAGTGTTGAGGTGCTCCTCTTCACAACAGCTTTTATGTGGTATCTGAGCTCTGGTTGCCACAGCAAGCATTTTATCCACTGAGTCATCTCCCTGGCCCACTGTGGTGACCATTTTAATCAGAACAACTGTGTCAACCTGGAAACGCCCCTCAGGATGGGGTCCTCTGGGATTCCCCCATAATAGGGTGTGAAGAGGGTCTACCTGAGATCTCACCCACTGTCTCTAGCAGCTCCTCCCAGCCGCTGTACCTGATTCTGCCCCAGTTGCAAGTGGTCTCAGGTGGTGCCAGAATGTATGACACACATTGAAGTTTACCCGAAGAGACTCATCTATGCAACCCTGATTGAGTGGTCATCCATGCTAACATTAAACTTTTCAGAGGTGTAGCTGTTTGGGGTCATCCACACTCCTGTAAGTAACCCCTTACCCATGCGCCTGAAAAACAGGCCCAATAAGCTTGTTGGTTCACCAAGCTGCCTTAGTGGTCATATGAGCCCTGCCAGGGGTGAGTAAATGTTTGGTCGTGTCTCCCCAAGGAAAGTTCACACAATTGCAAGAAACAGCTGCAGAAGCTGGGAAAGGCTCTCACCCAGGAGCCTCAGTAAAGAGAGGCATTTCTTTGGCTCCCCAGCTGTGGACTACGGAGGTGACTGTCAACACTTCTGGCCTGTAAGGCTGTAAAGAGAACAAATGGCCATTGCATAAAGAAGGGGTCTTTATACCTCATCAGGGAGGCAAACCTACTGTCTTCTTTTTTAAGATTTATGTATTATTATGTATACCGTGTTCTGCCTGCATGGATGCCTGCATGACAGAAGAGGGCACCAGATCTCATTATAGATGGTTGTGAGCCACCATGTGGTTGCTGGGAATTGAACACAGGATCTCTGGGAGAGCAGCCAGTGCTCTTAACCTCTGAGCCATCTCTAGCCCCACAATTCTACTTTCTGAAGTGTCTATACTGAGAGCTGTAGCAGCACTGTCTGTTCCTGAAGTCTGGGCACACCCTCCCCTGGCCATACTGCCCACACCCTCTGACCCTGGGGCAGCTTGAAATGGGACAGTGTAACATCAGAAACAGGAAGGTGAGACCTCATCCACTCAGTAAATCTTCACTCAGCCATCGCTGGGTTTAACCAAATGTCTGGGGCCACTACCATTGCCACTAATGTTGTAAACAATGAGTGTAAATGGCCTGATGTTGGTGGACATTGTTCCTAATGTGAATATTTTCTGACCTCCACATGTACCAACTCACATATAAAAGCACACATATACATATAAACGCATACTAATAGATACTTCTGACCTCCACATTTATGTACATACATGTGCACCTGCATGTACAAGGACAAAGCATATAACCCGGAGTAGACTGGCAGTGGTAGAACTGGGCACAGATGGGGTAAGGGGGCTTCCTTGGTGTGTGACCCTGGATCTGTGTTCTGCAGCAAGAGGAAAAATTATTCAGGGGTCTTAGTTCACTGGGGCCACTGTGATAAAACACCATAGAATAGGTGGTTTATAAACAACAAGGCTGAAAACCCAGCCTACATCCAGAATGGGTCTTCATACCTTAGTTACTCAATCTACAAACTCCCTTATGGACATGCCAAGAGGTTTGTCTTCCAAGTGACTCTACATCCTAAGCTGACAGTGAAGACTAACCAGCACAGGCACCAATTCCTATTTAATCATCAAAAACCAAAGCTTTAATGCTCCCCCCCATGGGGGAGGGGATCCTCAGGGGCTCCCAGTTAAGACTGAAGTATTGGAGAGGGAGGTTAGGGCAGGAACTGGGGATCTAAGCTGAGCATGGGCAAAACACAGACAAGGCATAGACAAAGAGTAAAAGAGCATCGACACAAAAGTCCCCAGGACAGACGTGGATCTGGCATGTGTGTCAAGGGACAAGCCTAAGGAAGGAAGAAGGGGAAGATCAGGGCTAAAGAATGGCCAACAGAGACGTGGGAGTTAATGTTGACTGAAACTCAGTCCTCAGCAGCAGCTTGAAGACAGACATTTATGCAGTGATGTGTCAGCTGTTCTAGTGCATGGGGTCAGTGCCCTTAGAAGAATCTGTGGGATAGGACCAGTGAGATGGCTCAGCTGGTAAGGCACTTGCTGCACAAGCACTTGATCCCTGAATCCATGCAAGGGAAACTGACTCCTCAGTGTTGTCCTGTGACTTCCTCACCTGCCTTAGCACCTGTGCACATGCCATGCACATATGTGCACGGGTGCGTGAGGGAGTCCATTGCGTTCTCTCTCCCTTTAGTCTCCTCTGGAGGACATGGCATCAAGGGGCCATCTTGGAAGCAGATGCCTTGATCTTAGACTGCACAGTGTTCAGAACTGGAAGAACTATTTCCAACAATTGTGAACTAGTCTAATGTGTTTTATCACAGCAGCAGGCTTGGCTAACTCTGATGTGCAGATTGGAAGATCCCATTTATGGCAGTGCCAAAGCCTACAGGGATCAGGGAGCGGGAATGTGGGCTTTCTGGAGGCCATTGAGATAGAAAACAGTGGTTCTGGTGCTGAGCCATTTACTCAGGAAAGGTTGGTAGGGCCTGGGGTTTGGAGGGGTCTCTGGATATGGTGGGTGTCTTAGTCAGTGTTCTGTTGCTGTGGAGAGATACCATGACCACAGCAATTCTTATAAAGGAAAGCATTTAATTGGGGCTGGCTTACAGTTCAGAAATTTAGTCCATTATCATCATGTCAGGGGGTCTGTCAGGGAGTATGGCAGTGTGCAGGCACACGTGGCACTGGAGAAGTAGCTGAGAATTCCTCATCTAGATCTACAGGCAGCAGGGAGACAGTGGGCCTGGCTTGAGGTTTCAACCCCCACCCCCCAGGGACATTCTTCCTCCAATAAGTCCACACTTACTGTTACAAAGCCACACCTAATCCTTCTCAAGTAGTGTCACTCCCTGATGACTAAGCATTTAAATATATGAGCCTATGAGGGCCATTCCTATTCAAGCTACCACAGTGTGTTTAATGCCTCAGAGAAGACAGCAGATACTGCTCTCAATGTTCTTAGAAATTCACTGTTTAGTGGGTGTAGGGTCACAAAAATGGAGACAAGGTGGTGTCACACAACACAACTACACCCAATACTGTTGTGGGATATTTGTACACTGTGTGAAGATATATTGCGGCGATTGGGTTAATACGATGGCCAATGTAAGGACTCAGGCATTACGCTGGCCTGCCCCTGACCCCTGGCAGAATGCACTCAGGCAGTACTCTGGTCAGCCCAGGGTTCCATGAGTACTAGTCTGCAGGCAAGTGTAAAGGACCTCTTTAAAAGTCAGAGCCCTGCCCGCTTATGCTCTCGCTCTCTGTCTCTGTCTCTCTGTCTCTTTCTCTCCTGTTTTCGGTTGGCCACCAGCTACCTCCCTCTTCTTCTCTCCCCCCCCCCTTCTCTTCTGTTCCTGGTGCCTCTATGTCTCGTCCCTTCTCCCTCACTCCCCTTTCTAAATAAACTCATTCAAGCTCTATCTGCCTGGTGTGTTATTCCCTCTTGCCTGGGCCAGCCTCACTGGCTATGCAACCTGCTATGCTCTCCCACGTGCTCCCTTACCTTGGGACCCCAGTGACCTGGGACTCTCACTCAGGACCACCACCTCCCATCCCTTCTTCAGCTTTTATTCCTATAACTGTAGCTAAAGAACAACAGCCAATAGCTAAGAAGGAGTGATAAGCAGGACTTGTGGTCAAACAGAGAAACTGGGAAGATGAATCTAGGCATGTGAGAGATGCCAGTGAAACGCTGATGAAGTTGTGCATGTGGTACAGAGGAGAGGTAACTGAGCCACATGGCGGAGTGTAGATTAATAGAGAAGGTTAATTTAAGTTATAAGAGCTAGTTGGGGAAAATAAGCTAAGGCCAAGATTTTATAATTAAGTCTCTCTGTCATTATTTGGGGCTGGTGTCCCAAAGGAAAGTCTGATTACAACCCCCAAAACCCTCAGGGGAGTCAGGCATGGGGGCAGCAGTATGTTTCTGTGATCCCAGCACTCAGGGAGTTGGAGCAGGAGGGTCATCAGTATGAGACCAGCCTGGACTATATAGCAAGAGCCCATCTCAAAACAACAAAATGAAAAAAAAAATATAGGCATTTTGTGTCCTGCCTGTCTTCTCTTCACTTCTATATGTCCTATACCTATTCCCAGTCCCCTTATTGCTTTTCTAATTCTTGCATATTTTGTCCAAGAGAGATGCTTTTTAGATCTTCTGTAGTTAAGGGTGTCTTTTCCCACCTGGTTCTGGGAAATGTGACCCATTCTGAGGGATGCTATTTAAAATTAGAGTGTGGCTGAGATGTGTCAAGTTACAAAAACACATTGTACTTTGGTTTGCTCTTAGCTTAAAGCTCTCCCTAATAGGTTAACAGGAAGACAAAAATACAGATTGTTAATTAAAAGAATAATAAAGTTCAGGCCCAGTGATACAGTTGGACTTGTTCAGTTTTGAAACAATCTCATGTAGCCCAGGTTGGCCTTGAACTTTTGACCCTTTAGTAATAGGATTACTGCCCTGTGGTGTAGGGGATGAACTAGGTAAGCACTCTATCATCTCTGCTAGACCTCCAGCCCCATGATTTGTTTGTTAGAGCTACATCTGGAGCCAGCCCATCATTAGAGCTCTTGGGGCAGCCCCTCAGCCCCAGCTTCTCCTGGGGAGGCTCCTTCACAGGGGAATCTGAAGGAGAGGAAGCTGTTATGATGCTCCACTCTGGGGATATTTTGCTTATGATATAACAAATAAAGCTTGCTTGAAGATCAGAGAAGCAAAGTGGCTTAGAGAGTTCTCACCTCCACCAATCCTCAGACTCCTGAGCTTTGTCTCCTCCTGTAGAGAGCTGCGATGTGCCGCGCCTTAAAGATGGCGCTGGCTTCCGCCTTCCACCTTCCCGATGGTGAGTGCTCTCTGTGATAAACAACTCCATATTTGGCTAAGGCTGAGGATCTGGCTTGCGTATGTGGACTAGTCGGCACTTTCCACGTGGCATGCTGGGGTTGGCTGCCCAAGGCCTTATAAGCTGTGGGTTGGCTTTCCCCGGGGTCAAAAGATTGTTCAAGGTTCCTAAGTAAAACTGCTTAAAAAAGAGTCCGAGCGTTGCATCTTCCTTGCTGGTTGAGGCGGTTGCGACATCCTCCCGCCTTATATTCTTCTCTAGTGCTGGGATTAAAGGTGTGAGATCCCAAGTGCTGAGATCACCTTTGTGTGAGCTCTGTTTGTCTTTTAGACTGGATCAATTTCCTTTAGCTCAGGGTGGTCTTGAACTAACATATAGATCCATCTGCCTCTGTCTCCTGAGTGCTGGAATTGAAGGTGTTGTCACCACTGCCTGGCCTCTATGGCTACCTAGTGTGGCTAGTTTGCACTCTGATCTTCAGGCAAGCTTTGTTATATCATAAACAGAATATCACCACACTCCACCCTCCCCCAGAGCACAGCACTGAGGATTAAAGGAGGGAGCCGCCCACTTTCACCTGTGACTTGCCTGTTTTCCCCTTGCTGCTGAACTCCTGGGAGACAGCATTATCCCATTGCACTTAGGAAGAAACTGAGGCTTCAACAGGGCAAGTGTTTGTAATAGAAACTAGACCTAAAACCCCTAACAAGCTCAGGGATTGAGACCACTGATCTGACCCTACCCTCACTCCCCAGACAGCCCAGGTTATACCACTATTATCTATTTATCAGAACCCATCCAAGCTTAGGTAAGTGACTTGACCTCTCTGTGCCCCCGTTTCTCATCTATAAAACGAATATGTGGTATCATCTTCTTCCAGAGCTGTCTTGGGGTTTTTATTGCTGTGCAGAGACACCAGGACCATGGCAACTCTTAAATGAAACATTTAATTGGGGTGGTTCGCTTACAGTTAAAGAGGTTCAGGCCATTATCATCATAACTGGGAGCATGGAGGCATGCAGTCAGACATGGTGCTGCAGCTAAGAGTGCCACAGCATGACCAGAAGGCAGCAGGAAGTTGTTTGACTGTCACACTGAGTGACACTTGAGAAAAGATACCTCAAAGCCCACCCCACATTTCCCCCGACAAAGCCACACCTACTCTGACAGAGCCACGCCTCCTAATAGCATCACTCTCTTTGGGGGCCATTTTCTTTCAAACCGCCTCAAGAGCTGTGATGAAGATCAATACCTCAATACACAGAGACTCTTCCTCAAGCATGGCTGTTCTCTGCAGTGTCTGCATCTGCTGTACCTTCTGGGATCTCTGCCAGGTTCTTAGGACTTGAGCTCTCCCTCAAACATTATGCTATTAAATGAAAGGACTCTAGGGAAATGAAATCTTAGAATCCAGGACCCCATGCCTGAGATATGCCCTGCACACTATCATTTTCCTTGCCTGATGCCATTCTGCCTCAGGCGGATTAAAAGCTGTCACTGTCTGTAGCAAGCTGAGAAGCGGGCCACACGTTCCTTTTATGAAAATCTAACCAGCAAGTGGAGAGTGAAGATAACCAGCCCACCCCACTAGGAGGCTGAGGGTACGTAATTTCCTGGATTCCAGATAAGCAGAAGAATAGAGAGGAATATGAGACAGAGAGCTGAGCCAGGCAGCCAAGGACTGTGTGAGTTATTAGAAGCTAATGATGTGACCCCTGACTGTGATGAAGGAAAAGCGGATGTGCCTGAGGTTGTAACACCAGACAGGATGGGAGAGACAAGCGCACCCTGGAGGAAGAGAGGCCCAGCCATTAGTTCCCAGCTACCTTCTGGCTGCTGCAGGGGATTTCTCTGAGACCCAGGGGCTCCCCAACTTCTTCAAGGCAAAGTTTATAAAGATCAGCAAACCTCAGCAAAGAGATCTCAAAATGGCATTTTTGTAGGTTCAAAGCCAGAGGGCAAGCTAAAAGAAAGACTCGGAGAAGACATACTGGGAATTGAGATCGGGAAACACACACTACCAGAGGCTCCTTTCTGACCAGGCTATGTATCTGACCGTGGCCTATGAACCTGACTGTGAACCTGACTATGCTGATAACTTGCAGGCATGGGCCTGGTATCATGATATATCCTGTTAGGAAGCACTTAGTATGTGCCAGGGCCCAGGAGGGCTAAGAAATACCAATATTGTGAGTGTCATAGTTACTTTTCCTGTTAGGACAGAAGAGCTGGCAAAAAGCAGTAGAAAAGTGAGGGCCTTACTTGGGCTCACTGTTTGTGGCAGCAGCCATCATAGTGGGGAAGGCTCGGCAGCAGGAACATGAGACAGCTGGTCATATCACAGCTACCATCAGGAAGCAGAGAGATGAGCCGCCGCCCAGGTGGCTTCTCCTGTCTTCTTTTTCATGTAGTCCATGCTCCCTGACCTACCCACATTGAACATGGGCCTCCCTCCTCAGTTAACCCCTGTAGACACTCCCTCAGACACTCCCAGCTCTGTGTTCCTGGGCTGATTCTAAATCCAGGCAAGTTGGCAATCAAAATGAACCATTACACAGGTTCCCAGGAACCCTTGCAGAAATGGGGCTCCATAGCAGTTTGTAGTGGCCTGGCTTTGCTAACTTGGGGCTTAGGATCTGCAAGTCCCAAACCGTTATTCTGTATCCTGAATCTATAATGTCCACAGGACGTGTTAAAGGCTTTGTCCCAGGATGGTGCTGTTAGAAGGCAGTGGGGACTTAAAGAGGTGGAGCATAGTGAGAGAAAGTTAGGCCATGGGGTGGGGTGGGGGCTGAGGAGTGCTCAGCTAAAGGAGAATTAGAAAATGCAGGGGAGCAACCCTGCCCAATGTCTGTCAGAAGCCCAGCACCAGGTGGCTCTAGCTAAGGTGTGAAGATATCATAGTGCTGTGGATGGGAAAGAAACTGTCCCGCAGACTCCTTGTGAGAGTCGGTGGATGCTGGCACTCGGAGAATAAGGCAGAGAGGGCTGTGTAGTTCATCGCGTGGTCTAGGTACTGAATCAGCCTTGTCCCATGTTTCTTGGGGACCTGACAAAGATGGTGAAGCATACAAAATCCTGGGGTCTCCCAAGAGAAAATATGTTTTTAAAAGCTGGGTTCTAACAAGAGCATGGTGAGCATTTAGAATCTAAGCACAGCAAAGAGTTAGGAGACAGGGACTCGTGCCAACACCTTGGAACCTAGGGGGACCCAGGTCACCAGGCAGCCCTAGAGAAAGGTGTTTTTCACCCCTTCTGCACTTGGGGCACCAACGCCCAGGGATGGTCCAGCTTTGCCTCTTCAGCTGTGGCTTTGGAAGCAAGCTAGTCCGAACTCAACCCAGAGCCTTGTCTAACATGGTGCTGCATGTCAGTACTCAGCACTTGAGAGGGCCAGCCTGGCATACACGGGAGACACTACCATACAACAAAGCAAAATAACAAATAGTAGATGACAACACCCACATCTCTAGGTTATAGTGAGAATCTAGGATTCTTTTTTGCATATAAAATTAATATTTGTGCAAAGCATATCTTTATATGTGTTTTGCGTAATTTAAAAATTACACTAAACATCATACCACATCTCCTTAGAATGAGCAAGAGGCTGTACATTCATAGACTTGTCACCTCAATAGTGCCATTTCCCTGGAAGGCTGTGGCTGGTTCCCTCAGCAGACCAGCTCTCTATTTCTCCTGACTCAAAATAAGAACCTGCCTTCCCCACACACTCGTGTGTACACAAACCTTCATAGTTTCATCAGGGTTGTAGCTTTCACAGTACCCGCGACACTGTTAACATTCTAATGTTCACTTGTGAGCTGGTAAGCCAGGCCAGCTCAGCTCCAAGGAGAGGGGAAGTTAGAAGCATTTCTCAATACAACAAAATGCACCTATCACATGGCAGGCCAGAGAGCAGAGCTTTTGAGAAATGACATATATATAACCAGTTTCTGGTACTTCCCACTTAAAATAGCATAAAGAAAAAGTTCTTTCTTTTCTTTTTTTTTTTTTCTTTTCTTTCTGTTTTTTGAAACAGAGTTTCTCTGTGTAGTCCTGACTGGAACTTGCTTTGTAGACCAGGCTGGTTTCAAACTCAGAGATCCATTTACCTCTGCCTCCTAAGTGCTGGGACTAAAGATGTGTGTCATCACTGCCTGGCCCTAAGGACAAATTTTTTTTTCAGGCTCCCAGAAACCCTGTGATTTACAGAAAGAGAAGACTGTAGATGCCACCTGTACCTTAACTATCTTCCATGGTGACCCAATCCTATCTCCTCTCACCAAAGAAACCAGGGTGTAATTTTATAATTTGTTAGTATTCTATCTTCTTTAATTTTTTGTTAAATTAGGAAAACTGAGTTTAAGCAAGGCATGGTGGCAACACCTTTGATCCCAGCACTAGAGAGGCAGAGGCAGGCAGATATCTGAGTTTGAGGCTAGCCTGGTCTACATAGTAAGTTCCAGGTCAGAGAAACCATCTCAAAATAAATAAATAAACAAACAAACAAACAAACAAACAAATAAATAAAACCAAGAAAGAAAGGAAGGAAGGAACGAAGGAAGGAAGGAAGGAAGGAAGGAGGGAGGAAAGGAAGGAAGGAAAGAAAGAAGGAAGGAAGGAAGGTAGGAAGGAGTAAAGGAAGGAATAAAGAAAGAAAAAGAGAGGATGGGATGGAGGGAGAGAGGAAGGAAGGAAACTGAGTAATTCCTTGAGCACGTGGTGGCATCCATGACGGTTTTCCTTGGTGCCTGTAAGGGTTTGATGTTGGTACACGATGCTCAATCGCTCCATGTTTTCCAGGCTGCCTCTGTCCTCCACACCTCCACCTTCCCTACTCACTCACATGAACCTGAGTTCTGACTCTCGACGGACCAGGACTTCACGGAGACGCTGGATTTTCGCCATCTCCAGCTCGATCTCCTCTGGCATCATGCTGGTCTCAGCCATAGAGATGATGTCCAGCTGACCTGTGTGAACAGGGAACTGGTGTCAGGACTCTAATGCCATGAGGGCTTTCAAAAATTCTCACCAGGCACAGAGGGTGTGTTTCCTCATCCCAACTGCCAGGGAGACAGAGGCAGGAGGTCTCGAGTGACATCTGGGACACATAGTGAGATCCTGTCCCTCCGAAAACCAGGAATTCCCGCAGGGAAAACTGTGCTACTGTTCTGGGGAGCAGCCATTCCCAGCAGCCATAATACAGCAGAGGGGCAGAGACATGAACTGGGCTGACAGTGTATGTGAGACAAGGAAACTTCCAAGTCCAGGAAACCCATAACACTGTGGTAAAAGTGACTTGTGTTGAGGCTTGGTCCCCAGCATAATGGGGTGGAGAGACTAGAGAGTATCCAGGTACACCTTCTCTCACAGGGCCGAAAGCACCTTGAAATAAGGTGTGTCCACTTTCCTAGCTCACTCACCTCTCCGCACGCACCTGCTGCTCTGATACTACCTGCGTTATGATGCAGCATGAGACATCACCCACACCAGAACTTTCTGGCCTTCATCAGGATCAACCTGCTTTCTTTACAAATCATCCATTCCTGGGTATTCAGTCATACTAGCAGAAAATGGACTAAGGCAAGCGTGGGACCTGGTAGGATGTCTGCAGAGCTCAGTGGGCTTGTGTAAGCTTGCCCAAGGCATCTGTGTCAGCCTCTTGCTTTCCCTTTGACCATGGCCATTTTGCATGCCCAAGCCTCAAAGACCAAGGATTATTCTAGACTCTGTTTTAATTATTTTAGGGTTTCACTAAGTAATACAAGTAGTAGTAATACAAAGTAACAGCTTTGTTGTGGGAAACTTAAAGAATGCTGGTAGAAAAAACAAACAAACAAAAACCACATTAAAAATATCTAGGACCAGTGAGGGAGTAAAGGCTCTTGCTGCCAAGTCCAATGACCTGAATTGAAGCCTCAAAACACACAGGATGGAAGGAAAGAACCAACTCCTTCTAAATTGTCCTCTGACCTCCACATACACTGTGGCACACATGTGCCTATCCCCACAATAAATAAATAACAAACATAATAAAATATTATCCATAACCACACTGCCCAGAGAAAGCCACTAGTCACCTTTTAATGGACATCCCTCCAGGCCTTTTCCTTGTTATTCTCTCTTAAAAAACAAAAGCAAAAACAAACCCCAAAACTTTCAATGCTAAGACTCAAATATAGGACCGTGTAGGTGAGCACTGTGAGCACTGGGATCTTGCGGGTGAGCACTGGGACCTTGCAGGTGAGCACTGGGACCTTGCGGGTGAGCACTGGGACCTTGCAGGTGAGCACTGGGACCTTGCAGGTGAGCACTGGGATCTTGCGGGTGAGCACTGGGACCTTGCGTGAGCACTGGAACCTTGCGGGTGAGCACTGGGATCTTGCGGGTGAGCACTGGGATCTTGCGGGTGAGCACTGCGACCTTGTGGGTGAGCACTGGGACCTTGTGGGTGAGCACTGGGATCTTGTGGGTGAGCACTGGGACCTTGTAGGTGAGCACTGGGCTACTGAATTCCACCCTAGCCCTCTTCCAGTCCACTAGGGTCAGAGTTATACACATCACCGTCTGTAAGAGCTATGGATGAGTAGCTATATTGGGGACAGGGACATGCCTCAGCAGTTAAGAGCACTGGCTGTTCTTCCAGAGGATCCAGGTTCAATTCCCAGCTCCCACATGGCAGCTCACAACTGTCTGTAACTCCAGTTCCAGGACATCTGCCACCTCACACCAATGCACACAAACTAAATTATAATTTTTTTTTAAAGAAGTGGATACAGTCCATCATGGAAAAGCATGGAGGACGAGGATGCTGGCAGAGAGTGGTGAATGCTGATGCTCAGATACAGTTTGGGATCCCAACCAATGAATGGTACTGCCAGTGTTCAGGGTGGCTCTTTCCTCCTCAGCTAAACCTTTCCAGAAACTCACCCACAGACACACCCACAAGCCTGTCTCTTAGGTGATTCCAAATCCACTGAGTTTGACACGAAGATGAACTGTTATACTCAACAACAACATCAAGAACTAAAATTGATGTGTTGTGCCTAAATTCTGAATCCCCAAATCACCAAGAGACCCGATCAGATGCAAAACCAAAAAGTCTTTAATTAATTAACAAGGTAACTGTATTAACTTGAGTCTTCTGTCTGTCCAACACAGTGGGTGGAGGGAGAAGGACCTAGAGAGACTGTGGGGCAGGGAAATTATTGGGGTAGACCAAAGGGAGTGTCTGGAGGTCAGATATAGTCTCAGTATTGGTGTACTTCTGGGCTTAGGTGACCTGTCCTGTGTTGATTGGTCAACTGCATAAGCAGGAATGGTTGCTATGGCCTAGAAGCCCTCCCAGGGCAGTTGCTATGCCCTGCATTCTGCTGTTACCATAAAACACATCCAGAGCCTGTCAGCTAACTTCTGATTGGTTCCTTGCCTCATGGAGAATATCTGGCTTCCTAGTGATTAGGGCAAGGTCAGGCAAGATCAGAAGGTAAGTACATGTTGCTGAGTCAGAGGCCTGTGTCTTGCTGGGTCTTTTCTGCAGCCTGTCATGACTGCCAAGGCAGGGGGCTGGGTAAGGGTCTGGTCCCTTGAGTTGGAGCATTTGATATCATACCAGGATCCTTGTGACCTTACTTCATTTTCAAATAGCCCTGGGATGTGAGAACTGTTATTCCATTTTACAGAGGAGAAGTTGAGGCTCAGAAAAGGAAGAGATGAGATTGAGGTTAAAACTGAGATCTATGGTCTGGGGATGTAGCTCAGTGGTAGAGCTTATCTGGCATGCATAGAGCCATTTGATTTGATCCCCAGTGCTAATAAATAGACTGACAGATGTGTCCTACTCCAAAACCCTTGGGATCAATTCTATTTGCTTAAGTAAAAGACAAAAAGTAAAGTTCAGTTGAGGAAACCCCCCCCCCAATTGGAATGCAGGGCAGTCTGCAACCTGGAAAGCTAACCCAGGCCACTGTGACTCAGTTCCCTGGAATTTGCTAACCACCCACAACTTTCCCTCACAAGGCCCTAAGATAGCCGGATACCAAGAATTCAAACTGCCCCTCCTGTCAGTGTGTCAGCAGGTGGTTAAGAACAAAGAGATAGCTGCAACTCTGGTTTGCTTAGACAAGATTAATTAGCACACCCTGAGGTCTGCTGACCTGAACAGTGAGACCATTCAGCCTCAAAAAGAGAACCCATGACTCTGGTCACCTACTCAATGGACAGAGGGTCACAGTCCCTCCCTAAACTTGTGGGTTTTTTCCTTTAAAAATACCCACACCCAGAGAATGTTGCCTCTCTCTAGCCTGGGTGCTGAGAGGGCCCGTTTGTGCAGTTTCCCATTCATTAAAGCCTCTTGCATGTTGCATCAACTGGACTAGACATTGAGTTCTCAGGGGTGCCAACCGAAACGGGGACACTCTTCATTCTGAGGGTCTTACATAAGAACCGCATTCCCACTTGGAAAGAACCACCATCATTTGTCCGGGTCTATAAAAATGGCTCCCCTTCATCTTGCCTCAAGGTCCTCAATAAGTCAAAAGACCTAAAGGTCTAAGGCTTGGTTACTTCTTGGTGTTTTGGCCTTGGTCTTATCTAAATAACAATAGGCTAGGGCTCAGTGCGGTTTATTCTTGACCCGTTTGCATGTTCATGCAAAATGGCCATCCCCAAGTTAGTGCGAAAGGTGACAGTGATGGTTAAGATGGTTATTGTCAACTTGCCAGCCTCTGCAACTGCCCAGGAAACAAGTGTTTGGGCATGCATGTGCAGGACAATCTAGAGGTAAAAGAGGTGAGAAGACCCATCACAAGTGTGGCTGTCACTGTGGGCTGTGGCCCCGGACTAAGTTAAAAGGAGGACATGAGCACTAGCATCTGTCTCCTTCCTAATTGCAGATGCAATATGATCATTTGTTTCCCACTCCTACCACTGTGCCCTCCCCACCACAGTTAGTCCAAATAACCTCTGTCATTCTTAGGTTGCAAGACACCAATTGTATGGAAAGCTTGTTAAAAGGATACCCCCAAGGATTAGGATAACCTGGGTTAAAGGTCATGTCCAGTTGCATGAGATAGACTTTAAACTCAGCAAGGTGGACAGAGGAAGTAGATAAATGAGAGTCTCACATGATGGCTTCTACACTCCCTTCTGATATTTCTCTATCAGATGCCAACAACTGGACTTGAGGGAAAAGCACACATGAGAGGATACAGAGGAAGCTTCCAGCCTGGCTGGGGAAGATGGCTACATTTCCCAGCTGAACCTACTTGCTGAGGGATGAGCACAAAGCATTAAAGCACAGAAATCCCCAGGGCTCCAACTGCCATTGCTGTCACAGCACTTCCAGGAGCTGAGTCACTTCTGGGGGAAGAAGCAGCTAAATCCATCATTTTTATCCCCAAATGCTACCCCAGGGACACACAGGCCTCATGAGCAGCAGGAGCAGCAGCAGCAAACGAGCTGAGTGCCAGGCATGGCTGGGATAGGCCAACAGGTTCAACTATTTGTCTTGAGAATGTCGATGCCCAGGAATCCATGCCCACCCAGCAATGAGGTGGCAGTGGGTGAGAACTAGCAATCTAGAAACTGCTCATCGTCCTGGTTGACTTCAAACTCTTGGTCCTCCAGCCTCAGCCTCCCTGAGGTAGGATGACAAACATGCATCACTCCTAGTTTGAAATGTCCATGAACATCAGCTAGGAGAATAAAATAGCTAATGACAAAAGGAATGTTTCGTAGTATATGCTGCAGGCACAGGTGGCCGGGTACCATGCTCATGTACCTTGCTGCCACTTTCACATCCCTGCTGTGTGGGATAAAGTCTCTTTGCTTTCCTCAATACTCTGGGAAGTAGATGCCTTCATCATAATCATCTTTTTCTAGTTTAGAGGCCATAGGTGATTTGCCAAGGTCAACTGATAAGTGCCAAGGCTAGAACTCCAATCCAGACTTGATTAGAAAGCCTTTGTGCTAGACCAAAACTTTCAACCCTGCATAGAAATCACATTTTTTTTTTAAAACCAGGACACGTCCCTTCAACACAAGCCCAAAGCAAAAGGGCCAGCTGGTCAAGGTGCAACCTCCATACATTTAATATTTTTTGTTTTACATTGACTCTGTTTGTTGTTGTCTTGGTGTGTGTGCGTGCTTGCGTGTGTGTGTGTGTGTGTGTGTGTGTGTGTGTGTTTGTTTTGTAGTTAGTATTGGTTTTGGTGGGAGTGGGGAGCACAGGGACTCATATGTGCCACACAAATGTTTTACCACATTTAAATAAAGTGTTTTTTAAAACATTTAAAACTGTACATGTGTGAGTATGTACACATATGTGTGGATGCCCATGAAGGCCAGAAAAGGGCACTGAATTCCCTGTGGCTGGAGTTACAGGTAATTGTGAGCCACTCAACATGGATGCTGGAATTGAGCTCTTGTCCTCTGCAAGAGGACACCTCTCCAGTCCAAGCCCATCATCTTCTCTGGGAATATATGTAGCAATCCAATCAAACTCTAGTCCCTAAGCTTACATTTCCACAGGAACACCTTCCTGACCTTGACCCAAGACAGTCTCAAATACCAGAGAACAGATATCTAAGTCCAATCACAAAAGCCCTGGTGGCAGTCTGCTGTTGGTTGTAGTCAGCCATCTATGTGAGGAAGAAGCTCATTTCACTCCCCAAGTGTCCTGTTGCAAGGTGGGCTCAGAGGCTCCTCTCTCTCCCAATCTGATGTTAGCAGAATGAGAGCAAGGAGCCAGTGTCTTGAGGAGGAGGAGGAGGATGAAGCTGGGGCCCAAGAGAAAGGATACTGCTACATGGTATAGCATCCACAATTGGTCTTTTGACCCAATTGGGAGGAAAGTGTTGCAGCTTTGGAGCCACCATGCCACCAGACCTTCCCAGAAGTTATTCTCCATCTCAGCCCAAGCACATTTTCATCTTCTCTAGTTTCTAGTTTCTCAGCCTCATCTGACCTCTCCAAGATAACATAAAGATAATTTAAAATGCTATCGTTTGCATAGTGTCCCCTGAAGCCCCTTGTGTTAAAGACTTGGCTCCCAGAAGGATGATATCTGGAGATGGTGGAGACTTAGAAGATGGAGCTCAGGTGTGGAGATTGTGGATAGGACAGTAAAACCCCAATCCTTCCTCTTCCAGTCCTCCACTTCCTACCCGTGAGCTGAAGGCCACAAGCCCAAAGCAATGACGAAACAGTGAATCTCCAAAACTGAGCTTAAATAAAATTTTTTAGTGTGTTTGTGAGTATATGTGTGTACATGTATTTGTATGTGTGTGTGCATGTGCATACATGCACACACACACACACACACGCACGCACGCACGCGTACACACACACACACACACACACACACACACGAAAGCCAGAGAACAATCTCAGGTGTTATTCCTTAGAAGCCATCCACTTTGTTTTTAGAGACAGGGTCTCTGATGGACCTGGAACTCAGGAACTCACTGACTAGGCGAGGCTGGCTGGCCAGAAAGCCCCAGTGACTGTTCTGTCTCCACCTCCCCAGTGCTGGGATGTAATTTAAGAAAAGCATCATGTGACAGAAAGAAGCCATGTGACATGGTTCAAGCAGAGGGGTGTTTTATTATGGAAAGGGATCACAAAAAGGGGAAAGGGAAGGGGGGAGACCGGCCTCTGGAGACAGGAGCAGCAGGAGAGAGAAGAAAGGAAAGAGGGGAAGAGAGAGAAGGAGAGAGAGGGCAAGGGGGAACAGACAGAGAGAGGGAAAGAAAGACAGAAGGATGGGGGTGGACAGGGCCTTTTTTAAAAGGGAATACGCTTAGTGGCTGCAGCTGGGGACATATCCTGTCAGAACCCCAGGGTCAAGCCAGTACAGATGCCTGAATACTAAGGATTATATCCTACAATATAACCTTACATACCTTTTTTGTTTGTGCTGAGGATCCCAAACCCAGGCCCTCATGCTTGCACAATGAACACTTTACTAACTGAGCCATTTCATCAGTCCCCATTTTTTCCTCTTTGTAAGTTGCTTTGCCTCATACATTCATTACGGTAACAGACTATTGATTGGGCATAGGCAGCGGTGACTCAGACACTGGGGCTTTAGGGGACTGGCGTGGACCCCAATCTTGGCTCTGATTCTAACTGCCAACCTTGAACAGACAACAGGACCTGCTTGCTAAGACTCAGTGTGCTTGCTGACACTATATCTGGTACCATATCTGTCTGAATTTTTTCTTTGGGCCATTTGTCACACGAGGTCCAGCTTGTTCTGAACATTGTCCCCAGGGCAAAAAGATATCACCATGTAGAATGTTCTTGAGACTTTGTGGCAGACAAGCTGCAGCTCCCAAGTGGGATTTCCAAAAAGGTTTCCTGCGAATAATGTATATGTTACCACAGAGCTGACCCTCCAAATGAAATGATATTTGAATCCTGCTGAGTTACCGGCCATTTTGCATTACTCAGTGTCCTCTCCCCAACACTTCCAGATGACCTTCAGTGAGTAACCAGGCCACTGTGACACAGTTCTCTTAAGCCCAAGTAGTGAGGGCTCAGATTGCTTCCAAGAGATGTAGGTGTTCTGGGACTGGGGGCATGGCTCAGTTGGTAGAGTGTTCATCGACCACACACAAAGTCCTGGCCTTGATTCTCAGCATAAACCAGACATGGTGGTGCGTGCCTGTAACCTAAGGCAGAAGGATCAGATATTCAAGGTCATCCTTGGCTACATAACAAGTTTGAGACCAGCCTGGACTGCCTGAGATTCCATCTCAAAAAACAAAAACAAATAACAAATAAGAAAATAAAAGAAGAGAGCATATTATTCTGACTGTGAGTTGAAACTATGGAACGGATAAGCCTATAACAACAGGATACTTGGCTGATTAGGATTGCATAAACAACTAATGCTTTGTAGCATGATTGTACATTCTGTTATTCATGGTTAAGATTTTCCTTCATAAATCCAAACAACTATAAATCCATACCGAGCTGTGAACCATGAGTCTTCACCATGACTACTCAGCTTCTAATTTGACAAGAATTAGCAGAGGGCCCTGGTTAGGAAACCAAATGGTGTCTCAGAAAACTGCTCAGGTGGGGGAGAAAAGCGATCAGGACTGTCAAAAGTCAGACTTCAGGTTTAAAATTGCTCAGCCTGAAAGGCATATTGCTGGTTGAATTCTCACAGCCTGGAAACCTGCCAGGGAGATAAACCATGCGGATGACAGGGTTTTCATTTAGAAGGTTCCAGACCATGGGGATAATGTAGAAAGTGGGCCAAGGCTCTGAAAGAGAGATTAGCTATGTCTTTCATTTTAGGCATGGGCAACTTCATAGCTTCTGCTTCCTTTGGCTCTGTGCAGAGTGAGGTGTTCCCACAGGTGCATTCTCACACGCAGTGCCACTGGACAGATGACCGAGTGGGGACTTTGTGTCCAGAAAACCTCTGGACACAAAGCCTAGCACCGTGGCTAGCACAGTTGAAACTGCGTCTGGAGCCCTGGTCTGGGTCTGAGTGAAGACTAGGTTGAGTGTCTTGCTTGAGTTGGTGAAGTGGGCACCTGTCACTGAGGTCACTGTCTCAATTTAACAGAGCATAGAAAGATGTAGATGATGTCACTTCCAGTAAGCATAGGGTCAGGAGGACAAGGAGATGGCTTAGTCAGTAAAGTGCTTGCTACACAAAATGAGGACATGATTTTGAGCCCCAGAAACTCCTTAAGAAATGGTGGCATGGAAGCATACAATTATTTGTGTTCTCAAGTGGAGGCAGCCAGCCAGGTTATCACCCTGTTCTCAAAACACAAGACAAGGAAAGGCACCTGACCTTGACCTCTGACCTCCCTCCATGTGCACCTAGCGCCTGTGAATGTGGTTCACACATACCAAAACAAAGCTCCACCACCCCTTAAAAACAAATAGGGCTAGAATGGAAGGAACCTGGGTTAAACTGAAGGTAGTCAGTAACATTTGGGGAAAGGTATAAAAGCCTAGACTCTGGTGTGGGAGTGAACAGAATATGCTACCCACAAATACCCCAAGTCTAGAAAACTCCAGTATGAGTCACGGAGAGCCCACGTCAGAAACAGCTATTTTGAGTGCAGCTGGAAAGTTCGGCTGCCATCAGTGCATAAACCATGCCTGGAATCTCAACACTCTGGAAATGGAGGAGGAGAATCAGAAGTTCAAGTTATCTTTGGCTACATATTAAGTTTGAAGCTAGCCTGGACTACACGAGACGCCATCTCAGAAAAAGAAGAGAAGAGGGGAGAAAGGGATGACAGTTTCTGCTATGGCAGCTTCTGGAAACTATGGCCTGGCGGCTAGTCCAACTCACCATCTATCTCTCTTTGTTCAGCCTATGAGTCACAAATGTTTTTTACATTCCCAAACGCTGAGGAGGAAAACGGATCATGATTTGCAAATGGCACAGAATCCTGACTTTGATGTTTATAAAGAAAATATCATTGAAATGGGGCCATGCACAGTTGTCATGTATTATCTCAATGGCTGTTCCATGCCACAACAGAGCAGGGTATCTGGGTGGGGACCATATGGCCCTCTGAGGCAAAAATATTTACTATCAATCTTTGAGAAAAAGGTCCCTCTCCTGAGTCAGTGACTGTATTCTGTGTTTAAAGACTGACGAGGTGGTAGTTCAGTCAATAAAACAAGCTGAGTTCAATCCCCAGAAGCCAACTGAAAAAGCCAGGTGTGATAGCTGCTCATTACCAGCACTGGGAAGATAGATATAGACCCCTGGTGTTCATTGGCCAGCCAGCCTAACTGAATCAGGGAGCTCCAGGCCAAAGAAATACCTGTCTCATAATATCAGAAAGGGTAGAAACAGAGGAAGATGCCTGAGGTTGACCTCTGACTTCCAAATGTACAGACACAAACACACATGCACACAATGTACATTAATGCACACACACACAACACACAACACACACACACACACACACACACACACACACACTATCTAACTTGTTTCTTATAATCCAAGACATTCGAGATTTTTAAAAATCCACTCATACTATGCTGACAAATTTAATGAAACAGTTGATATTTCTTGCCAGGTGTGCAGGATTACTAATATTTTATATAAGCCTGCTTGTTGAGGCTTTTAAAGTTATAAAGCAGAAGTGCCATCTGGAATTTAAATAATAATTCTCAGGACAACGAAAACGATATATTCATTTTCATAATGGTCACTTAGCCCCATTCTTACGGAGTCACAAACTACATTATCTGTATTTTGTATAATCTTATATTGTAAGCCATAATTGAAATGAATGTGACAGAAATAACATTCACTATTTTTAATTAATTTTTTATGAGTTTATGCATATGTTTGTGTGCATAATGAGGGGCCATATATGCCATAGGGATACATAGTCATACAAATCCATGAGGCTAACTTTTATAGAGTGTTTTTTTTTCCTTTCACTTTTTTGTGGGTGTGGGGTCAATAGGTTTGTGAGACAGGTTCTTTTACCCTCTGAGCCATCCTATAAGCCCTATAATTGCTGTGATTTTTTTTTTTTAGCCTTTGCCATGTACGTTGAAAACCCTGATCTTTTTTTAGGCAGTTTCTATTACTAGACCCAGTTTGTAGAAGACAAAACTAAAGCAGACTCAGGTGAAGTACTTTTTGTAAGGTCTCAGAGTTGGCAAATGCTGGAACTACATTGCATTATGACCTAGAAACTAGACTATACTATGGGGTAGATGATCTCAACTGTGGAGATTTCTCTAATCTGAAATATAATTGGTAGCACAATAAAACATAACCTTTTGCATTTTTTCTGTTCCTTTTGTTTTGGGCAGTACTCAGCGTTGAACCTGGGCTCTGTGTGTGTCTGGTGTGATGAATGTCAACTTGAGAGGATCTACACTCACCTAGGAGACAAACTTCTTGGTATGCTTTTGAGAGTGTTCTCCCTCCCACTGGGCCATGAAAGTTCCTCCATTTCCCAAGGTAGCCTGAACTGCCAATTGAGCCTTTCACACTTAAATCCTTGGACACACACATTGCCCAGTGAAAAGCAAAACAATCCAGCCATTTTTCACATTACCTGGATCATCCACGTGAGCCTCTCACATGATGGCTTTCCTGAGTTTATTTCCTTGGCTGGACATGAACTAGGCCAGCTCCCATGGCTTACAAATGGACTAGTTAAAATCCCCAGAATGGTGCTCAGGACAAGCTGGGACAACCAACCTACTCTGGGTTTCACTTTGGTTTCTCTTATTCTTGATCACTTTATTTTCTTTCTGAAAAGAAAACAAATACCTCCCTTTCCCTTCAGTGACTCAGCTGCAAGTGTTGTCTTCCACTCAAGAAGGTGCTTGGGGAGATGGTGTCGTCTCACAGCCAATTACAGAAATGACCAGAGTGGGCACAAGCGCTGATGGAGAGTTTCTTAGGTCACATCTCTCAAAGTGGAGGTAGTTCTAAGAGCTTTCCGTGATGGAATTAGAAAAGTGGATGGGGAAAAAAGGCTTGGCTTCCTGGGGTGAGGGTGGACTGAGCTTTGAATGGGTGGTGGTGTGCCCTTTTACAGAGGGGAAATACTCTGAGGGCTTCACCTCAGCCCAGAGACCTATCGTCTTTTACCCCCTCCATGCACCCATTTCCTTCAAAAATGAGAGGTGACCAATCAGAACCTTCCATTACCAGCTGCTTCTATGTTCTCTATATAGTAACCAGTTCAAGGTGGGAAGATTATCCAAGTGTAAGATAAGAGGTAAAGTTGGGACTTACAATGAAAACAGCACCCCATCTCTCTCACCTCCTGTTGCAGAGTATTATCCCTAAATATAAAATCAGCAGAGCAGCTGTAACTACTTGCAAAAGATCCTCAAAATTGACCCTGTGATGAAACTAGAAAAATCCATCCTGAGTGGGGCAACCCAGACCCAGAAAGACAAATATAGTAAGTACTCACTCATAAGTGGATACCAGACACAAAGCAAAAGATACCCAGCCTACAATCCACAACCCCAGAGAAGAGAGAACCCTCTTCCAGAAACAGATGGAAGCAGATGCAGAAATCCATGACTAACCAATGGTTCAAGCTCTGAGAGGACAATCAAAGTGAGGAAGGAACAATAATATGAACAATGGACTCAAGACCATAATAGGGCAACCTACAGAGTCAGCTGACCCAAACTAGTGAGAAATTACTGACTTTTCTCTGACAAATGGGGAACCTGCATAAGACTGAACTTGACTCTCTGATTATAGGTGACAATGGTATAGCTGGGGCAATATATGAGCCCACTGGCAGTGAGTCCAAGATCTAACACTAATGCAGAGACTGACTTAGTGGAGCACATTCTTTATGGTGAGATACCTTGCTCAACCACACAAAGTGTGGGGGTGGAGAGGTGCCTTGGTTTTGCCTCAATGAGATGATGGGACAGATGGAGTAGACTTCCTAGGGGAGGACTTACCCACTCCAAGGAGTAGATGAAAGGTGGTGGTGGGATTCCTGGAGCTGATCTGAGCACAATAGACCTGTCTATCCATGCAGGGCCACCTGTAATTTCCACCTGCCTGGTCTCTGACCCCTACCGCCAGTCTTCTACTGGAGTTCTGAGCCCCTCCCAGAGATCCGCCTATCTCTGCGGGACCACTCTGAGTTCCTGACTCCCATAGTAGGGCCTCTGCTAAAGAGGCCTCAGCTGGAGAGTGCCAGGCTCAGGCTAGCTCTGCCTATCAGCTTAAGGAATATCCTGAGTCCCAGCCTTTGAGATCTTTGACTCCCATCGCCAGTTCTCTGCTGGAGCCTGATCTTTGACCCCATCACCAGGCCACTGCCTGTGGAGAGACCTCCTAGAGAACTTGGACCACCCAGAGCTACAGACATCAAACCTCTGACCCACCTAAGCCCATAGAGAGAGGGAGAAACCCCACCAACACCTACTGGAAGAAGTGATGGGAAGACAGCAATGCAAGAAAACACCTAACAACAGAAAGACAAGCATAACACCACCAGAATCTAGGGAATCTACACCAACTAGACCAGAACACAACAAAGCAGATGAAGCAGAAGAGAACGACTTAAAAATTATTGTCATAAAAATAATAGAGGCCCTCAAAGAAGATGTGAGAAAATCCCTTAAAGAAATGGAAGAAAAAACAAACAAAAAATTGGAAGAAATGAATCAATTTCTTAAAGAAAGTACAGAAATCCAAGAAAAATAAAACCAATTAAACAGGTGAAGGAAACAGTTCAAGACTTGAAAACTGAAATAGAGACAATAAAGAAAACATAAACCAAAGGAATGCTGGAAATAGAAAAACTGGGCAAACGATCTGGAACTACAGATGCAAGCATAACCAACAGAATTCAAGAGATGGAAGAGAGAATCTCAGGCGTGGAAGATAAACTAGAGGAAATAGATTCATCGACCAAAGAAAATCGTAAATCCAACAAATCCTTAACACAAAACATCCAGGAAATGTGGGACACTGTGAAAAGGCCAAACCTAAGAATAATAGGCATAGAGGAAGGTGAGGAAGCCCAGCTCAAAGGTGCCGAAAACATATTCAACAAAATCATTAAGGAAAACTTTCCCAATCTGAAGAAGGACATGCCCATGAAAGTACAAGAAGCATACCGAACACCAAATAGACTGGATCAAAGAAAAAAGACCCCTCCACATATAATAATCAAAACACTTAACATACAGAATAAAGCCTTCCAACCAAAAGAAGCCCAGGGCCAGATGGCTTCAGTGCAGAATTCTACCAGAAATTCAAGGAAGAGCTAATTCAAATACTCCTCAAATTGTTCCACACAATAGAAACAGAAGGCTGATTACCAAACTCTTTCTACGAGGCCACAATCACCTTGGTATCCAAGCCTCACAAAGATACAACTAAGAAAGAAAACTACAGACCAATATCCCTAATGAACATTGATGCAAAAATATGCAATAAAATACTGGCAAACCGAATCCAAGAATACATCAGAGAAATCATCCACCATGACCACGCAGGCTTCATCCCTGGGTTGCAGAGATGGTTTAACATACAAAAATCTATCAACGTGATCCACCATATAAACAAACTGAAAAAGAAAAACCATATGATCATCTCCCTAGATGCTGAAAAAGCCTTGGACAAAATTTAACATTCTTTCATGATAAAGGTCTTGGAGAGAGCAGGGATAACAGGAACATACCTAAACATAATAACAGCAATATACCAACAGCCAACATCAAATTGAATGGAGAGAAGCTTAAGGCGATTCCTCTAAAATCAGGAACAAGACAAGGCTGTCCTCTCTCTCCATATTTCTTCAGTATTGTATTTGAAGTTCGAGATAAAGCTATTAGACAACAAAATATCAAGGGATCCAAATTGGAAAGGAAGAAGTCAAACTATCTCTATTTGCAGATGATATGATAGTTTACATAATTGACCCAATAAACTCTACCAGGGAACTCCTACAGCTGATAAATACCTTCAGCAAACTATCAGGATAAACTCAAAAAAATCAGTAGCCCTACATTATTCTGACGATAAAAGGCTGAGAAAGAAATCAGATAAACATCACCCTTTACAATAGTCACAAACGACAAAGTCTTGGGGCAATGCTTTCCAAACATGTGAAAGACCTATACATTAAGAATTTTGTGGCTTTAAAGAAAGAAATTAAAGAAGATACCAGAAAATGGAAAGATCTCCCATGCTCTTGGATAGGAAGGATAAATATAGTAAAAATGGCAATCTTGCCCAAAGCAATCTACAGATTCAGTGCAATCCCCATTAAAATCCCAGCACAATTCTTCACTGACCTTGAGAGGATAATAATCAACTTTGTATGGAAATCAAAAGACCCAGGATAGCCAAAACAACCCTGTACAATAAAAGAACTTCAGGAGGAATCATCATCCCTGACTTTAAGCTCTACTACAGAGCTATAGTTCTGAAAACAGCCTGGTATTGGCACAAAAATAGACAGGTAGACTAATGGAATGGAATCGAAAATCCTGATATTAACCCACACATCTGTGAACACCTGATTTTTGACAAAACAGCTAAAAGAATACAATGGGGGGAGGAAAACATCTTCAACAAAGGGTGCTGGCACAATTGGATGATGTGTGTAGAAGACTGCAGAAAGACCCATGTCTATTGCCATGCCCAAAACTCAAGTCCAAATGGATCAAAGACCTCAACATAAATCCAGCCACACTGAACCTATTAGAAGAGAAAGTAGGAGGTACCCTTGAACAAATTGGTATAGGAGACCACCTTCTGTGAACATAACACCAGTAGCACAGACACTGAGATCAACAATTAATAAATGGGACCTCCTCAAGCTGAGAAGCTTCTGTGAGGCAAAGGACACAGTGGACAAGACCAAACGCCAGCCCACAGACTGGGAAAAGATTTTTACCAACCCTACATCTGACAAAGGGCTGATCTCCAAAATATACAAAGAACTCAAGAAACTAGTCAAAAAAACACAAAATAACCCTATTAAAAAATGGGGTACTAAATTCAAGAAAGAATTCTCAATAGAGGAAATCAAAAAGGCTGAAAGACACTTAAGAAAGTGCTCAATACCCTTAGCTATCAGGGAAATGCAAATCAAAACAACTTTGAGATACCATCTTACTCCTGCCAGAATGGCTAAAATTAGAAACACCAATGACAACTTATGCTGGAGAGGATGTGGAGAAAGGGGAACACTCCTTCACTGCTGGTGGGAGTGCAAGCTCGTACAGCCATTTTGGAGATCAGTATGGCGGTTCCTCAGGAAAATGGGAATTAGTTTACCACAGGACCCAGCAATTCCCCTCTTAGGTATATACCCAAATGATCCACATCCACACAACAAAGACATGTGCTCAACTGTGTTCATAGCACCATTATTTGTAATAGCAAGAACCTGGAAGCAACCTAGATGCCCCTCAACTGAAGAATGGATAAAGAAGATGTGGCACATCTACACAATGGAATACTACTCTGCAGAAAAAAATAATGGGATCTTGAAATTCGCAGGCAAGTGGATGGAACTTGAAGAAACCGTCCTGAATGAGATAACCCAGTCACAAAAAGAGGAACAAGGTATGTACTTGCTCATATATGGATTTTAGACCTAGAGCAAAGGATCACCAGCTTATAATTCACACTACCAGAGGAACTAGGATACAAGGTGTATTCTAAGTGATTCATATATGGTCCCTCGCAAAAGGGGGAAGGGATAAGTCCCCCAGAGCACATGGGAAGGGGGGGCAGTGAATGGAGAGAGAACTAGGAGAAAGAGTAGGAGAGGAAAGGAAAACACGTGTGACTAGGAAGATTGAGTCAGGGTAGGAATAGAAGACAGAAAAGAAAGAGAGAGAGAGACAGAGACACAGAGACAGACACACACACACACACACACACACACACAGAGAGCATAAAAGAGGGGGGCATTATTGGTTTGAAGAGAAAACTGAACCTAAAGAAAGGTCTAGAGACCTACAAGACTGACTCCAACTAACAATTCGAGCAACCGTGGAAAGGCTACCATAAATGCCCTTCCCTGATAGTGAGATCATCAACTAAATTATCCACCATCATGGACCCTTCATGTAGTACCTGTTGGAAACAGAAGCAAACACCCATAACTAAACACTGAGATGAACTAGAATCCAGATGCAGAGACAGAGGACAAGACCAGGTTGCAGAAACACACAAAGACAGCTGACCTGAACAAGGAGGAGCTAATAGCCTCCCCCCCAGACTGATAGCTGGGAATCCAGCATGGGACTGACTTAGACCCCCTGAATATGGGTCTCAGCTTGAAGGACTGAGCAGTCTAAGGGACCTGAGATAGTAGAACCAGGATGTATTCCTGGTACACGAAAGGACCTTGTGGATATATCCCCCATGGAGGGATACTCCCTTAACCTAGAGACAGGAGAGAAGTCCTAGTCCCTATTTCAAATGACTTGACAGATTTACATGACCCAGCCTGGATTGCATAGTCCTACATGTAAAATGGGGTTGGAGGGATGGGAGGGGAGGGTGGTCAGGGTACATGTGAAGGGGGAAAAAGGGTAAGAGGGAGAAAGGGAGGGAGGGAAGGAAGGAAGGAGAGAGAGGAAACTTGGATCGACATGTAAAAATTTTAAATTATATTATTAATAAAAAAAAGGTGGGGGAGGATGGGGGAGCAGAAGGAGAGGGAGGGGGAACTGGGGTTGGAATGTAAAAAATAAATAAATAAAATAGTTTTGTGGATGTTCCCTTATGGAAGGAGGGGGGGGAGATGTCATTGTCCTCTCACCTAAGATTCTTGTCACCACTGTCTGCACCTCTCAGTCAGCTGCATGTAATTCTGCAATAAATGCTTGTGCCCTCATTATAATTTTTTGGGAGGTGCTGGGTTATGCAGAGGTTGTAAGTTTAACAGAAAAAAAATTGTTCCATGTCTGAGAATAATGACAAGCTAGCAGATAGAACATTGTTTTTGGAAGGCAATCTACATGCCACCTAGATAACCTCTTAGGATGAGAATATTAAATCTCTAGAATTTTATATGAATGAAGAGAAACAGGAAACTGACTGATTTAATGAAATTGCTGGAAGTTTATACTGTCCAGGAAATTCAAACACTCCAAGAAACAATGGTGAATGGATTACAGGCTGTAGAAAACCTTAAAACCGATACACCAGGAGTTGAGGTACAAACGAAAGAGAATGAAAGGAATTTAACATCACCAGTACCTTTCAGAGTCAGAGATCACTTACCAAATTTCATAACATTATCACCTGCTATGGTCTATCCTGTTACTATTAACAACAACAACAACAACAAAAAACAGCAAATAAGAAACACCCAGAGGCATTTATGGAATGTCATTGGCAGTCAATATGCAATATGTATGAAAGATTTAAAAGGTATTAAGGGGTCAGTAGTTTCTTATGGAATGCATTCATGATATGTGAGGCAGTTAGTAGAGTCATGGGCTACAAGATATAGAATAACCTCAAATGACTGAAGTCAATTAGTCTCAGCTGTCCTAGAAATTGGTCCACAGATGCAGTCATGATCATTAAGGAGGGAAGAGCCCAAAGCCCTTGAACATCAAGACAAAATGAAATGTTATAAGGCTCCCCAAGATAATATTTTTGGTGAGAGTCATTATGCTAATGTAGATACTCAAGCTATGTATGATGACATATCTTGTCCCTATGCCTTGAGTGCTTAAGACAAGAGTCAAGAACTAGGGAAGATAATTGAGTCATATACTAAGGTTATACAAGGCCCAAAAGAACCTTTTATTGAATTTTTGCAAAGACTGACTAATGTGGTATAAATAGGGGTAGCAGATACAGAAGCTAGATGAATACTCATTGAATCTCTAGCTTTTGAAAATGCAAATTTAGAATGCAAAGAGATGCTTGTGTCCTTAAAGAGCAGATCAGCACCAATGGATGAATGGATCCTGCACACAGCAAATATTGAGTCTTTTGACTATCTGAGGCTTGGGTAGGAGAAGCAATCTCCAAAGGTGTGAAAAGACATCAAAATACCAAATGTTTTAATTGTAGTGGAATAGGACATCTGAGAAGATATTGTAGACAAGGCATTCTTAGAAATAATGTTGCTTCTAGGAATAACTCAAACAGAAGGCCCCAACCTTCTGGATTATGTTGAATATGCAGCAAAGGCCAACACTGAACCAATAAATGTAGATCAACCAGAGACAAGCAAAGAAACCCTTTACCACTGGGAAACTCCTGGGGGGGGGGCTCTCAAAGGCCCTGATGTCGAGGGTGGTACAGTCATTCCTTGTCATTGTGGAGGACAATCCTCCCCCAAACAATTAAAAAATCCAGTGCCTATTGTAAAAAATCATACTGCTCTTGATGGTAGATTAGCTTTGGAGGATGAATTGAACATTCACAGAGGAATCAAAAAAAACATATTTTGGCAGACTTCTATAAATGACCAAAGACCAAAACTAAGAGTACAGATAAATAACGTGCTTGAGGCCTTGCTTGTCATGGGGGCAGACATTACCATTATATCAAGAATCTTGGCATCCAAGTTGGCCTCTTCAGGAGGTAAACATTCAATTCTTAGGGATTGGAACCCTACCTCAGTTAAAACAAAGCACAATAAGGATTGAATGTATAGGGCCAGAAGGACAGAGAGGAAGGCTGAGGCCATATGTGGCTGATGTAGCAATAAATCTATAGGGTAGTGATCTATTACAGCAATGGAATACCCAGATTAACATTCCTCCATATTAGATATGAACCATAAACTCATGTTTATGAAAAATACTGTAAGGTATTATATAAAACAGACACAAATAATCCAGAGTGTACAAAATCAGAACAGTAGGACAGAGGAACCAAAAACCCTACCCTTAATGTGGCTAACCGATGAACCTGTCTGGGTAGGGCAATGACCTGTGACTCCTGAGAAGCTAGAGGCTCTAAAAAATCTGGTTCAGGAATAGCTAAATGCTGGATATATTGAAGAATCCCCTAGCCCTTGGAATTCCCCTATATTTGATATTAAGCAGAAATTTGGAAAATGGAGAATGCTTACAGACCTGAGAGCCATCAATAAAGGATTCAGCCTGGAATGCCTTTGACTTCTCTGATACCTAAAGAATGTCCTATTATTTATTGATTTAAAAGTCTGTTTCTTCACTATATCTTTAAAAGATAAGGAAAAATTTGCCTTCACAGTGCCTAGTTACAATAATTCTCAGCTAGTCAAGAGATATCAATGGAAGATCTTGCCACAGGGAATGTTAAACAGCCCCACCATGTGCCAATATTTTGTGCAAAAACCATTGGAAATAATTCATAAACAGTTTCCACAATCTATAATTTACCATTATATGGATTTTATATTGCTGACTTACTCTAAGGCAGAGACATTAGAAAAAATGTTTGAGGAAGTAAAGGAAGTTTTGCATCACTGGGGATTACAAATTGCCCCCCCCCTAAAAATACAAAGAGGAGATTCTATCAGTTATATAGGATAGAAAATAGGTCTACAGAAAATGATCATGGGAGATTGATATCAGACTCTTAACGATCTTCAAAATTTGCTAGCAGAGATTTCCTAGCTACAGACTATTATTGGAGTAGAAGGACATAATTTAAAAAGTTTGAAAAAGATCCTAAAAGGTGAAAAGAAAAAAGAATTAGAATGGGTAGAAAAGAGAATAGTAAAGGCACATGTGGACCGTGTGGATCCAAAACTAGACTGCATTCTGGTTATATTACCATCTAGGGAATACCCTTCAGGGATTTTGATGCAGAGGGATGATATCATATTAAAATGGATATTTCTACCACATAAACTGAATAAAAACATATATAGAAAAGATTTCTGATTTGATTTTAAAGGGAAAATTAAGACTTCTTCAATGGACAGGAATGGACCCAACAGAAATTATAGTGTCTTTAACTAATGAGTAAATTTCCTCCTTATGGAAAGATTATGAAGGAGCTTGCAGTAACTTTTTGGGAATGTTTAGCAACAATTATCCCAAAAGTGAGAGAATAAAATTAATAAAGAAAACCATTTGGATCCTGCCATGTATTGTAAGGAAAACACCAATCTCTGGAGTTCCTACATTCTACACTGATGCAAACAAAACAGGTAGGACAGCATATAAATCAGGAAATATAAGTGGCTCAAAGCCCTTATCACTCTGTACAAAAGGCAGAATTGTATGCCATTTTCATGGCACTTATGAATTTTACAGAACCCCTCAATACAGTTATTGACTTTCAATATGAAGAGACTCCTCTTAAACATTAAAACTGTTGAATTTATTCCAGATGATACAGAGTTAACTTCATTATTTATACAATTACAAGGAAAATCAGGCACAGGATTCATCCAATATATATGTAATACAGAAGGTCTGCCAGGCCTTCTAGCACAAGGCAATGATGAAATTGATATATTATTAATAGGAAGTGTGCTGGAGGCCCCAGAATTTCATTAAAAACACCATGTGAATAGCAAAGGTTTGAAAACAGAGTTTTCTATTATTTGGCAACAAGCTAAGGAATAGTAAAGAAGAAAAATGTCATACTTGTTCCTTCTGTAACCAAACTCCTTTTTACCAACAGGTAGTAACCCTAAAGGTATAAATAGAAATGAAATTTGGCAAATGGATGTGTTTCACTTTACAGAATTTGGAAAATCAAAATGTGCACATCATACAATAGACACATTCTCAGGATTTCAATGGGCAATTGCTCTGAGCACTGAAAGGGCTGATTCCGTTATTACACACCTATTAGAGGTAATGGCTATTATGGGTATACCTGCACAAATCAAAATGGGCAGGCAGTGCTCCAGCATATGTCTCCAGCAAAATGAAACAGGTTTTTAAAACATTATAATGTAAAGCATATTACTGGTATACTACACAATCCTACAGGACAAGCAGTTGAGAGATCTGATCTCACTTTAAAGGAAATGCTCTATAAACAGACGGGGGGGGGACCAAAACCCCTCTCCCCCAAAAAACAGATTGCATAATGCTTTTCTGACCTTGAACTTTCTTAATGCTAATGAGAGAGGAAAAACAGCCATAGGAAGACATTAGACAATAGAAAAAACTTCTGAGCTAAACTAGCCAGTATACTTCAAGTATTTGCTGACCTAAGAATAGAAACGAGGATATATGCTACGTTTGGTTGGGAAGGAGTTTCACCTTTATTTCTACAGGAGAAGAAAAGCTGTGATACCATCAAAGTTGATCAAGATACAATTTGAACATCAAGAGGAGAAACCTCTTGATGAGGACAAATGATAGGTCATCCATCCATCAAGGTAAATCCCACAAGTTAAGGAAACCTAACAAAGGTCGGGGAAGTCTCCTGTTCTTATCTTTACAGGAAAACAGAAAACACCCATCTTTAAGAAGCCAAAAGACATCAGATATGTCGATGCCTAAAGAAGAAAGATAGCTATCCAAAAAGAACCATCAAACAAGGAAGAATCTGACTTATGGCACCAATATCTATTCAGGGTAAAATCTCTCTACCTAAACACCAGTTATCTCCTTACTTCCCAGTAGTCTTAGTCCCAATTCATGTAAAAATCAATGCTGGTTTTGGAGTTAGATTTGGTTCTCCTTCTCTAAATTCAAGCATATTGTTAAAAGAAAAATACAGTGTTTCTGTCTCATATCATAGAGCCAACTGGTGTGAGATAGAAGAAAACCAAAATCTAGCGACTATTATTGTCAAAACTCTGTTATCTCTCAAAAGTCCTAATTTCCCTCATACTTATTTTCAACCTTATTGTTACCTTTCCCAGTATACATACTTATATAAGTTAAAACTTGCTGTGGTGATATTAATGTTTAAGTCTTCCATAGAAACAATAAAATTTACTAATGACAATCTTTGAAGTCTCCAGAAAGAAGATGGGGCCCCCACTTGATTCAACTTGATGTCTTTGAACTAGTATACACCACTAATTGGCTCTAATACTGCTCTAGACAATTCCAGATTAGCTAACTGAGATGGTGCACCTTCTTATAACACTCTGGCCAGAGCTTCAGATAGAACTTCAGACAAATATCTCCTGCCACTTACAGATGGGCTACAAATGTTACAGCTATTCCTCTTGAGACATAACCATTGCTTTAGTTCTTTCCTACAGGATCCCATAGAGTCACCGCTGCCCCATGACAGCAGTAAGTAATTCTAAGAATGTTCCTTTTCCCTACAGTTGGCTTAGATGGAATTCTGGTTTTCTTTCTTTTCTTTTCTTTTCTTTCTTTTTTCTTTTTTCCTTTTCTTTTTTTTCCTTTCCTGGAAAATGGTAATTATCACCTGCTTAGGGTTGGTTTTAAGTTGTGTGGGGCTGGGAATGGAAGATGATGATCCGAGTTGGGAATCTTTTTTAGAAAAGTTTAAGGGTATGGATGGGATGGGATATAGGCAGATTAACATATTTTTGTGAACTGTTTTTGCAACAATTAGCTATACACAACTTACATTGTTATAGATTTGTGTATGTTGAAACTTATATAAAACTAACTTTGTATTCCTGCATTGGATAATTTGTATATTATATGTTGCCATACTGTGTAGGGTCTTCTTTCTGTTTATAATGTTTCACACACAAATATAAAACTATCCTTATTATATTCTATGTATGTATGCTTCTACATATGCTTAAGATACTTTGTACATTGATACAATTTAGGATATTTTTGTCATGTTCACTATACAGTTCTACCTTTGGTCAAGACATTTCAGTTCTACCTCTGTTTTAGATATTTACTCATACTTACTCATATTTATATAGTTACAACTTTGAGGTTGTAAGATTGTTTAAATTATTTTAGGAAGCTTCAGTCATTGAACAATTATGTTTCTGAGAATTTCAGATTATAGTTACCCATGTTTCTTATACCTAATGAGGCTAGTCAGGTTCTTTATGTGCTCAGAGATGTACCCAACATAGATATTTGATCTTAAAACACTTCAAAGACCTATATAATATGGCATTTAAATGTTTTAATAATGTAGAACCCTGTTGACATGAGACACAATTGCTCCTGACCGCACTGAGATATTCGCAAGAGTATGATGGGCACTGATGACGCTCCATTTGGAGTTCCTTCTTTACTTGGCTACTGTTCAGGTAGCCTGCTGTTTCTGTCTTCACTTGCACCTTCAGGAAGTCACTTGTCACATTTCCTACCTACCATAGTAATGTTATTTTCCTTCTCAGGTCTTTGAAGAGGTTGAAGACTAGACAGTCACAGCTATATCCTCTCTTAGATAGAAAATACTACGTACAAGACTTAGACTTTCCAGATTAGGACTGCTGTCAGAGTAATCTCTGTTATATGCCATTCAGAAATTGGATGTGCCTATTGCTCAATGTTGCTCTTGCTGGTTGTAGGTTTTAATTTGTGTGTGTGTGTTTTACCTTTCCTTTTCCTGGAATATACTTAATATTTTTTTTTTGTATTTTTTCATTGTATTTACTTTTTGCATCAGGCTTAAAACCTTCTTCTTTAAACTAAAAGGGGAATTGTAGTAGTATTTCATCTTGCCAGTGAATTTGTATTAGTGGTCATACCCCTTTGGGCATGGTTTCAAGTATGGACATAACTGCTCTAAGGTAGAGAGGCTGGGGGTGCAAGATCTCTTGGGGATGGAGAGCATTGGCAGAGCTCAGACTGCATCTTCTGGAGCAGGAAAGCTACTGTGGGTCTTTACTATCATGTGTGTAAGTTGTTCCCAAATAAAGTACCCATTCATCATTTACCTTTGGTATAGTGAACTCATTGTTATCCCTCCTTCAAGGTGTTATAACCATCTTGCAACCATACCTTTGTTTCAAAAGGTTGTTATAACTACCTTGTTATAACCATCTTGTATTCACGTCTTTGTTTCAGAAGGTCCTTATGACTAATTTGTTAAGGTCATACTCTGCTCCTATAGCTACACCTATTTTGCCCACCAAACCCCCCAATTGGAAATCCCTACTCCTGAGCTCTATAAAAACCTTGTCTCCCTCACATCCAATGCTGACCTCTAGAGCTCTGCCTTAGGGGGAGATAGCCTTTGTACAGGAATTTTTAAAAGCTTGCTTTAATTAATTTGGCCATGATGATTTGTGTTGGTGATCTTTCTCCTTACATCTTTGGGATTAACATTTGGAGTCACCTGGCTTGTAGCAAGAAAAAAAAAAGACATGGAAAGTAGCTAAAAAAAATTAGAGTATTGGTTTCATTTAACTGTCTAAAACTTATACTAAGATATAAACCTTACCTCAAGATTTATAAGACTATTCTATAAATTTTCTATACCTTTGGATTTATAAATTTACTGAATGTAGTTAAAAATCTGGAACACTTTTTAAAATTTTTTTTGAGACAGGGTTTCTCTGTGTAACAGTCCTAGCTGTCCTGGACCTCTACTTGTAGACCAGGCTGCCTAGAACTCACTGAGATTTACCTGCCTCTGCCTTCCAAATGCTTGGATTAAAGGCCTGCACCACTACCAATGGGCAATTTGGAACAAACTTGACTTAAAACTTATAACACAGGGTTAATAAATTAAAAATCTATATAGGTAATATTAAAACAAAGATTTGATCCCTCAGTGTCTATAATTCTGGATGTTTCCAAATTTATTAGCCTTGATTTTTTAACTCCTGCAATTCCCCTTCTGACTAACTGTTCTTACTAACATGGTTTATATGCCTAAGGGCTCACCTTGAGAAAGGCTCAAGCCTACACTGGGAACCCAAACACCCAGCTAGCTGACCAACTAAAGTTAGAGGCACAAGTATAAACACCAGAAACTGGGATATTTCTATCTTATGATGCAGTAAGACAATGGCCTAAGCAGTCTGGCAAAGAGCCTATAGAATGTCTCTCCTGACCTCAGGTCTACTCAGGCTAACAGAGAATGTATGTCTAACCTCCTTGTCTTTGCTAACTTTGTTAAGCTTTAGCTATTTTGATAAACTGAGTCATACAAGAAACTGTGATATTCTGCAATGGTGTACTATAAAAGGACCGAGAAACATTGCCAGTCTCTCAATGAACTATATTTATAATTTATACTAAAAGAACTTCATGTCAAGAATTATAATCTTTAAGACTAAACTTAACAGGGATAAAGCTGTAGAATCCTAATCTTATAAAAGCTACTAACTTATTGTAAACTATTAAAGATTAAGACATGCATAGTAATCGTCACCTTATAAATGATCAAATTCTTTATAAATATAATTCATTTGCAGGGACAAACTTTATTTAGCTTCAAATATATGTTTTCAAGATTAAATATAAAACAAGTAACTAAAAACAAGTCAAGTTTATTTAAAATAAAGTGTACTTAATAGATGGCCCTCAAAACTCTTCAGAGATCTACAGAATTTGGCATTTAAAATGTTTAATGGCAAAAGTTTCCCTTGATATACAGAAATGCCAGCTTCTTGAAGCAACCCTAAGGTCTCTAAAGAAGAAGATGGGGCACAGACAACTCCACCTGAGTTACGGCAACACTAACCACTGTGCAAAACCTCTACTGCTAAGGTTTTCCCACACTGTGGACATGGTTTGGTTGACTCCCTACTCCGCCTCGACACAGTGAGTCAGCTTTTCCAAGTTCCTCTTCCACAGGATAATCTCTGGAACCTTCTGGGTCTGACAGCTAAAGACCTGTGCTGTCCTATGTAGCAGCTGAAGATGTACTCCTGTCCTGTGTGACAGTACAGCCCCCAACAAAGCCACCCAGGTAGAAGCGGTAAGTTTATGCCATTTTAATTGCTACATAAGCCATTTGGATTATACTTGCTGCTATAATTTATTCTTCTCACATCTCTAATGGTGGTGACAGCTAACTGTAGCTTCATCACTTTAGCAGCAGCTGCCTGGTTTTCATATGTGAAAACCAGGCCTTGTTTTTCTGGAGCTATAAGGTCACCCGATGAAAAAGGCAAACTCACAGGCAGGTTTGCCTGACTAAAGGCTTCATATTAGAGGATAAAACGGTTTTAGTTGTAACTTACTGTTTAAAGAAACTTTAAACAGCTCTGCAAAAGCTGCTCTCCATAATCAACCACTTATGTATGTAAAATGGTAAATAACTGGATAAAAAGTTTAAGATTTATATAGGTTATAAGCATCTAAAAATACAAAAGTCTAGAATCATGAGTATCTAAGAAAATGATTTAAAATATATAAGTACAAGTTATCTATGCTATTGTTATACTAAGATTTTAGAAGTTCACAGTTTTAACATTAATCAATAGAGTTCTGATGTTACTAATCTAGCCCTGGTAAAATACATACTATTATCAGTCACAAGCTCAAGGTTTAATATTCCTTATAGTTGTCTTCTAAATATAGACTTAAAGATGCTTCTCATTGTGCTAAAAACATCTCTGTCCAATCTACACATGCAGCCCTCTGGAGAGAAAAGAATGTTTATACTTTGTAGCCCAAAGTCACAGCTCTTGCTATGACTCGAATGCATGAGACTACTCTACAAGTTTTGGTTTTGGTTTGAATGTGTGAATACTGAATTTTAATCGTTCTGTCACACAGCCCCTTCATGTGCAAATCCTCCAAGTTTCCCTACTTTCCTTCCTTCCTTCTTTCTTTCCTTCCTTCCTTCCTTCCTTCCTTCCTTCCTTCCTTTTCTTTTTCTTTGTATGTTTAGGTTCGTGTGTGTGTGTGTGTGTGTGTGTGTGTGTGTGTGTGTGTGTTTTTGTGTTGGTAAGAGGAAGGTGTCTTCCTCTGGAGCCATTCACTGTGTTTTTAGTTTGTTTTGTTTGTTTGACTTTTTGAGTCAGCACTCTCTATGTAGCCTGGCTGATGGAATTCACAGAAATCCTCCTGTCTCTGTTTCCTGAGTTCTGGGATTAAAGACAGGCACCACCACACCAAGCTTACCTTGTTTTTTTTGAGACAGGGTCTCTCATTGGGACATGAAAATGACTAGGTAGGGCAGGCCGGCTGGCCAGAAAGCCCCAGATACCCCACTATCTTCACCTCTCCAGATGGAACAGCAATAAGCATATGCTATCTCCCCAGCCCTCTTCTTGACTATGCTTGTTCCTGGAAGTAATTAATTGATTAATAAGGTAGCACACATACATAAAGAACCCCTATGGCACTGGCACTCACATTTGAAGATTCCAATATTAGGAAGCAGAGGATGGGGTGGGATTCATTGCTAAGAACTTGCATCCTAGCAGCCAATGCTAGGACTGGGCCTAGAGTGGGTGGATAGGTGGGGGAGTAGAGATCAACCCATCTTTATCTGTAATGATCTCCCAAGATCACATCTTTGGAGAAATACTTAAGATGAGAAATGTCTACTTTCATGACTAAGGGTATGATGAAAATATGTGACATGAAGCCATGACAGCCAAGGCCAGACTATTCAGAGAGTCTCTAAAGACCTCAGTGGACAACTTACAGTACAAAAGAAGGCACTAGAGTAGAGGCATCCTTTCTCACGTGTGTGCATGTGTGTGTGGAGACCAGAGGTCAAGCTTGAGTGTTGTTCCTCAGGTAACTTCCACCTTGCTTTTTGAGGCTTCTCACTGGCCTGGGACTCAACCAACTGACTGGACAGTGAGCCCCAGGGATGCAACTACCTGCCTCCCCAGTGCTGGGTTACAAGTGTGAACCACCACACCGTGCTCTATGTAAGTTCCGGGGACTGAACTCAGGCCTTCATGTTTGCAAGGCAAGAACTTTATCCATTAGCCAATTCCCAGCCCTAGGGAACATTTTTTTTTCGTATAACCTTCTCCTGACTTGGCACTTCCTCCTACCAGGTTTCTGGTAGAATCTGGCTGCCTCTGGCAGGTCATGATGGCACAGGGGCTCAAAGAGTGTCTTTAAAGGTATTTCTAAGCCCATGTGGCTATTTTTAACATCATGCTTCCTCCTCAACTCCAGTGTCACCGTACCAGGACTTGTTACTCTCTGAAACATTGACCTTTGAGGCCAGCTAACTCTTTGTCAGGGACAAAGGGGGATTCTGTGTACTGGTGAAGATTTAGCAGCACCTGTGGCCTCTACCCACTGGACGTTAGGAGCATCCCTTATCCCACTTGTGACATCTGTGCATCCAAACATTGCCAGGGTGTCGTGGGCCTCACTGCTGTTAAGAAACACTGCTGCAGGTGGTAGGTTAGATGCCTAGTGGCAGGGCTTGTGGTCCAGCCCACCATGTACAGGATGTTCATTAGTCCTTCCTCCCTAGTAGTGTGCTGAAAGGCTCCTCTCAATAGTTTTTCTGGCAGATCAATTACATTATTATTTTCATTTGTATATATGTGTGCACATATGTGTTTGAGTGCCCATACAAGAGCACGTTTAAGCTGGAGTTCAACGTTAAGTATTTTGCTCTATCAATCTCCACCCTCTCTCTCTCTCTCTCTCTCTCTCTCTCTCTCTCTCTCTCTCTCTCTCTCTCTCTCTCTCTCTCCCTTTCCTTTTTTCCTTTTTTTTTTTGAGACAATCTCACTGAATCTGTCTCTCACTGGGACTTGCCTAATATGTCTCCCCCAAACTGGCTAGCCAGCAAGTCCAGGGATCCTTCTGCCTCTCTCTGCCTCTCTAAGGAGCATCTTTATGCAGCAAGCCCTTTGCCCACCCAGCCATATCACCAGCTCTTCTGCTACACTTCCTACTGAAGCTGAGAATGAGTTGGATTTGCAGCTCACTGTACAGTGCTCACCTGTGCCTACCTAGCAGGCTATTATCTCCAGCCCCACCACAGAAAGCTACCTTCTTGAGCCTTCCCTGGCTTTGAAACTATGTTGCGTGTTAATGGGCAGATGCCCTTGGGGAATGACTGCCTGGAGTGGCATGCTGGTCATGCTCTGGGCTTTGTGTGTTAGCATTTCCTGCCACCTGGCTACAGAGGGGCTTAGTGTGTCCTGGACCTGGTGGCACTGATACATCTCTTAGAATTAATAACCTTAATCACTATATCTGACACTTGTGCAGCATCCCTCCTGAATATTCATTCACTTTCTAATTGTTTCTTTTCTCATCTCTATTATCCAGGGAGTTAAAGGGATGCCTCTCAGACCCTGCCATCTTCTCCTCCTCTCCTGCCCTCCCCCACCTCAGTCCAGCATCTCACCATTTCTGCCACACCCTCCCCTCACTGTGCTGGGGTCCTTTTGTCACATGGCTCATGACATCTTGGACTTGAGGCTGCCAGACTGAACACATGAAAATAAAGGTTGCTCAGTTCCCTTTGATTTTAGATAAGCACCATTGTAACATATATCTCCAATATTGCATGGGATATACTTAACTTTCCAAACTGTCTGTTATTTAATTGAAAACCAAAGTTAATAGCGCAGTCTGTTTTACCTGGAAATCCTGCCTGGGATTTCCTTCAGTGCACTTAACACAACTTAAAATTATTTTTCTATTTGTGGGACTCATTCCCACAAATAGTTTCTCTATCTGTGCATGAGTCAAGTTTCTCTCCCTATTTTGCTTCTGACTCCTCAGCTAACACAGGCTTTCTCCTTTTCCCTTTGTTATGCCACCACTTTCCTATAGGCCACATTTGTCTCCTCTCTATCCGGAGCAGTCCTTTGTTGCCCTCCAAGACAAATACTCCTGCCCCTTCTGCCTCATGCTCTATCTCCTGTCTTTGTCTCTTATTTTCTGCCCTCTGGAGTAAATTAATCTCTTTTTGTGCTGAGAACTTGGTCCTGGAGGATCTGAGCTGATACTTTTCCTTCCAGAGAGTACTGAGGACTACATGGATGTCAACCTCTCTATATATACACAGTACAACACCCATACACATGGAAACATGCTCACACAGTACATATGGGAACACATATACACAGAACGCCCATATACACAGAAACATGCATATACAGTACACCTGTACACATGGGAACATGCATATGCACACACCTCTCATACACATGTAAAAAAATTTCTTTTGAAAGAGGATGGGGGTCAGTGGCCAATCAAGTAGCCCAGAAGCCAGAAGGGAGAGAGAGAGACCATCAGCAGCCAAGCAAGCAGCCTGGAGGCTGGGAGAAAGAGAGATTTTCAGTGGATGAGTGAGTAGCAGCAACAGCAGCAGCTCCCCCATATGCTATTCTAAGAAGTGCTTCTGGGAGCTGGGCAGCGGTGACACACGCCTTTAATCCCAGCACTAGGAAGGCAGAGGCAAGCAGACTTCTGTGAGTTCAAGGCCAACCTGGTCTACAAAGTGAGTTCCAGGATAGCCAGGACTGTTACACAGAGAAACCCTGTCTCAAAAACCAAAAAAAAAAAAAAAAAAAGAAAAAGAAAAAGAAAAAGAAAAAGAAAGAAAGAAAGAAAGAAAGAAAGAAAGAAAGAAAGAAAGGAAGAAAATGCCTCTGGGAAAGAGTATCCAGTGCCATTCTCAGTATTATAACAGCTGAGAGCCTTAGACCCACATGCACCTAGATGTTCCATCACCAGAGACAGCACTGTCCTCGGCTGCACTGAGGAATGACCTAGAGGAATGACCACCTGAACCACATCTGGAGGAGTTATCAGCAGAGGCTCTGCCCTGCTTCACTTGGAGAATTCAATGGAGCCACAGCACCCAACTACACCAACTGTAGGAAGAGAGAACCCCTGAAGCACAGGCTCCAACTGTATCATTAGAGGAAGAAATGGGTAGAGATTTCTGTAAGAGTACACACAGCAACACAAGGAGTAATATAGCACTGCCAGAAACTAGCGGTTCTGCAATGTAAGACTTGAATATTGCAACATAGATGTTGAAGCCCTTAAAGTGGAAATAAAAATTCCCTTAAAGAAATGGATCAACAAATACTTTAAAGAAAGCCAAGAAAAAGCAATCAAACAAGTGAAGGAAATGGTTCAAAACTTGAACGCTGAAATATAGGCAATAAATAAAACACAAACTGAGGGAATTCTGGAAATTCTGGGTAAATGATCAGGAACTATACAGATGCAAGCATAAACAACAGAATACAAGAGATGGAAGACAGAATCTCAGGCACTGAAGATATGGTAGAGGAAATAGATTCACTGATCAAAAAAAAAAATGTTAAATCCAACAAATTCTTAACACAAAAATATCCAGGAAATCTGGGATACCATGAAAACACCAAACCTAGAAATAATAGGGATAGAAAAAGAAGAAGAAACCCAGCTCAAAGGCACAGAAAATATATTCAACAAAATTGTAGAAGAAACTTTCCCAACCTAAATAAGGACAGCCTATGAAAATGAAGAAGTTTATGAAACACCAAATAGACTGGACAAAAAAACCAACCAAACTAACAAAGAAGTTACCTCCATACATAATATCAAAACCTTAAACATACAGAGTAAAGAAAGAATATTAAGAGCTGCAACAAAGGGAAAGGGCCAAGTAATATATAAAGGCAGACCTATCAAATTACACCCAACTTCTGGGTGGAAACAATGAAAGACAGAAGGTCCTGGACAGGCATTATGCAGACACTAAGAGACCATGGACGCCAGCCCAATCACCATAGATGGAAAACAAAAGATATTCCATGACAAAACCAGATTTAAACAATTCCTATCCACAAATCCAGCCTTACAGAAAATACTAGAAGAAAAACTCTAACCCAAGGAAGTTAGCTACACCCACAAAAACACAGGCAAAAGATAATCCCACAACAGCAAATCCCAAAGAATAGAATGTACATACAATACCATCAAGAACAACAAAAACAAAAATAACAGGAACTAGCAACAACTTGTCATTGTTATCCCTTAATATCAATGGACTCAATACCCCTATAAAGAGACACAGGCTAACAGAATGGATACAAAGACAGAATCCACTCTTCTGATACATACAAGAAACACATCTAAGCTTCAAAGATAGACATTACCTCAGGGTAAAGGGCTGGGAAAAGATTTTCCAATCAAATAAACCTAAAAACAAGCTGGGATAGCTATCCCAGTATCTTAACAAAATAGACTTCAAACTAAAGTTAGTCAAAAGAGATGAAGAAGGACATTTCATATACATCTCAGGAAAAACTGACCAAAATAAAGTCTCAATTCTGAACATCTATGCCTCAAATACAAGGGTACCCACATTTGTAAAAGAAACACTACTAAAGCTTAAATCACACATCAAGCCCCACCCACAAACAGTAAGAGACTTCAACACCACACTGGACAGGTTTCCCAGAGAGAAACTAAACAGAAAATAAAGGAACTAGCAGATGTTATGAGTCAAATGTGTTTAACAGACATCTATAGGATATTCCACTAAAATATGAAAGAAAATACCTTCTTCTCAGCACCCCATGGAACCTTTTCTAAAACTGACCACATACTTAGTAACAAGGCAAACCTCAACAGATACAAAAAATTGGAATAAACCCACGTGCCTTATCAGATCACTCACTATGGCTTAAAGTTAGACTTAACAACAACACTAATTGCAGAAAGCACACAAACTCTTGGAAATTAAACAATGTTCAACTGAATCACCACTGGGTCAAGGAAGAAATAAACAAAGAAATTAGACTTCCTAAAATTCAATGAAAATAACAATACAATATACCCAAACTTATGGAACACAATGAAAGCAGTGATAAGAGGAACGATCATAGCACTAGATAAAGAAGCTGGAGAAATCCCATACTAGCAAGTTAGCAGGACAACTGAAAGATCTAGAACAAAAAGTACCAAATTCACCCAGCAGGAGTAGACAGCCAAAAATAATCAAATTGAGGGCTGGAATCAATAAAATGGAATAAAAGAAAACAATACAAAGAATCAATGAGACAAAGACTTGGTTTTTTCAAGAAAATCAACCAGATAGATAAACCTTTATCCAAACTAATGAAAAGGCTGAGAATATCAAAATTAACAAAATCAGAAATGACACTGAGGAGATCTAGAGAATCATCAGGTCATACTTCAAAAACTTTTACTCCACAAAATTGGAAAATTTAAAGGAAATGGGCAATTTTCTGGATAAGCACCACATACCAAAATTAAATCAAGACCAGATAAACAAATTAAATAGAACTATAACCCCTATGGAAATAGAAACAGTTATCAAACAAAAGTCTCCCAACCAAAAAATGCTCAGGGCTAGATGGTCCAGCACAGAATCCTACCAGCTGTTCAAAGAAGAGCTAATACCAATACTCCTCAAATTGTTCCACACAATAGAAACTGAAGGAACATTGCCAAACTCTTTTTATGAGTCTACAGTTACCCTGATACAAAACCACACAAAGACACAACTAAGATATAGAATTACTGACCAATCTCCCTCATGAACATTGATGCAAAAATACCCAATAAAATACTGGCAAACCAAATCCAAGAATACATCAGAGAAATCATCCACCAAGACCATGTAGACTTCTTCCCAGAGATGCACGGATAGTTTAACAAATGAAAATCCATCAATGCAATCTATAATATAATCAAACTGAAAAAAAAACCTAACATGATCATCTTATTAGATGCTCAAAAGGCCTTTGACAAAATCCATCACCATTTCATGATAAAGGTCTTGGAGAAATTAGGGATACAAGGAATGTACCTAAACACAATAAACTCAATATACAGCAAGCCAACAACCAACATCAAATTAAATGGAGAGAAACAAAGCAATTCCATTAAAATTAGGAAGAAGGCAAGTTTGTTTATGCTCTCCATATCTATTCAATATAGTACTCCAAGTTCTAGCTAGAGAAATAAGACAACAAAAGATCAAGGTGATACAAATTAGAAAGAAAAAGTCAAACATTTTGCCATTTGCTGATGACATGACAGTATAAGTGACCCCAAAATTTCTACCAGTGAATGCCTACAACTGATAAAAACCTTCCTGTGACAAGATTCAGTGGGTGGCTTGGGCAGTTTGTGGGGACATTGGCAGTGGGACCAAGATCTATCACTAATGCATGAATGGCTTTTTGAAGCACATTTCCTATGGAGAAACACCTTGGTCAGGGCGGGAGGGCCTTGGTTCTGCCTCAACATGGTGATGGGACAGACTTTTTTATCTCCCCATGGGAGGCCTTATCCTCTTTGAGGAGCAAAAGCGGGGTTGGGGGGGTAGGTGAGGGGAAAGCAGGGGGAGTGTGAGAAGGGGTGAGAGGAAACTGGGATTAGTGTGTAAAAATATTTAAGTAAACACACACACACACACACACACACACACACACACACAAGAGGGGCGGGGAAGGAACTAAGTCAGAGTGGACAATACTCCTAGCACCAGAAGATCAAATGCTTAAAACGAGCTCTTACCCCTGCACCCAAGACTAACTAACAGCATGCTCTTTCTTGGTCTGTTTCCTTACTACAGCGGGGTTTCCTTTGTCCATTAAAGCTGCACTTGAGCATGATGGCCCCTTAGATTAGAGTGGAAGTGGGTACGTAGGTAAAAAACTGGGGACTCTGTAAGGAACTCACAACTTATCCTAGAGTTCCTTTTAATTTTTATGGTTAGAGCACGAATGATGTAATTGTCTTCTTGTAACATATGTTCAAATACCCATGGAGGCCAGAAGAGGGCGGCAGGTGTCTTTGTCATGCTCTGCCTGGCTCCTCAAAGGCACAGACTCTTCCTGAACTTGGAGTTATTGGAGCAGGGTTGGGGGTGTGTGTGTGGCATGTTTTGTTTTTGTTTTCAACGAGGCTGGCAGCCAGCAAGCCAGTAACTGTCTTGTCACCATCTCCCACAGCACTAGGGTTACAAGCACATATTGGCCAGGTGCCCACATCTGAACTCAGGTCCTAACCACTGAGCCAGCTCTCCTGCCCCTTGACTTCTACATCACCAGGAAATGTCCCTCCTTGCTGTAATAGCATGGATTGGGTTTTGCTTGCATGCTTGCTTTTTGCTCTGGTTTGGGTGCTTTGCTTTTTAAGAGCTTACAATTTTTTCTCCAACAGATGTGCAGCACCTCCACAGTCCTACATTGGCATTGCAACTACTTTTCCCAGTATCTTCTTTTTAATCTGTGTTTTTAAATACGGAAGGTGCATGCTAAGCAAACACTCTACTACTGAACTACACCCCGAGCCCCCTTCTCTTTTCTTCCGGCAGAATATCTTGTAGCTTAGACTGACCTCCACTGCTATGTAGCTGAGACTGGCCTTGAACTCCCATTCCTGCAGCCTCTACCGCCTAAGGGTTGGGATTGCAGGAATGAACTACCACACCTAGCTTTGGCCCATTGACATTTAATATAATTAGTGATATCATTGATTTACACCCTCTGTCTTGCTGCTTCTCTATATGTGTTGTGTCCTTTTTGTTTGTGTGTGTGTTTCTCTATCACTCCCTCTCTGCCTCATTTTATGTTAAATGTCGGGGACTGCCCACCTGGTATACATGAAGCACCAGGTGAAGAGGGAAGAGGATAAAAAACTCAAGGTCATCTTTAGCTAATAGTGAGTTTTAGGCTAGCTAATTCAAAACTAGAGCCTGTCTCAAAAATAAAGAAATGAGTAAATAAATCCAGACAGGAGGCTTTAATGTTATTAAAGCCACCGAAAATGTAATGCACTTCAACTTAAGTCATAGGAGTCTGGAAATGCTTTCAAAGAAGGCAAGATGCCTGAGTTATTTATTGACAAATGAACAGGACATGGTTGGTGAGAGAAATGTGGACGATCTGAACCTATACCTGCAGGTGCAGCCACCTGGGAAGGGGTCGGACAGTGGGATCAAAGGCAGGGCTTGGGAAGAGAGACCGTGGGCTGCTGCAAACCCAGTTGATTTCTTTCTGAAGGCAATATATGCCTAAGAGTGGAATTGCTGGATTTTGAGGTAGACTGGTTCCCATTTTTTGGAGAAACTGCCATACTGATTTCCAAAGTGGTTGTACAAGTTTGCACTCGCACCAGCAATAGAGGAGCATTTCTCTTTCTCCACATCCTCTCCAACATAAGCTGTCATTGGTGTTTTTTGTTTTAGCCATTCTGACAGGAGTAAGATGGTATCTCAGAGTTGTTTTGATCTGCATTTCCCTGGCGGCTAAGGATGTTGAGCAATTTCTTAAATGTCTTTCAGCCATTTTAGGTTCCTCTATTGAGAATTCTCTTTTTAGTTCTGTACCCCACTTTTTAATTGAATTATTTGTATTTTGGTGACTATGTTCTTGAGTTCTTTGTATATTTTGGAAATCAGTCCTCTGTCAGATGTGGGGTAGTCAAGCATCTGCCACACAGAGACTAGCTACAAAGGTTACTGCTAGTCCTATCATTGTCATTGCTTTAATTTCCTTTTTCCTACAGGATCCCATAGAGCCATCGCCATCCCATTTAAGCAGGAAGTAATCTTAGGAAAACAGTGCCCCCTTTCCCTACTGTTGGCATTAAGGGATAATACTCCTGCATAGGGTCAGTTTTTAATTATGTAGGGTTGATTATGGAAGGTGATGCTCAGACTCGGGTATCTCTTTTAGATAAGTTTAAGGGTATGAATGAGATGGGATATAGGTAGATTAACCTATCTTCTTATGAATTATCTTAGTAATTATTAGCTATAAACAACTTACATTATTTTAGACTCTTGTATGTTGTAACTTACGTAAAATTAAGTTTGTATTCCTTTCTTGAATAATTTGTAGATTATATTTTGTCATATTGTGTAAGGTCTTTCTGTTTATAATGTTTTGCACACAAATATGTTTATCATATTCTATGTATATACACTTTTACATATGTTTAAGATATTTTGTATATTGATACAATTTAGGATATTTTTATCAAGTTGCACTATACAGTTCTGCCTCTAGTCAAGACATTTCAATTCTACCTCTGCTTTAGAGATTTACGTGTGTGTGTGTGTGTGTGTGTGTGTGTGTGTGTGTGTGTGTGTGTAGTTATATTGCTGAAATCATTGTCCTTGTTAAATTATTTTGGGAAGTCTTAGCCATTTGTACAACTATATCCGTAAGTATTACAGATTATCATCACTCATGTTTCTTATACTTATGAGATTAGTCAGACATAGATGTTTGATCTTCAAACACTTCATAGACCTGCAGAACATGACATTTAAGCATTTTAATATTAGTACTTCTCATAAGACACAATTTACTTCTGACAGCACCAAGCTATTCCTGAGAGTATGTTGTACACTGAGGTTTGCTGTACACTGAGGTACATCCTCTCCTGGGCTAATGGTCTCTTGGGCAAAGATCTGCCCCCCACCTCACCTCTGAATTTGGACATGCTGTACTACTGTGCTTGCAGGAGATAAACTTAGAAGATTGCTAAACCTTGCCAAGTCAGGGTAAGACAGCCTTTCAACCTTCCTGCTTCTGTATTGGCCAGTCAGACACTCTAAGCCTCAGCCAAAGCTGGTTGCCCTGATGTTGCTGAGACTTTAGGTGACTGTCCAGATAGCCTGCTGTTTCTGTCTTCACTGCCCTTTTGGAAGCTGCTCGCCTGGACTTCCTGCCTACCCTAGTATTGTTATCCTCCTTCTCAGATCTTTGGTGAGGTTGACGATTAGACTGTCACGGCTATTGTTCTCTCTTCCTAGATAGAAATATTAGGCACAAGACTTAAACTTTTCAGCTTAGGACAACTCTATAGCAATTTCTGTTATGCCTTCACCCTAGGACTGGATAGGAGCTCTTCCCATTTTTCTCTTGTGGCTTCACTGAAATAGGGCTTAAGTGTGTATGTTCTTACATTTCCTTTTCCTAGCGCATACTCGATATTTGCTATATTTGTATATAGTTTTGTATCAAAACTAAATCTTTTTCTTTAGACTAAAAAGGGAACTGTAATGAGAGATTCACCCAGGCACACCTATGGCACTGACCTGTTTGGTGTGCATGTGGTATTTGGTCTGGGGTCTGGGACAGGCTTGCTCTCTCTTGCTCCTGATGGGCTCCTGATCACGGAGTGCAGCCTATGTGGATCCTCAGAGCAGGGACTTGAGGCGGTCATCTATATCGTGTGTAAATGATTTCTCCCCAAATAAAATTATATTAACCTGTATCTGAGCCTGTCTCATGAATCTTGTGCCATGCACCAACTATCTACTTCATTTTGAGGAGAAGAGAAGGGGAGGAGAACATGAGGTATCAGGAAGATTGAGTGGGGAGATTAATAGAGGAGAGCAAGAAAAGAGACACATCAATAGAAGGAACCATTATAGGTTTAAAGAGAAATCTGGCAGTAGGAAATTATACAGAGACCCACAAGGATGACCCCGACTAACAATCTGAGCAATAGTGGAGAAGCTACCTTAAATGCCTTTCCCCTATAATGAGAATGATGATTAACTTATATGCCATACCAGAGATTTCATCTAGCTGATAGAAGCAGAAGCAGATACCCACAGCTAAACAGTGAGCCAAACTCTGGAAGCCAGTTTCAGAGAGGGAGGAGTGATAAGAAAATGGGTCAAGACCATGCTGGGAAAACCCACAGAAACAGCTGACCTGAGCAAGTGGGAACTCATGGACCCCAGTCTGACAGCTGGGAACCAACAGAGGACCAAAACCAGACCCCATGAAAGTGTGTGTCAGCTAGGAGGCTTGGGCAGTCTATGGGGCCTCTGGCAGTGGAACCAGGATCCCTACTGCACGGACAGACGTCAGGAGCCCATTTCCTATGGAGGGACACTCCCTTAGCCTAGAGACAGGAGGGAGGGCCTATGCCCTACCCCAAATAACCTGACAGATTTTGATGATCCCTCATGGAAGTCCTCACCTTCTCCAGGGGGATGGGGTGGGGGGAGGTTGGTAGGAGGCATGAAAGGATAAGAAGGAGAGGGAACTGGTATTGATATGTAAAAGCATGATTTATAATAAAGTATAGAAAAAAGAAAAAAAATGACTTTGTCAACTATTTGTAAGCTCCATAAGACAAGAGCCAAATGCCCAGTAAAATATTTGGGGTTTGGCCAGCTGGGAAAATGACCTTCATCCAGAGTTTCCTGATTCCCAGTCTCATCCACTGTGCCACTGGAGCTGCATTTCATTTCTTGCTCGAGAAATTTTAATCTTGTCTAAAAAAATGAGCCCTCATAGAATGAAGTCAGACATGCATGCCTCCAACATTTCAGACAGTTCAGTTTCAAACCCAGGAGAAAAGGTTGAGGTGCCTATTTAACATCAACACAGACCTGATCACCAGGTTTTCTCAGCATCTCTTAGTCTCTACCTGTTACAGGCCCTCCTGGCTGGTATACTCTGCCTCCCTATCCTAAACTTCTTCAGCCCAAGGGCTGGGCTGCCCTTTGCCCAGCTGCCCTTCCTATATAATCCAATCATTTTGTTACCTAGTCCTTTTGTACCTTTTTCCTCCTGGCTCCTGCCCCTAGTTCCCCTCTCCTTTCCCTTCTCCTCCCCATCCCACATGGTCTGGCTCAGGGTTATGTTCACTCTGGACTCTCCCAGTGGGCCTGTCTCTGCCTATGCTCTCACTGTTATCTATAATAAACTTTCTTCTTCACCATACCCAGGAGCAGTCATGTCCTTTCTTTTCATTGTCTTTATTTTTCTCTCACAGGCGTACTGAGACTCTTTACTCAGCAAGTCCACTTGAAGGATCCATGTACAGGAAGGGCCAGCAAGATGGCTCAGTGGATAAAGGCACGTGCCACCAAGTCTGAGGACCTGAGTTAGATCTCTGTGACCCACATGGGGGAGGGAGAGAACCCTTTTTTGTAAGTTGACCTCCACATGTACTTCATGGAACATGTGCTCACACACATACACATAATAGATGAATGTAATTTTAAAAATTAAAATATACAAACCAATAAATGTCTGGCCTGGGGCTATAGCTCAATTGGTAAAGGGCTTGTCCAGCATACACAAAACTCTGGATTTGATCCTCAACACCCACTGTACTGGGTGGTGGTTCACACCAATAATCCCAACACTCAGAAGGTAAAGGCAGGAAGATCAAAAGTTCAGGGTCATCCTCAACTACATGGCCAGTTGAGGCAGGCCTGGGCTACAGCGGGATTCTGTCTCAAATAATAAACACATACATAACTATCCAATAAGAACCTAGGAGTTCATATACTAGACTTGTATGGGGGCAGAAACACAAAGGAGGGAATAACTTTTATTTCTTGCCCTTTGTGTATGGTTAAAATTTTTATACTGAGGGTTAGTTTCTTCAAAATGATTTCATAAAATTGTCCTGACGGTTCCAAGGAATTAATTCAGTAGATATGTTTCAGCCACTAAAAGAGAAAGGAAGATGTCAACTTGATGAGCCAGAAACCTCTGTTAAAAATAGTCAGACATTAACTATGGTCCTTTCAGCGAACACAGTGAAGGTCAGGCCACAGTATTCTGGGTTAATTCCTTGACAGTGAAAACCTCTGGAATGCAGCTAAGGATGTGGCTCAGCTGGTGAAGGGCTTGCCAAGCACGCACAGTTCCTGGGTTTGATCCTCAACCCATCACAAATCTTAACACTTTTCCACTAAGTAGGTCAGTGCTGGAATGCTTTTCACCAGAGCTTGTCACCAGAGCTGCCCTGGTGGCTTCTAGGAGACAGCACCTTCCTGTGCTGAAACCAGTAGTCTCGGGTAAACCAGAAATGGCTGATGACCATCACAGGCCATCAATGGGCGTTTTTTTCAGATGTCCTTTACTATTGTCTCTCCTGTTCATTGTTTCTTCCTTTGCTACAGGAGACTGTCCATGCTTTATGACCTCACAAGTACCTTTCGTCCATATCCACTAGAGCCCAGTCAAGCCACTGCTGTGCTCACAGGTGGCAGTGTGTGGGATGTCTGCTGTCACTCTCCATTGTTCCTTTTCAGTCTGGCAGCCTTTCATACTGGAGAGTGCTCATCTTGACGCTTGAGTGTATGTTCGCAGTAGATGTGTGCATGTGTCCATCTGTGTGTGTGCCCAGCACAGGTGCAAGTGCTTTGAGGTGTACCCATAGATGGAGGCCATAGGACAACGCCAGCTATCATTCCTTGGGTGCTATCCATTTTGATTTTTTGAGACAAGGTCTCTCAATGGAACTAAGAATTCATCAAGTAGGCGATGAAGGCTGGCTGGCTAACAAGCTCCAAGGATCCTCCTCTCTGTCTCCTCAGTTCTGGAATTACAAGAAAGCACCACCATGCTGGCCTGGCTTTCTCATGTGGATTCTGGGAACTGAACTCAGGTCCTTGTGTTTGTTAAGGCAAACTTTAATAAATGGGCTATCTTAATTTCCCAGCCTCTTGAAAAGTTATTTATGGTCATAAATGCTTACTCCCAGCCATTAGTAATTATCTCTCTGATTGGTCATAGGTACTGACCAGGCACAGGAAGTTTGAACAGGTACCAGGGAAGGAAAAACTCTAACCCTGTGACAGGGTTATACAGGGAGGGCGTGAGCTGTGACTGTTTCTCTTGGTTCTTTCCAATGGATGGCTTGAGACAGTTACAAGAGACTGTGACTTCACAGAACTGTACCTAAGCAGTTAAAATTTAATCCCAGACCATAGATCATCTTACAATGATTACAAGTTAGAGAACAGAGATGAGGAAATCAGTTAGGTATTAGCAGAATGAGTCAGGTACTATGGCCTTGTTTCAATATAAGTTGACTTTACAGAGTATGTTCAAATATTAGCCATGTGCATTTGCCTAGACAGAAATTAGATTTTGAAAGGAGATTGTTTCCTTTTTCAGTGAGAGAGAGAGAGAGAGAGAGAGAGAGAGAGAGAGAGAGAGAGAGAGAGAGAGAGAGAGAGAAACAAGTCACAGAGCACATCTAGAAATAGGAAGCTAGCCTTCAGGGCCAGTGCCTGCCTTTCCACCTTGTCTGAGTCGGAATCTCTGCTACTATGTAAGCCAGACGAACTGACCCCTGTGTCCACTGATGGTATTGTGGACATTTGCACTGCTGCATCCAGCTTTTATGTGGGTTCTGGAGTTCAAAATCAAAATTGTCAGGCTTGCACAGCAAGTGCATTTACTCACCCAGCCATTTCTCCAGCCCTTTGAGGGGAGACTTATAGTTTTGTTTTACTTTTGGCAGAGTCTCATATAACCCAGATTGGCCTTATTATTGAGTTGAAGATGACCTTGAACTCTTGATCCTCGTGCCCCCACCTCCCACATGCTGGGATTACAGATGTGGACCATCACACCCAGCTATGTGACACAAACCCAGGGCCTTGCGCTTGCTAGGCAAGTTCTCTACCAACTGAACTACATTTTCAAGACAAAAAGTGCTTGGAATCACAAAGGTCTTGCCTATGAAATGGAATCCTTTGACTGCAGAGACATTTGAACCAGTTCCCACTGTCATTGGACTAGTGCCTTGTACTGAGCAGCTCTTTCATAAATGTCCTAGACTGGACTGATGACACTTACAATGTTAGGGGAACAGTTTGTCACCATTCCATTAACACGAAGCCAAGTTTTCAGAGCTGAAGCAAGAGCTTGTGTGTGTGTGCATGGGTGTGTTGCTGCTGACGAGTCTCTTGTACATTTGAGGAAAATATCCTGTCACTGAGCCACATCCCCAATCTCCCATATTTTTCTTTTCAAATTGTGATAAAAGAGGGAGGGGCCTTGATATTTGTCTTGAAAAATATAAACTATGTTTTGGTCAAAGCAAAAAAAAAATATTAGAGCTCAGCATTCAAAGAGAAAGAAAAACTTTTCATATTTTTGCTCTTATATTTTTGTGGAAGCACAAAGGTCTTTTTGTCCACAGAAACCAGTAATTTAAGCTCACAGGGTTGTTTTTTCAACAGAAAAGATGTATAACCTGTTTGCCTGCCCAGAAGGCTGGGAATTAGAGATGATTAATAGTTTGCTTATCTGAAGGGCCAGGCCATATCAAGCTCCCACAGCCAGGGTCTAGGTGACCTTTGCATTATCTATATGGCCAGGGACTCCCCGCAAGCTCCCATAGCCAGAGCTGGAGGTGGCTAACAGCCCAAGTGCCCTCTATGCTATCTGTATGACAGAGGCCAGGCCAGCTCCTCCCCTAAGCCCTTAAGCTGGCACAGGTAGACTGTCTCTAGAACCCATCTTCTTGAAGAAACGACATGAACTTTCAGTTGAATTTCAATGTAATTTTGCCTCCGTGTGAACCTGGGATTGTATTACACCAGGAAACTTTCTTTTTCAAATTGTACTATGCTAAAATATGCTTATAATAAACTGCTCTGGATTAGACTCATTAAGTTTGAACCAACCAGGCTAAGTTGTACTAAACTGAGTTTCCTTCTTGCCTCTCAAGTTTCATTGCTCTGACTGCAGTAGAGCTTGCAAGGACCCCCACAAATTTTTAATGTGATTAACTCAGTTGTTTGTTCACTTCAAAAGAAAAACAGGGATCAGAAGATGGCTCAGACGGTAAAGCATGAGAACCTGTGTTTGATCCCTGGGATCTACGTAAAAAGCCAGACACAATGTCATGTAAGGCGGAGGCAGGTGGACACCTGGGGGTTGCTGAGTAAGTTCTAGGCCAGTGAGAGTTGCAGTCCCAAAAAACCAGGGTGGGTGGCTGACTCCTGAGAAATCACATCCAAGGTTGAGCCCACACGCACACACATTTGTGCATTTGTACACACATGAACACATACACGAGGAAAAGAGGATTGTAGATGGTACCAATATTCTGAAGGGAATTCTAACGGAAGGTGGGAAAGGATGTTACACCAGGGGACCTCTGCATGAACCAAGTAGCTGAGTTTTTACTCAGGCTCACCAAGCACCTTAGCCTTCTCTTTGCCACTAACATGAACACTGTGTGTCAATAGAAGTGACTTCTATTGAAACTAAGGATACACCTCACACTGACTCAAAGTTACCAGTTTTCCCATTCATGTCCCCCTTCCCCTTCAAAGGCCCAGCACAGCATCCCACATTGCTCCCAGCATCTCTGCCTGCATCTATCTGTCTTAATCTGAACTTCTTGTTTCAGCTCCCTTTTCTCTTTAAGAACGTACTGTTTCTTTAGCACAGTCATTGCCTTTTAATGTATTTAATGGATACACACAAACGCTAGGCAAATACACCCAGTGTGAGTCCCACCTGGACAGAATGGGAGGGAAATGGACGTAACAACTTCTAAGATGGAGAGGTGAATAACAAGAAGACTGTGTATGAAGGGAGAGGTCTACTGAAACTGGGGAGACATCAGGGAAGAGGATACTGATGTTTGAAAACTAACAGTATAAAGGAATTTACAAGGTGAGAAAGAAATCAAAGCAGAACAGCCCCAAGGAAAAGGTTCCTTGATCTAAGAACCAAGAGCACGCTAGGGATGGAGTTTGGTGGTAGAGAGCTGGCCTAGTGTGTGCAGGTCCCAGGACTCCATCCCCAGCATGCCGGAAGGTGAGGGCCAGGCAGCTGGAGTGGAAGACAGGTGAGATGCCTTCGGGTGGAAGAGTGTGAGCAAGCAAGCCAAACTCATCGAGACAGGACTTCAATTGTGTTTTTCCATGGGTCCCAGCATGCTTGGTCTGTACAGTTGCCAGACTTGTGATGTGCTCACCACGCAACTCAGGTGGGGGTGGGGGTGGAGGTCAGATAGACTATGCCCTATGTGTTTTGGGTTTCTTCTTTCCCCCAACACTTAGCAGAGGTATTTGGACTACAGAATTATAAAGAGTGTTTGTTAGACTGGATTAGATTTTGTTACATTCCACGGAACACTTGTAGCTCAAAATTATACATCTGTTTGGTGCATGTGGCTGTCCCTTGAGCTCCCCACGACCAGCTTTGCACAGCTCTCCCTGAGATCCTCCTTCACTCAAACTCTGGAAGGAAAGGAATTTCCCTTGATACCCACATGGGGAAGACAGACTATATTCAGTTATCTCACTTGGAAATGGAGGAGGAGAAAGAGAAGAGAGAGGGAAGTGGGGTTTCCTTGGTTGTCTGACTGACAGCATTGTGGCATTAACCTTTTTAAAATAGGGGAGGGGCCTAGAGGCAGGGAGGAACAAGAGAGGGCAATGGCACAGAATCCAATTCAACTACCTCCCTGCTTCCCTACACACACACACGCACGCACGCACGCACGCACGCACGCACGCACGCACGCACGCACGCACGCACGCACGCACGCACGCACCTGGAACACAGCATGAGAGGGGAAAGGGGAGTTAAGTGGATGAATGAAGGAACTGGGGAGATCATTGCTGTTGAGTGGCTATTTCCTCCAAATTGAAGTTTTTCCACCAACAGGGAAAGGAGAGACTCATGAAACACAAGAAATTTTAAAGAACTCTGAAGAAAGTTCCAAGGCTCAGCAAACCCTCCCCAAAGCTATGTAAGTAGTAAACAGAAATGGCATTGGGGGTGGGGGAGCTCCAGGGATGCAGAGTCATCATCGCCCAGGAGAGAGGTAGGGAGGTAGGTTTGCCCAAGACGCAGCCACTTTAGTTTAAGCTCACTGATTCGCCAAGCTGGTCTTGGGTGAAATGTTTTCTTCGGTTTGTCATCAGTGCCTTGATGTGAATCTGGGGTGATCAGAACTTTCATGTTCCCCCAAGAAAGTTCTGCTGTACTACTTACAGCTCAACAGCTGACAGGAAGTTCTAAGACTCAGTGAGAATGTGCAGGATTCAACGATCTTTTAGAGGTGCTTACGTTAGGGGCTTTCACATACAGGAGGTGAGACTATTAGTCACAGAGAGTGACTGTAATTAACACTATCTCCCCCCTCCCCACCCCACCCCCGCCCTCCTGAGTGGTGAACACAGTGTGTCATCGGCATCTGCACTGGCACACAGGCGGCTTGGTGATGAGGCTTTGACGTCCTCATCTCGGCACAGCCTCTCTTCTGAGTCCCAGCTGTTTGCTCTTTATTTTATTCTGGAGAGATCTCCACCTGCTTCCGGGATATTTCTTTTTCTTCTTAAGGTCCTTGCCTTTGCAAAATTATCTACGTAAATTTGTTTACTGTGGTTCACAGTAATCAATACGCAGGTGAGAGTCACCATGGGTAAAGGCACCTGCAGTCAGTCACCAAAGGCACCAATATAGTAGAACAGAAGAAATGACCCCACAGGTTGACCTCTGACCTCCACACCTATGTGGTGTCACACATGTGTCCTCCCACACAATAAATGTTAAAAAAAAAAAGAAAGAAATATACAGTGACCCAGTATCTACATGCCATATAAATGTAAGGCAAATATGAAATGCCCTTTAGTACCTCAAATGAAACCTTGGATTTTCTATTCTTCTCTATTTTATTTTTCAAATATTGGTCCCAGAGCTAGGTATAGATAGCTCAATTGGTGAATGTATACATAAAACCATGGATTCTGCCTTCAATACTGAAAACAAAAATGGACGTGGATTTGATAACTCCAGCACTGAGGAGTAGAAGCAGGAAGGCCAGCAGTTTGGGATCATGGAAAATTTAAACTACCCCTCAAAACACCAAGTGTATCAGAAGTTCAAGGTCATGTTCAACCATACAACTAATGTAAAGTCAACAGCAGGTAGGGTGGAATGAAGGACAGGAGCTCAGCCTCACTCCCATGGGTTTCAAGCATCCTCAAAGAATTCCGGTCTGCACCAGCTGTAGCTTCAGCTCAGGGACGAAACATTTGCTAAGCACAAGGGAGGAGGCCCAATGCAGCAGAACCGAGATTCTACAGCCAGGAAACCCCACTCTCTGCATTTTCGCACAGCCATTTGCAAATGTATTGACCACACTCCCACCTCTTTTTCCTAGAAAACCTATTAACAGCTGTGATTCTTCAGAACAGGATTTACAAAACACTGCCTTAGTGAAAGGCAAATTGCTATAGAGAAATTCTGTTTAAACTCTGCCTCTGATGGGTTTCTTTGTGGCATCTTCAGCACAGCTTGTGCCAGGCTGGCAAGTAGAGGGGTTAGGCCCACAGGCCAGCTTCCAGCTGCCCTTGCTGTATTTTTAGATAACAGAAACAGCAGTGGACTAAATGCTGGAAATCTGCGTGCCTGGTTCCAACACACAGAGGCCAAAATAATGTCTACCTAGGACAGTTTTAGAAATGTGTTAATGCCCAGTAACCCTACCTCTTTAGGAACTGACACATGGGGTTCCTTTGTTGCTTAGGAATCAAATATCTCCATCCAGTCATCAGGTATGTGTAGAATTCCTACTGTGTGCCAACCCCTGCTGTTCCCCCAAAAGATGATCCAATCTGCCAGCCAAGCAGACTAGTCATTGTTACACACAGGCGACACAGCTGTGACCCTGAGCTGAAAATATGTATTTTTAGTTTGTGAGTCAGCTAAATCGGTAACAACAAGACTAGGCGAATTCCAAGTTTACATCAAGCTTCACATCTATTTGAGGTTTCTACAAAGTGAGTAAAGCATCGAGTTAGAATACCTGGATAAATGATTGACCAAAATTTTCAGCTACTTTTCTTCAGCCCCTGCAGATCATTGGTATTCACTGGACCAGGTTTCATAGGATATAATTTTGTGGGTCTGGAGATATGCCTTACTTAGCTTAACTAGTACACACAAAGCTCTGGGTTCAAGATCCAGCACTGCATAAACCAGGCACAGCCTTACACGTCTGTAAATCTTAGCACTTGGGAGGAGGAAGCTGGAGGATTGGAAGTTCAAGGCCATCCTCTGCTGTGTGGCTAATTGAAGCCAGCCTGAGATGCAATCATGTAGCTTATGCTTATGACCTCCTCAGTAGTGCATGTAAATTATACAGGGAAGGTATATGCTTCCTTAGAGCTGTGCTTCTGTGGAAAACACTGTCTATAGGTCACCCCTGCAGGTGACCTGACAATGTTCTTTCATTGTCTCTGCAATACAAGTGGTAGGGAAGTGGTAACAACATACAAATTATTCTGGTCCACATGCAGATTCTTACAGAATGTCAGTCCCTTGGGGAACATTCATCCTTGTCAACTACATGATCCTTCATGGTCCTTTAGGTCCTTTTAAGGCTGTTATCACACCTGCCTGGATCTCACCTTGATTCAGATGAATGCAGTACATAATTGTTTATTTATTTAGGGGTTCCAATATAGCTCAGGCTGACCTCAAAATTCATGGTATGCCCTGAGGATGACCTTGAACTTCTGATCCTCCTGCCGACACTTCCCAAGAGCTGGGAGAGAGTATGGATGTTCTGCACCACAGCAGCTTTATGTGGTATGGAGTAGAATGAAGCTGGGAAAGCACTCTCCCAACTGAGCTTTAGCTTCAGGCCTAGACAACAGCTTCTAACTTCTGGTTGTTTTGATCTTTGTGACAGGATTTTATCTTTTCCTGAAAATTGTCTTTTTATAATAATATAAGAAGGTTTTGTTTTTGTTTTGGCAATATGCTATAGTTTGAATCTCAAATGTCCCCCAAAGGCTTTTGTGTCCCCTAAAGGTCTAGACACAGATGGGTATGGTAGTACATGCCTGTAGTCCCAGCTGAGGCAGAAGTATCAAAGGTTCAAGAAAGACTGAGCTACACACAACTATGGATAGAGGGAGAGAGAGAGGGAGAGGAAGAGACAGACAGACAGACAGACAGACAGACAGACACACACACACACACACACACACACACACACACACACACACACACAGAACCAAACAAGGCTGAGATGGCTAGCCTTGCAACCTGACTTCAATGCCCAGGAACCTCTTAAGTGGGAAGAAGTCATGTCACGGGGCGCATGCCCCTGAAGGGGATACGGAGATCCTGCTTCCCAGTATACCCTGAAGTGATCGGCTTTGACTCTATGAATAGCAACTCTGCTATTCATAGAGCCTGTCTACTGTGGACCAAAATCTTGCAAAGCATGAGCAAAATAAACTTAATTCAGGCTGATCATCACAGCAACACAGAGCTTCTAACAAGCTATGTCACCTGAAACATACCTTTGCCCTGGTTATTCAATACAGGTACATTTCTACAACAACTGCATCTGCCTGTAGCCAACTGAGTCATTTCTCAATGATTTGTAGCCTTTCTCCTCCTCCTCCTCCTCCTCTTCCTCCTCCTCCTCCTCCTCCTCCTCCTCCTCCTCCTCCTCCTCTTCTTCCCTCCTCCTCCTCCTCCCTCCTCCTCCTCTTCCTCCCTCCTCCTCCTCTTCCTCCCTCCTCCTCCTCTTCCTCCCCCCTCCTCCTCTTCCTCCCTCCTCCTCCTCTTCCTCCCTCCTCCTTCTCCTTCTTCCTTCTCCTTCTCCTCCTCCTCTTCCTCCTTCTCTTCTTCCTCCTCCATCCTTCCTCCTCCTTCTTTAGAAAGACAGTAAAATAATGGAGGGGTTGATCCAAAAAACATGAATTCTGCATCCCTCTGTCCATGGCAAGGTTTTGAATGTTTATGAACAGAAATGAAAGCATTGGAGTCTTTTGTAATCAGTTAGGGATGTCTAGTTTAGGACATCTGCTTTCTTTCACCTGGGAACCATAGCAGGTGAACATTTGGATCAGATGTTTGGCTGCTGTGATTAGGTCAAGAAATGGACTTCTTTTTTCAAATTATTCCCCCCCCTTTAAAGACTGAGTCTTAAGGCTCAGGCTAGCCTCAAACTTATGTGTAATGAATAATGCCCTTGAATTCTGATCCTTCTGCCTCTGACTCCCAAGTGCTTCAATTACAGGCACTACATACCATCATGCCTGGTTTTTACAGTACTAAGGATTGAACACAAGGCCTAATGTATGCTAGGCAAACATAGTAAGCTACAACACCAACCTTGCTTTGTTTCTTTCCTTTTGTAAAATAAATAAATAAATAAATAAATAAATAAATAGAGACAAGTGGGTTGGATTGACTTTTGTTGCCCCCAGACCTTGGGGATATCATCTTCCCTCTGAGTTTGAGGCCTCTAGTCCTCTATAAAAGGAAGGTGGAGGAATGGGCTGATTGTAGTAAATGTGGCTCTAGAGACTCTAAACTACAGCCAGAGATGTTCCTCAGCATTGTCTATTTTTGTTCTATGCCTGGTAGTAGCAACAGAAGCAACTGAGAGTTAACATAGAGAATGTACATGGTGGAATCCTGAGGTGATAAAGGACATCTCAGTGTTTAGGAGCATCTGCTATGTCAAAATATTAGTGGGATTGGCCACCTCTTCTTCCTCCTCCTCCTCTTCCTCCTCTTCCTCCTCCTCCTCTTCCTCTTGCTCCAACACCACCACCTCATTAAATAAATGCTAATCTCAGTTTGGAAAAAAAATTAAAAAAATGAGCTGGGGGATGGCCCAGATTAGTAAAACATTTGCATTGATACCTGAGTTCTTTCTCCAGCACTCACATAAAAGTGCTGGGCACAGGCCCATGAGATGGGTAGCCTGACAACCTGAGTTTAATGCCTGGGTCCCACATGATGGAAGGAGAGAACCATGTCTGTAAATTGTCCTCTGACCTCCACAAATGAGCTGTGGCATATTTACACTTACACACACACACACACACAATGTTGATTTGTCACCCAGGGTACTTTTCATTCCTTTGTTCTTTCCTATGTACTTTGGGAGGTGGCAATACAGAAGACATGGTTCATCCCTGGGAATTGATCCTGTTCCAGAGATAACTTTGAGTTATCTCTGGGCAGACTCCGGGCAGTAGCCAGGGCTCATGTGTGCTTCAACTCAAAATTATTATTTTTAAAGCTAAACCTGACAAAAGTGTAACATAAAGTCCAAGTCCTAGTCTTATGAAAGCTGCTAACCTATTGTAAAATGTTAAGAAATATAAGTTAATAGCCTTCCTAATACATGATCAAGTTTGTTAATTGTAGCCATGTACTATTATAATTAATTACAAGAATAAACCTTACTTAGCCTCCATGTATGTTTTCAAAAGTTAAGCTTAAAACAAGAAGTATCTAGAAACAAAGTTGTCTATTCAGATTTACTTAGGCAGTGCTCTAATACTTCAGAGAGCTGCAGAATATGACATTTAAAATGTTGATTATAAAGCTTATAATATCAGACAAAGGCTCCCAGATCCTGACAGTGAACCAAGGTCTCCAAAGAAGATTATGGGGCACCATAATGTCTGCACCTGGATTATGGCAATGCTGACCAATGGGTGAGATGCTCCAATGCAACACTTGCTGCCAGGACCAGGACCAGGACCAGGACCAGGACCAGACTGTGGACAAGCAGCAGGACACTGGAGAGTTGATTGCACCACTTTTTGCCTAGACAAAATAAGGTCAGTCTTTTTCATGTCCCTCTTCCAAAGAGGAAAAAAAGCTCTTCACTTATTGGCCTGGCAAAGATTGATGCTGTTTTTATGATACTTCTGCCTCCAACACTATGGAGACTTGGGTATGGCTAACTGTGGTGTATGGACTGGTCCCTGTCATTTTTAATAGATTCAGAAGCTGCTTGGAATTTATTCTTCTCAGATCTCTGATAGTGTTTATGGTTAGGCTAGCTATAACTTTGTCAACTTTGCAGCATAAGACAACCAAATCCTTCCTCAATGCTGTAGTGAGCTTGGTAGCTCATTCTACATATTAAAATCAACCTTCATATGGCTCCTAAAAAGGGGGTCTGAGGATGTAAAAGTATACAAGTTTTAATGGCATACAAGTGATTTGAGATAAAGATATAAAAAATGTTTCAGATTGTTTTTCCCTTCTATGATATAAAAGTTCAGAGCTTAACATTTAATAGAGCTCTGAAAAGCTAGTAACTACCTGATGTTCAGTAACAAGCTCAAGGTTTTGGATTTATTTTGGTTGTCATCTAAATGTAAACTTAAAGGGCTTCTCATCAGGTCAAAGGCATCTCTGTCCAATCTATACCTGGCTCTCTGGGCAGAAGAAAAATGAGTATACTGCTAAATCAAGTCTATAGTTTTTGCTAGGACTCAAAGGTATGAGTTTATTCCTATTGTTTTACAGATACCCAATATCTGCTTTTGCTACAATATGGATTTCAGTACAGATTGGTAATACTAATAAAGTTCACATAGGCTTCATAGGATCAAAAAGCCATAAAGCATGGATCCACTTCTCACAGGTCAAAAGGACTCCAGATAAGTACAGCCTATGTTTTCCCTACCTGCCTATTCCAGAGGATGGGATTTCCTCTCTCCTGGTCTTGGGACTCCTGCCCTTCTTGATTACTAAAACTATGGGCCTAAAATTTCCGATTAAGTACAAAATTTTTAACTTCTGTTCCTAGTTTAAACTTGTCTTAACAGGTTTCCACTTCTGGCACACATATCCAAGCATCAGTTGCTGACTACAGCCTGCTTCAAAAGGCTGAGCTCTAGACTTGCTGCTGATGTGGACCAGCTGGCCGATGTAAACACTCCCTGACTCTTCAACAGAGTCTGCAAACCAGATGCTTCTAATAAATGCCCCATTGCCTGAATCCCCTCTTTGCATTTGACTAGCATTTCAGTCTTCTTGGGCCTCTGGCAACAATGCCCCAATGTCAGCCAGAAGTAGTTTCAGAAAAGAATACATTGTCCCTTGATCCCTGGTTTTGCTAAGTCAAAAGGAAACCTCCATACATAGGGGACAACATGGCAATAGATGCAAAAGTCATTGTCCTAGAAAAATCTGCCAGCTCATGGCTCTTAGGACCTGTTATCACCCCCTTGAGCCCCTAACAGGCAGGACCCACTGTCATTGGTACTTATAGAAGGGGAAGAGGAACAAGAGACCAAACCATGGCCATTTTAGAAAAGAGGGCTGAAAACAGAATATGGGAACCTCACCGAATGACCTGTGTGGCTGGCTCCGGGAAAAGCAGGCAGTCAGGAAGAACAGATAACCACAAATGGCCCTGACCCCAGGTTAGCCAATTAACAGAATTACAAAAACAACCTTTATGGGCATATGTGATAAATCTATGGAAAGTGCCAGATATAAATCTATGGAAAGTCTCCAAACTCCCCAAACTCCTCTAGACACCCCAGCCAATCAGCTTTAAACCTGTACCCTCACCCTATCCTGTGGTTTTTGCTTTATAAACCCTTGCTTGTGAGGCTGAGGACCTTCTTTCATAGCTGCCATGTCAGTCTGTGGGACGAGGTTCCTGCCTAAGCCTGAACTCAATAAAGAAACCTTGTACTTGCATGCGGTGAGTCGGCTCCGAGTGGTGGTCTCTCTGGGAATCTGTGGACTGGGCATAATAACAAAAGGTCACATGTTGGGTGAAGTTTATTTCTATAAAAATATACCAAGTAGAGAGAGAAAGAGACTGTGTGCTTAGGACATGGAAAGGGACCAAGATGGGGTTCAGAACATGTTACTCCAAAACATGGCACCTTGTCATTCAAGGAAACAGCAGGAATAGGAAGGTCACTCAGACCTCCTCATGCTATTATTCCCTGGAGATCTTCCAGTGACAAGTAGATGCGCAGTCCTATATCAAAAGGGAAGATGTCACACAAGGAACTGGGGAGGGCTGTCAGCAAAACACTCACTGCACAAGAGTAAGGACATTATTTTGATCCCCAAGGCCCAGGAAAAAAAAGCCATCTGCATGTAATACCAGTGTTGGATGGCTACTTAGCCAGCCAGTCTAGGTCAGTGAGAGACCCTGTCACACAAACAAAAATAAGGTGAACAGTGTTGAGGAATAACAGCTGGGGTTGACCTCTGACCTCCACATGATCCCATAAAACTTTCACAACCTCAAAAGTCTTAAAAGCTCGAACACCTTGAATATTTTATTTTATGGGGACATGGTCTCACTCAAACTTTCAGTAATCCTCCTGTTTCGGCCTTCAAAGTTCTGGAATTACATGCCCAGCTTACAAAAAGTTGGCATTATGCATTCAAGGCCAGCACTCTACTGTTTAGTACAGAGGTCAAAATTGGAGTTGAAAATTCCATAGCCAATGTGGAGTAACAAGTCATAATCAAGACAGAAGTACTTGTATAATGACCTAACTGTGTGCATATGGTATATAAGAAACATAAATGAATTTAGTGTTAAGGCTTGGGCCCCCTCACCAAGACTTCTCATTATGCATATGCAAATGTATGTAAACATTCCAGAATCTTCGATCAAAAACACTTCTGGAAACAGATGTTTCACATAAGGGACATTCAACTGTATGGATAAATTCTTAACCTTTTCTCTTGTTGATCATCATTTGTTATTGGAGACTCAGTCATGAACTTAGCAATAGGATAGAAAAGAAATCTTTTCCTGCCCGTAGATTTGAGGGGAGGAACTGTGTAATCCTACCAGAGTACCCTTTAGGGAACACAAATAAATGTATTAGAATGAGAAGGCTAATGTTTGCTCCACTCTGTGACTGCACTAAATGGAAATACATTGTAAACTTTAAGATCAGGGGCTCTAGCTCAATGGGAGTGCTTGCCTAGCTCGTGCAAAGCCTGCGGTTCCGTTTCCAGCACCATAAAAACTATGTGTGTTAATGCACACTGTAATCTTAGCACTTGAAAGTAGAGACAGGATCAGGTGTTCAAGATCATCTTCAGATACCTAGTTTGTCTCAAGAGGTGTGTGTGTGTGTGTCAGAGAGAGAGAGAGAGAGAGAGAGAGAGAGAGAGAGAGAGAGAGAGAGAGAGAGAGAGAGAGAGAGAACGAGAGAAAACTTTGAAAAATGGTTGTGCTGGTTAATATTGTCAATTTGACCTGGAATAGAATCACCTAGGAAATAAGCCCCTGGGTATGCCTGTGAGGCATTACCTACAGTAGGTTATTCAAAGTGGGAAGATCTGTCTCAACTATGGGCAGAGCCATCCCAAGAACTAAGGTGCTGGACTGATAAAAAAGAAAGTATGGTGAGTGCAACATCCATCATTCTCTGCTTTCTGCCTGGATACAGCTCGACCAGCTTCCACCTCAAGTGTCTGCTGCCTTGATGTCCTCACCAAGATAAATTGTACTTCAAACTGTCAGCCAGAGTCCTTCCTTCCTTCCTTAAGTTGCCTTTGTCAGGCATTTTATCATAACAACAGGAAAAGTAACCAGGACACAGGTCATAGTTAACCTTGTGAATCATGCTTCCATTTATTAGAAACTCTATCTCAGAGATGGATAAACTAGCCTAGCCACCCTGCCATGAGCCTCTGGGAAGTAATTAAGGCAGAACTGATCCCTAGGAAACTGAGCTGCCCAGCTGCTGGCACCTAGCCCAGCTGCTGGGGCCCAGCAGACAGTTCTGCAGACCTGTTTGCACCAGTTGTAACCACCAGGAAGAGCTCCATTGGCATTTTTACAGTGTTCATTCAAAGATGATGAAGATGGGTGCGTCCTGCCTCGATGGGTGGTGAGTCTCCAGATGATTGTCTGTCTATTTTTCCCGGTGAAACTCTTTTTTCAGTATAATTTTATTTGTTCCCTCCTTTTAATGTGTCCTCCTTTCCCTGCCTTTACATCACTCCCAGCTCCTTGGCATTCAACAGCAAGAATTGTATACTCGTTCATGTTACTGTGATTGGAAGATGATCAGTGTCTCCCCACAGGCCCAGTGTGACTGAGGGTTTGTCCTCCAGATTGAGGAGTCCTGTGGTGCCTTCTGGAGGTGGGGGCAAGCAGGATGTCTTTAAGTCATTGTGGGTAAACTTTTAGGAGACTGTGGTACACTGCTCTCTCTTTCTCTCTTCCCCACGCTCTCTTTCTCTCTCTGTATGTATGTATGTATGTTTATCTTACACACACACACACCTAATTAATCACCAGAAACCAAACTAATAGAGCCAACTAATCTTAGCTTTTGCATCTTCAATGTTGTGAACTAAGTACACCTTTTCTCTTCCTAAGCTCCCTGCCTCAGGTGTTCTGTTGTCATAATGCAAAACTAATTAATATCATTTACTTCATATTAATAAACTCACACACACATACAAATGCATGCATATGTGATATATATATATATATATATATATATATACACACTGTATATGCAGAGGCAGAGTGAGAGAGGCAGAAATATGGAAAGAGCACAAATTCTGGCACAAGAATGAACTTCCTGGATCTCATCTGTCCCTCAGAAATACCTCTGAGACAATTTAACCTTACTAACAGCTGCATAGCATTTCACAGTGGATGAGCAATAACTTCTACTTTGTGTCTAGCACAGGGTCTTTGTGCACTAGTGATTCTATTTCCAGTTGACAAACTTTTATGATTTCCCTTCAGAATGTGTGTTTCAACATTTAATAAAGGCTAGCCAAAAGGCCAAGAAGCAGTGGACCAGCATACTAAATGTGGTTTGGCTTTGTGTGTGTGTGTGTGGGGGGGGGGAGTCTAGCCCAGCCTCTATCCATAGTCATTGGTATTATTGGTTCCCAACAACAGTGCCATTCCAGATACCATATAAGTTATCTTAAAAATTTTGCTTCTTGCAGAAAGAAAAAATGTTGACCTAAGCACAGACTCAGGAACAAACTATGCCAAGTATATGGACAGTCAACACAGATTAATCAAGACTCCAACTTTCTTTCAGTTTCAGGATATTGAAGGTTTACAAAGCACATTTGCACCTAGGCCTTATGGATTAACAACCTCACAATTCAGTGACTATTGACTGAATAAGGGTTTAGGTGCTAGATAATGTGATGAGCACTGGGCAATCAGCTGCACCCCCCTAACAAACCTTTTTAAAATGAATGTATGTGTGTGAGCAAGCCCATGGATATGTACCAGCAGTTCCCTAAGCACTGTCCACCTTGTAAGACAGGATATCTCAATGGCCTATGGCTTACCAAGTAGGCTAAGCTAGCTGGCCATGGCCTCTCAGAGAACTTTCTGAGTCCACTCTCCAGCACTGAAAATAAACGTGCATGCCAAAAAAAAAGCATCATTTTTATGCATGTTCTGGGTATTGAACTCAGGCAAATTTGACAAAAAGCATTCTCCTGACTGAGCCATCTCTTCAGCTTGGCACAGACTCTTTTAACCAAAAAAGTAAGTATTGTGGGGCACAGGCAGTGCAGAGAACAGACTATGGGAGCTGGTTCTCTTCTTTAACTTGTGAATTCTAGGGACCAAACTCAGGTCTTCAGGCTTGATCCACTGAGCATTCCTCCTAACTCTGATGCTTCTTAATAAACTAAAATGACTGGACTTGACACTGTGACTTCAGTAACATCAGACATGGATATGTCAATCACCATGCTTACTGATAATGCCCTGTTTAATCCTCAGTGCCCAGAAGTTTAAGGATGTGAGGTACATTGCCTAAGATTCCAGTTGCTAGGAAGCAGCAGAGTGAAAGGGGGAACACAGGTAGGGAATTCCTGCAGGGTGGAGCCTGGGCCTTCTCTACCTGTATCTCTGAAGTTTGCACACAGTAGGCATTAAACCTGTGCAGAAGCGAATGGTGAACGAAGTCATGCATTAGCCTCTTCATGGGTGCTTACAAACAGTGTTCTGAAAGGCTACACCAGAAGAGCCTCTGCCTGTGCTAGCTTCCAAATCACATGTGCATGGAAGAAACACATGATTGGCATAAGGGAGCCATGGAATAGCACATAATATTTCATTAAGCCAGGGGGGAAAAAAATCAAAGCAAACCCCAAAGCCAGTGCATGGACTCCGGCCTTTGAAATCACCTCCTCCCTGACTTGATTACCTGAGATGCCCTCTCTTCAAAGTGACAGCTAACCTGAAATGCCCTCCCCACCTCTCTTCACTTCTAGAAACTGCTTAATTCACATGCCCACTGCAAACATTCTTGTTTGCTGCCAGCCTGAAGTCCCTTTGTGAGAGCCAATCTCCTCTAACTCCTGTTGGTCTCATTCCACTGACACCGTTATATGTAACTGCATCCCCTCTCCCCATATCTGCATGCCTTTTGAGGCTCCAACCTGTGTCTTGCTTTATTTCCAATCTTTGCTGCCTCTTCCCTGGGCCAGGAACACCAGACCTCACTGAAAAGAAACACTTGGGATCAGAGAAGCCTAGAGTCAGATTAAACTCTGCTAATAACTGACTTTAAGACCCTCAGCAGGCCAGCTATAGTGACACACATCCTTGATCCCAGCACTTGGGAGGCAGAGGCAGGCAGCTCTCTGTGAGTTACAACCAGAGCTACATAGTCTTAAATAAATTTAAAAAAAGATCTTCAGCAACTTCCTCAATCTCCCTACACCTCAGTTTCCCCAAGCATAAAGTGGGAATTGCAACTCTGCCTATGTCAGACACAGAGTTGCCATGAGAAGTGAGTGAGCTTGAGTTCACCCTTGTATCTCATATCTCATACTTTATGCTTTCTTTCTCCGTGTTAAATGAAGGTGGAAATGTCAAGGATGTTTATGCTTGGTATCTTCCCCCGCCCCCCAAACAGTGTTTTTCTGTGTAGCTCTGGCTGTCTTGGAACTCTCTCTGTGGACCAGGCTGGCCTTGAACTCAGAGATCCACCTGCTTCTGTCTCCAGAGTTCTGGGTTAAAAGTGTGCACCACCATGCCTGACCCTTGATATCTGAATGATTATCAAATGGCTTGTTAATAATATAGTTTATGAGGGTCAGCTGTGACAGTCAGGGAGGTGAGGCAGGAGGATCACCAAGAGTTTGAGGCAGCCAGAAAAAAAGCAAAACAAATTCTTTAATACTAGCATCTTCCTAACTCCAATCTCCGTTTCTATTGTTTCCAAAACCCAAGCTTACTGCCTATTAGCTGAGGGTACTGAGACAAGCATGTCTACTTTTTCACTCAGTTGTCAGCCTCCAAAGACCAGCCATGCTGTCTCTGCCCCTGGTTAACCCTTCACACACACGGACATTCCCCATCTGCTCAAAACGGACATCATCAGGAAGAGAGAAGGGATGCTTCAGTGCTGCTCAAGCACTGCTCATGTGGACCACAGCTTGCCCCTCTGTGGCCCTACTCTCCCCCAACAGCTAGTGTGGTCTTGTAAAACAAAAGCCATCCTGTGTTTGACCTTTGCTGAAAACGGCCCTGCAGTGGGTGAAGGGGCTTACTACTGATATCGACCACCCCAGGACCCACACAGTGGAAGGAGGGAATGGATTCCAGTCCTCTGACCACCACAAGCCCTCCCCACACCTAGAGCAAGTAAGAATATTAATGCATGAAAAAGTGTGACCCAGCAACATGTCTTACCATGGTAGTCAGCTTCAGACTTTTCTTAAAACCATAGCCATAGGGCATATCTGGCCTGCCTCCTTCCTGACTAAGAACCACCTTGCCCTGACTCACTGGGTCCCAGCTGCCTTAGTCACCTGCCTCTCTCTCTCTCTTGAATACTCCAAGTCTTAGTACCTAGAGCTTGGATCCCTTGCTATTTGAATGCCAAATGTTACATTCTTCAAGCAGTCATTTCCTAATGACCAGATGAGCAGTATTCCTCCCTGAGAATTCCTAGGAAACATTTGTCAAGACCCTCATCCCTAATGCTGATGTCCCCTAAATAATAAACCCTCTACCTGGAGGGGCCTTTGTCAGTGCTGGTGCCCTTCTCCTGGGACACTTCCAGAAGTGGCATGTTCCTGTCACTCCAGCACTTCCATGGTGGAGGCAGAAGGATCAGGAGTTCAAAGATACCCTTGGCTACATAGTGAATGGAAGTTAGTCTGGGAAACATGAGATCCTGTCTCTAAACAACAACAAGAAGTGAACATATTATTTTTATAATAACAAGGAAAAAATAATGCTAAAAATAAAATGAGAAATAATACAATAATCTTCCCTAATTAGAAAGTTAGAGGAAATGAGTCAAACCAAGGAAAATGGTACAAAAACCTTCCCCCCACCAGTGTGTTATACAGATAGGCAGCAAGTCACATTGCTCCAGGCTTCATAATGTTTATTAACCCAGATACTGGTCAGTTAATGATCTGCTTCATATCCTTGGACTTGTAAATAGCAGTCATCTTCCAGGGGCTTCTGGGAAGATAGCTGCCTGCATTAGCTGCTTTATTGCAGCCTCTCCTACCCTGATACACACACACACACACACACACACACACACACACACAAAGAGAGAGAGAGAGAGAGAGAGAGAGAGAGAGAGAGAGAGAGAGAGAGAGGGAGAGAGGGAGGGAGGGAGGGAGGGAGGGAGGGGGGGAGAGGGAGAGGGAGAGGGAGAGGGAGAGGGAGAGGGAGAGGGAGAGGGAGAGGGAGAGGAGAGAGGGAGAGGGAGAGGGAGAGGGAGAGGGAGAGGGAGAGGGAGAGGGAGAGGGAGAGGGAGAGGGAGAGGGAGAGGGAGAGAGAAAGCCGTCTTCCCTGCATCTTCTCCCCCCGTCTTTTATCATCTTTTAAGGCATGTTCATATCTGCTAAGATGAGGCCCTGACAACAGACCACTGTCCTCTTCAAGAGCCCCAAGCTTTCTCAAAGGCGTTGTGTCTTCGTGTCTCCCTTAATTAATTGCAGTCAGTTGAAAGCAATATTTTTATGGATCTTGCCACAGTGAAATGTCACTATGCATTTTCCAACTGAGTTATTAAAAAAAAAAACACTGCTTATGGGAAAAGGATGTAACGGTAGATGGGAGGTGGAGTAGAGACAGAAGGAGCTCAACTTTGAGGCTAGCCTGGACTACCTGGTAAGGTTGAGGAAGAAAAGGGTTAATAGAAGCAATTTCTTAGAATCTGTTTCAAGTGAGAAAATACTAGATGGTTTCTAGCATTCATGATTCCCTAGTGTGGTGATATGTTATGATTTATTAAAGCCACTGGTGATCAAAATAGCAAAGCAGCCATACTAGTTAGCTATAGAAGCCAGGCATACAACATTAATCCCAGGACTCAGAAGACAAAGGTAGATGGATCTCTCTGAGTTCAAGGCCACCCAGGGCTACAGGAGATTGTATCAGTCTAAAAGAGTAACAGAGCTCACATCTTTAATCCCAGCACCAGAGAGATATAAAAGATAGGGTTTTCAGTAGTCAGTCTCAGGATTCCCCAGTCACACTGAAAAGGGCCACACTGTCTGAAGCTTGGTGAGAGCTCATGGAGACAGGATCAGCCCTTTCAGCCTGAAAAAGAGTAAGATCTACTGGCCTGGCTACTTAGCTTCTCTGACCTTCAGCTTGAAGCTTGAACCCCAATATTAGTCTCTGGGTCATTTATTTATTATGCTATACCCTAGTTCAATCCCTAGAACTGAAATCGGGCACAGGGGTGAGGCACTAGAAAGTGTCTTTCTGTACACTTTCTGTTAAGAAAGCAGCACAGACACAGTCATCATCCACACCGTACAGCTTTTCAGTAATCACTGTAGATACAAGGAGCTTCTTTCAACTTGGCTCCTGTTATGACAGCCATTTAGCATTGACCTGAGGCTTGCAACAGACCAGGATGTGTGTTAAATGACCTCATTCTGTCCCCCAAAGGCCCCAAGCATCCGTTACTTTGATTATTTACATTTTTAAGTTTTTATCTTATTTCTGTGTGTGCACATGTGGGTGTTTGTATAGTTCAGAAGACAGTGTCTGATCTGCTAGAGCTGAAGGAAAAGATGGTTATGAGGTACCTATGGGGTGGTTTTGTAGACCACTTGGGAGTTGAGAGAAAGTTACATACAAACAAAAACCCCCAAATTCCTGGTTGTAGACAGGAACCAAAATACCCAAACTTGCCAGATTCAAGTTCTCAGAGTGGGGCCTCTGGAGTCCTGCTTAGAGAAGATTTCAAAAGTGAACGGCTTAAAGAGCTAAGGGATGGATAGGTTTGGGGATCTGTGCCCAAGCACACAAGAAACTGGTCTGCCATCGATCAGGAAGTCTACTGCCAGGGAGGGCTAAGATACAAAATTGTCAGGGTCTTACATGGCGTAAATTGAATTCTTATCTTAATTTTCCCTATATACTTGAATTGGTTTTCCCCAATAAAAAGGCAGGAAAATGAAAAGCTGTAAGAGAAGCTAGGAAGGAGTGGGCACACTGGCACACACACCTGAGAGGCAGGAGAATTCAAGGTCATCCTTGGCTACAGAGCGTTTGAGGCCAATCTGGGCTACATGAGACCTTGCGGGTGGGAACACGCTATTAGGGAACTGCTGAACATTTTCAGTTTGCTTTGTTGTTTTGTTGTGAGACAGGGTCTGACTTTGTAGCCCTGGCTGTCCTAGAACTCCCAGAGATCTTCCCAGTATTGCAGTTTTAAGCCAGTTTAACTTGATAGTGTTTCGTGGAAAGGATGAAAGGAGTTCCCGCCACAGATTTTTGAAATAATGAATGTGTGTTTCAATACACAGCTGTGCCCTGAGCACTCACCTAAACACCTTCTTGTCTAATATTCATGATAAAGCCATATAGTGTATGATTATCCCCACTTTCAAAGAACAGAGGTAGAGTGAGGACAGAAACACACCTTGTCACATTGTCAGCCAAAAAGCCCTAGTCAAATCTGAGATTCCTCGATTATGCTTGGCTTCTGCCCTATAGGAGTTTCATGGACCAACAGGGCCACTATCTGCTTAGAAAATCACTGACGATCTTTGACACAGATCCAGGAAGGTTCCTGAAACTGTGAAAGCAGTAAACTGTCACACACACACACACACACACACACACACACACACACACACACACACACACGTGGAGCCCAGCTAACCTGGGTCTGAACGCTTGTCCTGTCATTTTCCTTTTTATCACCTAGCAAGCAATAATGATTAAATCAGATGGTGTATCTGAATTTCTCAGGATATGACAATCTAATAATCTAAAAGGCACCCGTCGGTGGTATTATTTTGAGCTTGTAAAACAGACCTTCAGCCTTGAGTTTATTTCAAAATGCTAAAGCCAAAGAGTTAGAAAGGATGAAGCAGAAGACCCAGGTCTTAAAAGGAGAAAGAAAATGAAAGAAGGAAAGAGGTTGGAAGGATTAGGACACTCATCATAGCAGGAATAAAGACATTTGAACTTGAAATCCAAACACAATATAGCTAAGCTGTTGAGTGCATAGTTACAAGTGTGAAGAAAACAACCACGTGTGTATGTGCGCGTGCACACACACACACACACACACACACACACACACACACACACACACACACACACACACACACACACACACGATTTCTCCCAAGTGTAGGTGGGAAAGGAGCGTATTTACAATACCTTAAGTAACTCAGTAACTGGTACTGGGGAAGAACCCTGAGCCCAGAGAGCCAGAGTCAAAGCAGGTAGCTGCAGGGCCCCTCAGGAATGTCCTAGACTTTCCAGACAGCCTCCACATTTTGCAGTTTTAAGTATCAAGTTCAACAAATAGAAAGCAAACGTCTTGAACTTATTTTACAGATGTCTGTTGATACCAAAACACTGCAGAGAGAAACTAAGTGCAGAGGACTGTTTCAAAACCGCCTGTTAGTCATCATCAAGTCAAGAGCTAGGAGAGTACAGGTGTGTGTACAGAGCTGACCTTGCCCTTGCTTACTCTCTTGCCCCTCCTCTGTCTGACCCAGGAGATAGTGGGAAGATACTGGGGCTTCAGCTATGCCCTGAACCCCAAGGCAGGAAGAGCAAGCAGACACTCCCCCATCTCCAGTACGTGGGCGCTTCCCAAGCTGGCCCTTAGCTCCTGCGCGCCTGCCCTCAAGTATCCCAATGCCTTAGTACCATCCTTCCAAGGCTGCCTGAAAGGCTGTCCTTCGCAAGAGCAGCCTCTGGCTCTAGGATCTGGGCTCCTCTTGGCTAAGCTGCCTTGTGATTTCCTAAGGAGCCTCCTGGTGCAGCCCAGCCCTGGAGGGTCCCATCTTTTGTTTGTAGGGAGAATACTGCCGCCGCCGTGCAACACTGGAGGCCGGGCTGCGGGGGCGCTTCCCCTGTCTGCTCACCCACCTTCCTTGCACACTAGGGGCCACCAGCTCCAGCACAGATCCCCAACTGATCCCATCCGTTTCCTGCCCGGAACACTTACTTCCCAGTCCCTCCGCTTTCCATGCTGTCTCCTCCACCGCCCCATAGCGCCTCAGAGGCTTCTCGGCTTCCAGATGGACAGACAGAGATTGCTTTAACTCCATTGCTGATCCCCGCGGACAGGTCGAGGTGTCCCCTTTCACTCCATCCCTGCTGAAGCTACAGGGAGGAAGGCAGCTCTAGTCAGCAGCGTTTTAAGGTGTCGGGTGTTCCCGAGGAAGCTGCTCCATCTCTTCAACCGCCAGCACCCGAAAGCGCCCAACTGGTACCCAGGATGGGGGAGGGATTCATAACACATGCGCAATGGAGGCTGGAGGGGGAGGTTTGGGGGCTGGGTAGAGAGAAAGAGGGACTGATGATAAACTCTCTAGGACAACAAAAACAAAAAGAACCGAAATAAAATAATATCCAAAGAAAGCAAGAATAATGTACCTTCCCATAATGGAGCCTATAAATAGGCTTGCGTGAATGGATATAGCAATATGGGTAGCTTGGGATCTGCCAGAGGGCTGGTAGGTTCCAAGCTTGATTGGTAAGCCAAGAGTGTATTTGTAGACGATGTGTCCTTCTTTGTGAAAGAGTGTGGACTCTAGCTAGTGGGCTCTGTGCTGTTTGCATTTATGTACATACATGATTTGGATATAAAAGGGGGCAGCAGACAGTGTGTGTGTGTGTGTGTGTGTGTGTGTGTGTGTGTACACCTGTGTCAGTCCTGTATGTTTGCATGGACAGGAACATATTTTTGGACAAAGCTATTTGGAACATTGATTTTTACAAACCTGGAGAATAATCATAGTGACCAAACATGGAAGCATTAAAAATGTAGGGTCAGGGCTAGTAATGGGGCTCAATTGGTACAGCATTCAGAGCTCAAGCATGAGGACCCAAATCTGAGTTCCAGAACACACATTAAAAGAGCAGGTACACAGTATACACTTCTAATCCCAGTGATGGGAGTGAAGACAGGAGGACCCTTGGGACTTACTAGCTAGTGCTGAGACACCTTATACCAACTTCTGGCCTACACACACACCTACACACACACACACACACACACACACACACACACACACACATCACTCACACACACACACTCACACACACACACACTCACTCACTCACACACACACACACACACACACACACTCAAGAAGTAAGGGATGAGAATGCAGCTCAGTAGGTAGAATGCTTGCATAACATGCACAAACCCCTAGGTCCTGTCCCCAGCACTGCATAAGCCTAGTGCACAAGTAGAGGCAGATAGATCTGAAATTCCGTCATCCTTGGCTACATAAGGGAGTTTGAGGCCAGCCTAGACCATGTCTCAAATGAATGAATGAATGAATAAATAAAGTGTAACCAGCAGCGAGGCAGATGAAAATCAATACTACTTATTCAATGACTGCTAGGAATAAAATACCAATGTCTCTGTGAAAGCTAGCACTCCATTCCCCCTTGTTTGATGGAAGATAGAACTGACATTCAGAGACATCACATACTCAAATGCCTACACTTCCAGGGTACCGAATCAACCCTTGAATCCAGAATATATGAATTCAGATTCCACTTGTTATTGTCCTTACTTCCTTGACTATGGTTATATTTAATTCTTTTTTTTTCTTCATGAACATTGGTGTTTGGCCTGCATGTATGTCTGTATTGAGGTGTCAGATCACCTGGAACTGGCATTAAAGACAATTGTGAACTGCCATGTGGGTGCTGGGAATTGAACCAATGTCCTCTAGAAGAACAGCCAGTGCTCTTAACGACTGAGCCATCTCTCATGAGATGGGGTGTTGTCCTGTTTTAAAATTGTTGCTGCTTTTTAAGCCACAGCAGCCAAATCAGCTCCAGTATGAGCCTTATATATAAGCACTTATTTGAGTACCTGTTTATTTTCTTTGAGATATATACCTACAAGTAGAATTGTCAGACCATCTGGTAATTCTGTGTTTAGCTTTAGAGAAACTGCCAAAACATTCTACTTTTCTGCAAGGAATATGCAAATGCACAATTTTTCTCCATATGCTCAGTAATGCTTTATTTTCATTTTTGTGACCCATCAATTAATATCTTATTGTGTTTTTCTATTATTTTCTCCTTCCTTCTTTTCTATTAGCATTTTACTGTGTAGCCCAGGCTGGTTTTGGATTCATTGTGTATCTGAGAAAAATCTGGAACTTTTGACTGTCTTGCCTCATCCTCCACAACAGCTTGGATGTTAGACTTGTATCATCAGGCCCTCTTTGTTCTTGACCTTGGTTAACATCAAATGTACATCATAATTTCAATTTTGTTACTATATAGACTAATAATGGTAGAAATTAAATGAAAAGTGTTTTATTATTATTTTTTTTTCAGACAGGGTCTGTGCAGCCCTAGCTGATCTCAGACTCACTAGGTATCTAAGGGTGACCTTGAACTTAAGTTCCTCTGCCTCCTGAGTTCTAAGGTAATGGGTGTCTGTCACCTTGACCAGCAATAGTCCCCACTTTATATGCTTACATATCTGCTTACATCACTGGGGGAAAATGACATGTAGCAAAATATTGATAATGGTTACCTATAAATGCGGTGATAACAAGTATTTTGTTTGCAATCTCTAATATTCCTGAGATAACGTGAAGGTGAGGTTTAATAAATATGTATTACTTTTATAATCATAAAGCTGATTTTGTTTGTTCTTTTTGTTGATGTAATTTGTTCTATGGTATTTTATACATGTATAAAATGCATTTTGGATACTCTGACCACCACTGCCAACCCCTAACTGCCCCCTCTCAGGATCTTTCAGTAGCCAGTAGGATAACATGGATCCAATAAGGCACCATTAACTCCTCCCCTACCCATGATTGTGGACAGAGCCATTTTATAATTATTATTATTATTATTATTGCATTAGTGTGGGGGGCGCATGCGCGTGTGTGCATGTACGTATGTGAATATCAGAGTACAATTTGCAGGAGTTGGCATGTGGGTACCTGCAATTGAACTTAGGTTTCCAGTCTTGGTGGCAAGCACCTTTACCCACCTAGCCATCTTGACAGCACAGTAGAGCCAGTCTTGTGCAGGTAACAACTGCACAAAGTGGCCCTGTCATGTCAAAAGGTGGCATTTCCAGCTCTTACATGTCCTCCCCCTCTTCTTTAATGTACTTTGAGCTTACAGGAGGCGGAATAGCTGCTGAAAACATGTCTTAAATTTGGTTTTGTTTTTAAATATAGTCTCCTATAGTCTAGGGGTTTCAACATTACTATGTAGCTGAGAATGACCTTGAGCTCCCGATTCTCCTGTCTCTACCTCTTCAGTGCTGGGCTTTCAGGCATGTATGACCACACTTGCCTAAATAATGTTTATAGTGCATAAAGTAAGTAAACCTAGAAAAATGTTACCAATGGTTGTTTCTAAAGTTGAGATAAAAAGGAAAAGCTTTCCTCTTTCAATTTTCTGCACATCCCAAGCATCTATACTGAGAAGATGTTGCTTTATCATTTCAAAAATGAATGGGTTTGGTGTCTAACACTGTGTGAGGAACACAGAATCCGTGACCCTGGAGAACCAGGCTACCACTGCAGCAGTGTGGCTGAGCCAGTCTGTTCCCATTAGCATTGGGCAATAATGCTTCAAGTTCCACAGCTGGCTGTCATGGCCACCTGTGCAGAGTGAGGCACTCTTCTACCCGCTTCTGTTCCTGGACAGTTGCCTCAACTCTGTTGGGAAAGCCAAGGACTCTGAGGGACAAGGGATGATTACTGGGAGCCAGGCCAGGAAGGGGCCAACAGGAGACACTTTCATAACTGTCATCTTAGTTGATTAAGAAGGAACTAATGCAGTATCACCCTGATAATTTGAAACTTTATCAACATGTTCAGTTTCAAATGGGAATGGTATGGAGCTTATCAGAGCAGCATGGTTTCCAAAACTATGGGCTTTGAAATACGGCATAATGGGTTGGATGGAGCCCCGATTCTGCCACCTGCCATCTGTGGTACCCTGTGTGATGTGTCACTATTTCTCTACGCTTTTATTTCTCCATGCTGCTCGTGTGGGGGATGGGGTAGAGGGAGGATGACAGAGAGGGAGAATATCAATCTGTACCACAGGCTGGACTCAGAATCTTCACCTTCCTGCCTCAGGCTCCTGGTGCTTGAATTGCAGGTGTGTGCTGTCAATCCCAGCTCTAAGCTTCTCTCTGTTTTGTGGCATATGTAAAAATACATATTTGTGTGCACATCTGTGCATGTGTGTGTGCACATGTATGTACAGGCCAGAGATTGCTCCTGGGCTGCTGCTGCTGCTGCTGCTGCTTCTTCTTCTTCTTCTTCTTCTTCTTCTTCTTCTTCTTCTTCTTCTTCTTCTTCTTCTTCTTCTTCTTCCTCTTCCTCTTCCTCTTCCTCCTCCTCCTCCTCCTCCTCCTCTTCCTCTTCCTCTTCCTCTTCCTCTTCCTCTTCCTCTTCCTCTTCCTCTTCTTCTTCTTCTTCTTCTTCTTCTTCTTCTTCTTCTTCTTCTTCTTCTTCTTCTTCTAATACTGCACCTTATCTGTTTAATAAATTATTTTGTGTGTGAATGTTTTGCTTACGTGTATGCATGTGTTCCACATGGGTGTCTGGTGAGGGAGGAGTCAGAAGATGCCCTAAAACTGAACTTTGGGTGGTTTTGAACCACCATGTTGGTGCTAAGAATGGAACCCAGGTCCTCTGCAAGAGCTATCAGTGCTCTTAACTGCTGAGCCTCTGTCCACCATCTTTTCTTTTAAAATAGGCTCTCACAACAAACCTAGAGTTCGCTAATTTGCAAAGCCAGAAAGCCTTGGGACTGTCTTGTCTCCATCTCCTCAGTACTGGGGGTACTGTCACACCCCATACTCAGCTTTTTACACAGATGCTGGGATCCAAATTCAGATTGGTGTGCTTGCACAGTACATGAGTACGTCATCTCCCCAGTTCCTATGTTTTATTTTCTTTATCTTCAAAAATTCTAATGCCTTGGACTGGGGATGTGGCTCAGATGGTGGAGTTCTTGCCTAGCATGCAACAGGCTCTGGGTCAACTCCAAGCCCTGCATAGACCAGATGATGGTTCATGACTATAACCTGAGTGTTCAGGAAGTGAAACAGGCAGTCAGCTTCCCCTACTTAGAGAGTCTAAGGCCAGGCAGACTAGAGAGCCTGTCAAAAATTAACAAATAAGCCTGGGCATGATGGTTTGTGCTTCTAATTCTGGCACCCAAGAGACAGAAGCAGGCAGATTTCTGTGAATTTGAGGACAAAGTGTTCTACAATAGAGTAGAACTCTCTATAGTAGGTTTTCCAGGGCTATATAGTTAGACTCTACCGTGTGTGTGTGTGTGTGTGTGTGTGTGTGTGTGTGTGTGTGTGTGTTCACACTATCATGAGAACTAAATGAGATGGTGTATGATCTCACAACCTTACATAGCAACAGAGCAATAACATGTGCTATGTCATATTGAAAACACCATAAGTGAAGGGGTATATATCCTAAATCACAGTGAATTGTTGCAATAATAACAAGATGACTTGGCCGTTGCCTGTGAACATGACACTTAGTTGTTGCATTGCATTGGGCCACTTCACAGGAAACTGAGCAAACTCCTCTACCTATCATCCTACCCTATCCTCCTTCTGCCCCTTCTGAATCTGGGCTTCATCAAGCAGGGATGAAGCTTTGTGAAACCAGCCATTTTCTCCTAGGGGTGGGCAAGAACAGAACAGGCTGTGTGAGAGCAGGGTTGTGTCAGTCTTCCACATCTGGCAGCCATAACAAAAAGTGCCTGTTGCACACAATGTATAAAAGAACACCAGAAAGATGATCAACCTCTTATTTCCAAGTTGTTTCCTTCATTCCATTTTAAATCATAAAGGATGGAGAAAAGGTATGAGTATAACATCTGCAGCCAGGCTTTTCACTCCTATAAAATGGATTAAGTGGCAGGTTGAGATGGTTCAGCTGTAAGGCTTTGGCCACCATGCCCAGCAACCTGAGGTCAATCCCTGGGACCCACACGGTGGAAAGAGAACAGACTCTGGAAAGTTGTTCTCTGGCTTCCACACAGGCACACATAAGAACACACAAGCACACACCCACACCACAAAATACGTAATACAAAATAAATAACAGTTGTTTATAGATGATATGCCAAATTTTACTCACCAGTGGGAGTTAGTATTAATGACAAGTCATAAGACACAAGTGTACTGACATGATAGAAAGAAGCATGAATCATTCCCTGCAAACCATCACAGCAGGAATACCAATTGGCCTATGGTAGGCAGTAAGATACACTAAGTATGCCTGTGCTCACATGGTGGTCTCATGGAGAGCTGAGTCAGCAGCATCCTCCTGCACTTGGAGCTAACAATCTCTAAGTGCTCTGAAGTCCTCCCCGATTCAGGCAATGTATACCCTACCAGCATTTAATGTGTTTGAATAGTCCTAACCTTGGTCACATCTATTTAGCATCCTTGCCTACATGGTCATTGATCTCTGGAGGAGAGTCGCCCTAAACCAATAGAAAATTAGTGAAGAGTCATTTAAAAAAAATCTGTGTTCTCAGGAGAGTCTACACATCTTTCTGTTGTCAAGACCCTAGAATAAATGTCCCATAAGTGCCTTGAATTCAACCTGACCTTCACAACCTGACTTTGAGTGGGCTGAGGGCACAGCTCAGTAGTAGGCACTAGTCTGGTGTGTGCAAGACCCAAGGTTTGATCCCCAGAACCACAAATATTTGTGTATGTGTGTGTTTATGTGTGTCTGTGTGGGTCTTGTATGTCTCTCATCTATGTGTATATGCCTGTGTCTATGTGTCACTCATTGTGTGTATGTCTGTGTCTGTGTGTCTCTTGGTGTGTGTGTGTGTGTGTGTGTGTGTGTGTGTGTGTGTGTGTGTGTGTGTGTGTTATCTGAGCTAGATTTTGAGGAATGAATAAGAATCTGGCAGAACAGGAGTGGCACATGCCTTTGGATTAGTGCCAGCACTAAGAAAGGCAGAGGCAGAAGGAACTCTGTGAGTTCAAGGTCAGCCTTGTGGTGATATTTTGTTTGTATTCGAACAAATAAAGCTTGCCTGAAGATCAGAGTGTAGTGCTAGCCACACTGGTTAGCCATAGACAACAGGCAGTGGTGGCACACACCTTTAATCCCAGCACTCTAGAGGCAGAGGCAAACAGATCTCTGTGAGTTCAAGGCCACTCTGGGCTACACGGAATTGGGAGTCATGTGCCTTTAATCCCAGCACTAGGGAGGAGGAGACAGGAGTTTAGGGCTTTCAGACTAAGGATTTGTAGGGACAGGATCACGCCTTTGGTCTAAGGATTTAGAAATGTAAGAGGTTTCTCTTGTGGCTGGCTCCTTTACTTCTCTGACCTTTTAGTGTTTGCCCTGATGTCTGACTCCATGTTTTTATTATTAAGACCTATTAGAATCTGTGCTACATAGCCTGGTCTACAGAGTGAGCTCCAGGAGAGCCAGAGCTACAAAGAGAAACCCTATCTTGGAAGAAAGAAAGACTCTGATAATATGTGTATAAGTTATGTGCATCTGTAGGATATAATTTGTATTTTCTATCACAGCTTTGTTTTGGTGAGTTATTGAAACAAGTATGTGTGTTGGCCCACAGATCTTGTAGACTCTTCTAGGTACATTCACTTTTACTGACCTGCAATCTACCCTTACCTTCTGCTCCCATTGAACCAAATCAAGATCACATTCTTTCCCCCAAGACCCTGTGATCTCTATCTAACATGCAGTCTTTCCACAAATATTATTCTGTGCTGGCTACTTTGCTGGCTTCCAGGGCTCTATCATTCAGAAGTTGTGCATTCAGTAGGTGACACATCTATCTCCTGGAACTCTATTAGGGACAGAGATATTTTGGACTCTTGAGGCATTGTCCAGTTTTGTGTAGCCCCCTGTGTCCCATGATTCCTTGAACAGACCCCTCTTGATAATGAGAACCATAAAAGCCTCAAAAACCATATTCTAGGAAACCCACACTGTGAAATCCTCAGAAGAAAGAACAGAAAAGCACTTTTGCTGATGCTGTTGTTATTGAGCTAGGGCCTCAAGAAGCTCAGCTGGCCTTAAGCTCACTACGTAGAAGAGGAAGACCTTGAACTTCTGATCCTCTTGCCCATGTCTCCTGAGTGTTAGAATTACAGACATGCTGAAAGACACGTAAGGATATGCCTAACATAGTCAGTCATCGGGAAAATGCAAATCAAAACAACTCTGAGATACCTTTTTACACTTGTCAGAATGGCCAAGATCAAAACTCTGATGACAGTTTATTCTGGAGAGAACATGGAGTAAGGGGAACACTCCTTCGTTGCTGGTGGGGGTGCAAATTTGTACAGCTGCTGTGGAAATCAGTTTCTCAGAAAACTGGGACTCAATCTAACTCAAGACCCAGAAATAACACTTTTGGGCTTATACCAAAAGGATGCACACTCATACAACAAGGACATTTGCTCAGCTATGTTCATAGCAGCACTATTCATTATAGCCAGAACCTGAAATCAACCTAGGTGCTCCTCAACCAAAGAATGGATAAGGAAAATGTGGTACATTTACATAATGGAGTACTACTCAGTGGTAAAAAAAAAAAAAAAAAAAAAAAAAAACCAACAAAAAACAAAAAACAACAACAAAAAGTGACATCTTGAAATTTGCAAGCAAATGAACAAAACTAGAAAAAAAAAACCCATCCAGAGTGAGATAATTCAGACCCAGAGAGACAAATATAATGTTTACTCACTCACAAGTGGATATTAGACATAAAGCAGAGGACAGCCGGCCTGCAGGCCACAACCCCAGATAATCTAAGTAAAGAAGAGGACCCTAAGAGACATGGATCTGCTAGGAAAGGGAAAAAGACAAGATCTCCTGAGTAAATTGGGAGTGTGGCGGGGTGGGGGAAGGAGGAGGTGGAAGGGAACAGGAGAGGAGAGAAGGGGAGTGGGGAAAAATGTAAAGCTCAATAAAAAAAAAAAAATGTACAGGCCACTCACCTGTAATCTCCCCCTACCTTCTGCTCCCATAAACCACTACGCCTGGTTTATGCAGTATTGGAGACTAAACCCAAGACTTAGAACACTCTGGGTGAGACCTCTCCCTGTTGAGCTACATGCCCATCCCTCTTGTAAGTACATCTTTCTCATAGTCATGTCCTTGGGATGCTGTCCCTTCCAGGGAACAGGTTTCATTTATTAATGTGATTATAAATATTGACTTCCCAGCTTAGTAAGCAAGGACTTTTGTAACAGTAAGGAGCACTGACTTCTTGGACAAAGTAACATCTGAGCCAGATTTTGAGGAATGAATAATAGGTAATCTGGGGAAGGGTGGAAAGTCTTTTGGAGGCTGGAACAGCAGGTACAGAGACTATGTCACATCATATGTGACTATGATGACTAAGGAGGCCAGTGAAAAAGGCTGTCACATTTAGAGTTTGTCAAACCTATGAGATAATTTCCCTCCTCCCTCCATTTGTTTTTAACAGATGAAGGCATGGACTCAGTGATGTTTAGTGACATCCCAGTGAGGTCTAGAGACATCTCTAGAGTCACTTCATAACTGATTCTGTGTCTGTAGCCCAAGTCTGTGTGACATTAAGGTCCATGTGCTCAAGCACAGTGAGGCTTCAATGTAAGTGTAGGTCAAGGGTCAGCAGGTAGTGAGTTTGAACAGTTAGAGAACACCCATATTTCCTTCCTAGACTTAGGAGCTTTGGAGACTGTCCACAAGGATGTGGAAACCACTGGAAGCCTTGCAGCTCAGATGGAAAGACATCCTGGCAGCTGAATACCACAAAGTCAAACCACACAACAAACCTCACCAAGAGATTTATTGGGATGAGAAACAAAAACAAAACAAACAAAACAAAACAAAAAAATCCCAGGAAGGTGGCTGCCTCTGCTCAGGGAAGAAACTGCAGCAAACTGAACAGGATACAGAGCTTAAATAGAATTTCCTGAGAAGGGGTGGAGCTTTCCAGCATGGAGATTGGTGGGATTTTGGTCGTGTTCTTAACCACTGAACCAGCTCTCCGGTCCCAGAATTTGAAGATGAAAGCATAGCACACCAAGGCTAAGACAGAAGGATTGTGAGTCTGAGGTCAGCACGAGCTGCATAACAATAGCCCGTGCTGGAAGACACAATTAAATCAGCTTCCTGATCTAGGCAGTCTGGGATACCCCCAGTGATGATAAGGCCATGGCTCTTGTACCACCCTGAGCAGGGCTCTGCATAAGAAATAGTGGTGGCCTGGAGCAACCAAAAGCCTTGGAACCAAAGGATGAGATGCACAAAACAGATTATAAGGTGATATGACTCACTGACCAGACATTACAGAGTTGCTATAGCACCTGCCAATTGTATAGAAGGATAATGGAATGTATCTGCAAAATTTTTATAGTGAGTGTTTGCTGTAAGAACACTTCCTTTTGAAACAAAGCCTCATGAAGCCTCGGCTGGCCTCTAAATGGTCACATAGCTAAGGATAATCTTGATCTTGAATTTCTGATTCTCCTGCCTCTACCTCAGAATGCTAAGATTATAGTTATGTGCCACCATTCTCCACAGAATATAGCTTTGAGGGATTTTGTTTTAATTTTTATTTATCATTATGTGTGTGTGTGTGTGTGTGTGTGTGTGTGTGTGTGTGTATTATATGTACATGGGCATATGGATGTCAAGCGATAATTTTGTAGGGTCAGTTCTTCATCTATGTTTATGTGGGTCCCACAGATTAAACCAACCTTGTACTGAAACTTTCTTTGCCTGCCTCACTGGCTTAAACATAGCTTTTTGAGATAATTTGTCCATTTTCCATGGGACTAGAGTTTGGTTCCTAGAACCCACCCACCTCAAGTTAATCACAGTTGCTTGTAAGCACACACACACACACACACACACACACACACACACACACACACACACACTTTCAGTTATGAACTCATCTCATTCTTTCTGATACTTTCTATACTTTCCTCTTCTTTCCATACCTTGCATGGCAAAAACATCCACGCTATCACACCCCACATCTGTATTAAATACCCACTGTTGTCACCAAGGAGAAATGAGAAGCAGCTGTTCAGTTTCCCAAGCAAAAATTCAAAGAATCACTCTAATTGGACAGATGACGGTCACATGACCACTGCTAACCCAATTAAGAGTGTGAAATACACTAATTAGCTTATCCCCAGTCACATTATTCACCCCTTTGTGCCAGAAGAGTTGCCTTCTGGTAGGATTTCCTAATCAGGAACTGAGATCTTTTGGGACGTGATGGAGTAATAAGTGCTGGATGTTCCCCACATCCTAGTCCTAGTGACTGTACCTTGTCAGGACATGGTGCCAGCCTTGTCTTCAATGAATGGGCCTATGAAGGGTGCTGGTTGCAGTTTCCTTATGTCTGGTAGACCATGGGGCACTGATCAGGGCTAGTGCTTACTGACCTCAGCCTCCTTTCGTGTCTACCACAGTTCCTAGGACATTGACGGCTTAAATTATTTGTTGAATTAATGCTACTGAATGAAATGATGAAATTAAAAATTGCAAGGGGCTGGCAAGATGGCTAAGCCTGAAATGCACATTCCCTCCCCAGGTTACCCACATTGAGGAAGGAAAGAGTAGATTCCCCAAAGTTAAACTCTGACCTCCACAGATGCTCCATGGAACATTAGTGCGCCTGCCCCACAAACTAAATAAATAGATAATATTTTTTTTTAAAGATTTTAAGTTGCAAAAGTATAAAGACTTTTTCAACACTCCCTCATCCAAAAGAGGACTACATCATTTAAGTGAATATAAAAACATAGGCCATCTTGCTCCACAGCATTAATAACATAAACAAACCAACAGAAGTAAATTATAGTCAAGGGCTAATTTAAGACTGGAGCACATTCTAGTACACGTTTTAGGGGTCTGCTGTAATTTGCAGCCATTCAAGTATTATGGAGAGGGGAAGAGAATAAAATCTGTTCCTTCCTTCTCCCTTAAAACTATTTTGTCCTCTGGGAAAATGACCAAGTACTCCTCACCACACAGGAAAAAGATTCTTTTTTTTTTTTTTTTTTTTTTTTTGTGGACCTTAAGAACCACTCTGTTTAAAAGATACAGCTAATTTCTGTATTCAACCAGCATAGGATAAGGAAAAGTTTTAAATTATTTCTGGAGCTGGGAAGGTAGCTCAGCAGTCAAGTGCTTGCTTACTGTCTTAATTTCTGTTTAAATTGCTTCATTGAAACAATGAATAACCAAAGCAAATTAGGGAAGAAAGGGTTTATTTAACTCACAATTCCAAATAACAGTTCATCATCAAAAGGGCAGGAACCTGGAGGCAGGAGCTGATGCAGAGGCCATGGAGGGGTGCTGCTTACTGGCTTGCTCCCCATGGCTTACTCCCCAGGGCTTGCTCAACCAGCTTTCTTATAGTACTCAGGACCAAGAGCCCAGGGATGGTACTACCTACAGTGGGCTGGGCCCTCCCCCATCAATCACTAATTAAAAAAATGCCTTACTGTTGGATCTTATGGAGCCATCGTCTCAATTGAGCTTCCCTCCTTTCAAATAACTCTAGCTTGTGTTAAGTTGATACAAGACCAGCCAGTACACCTACCATAGACAGGCCCAGAACCACAAAACAGAAATTTACATTAGTCTGAGCATGTACAAAACTGTTGTTATTATTCCCTAAACAATATAGTATTGTTGGGAGCTGAGTGGCCTAGTTTTGTGTCAGCATATGAATGATTGTCCAGCAGATCTCCAAGAGGTAAAACCTGTGAAAACAGTCTCTTATTCAACAAGGACCAGCAGACTTCAGGATAGCACGGAATACTGCTGGAACCATGAGGCTTGCAGGCTTTCTTCCCTCTCAAAATGTTGATGATGCTTTTGGAGGTTTATAGTTTCACTTTGTCATCACACATAAGAAAGATGTGGTCATTCCTGGAAACCCCATTTTTTTTTCTCCAATAATTTCCCCTAAAAATACTTTGGGAACTGATGCTTCTTATCTGGAAATATCAGCTGAAGCCCCAGACCCTGGGAACTTTTCTGATTTGGTGAGGACAGGATCAGAGGCAATAAACGATTAATGGGCACATATAAAGAAGCAACAAAAGAGACATTAATTACATCTCCTAATTCTGGTGGTGTGTGTGGAGGGGGGTAGCAAACATTAAAATGGAAAATAGTGCCTTATCAAAGTTTGCCCTTAATAGAGAGGCTTAGGCATGTCTTTTATAGGACAAGGGAACATTTGGAGAAATACAAGCTACCTGTATGTAAGCAGCTTATGGCAGATCACTCCTGTTTCTGTAAATATCCTTTGTTAAGTTGTGAGTGATATTGTTGTTTATCACCTTTTAGCTTTGTAAGAACAGGATGTGCCTGGCTTGATATTGGCCATTTAGCTTTTTTATTAAATAAATAAAAGCAACATAACTTCACAGTGTACAAAAAGATTATTTCACAACATGTACTCTCTATTTCTCCCTCTCTAGTTCTTCTTTGTCTCTCTCTCTTCTCTGTTCCTGCTTCAGTGGCCAGGTTCAGTCTTCTGGTCTTGTCCAGTCTACTTTCGTTCTCTGTTCTGAACTCTTCCGGATGCCTCTGGCTGTTTTCTCTCAATAAAAATGAAATAAAAATATTCCCCTTAACTATATCATGGAACAGTCATGTCATCAGTTTACACAGCCTTAGCATCTATTTTATTTTTTGAGACCATGTAGCCTAGGCTGGCCTTGAGCACACCATGTAGCTGAGGATAACTTTGAACTCTTGACCCTTCTGCCTCCACCTCCCAAGTGCTGGAATAGTAGGTGTGTACCACCTTACTTGGCTATCTTCCCATTTTATGAGATGCTACAAATTCTCATAGTTGACAGAGTCATAGCCAGTGATCCCATTCTTTGGGTCCCAACAGACCAGACCAGACTACAACAGCCCAGTGGGGGTGAGGGCAGAGAAGGAATCTACTTGCTCTGGCCACTGCACAAAAGAGGGGGGTCTGTCTATCTTTAAGGCATTGGCAGAAATTTGGGGATTATATAGGTGAAAGACAAAAGTAGGGATCAATGCACATGTACATGGCTGATGAAATTGCTCAGTAGATAGAGGCACTTGCTGCCAAACATAACCTGAATTTAATCCCTGAAACTCACAGGATGGAAAAAAAGAGACCAACTCTCACAAATTATTCTCTGACCTCCACATGCAGTGGCACGTATGTGGATATGCACTTACACACACACACACACACACACACACACACACACACACTCAATATGAGTTTTTAAAAGTTTTAATACAAAATTTTCATAAGTCTTCAAACCCTTTGGATATCATAAAAAGTGTCCTGTAAACTATTTGTTTGCAGCTACTAATCTAAAATACCATAGAAATGTCTTCATTTTAAACATGAAAACATATGTGATATAGAAAATAGAAGCGCTCACACCCAGGTCATTGTTGAATGGCAATCGCTTGGGATTTTTTGCTTTGTTTTGTTTTTCTGGATCCTGGGAGCTCCCTTCACCAGCATCAAGTGATACCCAGAATAGCACATGCTTATCCTCACACCTCTTCCAGTCACACAGCCATGCAAGCGGCTCACACCTCCTCGATTAGTCTATATAAAGGAAGATTCATGACCTGACAGTATTCATTCAGTATGAGCAGAAGCTCCTGCCTGAAACGGAAGCCTTGCTTTAAGAGGCTCATTCTCCAAAAGTAATGTATTTGGGCATGTTTGCTTTTCATCAGACCAGACAGATGCTCCTCCAGATTCTCTGGCTCTGGCTACACATTCATACTAGGGGTAAATATTTGCTCTGAAATGAAAGACAGGTAGACTGGTCATTGCTGTGCTGCAATTCTCAGAGGGGTCTGGAAGCCTTAGCCATCCATTTCTTCAACAAACACCAAGGAGTTTGTTTGTTTTTTATTTATTCAATAAATGTTTTAGTTCAAACTGGTATTTTATCTGTTTTACTCCTTGACTGGCTTTTAACCCAGTGCTCCATTATCTGTGCTATTAGAAACAGATAACAGGGGCCATTGTTCTGAACTAAGCTTCTGCATAAATCTGGCTGAAATAAAAATGGAGCCACTTGTACTAAAGGGCCATATCACCTGGCTGAATTGAAACTGTTTACCTCATCTTCCTGGAAATGAGGATTAGAGAGCTCCATTAGCATGACAATGAAAGTTCCTGGTCCTAATCCTAACATAAAGAAGGAGTCTGAAATAACTAATCCTTTATTTTCCTGGTATTTTGTCTCCCTACTTCACAAAAGAAAGTTGATTTAAAATGTCAGACTGCAGGGCTGGAGAGATGGCTCCGCAAGTATGAGCACTGACTGATCTCCCAGAGGACCCAAGTTTAATTTCCAGCGCCCACCTGGCGGCTGACAACTGGTCACTCCAGATGCAAAGGTTTTTGACACCTTTATACAGACATACATGCAGGCAAAACACCAAGCACATAAAAAAATTATATTAGCAAAAAATGCCAGGCTGCGACTGAAGATGTAGCTCAGTAGTGAAATGCTTGCCTTTCTTTCTTTCTTTTAAACCCTTCTGTCTAAAAAAACAACCTCCTCTGCTGGGACCATTTACTTCATTTCAATAAACAGAAGCTTTGCCTACCCAGTTCTGAAAGATATGCAGAGGGTTCACTCACAAGAAGCAGTCTTGATGCAACAGCATGAGGTCTTTCTTATTCTCAGTGCACTGGGGTCCTCAGTTCTCTATCTCTGAATGGCCTATGACTGTGGAAGAATTGAGAAGGCTTTTATAGGGTTTACAACAAAGTCCACACATCGTAAACCAATCATCTCATAGCATCAACAGCAGGTGCGGGCAAATCAATTTAAACCATTTAATAGTTTTTAGACCAATCATTTAAAATCATCCAAGCCTGCGCTTTATAGCCCACTCAGTTTTCTATAGAATTTGCGAGGGCTCCTAGACCTTTCGCCTATTTACAGGCAGAGGACAGGGTCTGGAATTTTAGGGCTTTTTTAGATGGTATTTTTAAACTTCTAGCTTCCTGGGGTCATTGGAGAGTTAGGCTGTATTTTTCCATCCTTACAGTTCTAGAATGGAAAAGAAAACTAATTTACATGGGTCAACTAAATTGTTGTATTATTACCCTTTGATAATACCTGCTATAAAATTTGCCAACTTAACCGTTGAATAAATGTCTGTGTAGAACATTTAGAGTTTAGAAAAAAATGATAAACAAGTTTAGAAAGTCTGGTCTGACCATAATAAACTTTGAAATAAAAACGAATATCACAAACACAAAATCTACATTTTTGCTTTACTCCTGGAACTTACCTTGTTTGTGATCTATATCAACCAATTGGACAAGGTAATGATTAAATATTCTTAGTTTTTACTGTGACATTTTAGTGCCTTTATTTTCTTCTTATTTGTGTGTGTATCTGAGTCAGAGTGAGTGTTGTGCTTGTGTATGTGGGGGTGTGTGTGTCTGTGTAGGTGTGTTTGTGGGTAGGTTCTGTGCCTGATAGCCTCCTCTATCACTCTCCACCTATTCCTTTCAGGCAGGATCTCTCCTTGAACCTTGGGCTTGTGTTTTCTCAGCTAAAGCAAAAAAAAAAAAAAAAAAAAAAAAAAAAGCCCTGCAATCTTCTCATCTCTGTCCCTTTGGCTGAATTCACAGGCTTTTTCTGGGGTGCTAGGCTGGGCTTGCTATATGGGCATTGATTCAAACCCCACAATTGGAGAATGACCACTGTTTTGTATTTTTTTTAATTAATTAATTATTATTTTTTTTCTTATTTTACATATTGATCCCAGTTTCCCATCCCTCCCTCCCATGCTGCCCTACCCCCTTCCATCCCACCCCTCCCCCACTCCACAGGGAGGGTGATGCCTTCCAGGATGGATCATCAAAATCTGTCAAGTCATTTGGAGTAGGGACTAGGCCCTCTCTCCTGCCTCTAGGTTAAGGGAGTATCCCTCCATGGGGAATATGCTCCAAAGTCCTTTTATGTACCAGGGAAATACCCTGGTTTCACCCAGAGGTCCCTTAGACTGCCCAGGCCTTCTAACTGAGACACATGTTTAGAGGGTATGAGTTGGTCCAATGCTGGTTTCCCAAGTATAAGTCTGGGGATCCATTGGTTCCTCCTTGTTCAGGTCAGCTGTCTCTGTGGGTTTCTATAGCCTGGTCTTGACCCCATTTTCTTATCACTCCTTCTTCTCTGCAACTGGATTCCAGGAGCTTGGCTCAGTGTTTAGCTGTGGGTGTCTGCTTCTGATTCCATCAGCTAGGAGATGAGGCCTCTATTATGGCATATAAGTTAGTCATCAATCTCATTATCAGGGAAAGGCATTTAAGGTAGCCTTTCCACTGTTGCTCAGATTGTTAGTTGGGGTCATCTTTGTAGGTCTCTGGACTTTTCTCTAGAGTCAGTTTTCTCTTCAAACCTATAATGGCTCCCTCTATTATGGTATCTCTTTTTTGAGAATGAGCATTGTTAACCTAACACTTGGGATGCTGAGGTAAAAAGATTATGAATTTGAGGCTAGCCAGTGTTGTTCCTGACATTTGCAAGAAAAAGAAAAACTAGTTCCACAATTTTGAGCCAAATTTGGAGACCTGTTCTCTTCTTGGCCAGCCACACCAGGTAGTTGCCCTTAATAAAGATGGTGGGAAAGACTTTAACCCTGGCAAAGATGCTTGCCAGCCTTGTAGATGTTTAAGGTGGCCAGCCATATGTTGCTTATATCCCAAAATGGAATCATGCCACTTGGTTCCTTTAAGATTACCTATGTACATACTTTGAAAGATCAACCCCATGTTATAAGTTCATATAAAACTATTATATAAACTTTCTATGGTTAAAAAAATATACAATATCTGTAACAAAAACTGATATTATAGTTTTTTAGGCATAAAAAGTTCATATAATAGCTTAAGCAATTAAATCAATAATCTATTTAACTATTCTATTTTTCTCTTTTCTCCCTGTCTTAGCTCTTGACCCTAGATACAGAGATTTTAAAGACATGTCTGAGTCTGTGAAAGAGAGAGCCATAATCTAATTTTAGATCCAGTTTTTCAATAAGCTAGAACAACAGTCAGGTGTGGTGGTGTATGCCTTAAATCCCAGCACTCAGGAGTCAGAGGCAGTTGGATCTCTGTGAGTTCAAGGCACGCCTGGTCTACAGAGCAAGTTCCAGAACTACCAGGTATAGATGGAAGTTTCTGTCCCACCCAGACCCACAGCCATAGTCCCAAATAAACGCATAGAGGCTTATATTAATATAAACTGTTTGGCCAATGGCTCAGGTTTCTTATTGGCTAGATCTCTATTATTACCCATTTCTATTAACCTATGTATCTCCCCATGGTCTTGGCTTACCTGAGAATTTTCAGGCATTCTCTTTCTGGTAGCTACATGGTATCTCCTCAACTCTGCCTCCTGCCTATCTGTATCCCTGTTTTGATTTCCTGCCTGGCTAAATTGTGTCTGCCCATTTGCTAAAACAGCTTTATTCATCAACCAATAAGAAAAACATACATTCACAGCATACAGAAGGATGTTCCTCATCATCTCCTCTTTTCTGTCTAAATAAAAAGAAATGTTTTAACTTTAACATTGTTAAATTATATATAACAAAACAGTTTTAAAGCAAGAACTATAGTTAACAATATTTAGTCCACTAAATTTGGCAAAATTTAAAGAAAATGTTCCATCTCCTACCCTATCTTTGTGAGTCTAAAGTTTTATGTGTAACTTATCTTTTATCATAACTAAGGAAAACCATAAACATAACTATCTGTCTTCAACTCCATCAAAGACCTTAGAGGGATAATATATAAACTCTAGCATTGACAGAGACATCTTGCTCCTGGACAGTCATCCGAAGTTTCTCTGTAACATTGGGGCACCACTCTTCAGCCTATAGGCCCAGAATGCCTGGCAGCCTTTTTGATGAAGCAGGAACCTTGAAGAACTATCCTGTCTCTTGGCAAGCTCAACTGTCACTTTTCTTTGTAGCCTGCTTGTCCAGTTTGGATAGCATGCTGTCAAGCAGTCCAGGAAATAGCAGTTTCTTGCCCAAATAGCTATTTCTGTTATGCTGAAGGCAAACTCCATAATGAGTTTCTTTGATGCTCATCTTCCTCTCTGATGTAATTGGTGTTGCCAGGAGAAGTTGTGTTTCATAGTCATGAAAAACCCTAATAAAGCATTTTAAATGCCATATTCTGTAGGTCTTTGAAAAATTTTGAAGAATACCTATCCATTTCAAATATATCTCTGTATATCTAGAAAACCTAACATAACTATGTTTTGACTACTAGAGGTGACCATTTACAATCTGTATTTAATTATACATTACGTTTTAAAAGAGCTATATAACATAATACCTAAATAAGAGTAGACATATGCATATAACAAAAATGACCTTGAATTTGTATCAATAAACCAAAATCCATAAAGTATTAATTTCTATAACATACTTCCTTTTTTTCTTTAGAAAGAGATTGACTGTGATCATTAACCATTTATAACCAATCCCATTTAGATGAAAACATTTATAAGCAATATTGATGTGGGATAATGCTCTTGTTCACTGTAAAGATTTGTCATTCATGTTGGTTTAATAAAATGCTCATTGGTCAGTAGCCAGGCAGGAAGTATAGGCAGAGCTACCATACTAGGAGATTTCTGGGAAGAGAGAAGGCAGAGATGGAGTCACTAGCCAGATGCAGAGTAAGCAAGATGAGAATACCTTACTGAGAAAAGGTAACAAGTCACATGGCTAAATATAGATAAGAATCATGGATTAATTTAAGTTGTAAGAGTTTGTTAGTAACAAGCATGAGAAATAGGCCATACAGTTTATAATTAATATAAGCCTCCGTGTGTTTATTTGGGACGAAATGGCTGTAGGACAAGGCAAGACAGAAACTTTCATTTACAACCAGGGCTAGTCACAGAGAGAGATCCTGTGAAGGGGGAATGGGGCACTAGGACAGCATTAAACAGCTTAATATTATCCATACCAAATTAATATTTGAATCCCTATCATATTAATTCCAGTGGCCAGAAAGCTAGAGACAAATGCTGAGCTCTAGCAGTAGTCGAAACAGCAGAGTAAGTTCACACATTCAAAACCAGTCATCGATGGCAGGGTTCCTCAGTGGATCCAGGGCAAGGCATGCTGTCAAAATCACACCACTGCAACCGATCTCACACAAGACATTTATTGTGTTTGTGGGAGGTGGGGAGCAAAAAGCCATCTCGCAGTAGGGACAAGAGAGAAACAGAGACAGACCGAGCAAGAGAGCAAGACCAGTTCAGTGATACAGGGAACCTTTTGAAGCTTCCCTTGTCCCAACCTCTTTGAATATACCATTAGTTTTCTTCTTCTTTTTTTTTTTTTTCTGAATTTACCTTTCTTTTTTTCTTTCTTTCTTCCTTCCTTTTCTTTCTTTCATTAGAGCCTATAGCAGAGGTCACGGAACAACTTGCAGGAATCCGTTCTTTCCTTCCATCATGTAAGTTCTGGGGATCAAACTCTGATCATCAGGCTTAGATGCAAACCCACTTACTGTTGAGCCCTCTCTCTGGCTCATGCACCTAGTTTAAAATGATGTATGAATTCCCATTTGTAAGGATTCAGGCATTATGCTGGCCTGCCCCTGTCACCTGGAAGTATGCACTCAGAGAGTGCCCTGGTCTGCCCAGGGTTCCATGGTTGCTATGTCACCAGTCAACACACAGGTGCAAAGGAACCTTTAAAAAAGGAAAACCCACCCACTTCTGCTCTCTTTCCTACTGTCCTTCTGAAGGGACAGACGAGACTTTTCCTTCCTCTCTCTTGTCTTTCTTTTCTCTCTCTCTGGCTCTCTTGCTCTATCTCTCTCTCTGTCACTCCCTTTCTCTCCTCTCCCTTCCCTTTCTAATTGAAAGGCCAAACCAGAGCCATCCTAGAGGAAAAGGGCCAAAAAGCACTGAGAGCCTGACCCAGAAAGGCTGACAGACAGAAAGAGGAGAGAACTGCAAACAGCCCTAACAAGCAAAGGGGAGATAACTACAAATGGTGGGAAGAGGAGACAAGTGGCCCTGACCCCAGGGCAAAACCAACCCAAAAAGGGTACAAATGGTATAAGAGAGAAATCCCCAATTGGAACGCCCCCAATTCCCCTGAACTCTGCAGCCAATCAGCTTTGAACCCATACCCTTCACCCTATCTTGTGGCCTTTGCCTTTATAAATCTCTCACTTATGAAGCTCAGGACTTTCTCCTGCAGCTGCTGTGTCAGTCCGTGGGACCGGGTGGCTACCTAGGCTTGAATTCAAATAAAGAAACCTTATATGCTAGCATTCGGGGAGTTGGCTCCTTGGGAGTCACCCTAGAGGTCTTGTGGACTGGGAATACATTAATAAAACTTCTCACGTAAGCTCTGTCTGCCTGGCATGTTTGCCCATCCATGGAATCCACCAAGGTACCCCAGAAGTCATATTCCTAACACCATTGCCATGCTAATCTCCTAAAATATCATTTTCTCTGAAGATCCGTGTGTGTTCATGTGTAAGTACAGATATGTGTGGCAGACAGAGGACAACCTCCAGCTCAGGCCCTCATCTTACATCTTGTTTGAGGCATTGTCTGTGTTGTGCCCAAACTCTGAACCCCAAAATCACTGAGAGACCGGATCTGATGCAAGAGCAAAGAGTCTTTAATTTTAAGAGTTAACTTGGTTCCTGGTCCATCTGATACAGTGGTGAAGCAGGAGGGGACCCCGAGCAGCACTGGGGCAGAGAATATATTGGGGTAGAGCAAGGGGAGTATCTGCCTCTCCCCCTGCTAGTTGCATAGCAACAGTCTCAGGATTGGCACACTTCTGAACTTGGACAACCTGTCCTGTGTTGATTGGTCAATTGCAGCTGTGCTGCAGGAAGGTTGCTAAGGCCTAGAGGCCTTCCCAGGGCAGTTGCTATGCTCTGTATTCCATCATCAGTAAAGCACATCCAGAGCCTACTAACATCTGATTGGTTCCTTGCCATGTGGAGGGTATTTGGCTTCCTAGTGACTAGAATGTTGGGGAAGGTAGGGGGCTCAGCACATGTTGCTGAATCAGGGGCCTTTGTCTTGCTGGGTCTTTTCTGCAGCCTGTCATGGCTGCCAAAGCAGGGGGCTGGATGAGGGTCTGGGCCCCTCAGTCTGTTGTTTGCTGATGCATAGGCCGGGTTAGCTGGCCTGCACGCCTTCAGAAATGTTTCTGCCTCTACTTCATATCTTGACATAGAACTAGGATTATAGGTACATCTTATCATGCCAGATTTTATGTGGGCTCTGGGCATTAGAACTCAGGTCTTCGCATTTACACAGCTAGCACTTTAACCCCTTTCTCCCCAGGCACACCCACCTTTGTTTAACTCAATAAGTATTGCAGTCGAATTCAGGTTGAAAGACCAAAAGCAGAGTAAAGGAAACCCCCCACTTAAAATGAAGGACAGTCTGACCTAGAAAAGCACCAGCAACTTCCCTCACAAGGCCCTAGGATAGCAGGATACCAAGAATTCACACTGCCCCTCCAGTCAGTGATAGCTGCAACTCCGGTTTGCCCAGACAAGATTAATTAGCACACCCTGAGGCCCTAAGGTCCTGCTGACCTTAGGTGAGACCATCTGGCCTCAAGGAGAAAACCCATGACTGGTCACATATGCAAGTGGACAGGGAGTCACAGCCCCACCCTAAGCTTGTGGGTTTTTTCCTTTAAAAGTACCTGCACCCAGAAAATGTTGCTTCTCTAGCCTGTGTGCTGAGGGAGCCCATTTGCACAAATGTATCCTGTTCATTAAAACCTCTTGCATGTTGCATCAACTGGACTGGACATTGAGTTCTTGGGGGTACCGACCGAAACGGGGAGAATCCTCAATCTGAGGGTCTTACAGTATTTGTTAGTCTTATAAATTATATTGGATAGAATGGCCACTCTGCTTGATGAACTATCTATCACCTCTCCTAATCATGAGGTCTCTCCTGTTCGAATCTATCTTTATAATCTTGATGGTATCTATAGCTTTTCTTCTCCTGTGGAAGCAAACACAAAACATCTTCTCCAACATAGCACATATCCTGGTTTCCAGTCTGAGATCAACACATCTTTAAAATATATAGGCTGATTTAATTAATCAGTTTTTTCTACAGACCCAATATCTCTCTGTGGCTGTTGTTCCTTTTTCATTAGTATTTAAAGACTTTAAAGTTAATAAAGCACTGTATAATTTATCTCTGGATGTTTTTATGCCCCTTTCTGTTTATTAAGCATATCTTTTAAAGTACAGTTAGATCTTTCTATAACTTCTTGCCCTGTAGGATTGTGTGGTATACCTGCAATAAGCTTTGTGTTATAATCAGCATAAAACTTTTTTATTTTATTAGAGATATGGGTGCCCATAAAGATGGCTGCACTCCATCTTGGCACAAGGGCAGGACATTCAAAGCTGTCTTCAACAAGTCATAAGACTAAAGGTCAAAGGTGTAGCGACAAAAGGATGTTTTGGCTGTCTTAGTCTAAATAACGATAGACCTGAATCTGCGGTGTGGCTACTCATGACCCTCAAGGCTAGGGAACAAGAAACTGGAGCTAAGGTGTGGTTACTGAACCCTTAGAATAAGTGAGGAAAAAAAGTCTGTTTGTTCCATATACATGACACTGTGTTCCCATTTTAGGATAAGGTACATAAGGGTGGTGAAATATAAGCTCGTGGCATTTCAGTATTGACTGATCTGCTCTCCTGACCTTTATTCTATTTATTCTACCTCTCTGTCTTTTCTTTATTGTCTATACTTAGCCTTTCCCTCATCCACACTCCCCTACTCAGGTACAGACTTGGGGCTGCTCAGCTGACTCTGATTGTAGCCCCACAAAGACTGCTCCCAACATAGAAACATAGGCTGGATAATGATGGTTAGTCTTACTTTGTACAGGTATCCCCATGCTGGCCATAACTTCTAATAAATATATAATAACAGAACTTAAAGAAGCTGCCCATTGAAATCCTGAATACTTATCTATAGTATTGTGCCCATACTTTAATTTCACAAACTCTACAAAATGAAACACACCCATTTGCCAAATTTTCATCTCTTAGAGTATCTTTTGGGTTACTTCCTGTAGGTAGTAGAGTTTGGTTATACAAAGAACATGTAGGACATTTCCTTATGATTTCCCAGGCTTGTTGCCAAGTAATGGAAAATATTTCTAAACATTTGCTATTAATATGTTTTGTTTTTCTAATTCTGAGGCTTCTTGCACATTTCCTATTAAAAGCTGATCAATTTAATCATTACCTGTACTACAGGGCCTAGTAGACCTGTATGGGGTCTGATATGGTTTTCATACAATGGATGATTTCCATTTCTGATTACTTGCTATAATAGGATAAATAAGAAAGTTAATTCTGAGTCATGTGGAATGAGTTTGGAGTTCTCTCGAGTGGCAGGTGATTGTTGTATCTGGGCCTTTGGAGAGGCCCAGGAGGTGACTACAGTAGTGCTGGCTGGCGTGATGTCTCCATCCATATGGTCATGCCACATGGAATTCCAAAATGTTGTTTTATCATCAGCACAGTGGCTACACCTAAATCTATTGCAGTTTCACGTACTGACTATTGCTTTGCCACCATTGCTCTGTGGCTCAGGCTGAGGCCTGGAAGGATGAATAAGTCCTACCAGAGCCACCTCTTGCCACTGCCACCAAATGTAGTGTTTAACTAAATCTTTATCATTCTATTTGCCAATAAATACTTGGAGTCAGAGGCTGGGGTGAGAACCTGGTATCTCAGAGAGGTTGGGGAGCAAGTAGCTGAACTTCCTTCTTCACCGGCATCTCAGAGAGAGAGCATCCTTCTACCATGTCTAACCAAAAAAGACCACCACACTCAAAGTCCCTCCCTACTACTTCCTGTGCATCTCTCAATCTGTATTCTGGACTCCCTCTGACTCGCTATGGTTACTTTCTGTCAAGTAGTTGCTGGCTTTGCCTCCTTACCCAAGGTTGATTTTATTTAATTACTACAGTCTTGGGTTTCACAGTGCAATATAACATCCCACAAAAGGCACTTGCAGCACAAGCCTTGTGACTTTTAGGAATATGTATTTTATTTTTTAAATTATGTATGTCTGTATATGGGTGTTTGAAACTGAGTGCAGGGGCCCATGAAGTTCAGAACTGGGTTCCAGATCCTCTGGAGCTGGAGTCCTGTGAGCTCTGGGCAGTGGTCATGCACACCTTTAATTCTAGCACTAGGAAGGAAAATGTAGGTGGATCTCCAGGGCAAAATTTAAGACACACATTCTACAAGGAAAATGACTAAACTAAAAATGAAGCAAGTAATGTTGTTTAACGTTGCTTACACTTCACTTTTCATACATAACAGGAAGCAAGCTTCCTGACCTATCATGGAGAGTAAGAAGACACCAGTTACTACGAGTGTTATAGAGTGGATAGGTAGAAGTATTCATCATGGTGCTGAAGTGGCAATATTCAAATGCAGAAAAGACTTAACCAAGTCAGCCACACTCAGTCCCTTGCTAAAAATCATCATCAAACATGATGAGAATCTCAACCCCTAAAGGGCTATCATTTAATAGAGACTGAGTCTCAGTCCCTAGCCCTCCCATGCCCCCTGACCCCTTCCCATTCCACCACCCCCCACCCCACAGGGAGGGTGATGCCTTCCAGGAGGGATCATCAAAATCTGTCAAGTCATTTGGAATAGAGACTAGGCCTTCCCTCCTGCTTTTACGCATATTTTTAATGATTCATTTTTATTTTCTGTGCATTGCTATTTGACCTGCATGTACATCTGTGTGAGGGTTCTGGGAACAAACCCAGTTCTCTCAAAGAGAAGCCTAGTGCTTGTAATCACTGAGCTATATCTCCAGCCCCTCTTTTAAGCAGTGTAATTTGGAAAGAAGTTTCCTGGTGTAACACAATCCTGTTGTGCATAATAAAGCTTAAGGCATAATTACATTGAAACTCTTTCCAAAAACATGTCACCTCTTCCATGAAGATGGGTTCTATAGATAGACTACCTGTGTCATCTTAAGGGTCTATAGAGGACCTGGTGTGGTCTTGGTCATACATATAGAACAGAGGACACCTAGGCTATTATCCATCTCTGCTTTTATTTGTGGGAATCTGGGGAGCTAGGTTCAACTTCAGGATGTTAACCACATCCATTCCCAGACTTCTAGGCAGGAAACCGGTTATACATCTCGTCCTTTGAAGATGTGTGTTTAACATTTCTGGTCCCTCTTGTGCTCACAGTCCCTCTGATGCTCATCTGTGAGCACAAGGACCTTACACCCTTATAAGTTACATGGGGACCTCATGCCCTTACAAGTTTCATGGGGACCTCACACACTTACTCTAAGGACTCAGGCATTATGCTGACTTGCCCCTGTCACCTGGCAGAATGCACTCAGGCAGTACCCTGGTCAGGCCAGGGTTCCATGGTTGCATAGTATACATGCAGGTGCAAAAGGACCCCTTTAAAAGAAAGACCCCTGGCCACTTACACTCTTTTTCTACTCTCTTCTCTTTGCTTGCACCTCTCTTTCTGTCTCCTCTCTTTCCCACCCTTTTTCCTGTTGATCCCCTAGGGTAGATAGGACTTCTTTTCCTGTCCCCCTCTTTTCTTCTATCCTCTCTGTCTCTGTGTCTCTCTGTCTCTTTACTTCTTTTCTCTCCCTTCCCTTTTCCCTCCCCTTTCTAATGAAACGTCTCATTTCAGCTCTGTCTGCCTGGCATGTTTGTCCCTCCACTTTTGTCAACTTCACCCGCCATAGAATCCACCAAGTTCCCACACACATACATGGTCCCCCACAAGCTTTATCATAACACAAATTACACAAGGACCTCACAGCCTTACAAGTTACACAAGGATCTCACACCCTTACAAGTTAGCTGATGATGCTCACATCTCTTCATGTTTATTTTTAAACTTTAAAGTTGTTATGGAGGCAAGGAATTATAATGAGTTCACCAAACTAAGATGAATGATAGGTGTTTATTTGAGAATGGACTTACATAGGTAACAGTGAGTGACTGTCGGTGTCCCTGCTGGAATGATGCAGACACTGCCTCTCCTGTCTCTCTGGGCCCCAACCTCCCCTGTAACACATCATATCTACACCTGTAACTATGGCCAAAAGGTGTAGCCACTGTTACAGGTTCTCAGGCAAGAAAAGGATACAATTTCCCTTTTAGTTTAAAGAAGGTGGCTTAGGCTTGATACAAAACTATCAAATATACTCTAGGAGAAGGAAAAGTAAAAACATACAAAAATTAAGATCTAGTACCAGCAAAGCAACATAAAGCAATTGGCATAAACTATATGTAACATGTATATTTTCTGCCAGCCTGCTTGCCGCTGGTCTGGTCCCACCACCACGCCAGCCCCCAATAACACACTGAGACTCTGTATTTGATACAATTCTGTTGGCCAGTTACTAATTCCTTACTGGCTAGCTCTGTCTTAATTATTAACCCATTGCTACTATTCTAAGTATTTCCACGTGGCTCATCTTACTAGCCAGGTTGGCTGGCTGGTGTTCTACCTCTCTAGGCTCTCCATGTTGACTCCTCCTTCCTCCTTCCTCTTTCCTCCTTGTCTCCTAGGCCTGCCTATCTTGCTTTCCCATTGGCCCAACAGTGCTTTATTCATTAACCAGTATGGGAAACATATTTACAAAATAACATCTCCCATCATCTCCTCTTTTCTGTCTAAAATAAAGAGAAGGGTTTTAACCTTAACATAGCAAAATATACCATAAAACAGTTATCAAATAAGAATCACAGTTAACAATATTTAGTCCATTAACATTTTGTAAGACTTAAAGAAAATATCATCTATCCTATCTTTGTGAGTCTAAAGTCCTATATGTAACTTATCTTTAATCCCAACTAAGGAAAACTATAACCATAACTATCTGTCTTCAACTCCATCAAAGACCACAGAAGGATAATATATAAACTTTAGAAATGACAGAGACAACTCACTGCCTGGTCAGTCACACAAAGTTCTCCTGTAATGTTCCATCTTCAGCCTATAGGCCATAGTGTGTCTGGCAGACTCTTTCATGAAGCAGAAACCCTGTAGTACTGTCCGTCTTGTTTTAGCAGTCACTTTTCTGTGGGTCCTGCATGTCCAGTTTATACAGCATAAAGTCAAACAGTCCAGACAAGAGCAGCACCTTGCCCAAATGGCTAGTCTTGCCATATTAGAAGCAAACTCCATAATGTGTTTCTTCGATGTCCATCTTCCTTTCTGACACAGGTGGTGTTACAGGGAGCAGTTGTGCCTCACTGTCAAGAAAAACCCTAAACCATTTAAAATGCCATATTTTGTAGGTCTTTGAAAGGTTTGAAGAATGCCTATTTATCTCAAATACACCTCTGCATATCTAGAAATCCTAACTAACTTACCTCCAAGTTTTGACTATCATATTATAGAGATATAATCTGTACTAAATTATACATTACATTTTTTTCAATGAGCTATATAAACACAATACCTACAAAAGAGGAGAAATATACATATCACAAAATTGACCTTAAATTTGTATCAATAAATGAAAATCCATTCCAAGGCAAAGTATTCATATCTATACCATAATTTCCTTTTTACCTTTAGAAAGATTGCTTGTGGTCATTTATAACCAAGCCCGCTTAAATGAAAACAAACATTTATAAACAATATTTGGGAATTTGGGCATCGTTCTTTCCAAACTACTTCCTGCTAGTACGGGGCGTTGTCATGGGGATCCTAAGAAGATGCAAAAATCTTGGCTGTAGTCTGCAAGGCTGCTTTGTCCCAGGGATAATGCTTCAGGGGGTCTTGCTTGATCAAAACACATTAGTCTGGAAGGAATCTACAGCTTTTTATTTTCTGTGGAAACAAAAATAGAAATCCTTTCCCCCAGTAACTTGTCCTTAAACTTAAATTTTGGAGTCAAAGCATTTTTAAAATATATAAATTGAATTAATCCAGTAGCATTTCTTTTATCAGTTGTTGTTATTTCCTTAGCAGTCAGAGAATTTAAAGATAACAGATATCCAAAGTTTCTCTGTGCTTTCTATCTTCACGTGGCTTTTTTATTACTCTATTTTTTTTTTACTTATATTTTTACATATTTTGAGACAGGGTTTTTCTGTGTAACTTTTATCTGTCCTGGAATTTACTCTGTATACCAGGTTTCCTTTGAAATCACAGAAATCTGTTTGTCTCTGTCTCCCGAGTGCTGGGATTAAAGGCGTGTGCCACCACACCCAGCCACACTCTTGTCTTTTTAAAACCATTTTATTCTTTGTCTTTTTTCCCCCAAGCCAATGTATATTTTAAAACACACTGTAAACCTTTAGCACTTTTTTTTTTAAATGTGAATCTGTCTTTACTTTAAATCTTTATCTTTTTCTGGCCACGAGTCTTTTACCTGCTAAACAACATTCCTAAAATGAAAGCCACAGTTTTTTGGTTTTTTTCCGGTATATCCAAGATGGGGGCGGCTATTTTACCGCCAGCAGTGAGAGCTGTGCTCACCGCCTTGGTCTGTGCTGCATCCAAAAGCATGCTGCCGGCTTGGAGATGTGGTCACTGCCATTGCCAGCTCTCATACACACTAATGAATTGTTAGCAGAGCTCTTTAAAATCCGTGCAGTTTTTTGCCGCTTATGCTGAGTCAGGAAACCTCCCTTAAAGGAGCCTCACAAATCTTTCTTTGTCTCTAGCAAAACAGAATCCAACCCAGAAAAATGTTGCTACCAAGAAGCCTTCCTTGTCTCTGTTCTTTTGTTTCTAAAAACTATTTTTTAAGCTATTCTGAAGTTTTAAGTGAAAGTTCTCAGTTCCACTTCTGACACCATTATGTTACGAGCACGTTTTTCCCGCTGATATATTTTGCTATGTTAAGGTTAAAACCCTTCTTTTATTTTAGACAGAAAAAAGAAGATGATTGGAGATGTTTTTCTGTAAATATGTTTCTCATACTGGTTAATGTCTAAAGCCCTGTTGGCCAATGGGAAAGCAAGATCGGAAGGACTAGGAGACAAGGAGGAAAAAGGAAGTAGAAAGGAGGAGTCAACATGGAGATCCCGGAGAGGTAGAACGCCAGCCCACCGCTCTCTGATAAGATGACCACATGGAAATACTTAGATAAGTAGAAATGGGTTAATATTTAAGACAGAGCTAGCTGATAAGAAATGATATTAACTGGCCAACCTCCTTATGTCAAATACAGAGTCTCTGCATATTATTGGGGTCTGGCATGGTGGCGGGACCAGACTCACCTGCAGGGAAAAACGTGCTCGTAACAACTATATGTCCAGACCCAGGGAAAAGGCATAACAGAGATTACTACGAAGCTGTCCTAAACTGTAAATTATAAGTCTTGTACCTAATATTTCTAAGAGGAGGAGACAATAGCCATGACAGTCTAATCTTCAAGCTCATCAACGACCCAAAAAAAGGAAGATAACAATACAAGGGTGTGCAGAAAGTTCAAGTGAGTGACTTCCAAAAGGAGGAGTGAAGACAGAAACAGCAGGCTACCTGGACAGTCACCCTAAGTCTCCCAGCAGCATTGGGGTGACCAACCTTGGCTAAGACCTAGAGTAACTGAAAGACCAACACAGAATCAGGGAAGTTGAAAGACAGTCTTACCCTGACTTGGCAGGGTTCAGCAGTCTCTTGAGGGACAGCATGTCCAAAGTCAGTGGTCGAGGTGGGGGCAGTTATTTGCCCAAGAGACCAGTAGCCAAGGAGAGAACAAACTCCAGAAGAATTGTCATTGGTGCCCACAAAACTCTCAGGAATAGCTCAGTGCTGTCAGAAGCAATTGTGTCTCAAGTCAACAGAGTACTAATATTAAGACATTTAAATGCCACATTCTGCAGGACTTTGAAGTGTTTAAAGATCAAATATCCATGCCTGACTAACCTCAAAATTATAAGAAACATGGGTAACTATAATCTGTAATTCTCAGAAGCATAATTGCTCAATGGCTGAAGCTTTCCAAAATAATGTAGCAAGGGCAATGACTGCAAAAAATGTAACTATATACATACATGTAATCTCAACAACAGAGGTAGAACTGAAATGTCTAGACCAGAGGTAACCTTACAGTGCAACATGATAAAAATATCCTTAATTATATCAATATGCAAAATATATACAGTCATATATTTGTGTCTAAAACATTATAAACAGAAAGAGGATCCTACACAGTCAACATACAAGAATCTAACAATGTACGTTATCTATAGCTAATAGTTGCTAAAAATAGTTCACAAGAAGATATGTTAATCTACCTATATCCTATCCTAACCATACCCTTCCCAATCATACCCTTAAACTTTTCTAAAAGAGATAACTGAATCTGATCATCACCTTCCATACCCAATCCTATGCAACTAACCCTAAGAAGATGAGAATTATCCCTTTTTCAGCAATGAGAGGGAAAAAAAAATACTCTTAATGCCAATAGTAGGGAAAGGGGTGTTGTTTTCTTAGAATTACTTCCTGTTGTAATGGGGCAACTGTGGGATCCTGTAGGAAAAAATAAATAAAACAGTATAGTCTTGAGAGGACTAACTGTAACATTTGTAGCTAGTCTCTGGCAGGTGATGATTCTTGACTGAAGTTCTTTTTTTTTTTTTTTTTTTCACCAGGGTTTCTCTATAGCTTTGGAGGTTGTCCTGGAACTTGCTCTGTAGACCAGGCTGGCCTCGAACTCACAGAAACCTGAAGTGAGATATCCACCCCGCCCACACCTGTTGTATTGACCACGCTCAAGTATGGGCATGACCAGTGGAGTGTAGGGCTGGGTCCTGACCTAGATGCTCTCTCTTACTTCCGGGTCAGAGACGGGAGAAGATCAGAGGACATTCTTGGAGAGGATTGTCTGTTTCTTGTGTAAGTGAATTCTCCCTGAATAAATCTCAATCAGCCTGTGTTGTGTCCCGGAATCTTATTACCCACTTTAGAGATCCACTTGCCTCTGCCTCCCAAGAGCTGGGATAAAAGGCGTGGGCCACCAATGCCCAGCTTTGACTGAAGTTTTTATCTGAAGCTCTGGCCAGAATGTTGTAAGAAGGTGCACCATCTCAGCTAGATAATCTGGAATTGTCTAGAGGAGTATTAGTCCCAAACCAGTACTAGAGTGGTGTTTAGTAGTTCAAGGACTGATGGGAGATGTCATTCTGTAAATATGTTTCTCTTACTGGTTAATGAATAAAGCCCTATTGGCCAATAGGAAAGCAAGACAGGCAGGATAAGGGGACAAGGAGGTTTTTAAAGGGAGGTAGGAAGAGATTCAAAATGTAGGACCAAAAGAACAGAGATCCCGATCCTCTCTCTGGTAAGATAAGACCACGTGGAAATACTTAGATTTATAAAAATGGGTTAATATTTAAGACAGAGTTAGCCAATAGTAAATGCTAGTAACAGGCTAACAGCTTTATATCTAATAGAGTGTCTCTGTGTGTTATTTGGGGCTGGTGCGGCTGTGAAACCAGGCCGGTGGGAAAACATGTTAGTAACAAAGGCCATCAAGTTGAGTCGAGTGGAATAAATGATGTAGTGGGGCCTCATCTTCTTTCTGGAGACTTCAAAGATTGTTGTTAGGAAATTTTATTGTTCACTATGAAAGACTTAGGCATTAATATCAGCATAGAAAGTTTAACTTGAACAGATATGCATACCAGGAAATGAGAATTCTGGGAAAAGTAACAATAAGGATGAAAATAAATATGAGGGAAATTAGGAATTTTGAGAGATGACAGAGTTTTGACAATGATCATCCCTAGATTTTGTTTTCTTATACCAACTGACTTCTTGATATGAGACAGAGACTCTAAATATTATTTTAACAACATGTTTGAGTTTAGAGCGAGAAAGCCACATCTAACTCCAAAACCAGCATTGATGTTTATGGGAATGGGGACTACCACTGTACTGGGAAGTAAGGAGATATAGGTTTAGTATAAGGATTTTACCATGAATAGATATTGGTACCGTAAGTCAGATTCTGTTTGGTTTGATAGTCCTTTTTGGATAGCCATCCTTTCTTCTTTAGGCATTTACACATCTGATATCTTTTGACTTCTTGAAGATGGGTGTTTTCTGTTTTCTTGTAAAGACAAGAACAAAATAATCCTATTTTTGTGAGGTCTCCATTCAACTTGTGGGATATACCTTGGTGGATGACTTATCTATCATTTCTCCTCCTCAAGAGGTTTCTCATGATCAAACAGGATCTTGATTAACTTTGATGGTATCCTACCCCAATATAACATATCCTGGTTTCCATACTGAGGTCAATACACCCTTGAAGTACACCAGCTGATTTAGCTCAGAAGTTTTTTTTTTTTTAATTGTGTATTATCTTTCTGTTGTTGTTTTTCCTTTCTCATTAGCATTAATAAAGTTTAAGGTTAGTAAAGAATTGTGTAATCTGTTTGGGGGGGGGTCTTGGTTACCCTGCCTGTTTATAGAGCATTTCCTTTAAAGTGTGATTAGATCTCTCAACAACTGCTTATCTCGTAGGATTGTGTGGTATACCAGTAAAATGCTTTCTGTTATAATATTTAAAAAACAGTTTCAGTTTGCTAGAGACATATGCTAGAACATTGTCAGTTTTTATTTGTACAGGTATACCCATTACCTCTAATAGATGTATAATAACAGAATCATCCTTTTTTAGAGCTCAGAGCAGTTGCCCATTGAAATCCTGAAAATGTGTCTATTGTATGTTGCATATATTTTAATTTTTCAAATTCTGTAAAGTGAGACACATCCATTTGCCAAATTTCATTTCTATGTATACCTTTAGGGTTACTACTTGCTGGTAAAGGAGTTTGGTTATAGAAGGAACAAGTAGTACATTTTAAAAATATTTCCTTAGCTTGTTGTCAAATGATGGAAAAATCCTCTTTTAAACCTTTGCTACTTACATGGTGTTTTTAATGAAATTCTGAGGCCTACAGCATACTTCCTATTAATAATCAATTGATTTAATCATTGCCTTGTGCTAGAGGGCCTGGCAGACCCATATGGGATCTGATGTGATATATATATATATATATATATATATATATATATATATGTGTGTGTGTGTGTGTGTGTGTGTGTGTGTGTGTGTGTGTATGTATGTATGTATGTATGTATGTATGTATGTATGTATGAGTCCTGTTCCTGATTATTTCTTGTAATTGTATAATAACAAAGTTAATTCTGTATCATCTGGAATGATTTCCGCAGTTTCAATGTGTAAGAAGACTCTCTCTGCATACTGAGAGTCAGTAACTATATTGAGAAATTCTGTAAAATCTGTAAGTACCATGAGAATGGCATACAATTCTGTCTTTTGTACAGAGTTATAAGGGCTTTGAAGCATTTTATTTATATCCTGTCTTATTTGATTTGTTTGCATCAGTGTAGAATGTGGGGACTCCAGAGATTGGCGTTCTCCTACATTGTTATCTTTAAATTTCAGATTTCCCTTTTTGTTTATAAGCTGCCGATTATATTAAAAGAAAAAAATTTCACAGTTTCAGTCATATTTGTGACAATTTAGTCCCTTCAGATTCTAAGATATGCCAGTAAACTCTGATACTTGGGACACAGATGTAGAGGAATCTTTGCTACATAGTTGCAAGGGCAGTCTGAACTACATCACAGCCTGCCTAAAAAACAATTCAGTAACAGAAACCCTTTAGTTTTTTAACTCTCAGAAGATGAACTGTTGGAGAATATTAGTTAAAGATGTGTTATATTTGTTTAATGATGCAAAGATGTGTTGCTTTCTTTTATGTTGAATTTGTTTAACTCTGTGAAGCTGTGTTACTTTGTCTGTCTAAAACACTTGATTAGTCTAATAAAGAGCTGAATGGCCAATAGCAAGGTAGGAGATAGGAAATGCTGAGCTGGCACACAGAGAAAATAAATGGGAGTAGAAATCTGGGAGGAAAAGATCAAGAAGCAAAAGGAGATGAGAGGAGGACTCTAGAGGCCAGCCACTCAGCTACACAGCAAGCCACGGAGTAAGAAGCAAAGGAAGGTGTATAAGATAAAGATAAAAGCTCAGAGGCAAAAGGTAGAAAAGATAATTTAAGAAAAGCTGACTAGAAATAAGCCAAGCTAAGGCCAGGAATTCAACATAAAGAATAAATCTTGGTGTGATTTATTTGAGAGCTTGGTGGGTGGGCCCCCAAAGACCAAATAGTAGAGTCAGAAGAGTTTTTTAAAAAGGTAACAACAGGGAATCTAATTGCCAATGAAAACTGACTCCTAGATATGTTAAGTATGTTCTAGGTATAATGTGTTTTTGGCAAACATTGTAGAAGCATACAGAAAATTCAAATGAGTTAAAAGTAAATTGCCCATGTAGAAAAAAAAATAGTAATTTTTTTCAGTGGCTCCAAATGAATCTTGAAGGATGATGGCCTTTAGAAAAAAAAATAGTAATCAAGGCAGTCAGATGGGCATACCACTTAGGAACTGAACCTTGAGTCATCTATGTCTATAGGAGAGATACATTTAGTTTGGTTCAGGGCAGCCACATAGTTAATGTGAAGGCCCTATTTAGATATACTCCAAAAGCAGAAGTTAATTTTCTTTAACTCTAGGCTTTAATGTAAAGGAAATGGAAAACAAAAATTCCCTCCTCAAATCATTAAAAACAAAAGTTAGTGTGGTGAGAGTTCAGGCTGGCCTTGAACTGAGAGACCTGACCTGCACACCTGACCTCTTTCTCAGAGATTTCTTTAAAAATTTGTTTGTATTTTAGCTGTATGAGTGTTGGATCCCCTGGAACTGGAATTATGGGAGGTTGTGAGCTGCCTTGTGGGACTGAGAACCAACCCCACTGCTTTCCTCTGCAAGAGCAACAGTTTCTCCAGGCCCTTCTTTCCTTTTTCCTTCCCTTCCCTTCCCTTCCCTTCCCTTCCCTTCCCTTCCCTTCCCTTCCCTTCCCTTCCCTTCCCTTCCCTTCCCTTCCCTTCCCTTCCCTTCCCTTCCCTTCTTCCTTTCCCTTCCCTTCCCTTCCCTTCCTTCCCTTCCCTTCCCTTCCCTTCCTTCCCTTCCCTTCCCTTCCCTTCCCTTCCCTTCCCTTCCCTTCCCTTCCCTTCCTTTCCCTTCCCTTCCCTTCCCTTCCCTTCCCTTCCCTTCCCTTCCCTTCCCTTTCCTTTCCTTTCCTTTCCTTTCCTTTCCTTTCCTTTTCTTTCCTTTCCTTTCCTTTCCTTTCCTTTCCTTCCCTTTCCTTCCCTTTCCTTTCCTTTCCTTTCCTTTCCTTTCCTTTCCTTTCCTTTCCTTTCCTTTCCTTTCCTTTCCTTTCCTTTCCTTTCCTTTCCTTTCCTTTCCTTTCCTTTCCTTTCCTTCCCTTTCCTTTCCTCTTTTCCTCTCCTCTACCCTCTCCTCCCCTTCCCTCTCCTCTCCTCTTCTCCCCCCTCCCCTCTCCTGCCCTCCTCTCCCCTCCCCTGCCCTTTCCTGCCCTCCTCTCCCCTCCCCTGCCCTCCCCTCCCTCCTTTTTTGAAATTGGCTTTTGTTTTGGTTTTGCCTTGTCTTTTAGACAGGGGCTCAGGTAGCCCAAGCTGGTCCTGAACTTGCTGAAGATGACCTTGAATTCCTAGTCATCCTGCCTGTGCCTCCCTGCTGTTATGAAATAGATGAGCCACCATACCAGACAAGTATCTCTAATTTCTTTTAATCATTAAATGATTTCTTCGGCTACAAATCAGGTAGTAATTAATTTTCCTAAAGAAGATACAAATCCCTAACTGACAAATTTTACTGACTCTGGTGTAGGCAGATACTACTCTCTAAACCACCCACTAAACACATATTGAGAAAAACATAGAAATACTAAAACAAGCTCTCGATGTCTGTTCTTAAAAAAAATTTCAGCAGCTCTCAAATCGCCACCACACTGTGATATAGGCAAGACAGTAACACGTTAGTTTTCCCTCAAATGGAAATGACCAATAAGGTACTAATTATACATGGCTTCTAATTACAAAGATGCTGTATAGAAGCACTATATATTTGCAACACTGAGGAATGGCCAGAGAATATTAAGTTAGCCCTTCCCCCCTTTCTTGCTGCCTCCCTTAATCCTTTCTTCTTTCCTCTTCCTCCTTTGAATAATCCCCAGGCAAGAATCATGCCACTGAGCTACATCCCAAACTCCTAAGTACATTTTGTATCTGAATATTTACACATATTTGTGTGCATTGTGTGTGTGTGTCAAAGCCGGGTATATCATCACCCTTGTGTATGAAGATAGTATGCTTGTATGTGTATGGATGTTCACAGGTATGTGTATGCACATGGAGGCTAGAGGTTGACACAAGCTATCTTTCTTTGATCTCTCTCCACATTACTGATTGTCTTAGTCAGTGTTCTACTGTGTGGGGAGACACTGTGAACACCACAACTTTTACAAAGGAAAGCATTCAATTGGGGCTGGCTTGCAGTTTCAGAGGTTTAGACCATTATAGTGTTACACCTAGCCCATTATGCACCAAGAGGAAGGCGAGAGACATTTATGGGTTCCAAAGATTTTATTAAATCACCACATAAGCAGGTCAATGACTGATCCTAGCTGCAGGACAAGGACTCGGGACCCTTGTTTCTCCTGACAGCCCCAAGTTGGGGCAGAAGTGGGGTTTATAAGCACAAAAATTTCAAACATTTGTTGCCAAGTTACAGTTACAATTTTGACCCATCAGGACTTAGAGATTAGAGGCTTCCTTAGGTGTCCATCATTGTCAGTCTGTATAGAATGGGAGCTGTTCAGCCCAACTGATCTAACTCATTTGTTTCTTCTGGTGTTAGGAATACCCACAATGTGTCTAGGGTCCTAAAGATGCACAATGACTGTTTCTATGATTTAGGGAGGAGATTGGGCAGCCATTGGTGGGTTCTCAGTTCTCTTAGGGCCTGGGAACCTGAGCTTTATTTCATGTGCAAGTAAAATGGAGTCTGAGGTCAAAATAGCAGTACTCAGTGCAAGATGCTTTTGCATGTTCCCTTCATCATCATGGTGGAAAGTATGGAAGCACGCAGGCAGACATGCTGAAGAAGTAGCTGAGAGGTCTACGTCTGGATCCACAGGCAACAGGAAGAGGGAGACACTGGGCCTGGCTTGGACTTCAGAAACCTCAAATCCTACCCCCCAGTGACACTTCTTCCACAAGGCCACACCCACTCCAGCAAGGCCATGCCTCCTAATCCTTTCAAATAGTGCCACTCCCTGATGTTTAAGAATTCAAGTCTATGAGCCTATGGGGGGCATTCTCATCCAAACCACTATACTGATGCCATATCTCCTGCTGAACCCTGAGCTCATTGACTCCATCCAGCTGGCCAAGCTAAAGCTATCTTGCCCCAGGGATCCCATTTCCACCCACTGAGAACTAAGATTACAGGCAGGGCACCACAGTCAAGAAATGTTCTTACTGCTGCCCTAATGTAAAACACATTAATATCTATTACATTCCAATAACTTAGACATTTAGAACGTACTTGCTCATAATTTATACAAACGTATTACAAAACATATAAATTACATGTTAATAAATTCAAGTATGAATTCCAAAAAATGACCTTAAATATATATTCTCAAGATAAACTCAGAATTCAGGGTTTCACATCTTGAAATCTGTCAAGTATGCCTGTAGAAGCAACAGAACCATGGGGACAATTTTTAGGTGAGATTGCTGAAATTTCTTGAGACAATCATAGTTTAATTTTTTTATTTTGTGGTTTTGAGAAAGGGACTTGCTGTTTTGTCCAGTACAATCTTGAACTCCTGGGCCAAAGTGATCTTCCTCCATTAGTCTCCCAAATAGATGGCATATACCTGCACACCTGGTTATTTATATAATTTTGAAACCTGATGGTGGCTGTCTGAGATTAGACAAACTGAACAAATGTGAAAGACCAACTCATGTTTCTGTGTCCACTTTAAAGTATAAAGATACTGAATTAAAGTACTGAATTATAAAAGAATATTGTTAGCATCCTGGGTGGGGTGCAGCTGGTGACAGAGCACTGGCTTGGCATGTGCAATACCCTGGGTTCTATCCTTAGTACCACACACATACACACACAAAGCCAGGCAGGGTGGCCTGTGTCTATACTCCCAGTATTTGGAAGGTAGAGGCAGGAGGATTACTGCAAACTGTGTACACTGGTACAGTATGGACTACAGCTCTTCCTTAGAAAGAAAGGAAATGATTAGTTTTCTAAAATTTTCATTTAATATAATTCTTTAAGAAACCAAATATTTTATCTCATAATGTAGGAACTAGAGTGCTTTGGTCAATTGTATCTTCTCTAAGCTAGAAGGCATCAATTAAAGAGCACTGTACTTGGATGGTATAATATAAAAGTAGAAGAGTAAGACATGATGGCTTATGTATATAATCTCAGCACTTGGAAGGTTGAAGCCCAGCCTGGGAGTACACAGTGAGTTCCAGGGCAGCATGAGCTACAAAAAGAAAGATCCTATCTTAAAAAAAAAAAAAAAGTAGTAAAATATTCTATACAGAAGATATCCAACACTATTACCTTTTTGAAGATAAAAACATCTGCTTACAGAATTTTGGTGTTGGTGTAATAATAAACTAGTATAGAGTATTTGGGGAGGCAGATTACCAATCCTCTTGACTGAATTTTATATAGATAGAAACACACTATAAGGACAATAGGCAAATTTGATCCTAAAGCATGTAGGAAATAGCCTGAGAGTTTAGGCTAGAAATACAAACAATCAAAACTGCCCTGATAGTAGAATAGAAATATTAATAACTCCAAAATGTCACCTGTCACTGTTGTCATTTTAACCAAAGCATTATAGATATGAAAACATCAGGGAAATAAGACTTTCAGACTGGAATGAATGGGAAAGGTTTGGATAATGGTTAAAACAATCATTGATAATTTTAAAACAGTGGGTCTATGGAATAAGTAATTCTTTGTGATGGAGCCCATTATAACTGGTCAGTGTAGCAGTTATTGATAGAGAGCAATGGAGAAACAGAACTGAGTTTTGAAGGGAGCCCTGGACTCCTCACTTCTCTGGGGGCCTGTCACCTGCCTCTTCCCTGTGAAAGAAGATGAACATGGACTTCACTGTGCCATCGCCGCTCTGCTGTGAAAAGCATAGGAAGGTGGCCCAGAGGAAACCACACAGTCCCGTGTAAGCTGTCCTCCAGTGCACAGGGACAAGGCTGAAGTTGGTCAGCTGCAATGCAGAGAGAGTCTGCTAAGAATGGTCAGGTAACAGAGTTTGTTTGGTTTTTTTTTTTTTTTTTTTTTTTTTTTTTTTTATTCCATGCTAGGGACACAACTCAGGGCCCAGAATATACTAGGCAAATGCTCTACCACTGAGCCAAGGCCCAGGCCCAGATGCTCTATAGCTTGGCACTCACCTGCACAAAAGGCCAGTACATCAGACCACTCTGGAATAAAGAAAAATCCTCATTAGAAAGCTGTCTAGTTACAAAGCAAAGACATAGTTCATTCTATAAGAGACTAAGAAATGCCAGGTATATAGGATGCCCAGCTAGGACTGGGTTGCACTCTGAGCTGATTGAATGAAGACTTGTTGCCTTGAGAGTGAATCAGGTAGAGACTTGAGGGCACAGCTTGTAAGCCAGTACACCTTTTGTTAGTTAGAGTCATAAGCGCAGAATGAAAAGCCAGGCAGAAATAGGTACTTTAAAAATAATCACATATATTTATATATTATAATTTCCAAATATCAGCATATAATATAGATGATTTCTTTTTTTAAATCAGTGAACTCTTCCAAGTATGTTCCAAACTAAAAAAATTATTATTTTTGGAATAGGGTCTCACTAAGTGTTATTGGTTGGCCTGGAGTTGTCCCCTCTATTTACCAAGCTGGCTTAGAATTCATAGAGATTCACCTGTCTTTGCCTTCCCACTGCCAGGACTAAAGGTGTGCATCACCACATCTGGCTTATCCAAACAGTTCTTTATGGAACAACATGAAAATTATATATCTATACTATCACTTGGTATAGAACAAGATTAGCTGACATTACATTTAATTAGTGTGTGTAGGTCAGAAGATACTTGATGGAATCTTGGAGACTGAACTCAGGTCCTCAGGCCTGGTGGCAAGCCCCTGGGTACACTGATGGGTACATTGAGCCAACCTCTTAATTTTTAAAATTGTTTTTTAAAACGTATTTTCTTTTGAAACTGGGTCTTGCTCTGCAGCTCACCTTGGTCTCAAACTCGTGGCTGTCTTCCTGCCTCAGCCTCCTGAGTGCTGGGGTTATAAGTATGAGCTACCACACTTCAATAATTAATTTTTTAAACTATATACATGAGTCAGGAGTGATGGCGAATCTTTAATCTTAGCACTTGGGAGGTAGTGTGTGTGTGTGTGTGTGTGTGTGTGTGTGTGTGTGTGTGTGTGTGTGTGTGTGAATCTAACACAAGGAAGCTATAGGGACATAGAAACCAGCTTGAAGGACCTCTCACTGACCAAATCTGAAATGCTTGAGAGCACCAAAAATAATTAAACATGGTAATGAATTATAAGCCACTAGAAGAAGAAGAAGGAGAAGTAGAAGAAGGAGGAGGAAGAGAAGGAGGAAGAGGAGGAGGAGGAGGAGGAGGAGGAGGAGGAGGAGGAGGAGAAGGAGGAGGAGAAGGAGGAGGAGGAGGAGGAGGAGGAGGAGGAGGAGGAGGAGGAGGAGGAGGAGGAGGAGGAGGAGGAGAAGAAGAACCCAGAGTACATATCCACAATAAAGAAGTGGCTGGGACAGAAGAGCAGGCCCTTGCTCACAGTACAGTGCTAAGTGACACCTGGTAAGCAACAGTGCAGGGAAGACTGACCGCCCAACACCCAGCAGAGCAGGGCATCCCAGGCAGAATCAGAAACAGTGCAGAGGCTAAGACGTGGCACAGCCTGGCATGCACATGGCCCTGAATTCTAGCCCTAGCACTGTCTGGGAAAAAAAAGAGAGAAATAGAAGGGGAAAGAGAATGGAGGAGAAAGAGGCAGAGGCTACTTGGGAGATTGTGTGATCCCAGCTACTTGGGAAACTTAAGCAGGACAACTGCAAGTTCCAAGTCTACCTAGGCAACTTAGTGAAACTCCTTTTTCAAAAAATGAATGATAAAAAGAGCTGGGTGTAATTCAGTGGTAGTGTGTATGTCTAGCGTGCTTGAGGCCCAAGGTCATTCTCTAGCACTGCCAAAAATATGGCTGAGAATACAGCTCAGTTGGTAGAGTTGTTTGCCTAGCATTCACAAATCTCTGGGTTCAAATTCCAGCACAGAAAGACATCCTCAACTACATAAAGAGCTCAAGGTCAGCCTTAATTACATAAGCCCTTGTTTCAATAGTAATAACAACAATAGAGGTATCACGTGGGTAGGTAGGAGTGATAGATTTCTTGCTTAACACATGTGAGGACCTGGATCTGATCCCAGCCCTGAAAAGGAGTGAAAACATAAGATGCGGCAAGATCCCAGGACTCTGCACCCAGGGCAGCACTAAGGGAGATTACCAATGACCTGGACTTCCAGTCCTGCTTCCTGTTCTTTCTAACATTAGATGTACAACATAGTGTGGTGTTTCTAATCTCAGCACTCAGGAGGCTGAGGCAGGAGGATTAACTGTACATTTGGGGACCAGCCTTGAGTACAGGGTAGGTTTGGGCCAGCTTGGGCTATACAGTGAGACCATGTTTCAAAATAAACAACAAAACCAATAAATACATAAATTAATAAAAAATGCCATATGTGTGTATCTCTCTTGAATCTGATATAATGGGAAATGTCACCATTGTAAAATAAAGGATTAGTAAGTCACATTCCAAAGTCTCTGTGCAGACACACTTTCTACCACAAAAGAAGTTGCAAGAGTTCTAAACCCCATCCTTGTAGGAAATGTCTCTAACTATGGGGATTCAGGGGGTTCAGTGGCTTCAAATGTCCCCTTTGCCTTCAGTCATCAAATGACTCAGAACCATCCAGCAGAAAATTCTAGAAATAGTGCAGGTGATAGGTCAACCTGGATTTTATGTTTTTAAACTGAAGAGTTCCCTTACCTGCTTCCACTAAACAAACACTACTCCTCAGTACTGCTCCAGATAGAGAACTAGGTACATGTAAGCTATTAGGGATATATTCTGGAATCCTGAAAATTTATCTGATTGTTATTAATTGAATCAAACTAGTGCTGGATCAGAGCTGAGAAATGTCAGACTTTGCTGGGCCTGAAGACAATAAGCTCTCACTGAATGCATGAGTACTGTTTGTTCAACAGCACCATGTGCCTTGTACTGAATAGAGAATACAACAGGAGGCTTGCTTTATTGGGAATCATCTTAGGAAACAGTATCCTCTAGAAACACCTTGTGACATTGAGAAGGTCACAAAGACTCAACAAAGCCATGCCTGGATGCACTGGCACTGACTGGGGTCCTTAGGCTTTGCAGAAAACTTCTTACCCACTGAGCCTTCTCAACAGCCACTAAAGTAAGTGTTCTTTAATATTTAAAATGGTTTAAAAAGATATGAGTACATTTTCAAAAGCAAGTCTTACCTTATATGTATTCCAGAATTTCTGCTTCAGGTCCAAAAATATGTCATCCTTTCCCTGGAGAATGCTCATACCTATTTACCGAAGTACAACAGAAGGATTTTAGAAGTAGAATGGTTACTGTGTAACAGTGTGCTCAAGTTCATCTTCCCAGCAGCATTCAATTCCAATCTTCCACTATGTTGCTGTTAACCCAACAGGAAAACAAGAATATCTCTACTTTAAAACTGAATTTTAAAGGAACAGCAAGTAGGAATTGAGAAAAGCCCTGTTACAGCAGAATGATTCTTTATATAAATGAAGAATCCACAAAATGCAAGCTAATACTAGCATGGGATGATGAGCTTGCTGGTGACTTCCTAATCTATCTTTATTTCACATTAATTTATTTATTATTTGTGTTTGCACTTGCTACTGCCCAAGTGTGGAGGCCAGAAAACAAGGTGTTGGGGTCAGATCTCTTTCCACAGCGTGGATTCCAACATTGTCAGGCTAGTGGCAAGTGCTTTTTCCAGCTGAACCATCTTTCTGCCCCCTTATTTGTTTTTTTAAGTATTTAAAAAAATTGGATTTGTTTTGTGCATTTGAATACTTTATTCATATGTATGTACACCACAGTGCAGTGGATGGTTGTAAGCTCTAATGTGGGTGCTGGAAATTGAAGTCTGGTCTTTTGCAAGAGTAAGTGTTTTTAACTGCCGAGCCATCTCTCCAACTCTTTTATTTTCCCCTCTCTGTATAGCTCTGACTGTCTTGGAACATTCTCTGTAGACCAGGCTGGCCTCAAACCCATAGAAATCCTCCTGTTTCTGCTTCCAAAATGCTGGGATTAAAGGTGTGTACCACCATGCCCAGTTTATTGTTTTGTGAGACAGGACTTCAAGTGTCACAGATTGGTCTCAAACTCACTAGTAGGTAGCCAGAGATGACTTGATCCTGCTGCCTCTGCTTCCCAGGTGCTGGAACTATACAGATGGGAACTACCTATATAGATGGGAACTACCGTGCCCAGAAATGTGTTGCTGGGGGTGGAAGCAGGTGCTAAACAACAACTCTGCCAATTGCACCCCAGCATCAACTTCGAAAAACAAAACAAACAAAACAAAACAAAAAATTAATCTTTCTCCCTTTCCTTCTCCTTCCTTTCCTTTGTTCTTTTTTGTTTGTGCTGGTGATTAAGCCCAGAGCCTCAAGCATGGTAAACCTACCCTCTACCGCTGAGCTATGTTGCCATATCCTCACCCTAACTTCGTTCCTTTAAAAGACAAAAATAAAAACTACTGGGCCCTGGACATTCTAGCAACTACAAGTTTCCCATCAATATATTCTAACCAGCCCTGATTATGCATTTTGTGTGTGTGTGTGTGTGTGTGTGTGTGTGTGTGTGTGTGAGAGAGAGAGAGAGAGAGGGGGGGGAGGGGCATAAGAACGGCAGGAGATTCTTAAAACAAGACTGAAAACAAAACACAGCAAATATTGTAGCACTGTGATCCTACTTACCCAGTTAATACTAAATACTTATATCACCATATCATTTCATCCTCCTAATAACTAACTGAGAAGAGTTAAAAGGAGGGAAAGACAACTAGTCATGTGGCCCTGTAAAATTAACAAACAGGAGGCTGAGGCAGGAGGACTACCATGAATTCAAGGTGATATTACAATGCAGTCTGGTTTTGTCTAACTAAAGTGCTTAGGGAGACGAATAGCGGGACCTATCCAGGTGCACCACCTGACTATCAGTTTTCAAGTAGCACTTACGTGTCCCACTCTCACACCCAGTTCTCCTTCACTGTAATATGAAACAGGGGAGACTGAGCCAAAAGTCAGAAAAAAGACGAGGCCAAAATCCAGACTGGTGATCTATCAAAAGGCCTCAGGCCTTCATCTTTCACTCCCTGGGACAGCACCATTTCCTAGTCTCAGAGTGATCACACATACCATAACTACCGCCATCAAGATAAAGAGCATGGCTGAGAGCCTGGATTATGCTGACTTCCAGTGAACTTCCAAACCCCAAATGCCTGTCTCCTCATTCTATAACATGGGAATTGTGAAAGTATCTATCTTAGTATTGTGGTAGCTCAAAGATTAAATAGGAATCTGTAGCAAGTATAGGAGTTCGTTTGCAAAGCTAGCTGGGAGACCACACCAGAAAGCAGGGCACAGCGCTTGAGCGAATCAGAAGGCTCTAGCTCTCTGCTTACCTATTCTGACTTAACTGAGTTTCTTAGCATGGCATTAGCTGAGACTGTAAGAGGTCACCAGGTCTTTGATGATTCCTGTGAGCTAGGAAGTGAACACATTCTTCCTAAACACCCCCAGGTGGGGGTGTTTCTTTTAGCCAATTTGTTTGCCCTCAGCCAGTTCCGGAAGACATTAACAGGCTGGGCCAGAGACTTGTCAGCCCAGCAATTTGGGAGACTGACGTGGGAGAATTGCAAGTTCAAGGCCAGCCTGAGAAACTTAGTCCCTGTCTCAGAATTAAAAACAAACTAAACACTGGGGATATAATTCAGTTGACACAGCTTGAGGCCAGAGGCTTTAGACTCAAATTGATGGGGATACCATCCCCAATGCTAAGGACAGGTCCAGTCTCTGGAGAAAACTCTCCAGATACCGCATGGCACTCTAGAGCTGCCACTGCCTTCGAGGGTACGGACATCGGTAAAGAGAGAAAGCATAAGACCTTTTGTTGTTTTCAGTGAAGCAGGCAGAAAGGCTTTCCAAGGCCAGGCCATCCAGCCCAGTGACAAGAGAGCTCCTTCTCAGGTACACAAGACCCTCCCATTCTCTGTGTAACACCCCCACCCCAGGGAAAGCTTGTTGCTAAGCAAGACTAAGGCTCTGGACGTTGAGTTTTTCTATAATAGCAGGTTCCACTCACTCTGCTCCCAGAGTCACCAATCCCCTTGTTTGTGGTTGAAGTAGCTGCAGAGTCTCAGGTGTAAGTTTTTTTTTTTTTTTTTTTTTTCAGAACAGGTGGAACCCAGGGATGCAGCTGCCAGGGTCTCTTGGATGTGCCCTTTTCTGAAGGAAAATAGATCCCCACATTCTATTCTGAACACGCCAACTTTAACCTCTCAGATCTGACAGCAACCCTTTAAACCCCTGGCATGCTGAAACTCCAGTTCCTCGGCCAGCAGCCCCCTAATTCTTCCTCACGGAAACCTAAAGTTCCCCAATGTCCAGACCTCCTGTCACTGCTTTCTTTCAGCCCTGGTTCCCTGGTCGCATAGTTGTCACCTCCTCCTTCAACCCCAATAGCTTCAGATCTCTGGTCTCTGCGGCCCCCAGTCGTCCTTCCCACCCCCGCTCCCCCAAGGCTCCTGCCAGGCCTCCAGTGCTCCAATCCCAGGCTCTGAGCCCCGCCTCGGCCCCTCACCGACGTAGAAGGCCGAGAGGGCAATCGGCCCACCGACAGTCTGATCGCACAGCACCTTGGCCAGGACCGTGCGCGGCGTGCGGCCGGGCAGTGCGCGCTCCAGAAGGCGCAGCCACACGTAGTTGAAGTTGCCATGGAAGGTTACGGCTAGAGTGGCCACGCGCCGAGTCTGGCGCCAGTCAGCCGGGCCTCCCCGCAGCCGCTGCTGCAGCGCATCACCCGCCGAGAAGAGCCCGGCGTAGAGCAGCACGTTGGTGGGCCACGGATAGCGCCGTGCCGCGCGTGGAAACGCACGCCACCAGCTCGCCATACCCGCCGGAGTGCCTTCCACGCTTGCACACCTGACTGAACCGCAGGCGCCAAAGCGATTGGACACCACTGTGCACCCCAATCCGCATGCCCGCATGCCCAATCCCGTGACGGAGGGCGGAGCTTCTGAGATGTGCAGAGTCCACCCGGTTTGGACAATTTACAAGAAATCTGCAGAAGGAGTAGAGGTAGTTCGACAGAAAGCAGACATATCGTTCCTAAAGGCCGGGTATTTTAAGAACAGTGGCTGCCACTGGGGCATTGAAGATAACCTCGAGGATTTGTGAATATGCCAAAAAGCTTGGCTCCTACACTTTAAGATCAGGATTTGTTTGTTTGTTTGTTTGAGACAGGGTCTCACGTGTTTCAGGCTGGGCTCCAACCAACTCCATGTGTAGCTGAGGATGACTTTGAACTCCCATCCTCCTGCTTCCATCTCCCAAATTCTGGGATTACAGGTTGTGCCACAGGGTCCAACTTAAAGTGGTAAATTTGATACGTGAATCCTATTTCTAAAGAGGCGGGGCTGACAGGAAACTCTGTAGTAGCGACTACCTAGCATGCAGAAGGCCCAGGCTTCAATTCCCCACAATTGCAATAAAAATGAAGAAAGCTAGCTCAGCTACTAAAGTGTCATGTCCTTGAGATGCTAGCATGTGGAGACTTCATTCTTTTACCACACAATACATTGCTTTCTATGTCACTGTGGGCCAGAGGTCAGAATTCAGGCTGAGTTCTTTCATGAATGAAATAGCACTGGATGATTACCCTCCCCACTTCAGCTTTTGACCCCTGTCACCCCAAAACAGGCTTGGGCATCCTTTCCAAGAGCAAGGCTAGGGGGTGGGGGGTGGGGAGCTTTGGGCAACAGATACAAGCCCTGACTTTGTGTAACTCATTTTCCCCATGCCCTTTCTTGCCTTTCCCTTCTTCCACGATATTCAACCTCTCTCATCCAATATCTCTCCTGTCTTCTGTGTGTTCACCACATTTAGTTTCTCTCTCTCTCTCTCTCTCTCTCTCTCTCTCTCTCTCTCTCTCTCTCTCTCTCTCTCAAATTTAGTACCTTTTAAAGAACATTCTCTTGTATTTATTTTCATTTTATGTGTGTGGGTGTTTTGTCTGCACATCACTATCATGGCAGGTGCCCACAGAGTTACACACCATCAGCTGCCATGTGGGTGCTGGGAATTGAACCTGGGTCCTCAGGTGGTGGAGGTCAATTCTCTCCTTCCTCTTTGTAAGTCCTAGGGATTGAATTCAGTTAGTCAGGCTTGGAGACAAGTGTCTTAATCTACTAAGTCACCAACTCAGTGTTTTAATTTTGAAATAATTCCAGACTTAGGAAAAATGTAGCAAAATTATATAAAGGAAGCTGGGTGTGATGGTAGACCTTGTCATCCCTGCATTTGGAGAGAGAGCCGCAGATTACCCAGACTTTAGGGCCACCCTATGCTGTATAATAAGACCCCATCTGGGGAAAAAAAGGGCAAGAAAACAAACAAAAAATGCCAAGAATTCTCATATACTCTTGCTCATTTGTTTTGTTTGAGTCCAGAGCTCATGAAGCACAGCTTGGCCTCAAGTTCCTAATCCTCCTGTTTCTGCCTCCTAAGAACTAACTAAGGTTACAGGCTTGTGTCACAGTGCCCAGCCACTATATACTTTTTACTCAATCCTCGACAAGTGTTGACCTCTTGCATAACCATAGTACAATTATCAAAACAAGGAAATAAGAGCTGATGTAATAGAATTACCCATTTACATGCCAGTCTTACTTCAGCTGATGCCAGAAAGTCCCTTTCTCTCATCTAATTAGAATTACCCATTTACATGCCAGTCTTACTTCAGCTGATGCCAGAAAGTCCCTTTCTGTCATCCAATAACCAATCCTGAGCTGCGGTATTGTTATTTTACTTTGGTCTCCAATCTGAACCATAGGCTAGTTCTCTCAAAGACTGTTCCTAAACTATGTCAGTTTTTATAAGCTGAATTGTCTCTACCCTGATTTATAAATTGAAGCCCTAACTCTTGGTACTTCAGAATGTGACTGTTTTCTGTATTCAGAATGTGACCCAGTTAAAATGAGGCCATGAGGTAGGCAATACATTCTGTTTTGAGTCTTCAGAAGAGGGAATGGACTCAGCGAGAGCCACCATGTGGATTCACACAGAAGAAAAACTACGGGTGAGGACTTGATAAGAAGGTGGCTGGCTGCTGGGTGGTGGTTGCACACACCTTTAATCCCAACACTTGAGATCCAGAGACAGGTGAGTTCAAGGCCAGCTTGACCTACTGAGCAAGTTCTAGGACAGCCTACAAAGCTACAGAGAAACCCTGTCTTGAAAAACAAAAACAACAAAAAAGCTGGGTGTTGATGGCACATGCCTTTAATCCCAGCACTCTAGAAGCAGAGGCAGGTGGATCTCTGTGAGTTTGAGGCCACATAACTAATTTTCTTCTTCTCTGAAACCTCTTGAGACAGACCCCAACAGTTTCAATCACCCTTAGTAGCACTGCCTTCCATGTCCTACAAGTATGGTTCATTAAACCCCACTTAGGGCATTCAACTGCCTTTCTAATCCAAAATCCCAAAATCCACATTCTTCCAAACAAAAACATGGTCAGGCCTGTCACAGCAATACCCTAGACCCTGGCACCAACTTCTGCCTTAGTTTGGTTTTTGTTTTTGTTTTTGTTTTGTTTTGTTTTGTTTTGCTGTGAACAGACACCATGCACCATGACCACAACAACCCCTACAAAGAAGATCATTTAATTATAGTGAAGGAACCAGACGCTCACCCAGCTCCCTGCTTTAGCAGCCATGACAGGCTGCAGAAAAGACCCAGCAAGATGCAGGCCTCTGACTCAGCACATGTTGCTGAATTTCTGAACTTCTGACCTTGCCAAACTAGGAAGCCAGATACCCTCCATGAGTCAAGGAGGGTTCAGAAGTTAGCTGGTGGGTTCTGGACATGCTTTATGGTAACAGTGACATACAGAGCATAGCAACCAACCTGGGAGGGCCTATAGGCCATAACAACCAGTTGACCAATCAACTCAGGACAGGTTGTCCAAGCTCAGAAGTGTACCATTCCTGAGACTATTGCAGACCCCTAGACACTACCCTTGCTCTTCCCAATAAATTCCCTGCCTTGAAGTCCCTCTGGGTCCTTCTCCCCCTAACCCACTGTGTTGGATGGACTGACAGCTAACTCATTAAATAATAAAAGACTCTTTGCTTTTGCATTGGAACGGGTCTCTTAGTGATTTTGGGGTTCAGAATATGGGCACAACAATGGCTGGCTTACAGTTTTAGATGTTCAGTCAATTAATGCCATAGCAGAGAACATGGCAGCATGTTACTGGAGAAGGAGCTGAGAGTTCTATATCTTTTTTTTTTTCCAAGATACAGCTTGTCTATGTAGCTTTGGCTATCCTAGTACTCACTCTGTAGACTAGGCTGGCCTCAAAGTCACAGATATCTACCTGCTTCTGCCTCCTGAGTGCTGGGATTAAACACATACACCAGTCAGCAGCTCAGGGCTAGATGGTTTCAGTGCAGAATTCTGCCAGAATTTCAAAGAACAACTAATACCAATACTCCTGAAATTGTTCCACACAATAGAAACAGAAGGAACAGTGCCAAATTCTTTTTAACAGTTACCCTGGTACCAAAATCACACAAAGACACAACTAAGATAAAGAACTACTGACCAATCTCCCTCATGAACATTGCTGCAAAAATATTCAATAAAATACATCAGAAAAATCATCTACCATGACCAAATAGGGTTTATCCCAGAGATGCAGGGATTGTTTAACACACAAAATTCTGTCAATGTAATCCACCATATAAACACACACACACACACACACACACACACACACACACACATAAACCACACATGATTGTCTCATTAGATGTTGAAAAGCCTTTGCCAAAATTCAACAGCCCTTCATGATAAAGGTCTTGGAGAGAGCAGTGATACAAGGAACATACCAAACATTATAAAAGGAATATGCAGCAAGCCAATGGCCAACATCAAACTAAATGGAGAGAATCTCAAAGCAATCCCACTGAAATCAGGAACAAGACAAGGCTGTCCATTCTCTCCATATCTATTTAATATAGTATGCCAAGTTCTAGCAAAAGCAATAAGACAACAAAAGATCCAGGGGATATAAATTGGAAAGGAAGAAGTCAAACATTTGCTGTTGTTGATAGTATGATAATATAAATGTGATAGTATAAATAAGTGAGCCCAAAAATTCTACCAAAGAACTACTACAACTGATTAACACCTTCAGTAATGTAGCAGAATACAAGATTAACTTAAAAAAAAAATCAGTCGCTTCTATCTAAAGATGATAAGCAGGCTGATAGAGAAATCAGAAAAACAGCACCCTTTACAGTAGTCACAAATATAAAATATCTTGGGGTAACTCTAACCAAACAAATGAAAGGCCTGTATTATAAGAACTTTAAGTCTTTGAAGAAAAGAAATTGAAGAAGACATCAGAAAATGGAAAGATCTCCCATGCTCTTGGATAGGTTAGATTAACATAGTAAAAATGTCAATCTTACCAAAAGCAATCTACAAATTCAATGTAATTCCCAGCAAAATTCTTCATAGACCTCGAAAGAACAATACTAAACTTTATACATAAAAACAAACAAACAAACAAGCAAACAAACAAACAAAAGAACCCATGATAGCCAAAAAAGTCCAGCACAATAAAGGGACTTCTGGAGGCATCACCATACCTGACTTCAAATGACTATAGAGCTACAGTAATGAAAACACTTTTATTGGCATAAAAACAGAGAGGCGGACCAATGAAATGGAATTGAAGACCATGCTATCAATCCACACACCTATGAACACTTGACTTTTGACAAAGAAGCTAAAATTATAAAATGAAAAAAAAAAAGCTTCTTCAACAAATGGCACTGGCATAACTGGTTGTCAACCAGTGGGAGAATGCAAATACATCCATATCTACCCTCATGCACAAAATTCAAGCCCAAATGGATCCAAGACCTCAATACAAACCAACCATGTTGAACCTCATAGAAGAGAAAGTGAGAAGTAGCCTTGAAGATACTGGCACAGGAGATTACTTCTTAAATAGAACACCAGTAGAACAGACACTGAGAGCAACAATGAATGAATGGGACCCCCTGAAACTGAGAAGCTTTTGTAAAGCAAAGAACACGGTCAATAAGACAAATAGCAGCCTACAGAATGGTAAATCTTTGCCAACCCCACATTTGATAGAAGACTCATCTCCAAAATATGCAAAAAAATCAAGAAACTAGACATTAATAAAAAAAATAGGGAATAGATCTAAAAAGAGAAATCTTAACAGAGGAATTTCAAATGGCTGAAAGGCACTTTAGGAAATGCTGAACATCCTTAGTCATCAGAGAAATGCAAATTAAAACAACTCTGAGATGCCATCTCAACACCTGTCAGAATGGCAAAGATCAAAATCTCTGATGACAGTTTATGCTGGAGAGAATGTGGAGGAAGGGGAACACTCTTCCATTACTGGTGGGAATGCAAACTTGTACAGATATTTTGGAAATCAGTATGGTGGTTTCTCAGAAAATTGGGAATCAACCTCAAGACCCAGAAATACCACTCTTGGGCATATATTAAAAGGATGCACACTCATACCACAAGGACATTTGCTCAACTATGTTTATAGCAGCATTATTTGTAATATCCTGAATCTAGAAGCAATCTAGATGTCCCTCAACCAAAGAATGGATAAGGAAAATGTGGTACATTTACACAACAGAGTGTTACTCAGTGGGGGGGGGGACCCCAACAATGACATCTTGAAATATGCAGTCAATGAACAGAAATAGAAAGAAAGAAAAAACATCCTAAGTGAGGTAATCCAGACCCCAAAAAACAAATATAATATGTATTCACTCGTAAGTGGATATTAGACATAAAGCAAAGAACAACCAGCCTACAAGCCACAACCCCAGAGAAGCTCTGTAACAAAGAGGAAACTAGAAAAGGGAAAAAATACAAGATCTCCTGAGTAAATTGGGAGCATGGGGGGGGGGGTAAAAGGAGGGTAAAAGGGAAGAGGGGAAGGTAGAAGGAGAGTGGAGAAAAAGACACACATCACCACGCACGCCCAGCAAGTTTTTCCTCTTGATCCTCAAGCAGCACCAGGAGATTGTGTAGTTGGAAATTTTTCTCTATCTCACCCCCACTGGACCAGTTTCTCTCCCACCCACCAATCCCTGAATCCACTTATCCAATAACCACTCTAAGGCTTCATATTAATTACAATTGTTTGGCAGATGGCTTAGGCTTCTTACTAGCTAGCTATTACAATTTAATTAACCCATTTCTATTTTTTTTATATATTTACCATGAGGTTCATGGCTTGTTACCTCACATCTTGCCTCCCTGGCAGCTACATGGCACCTCTCTGACCCTCCTTTCTCTTTGTAAATCTGTTTAAATTTCCTGCCTTGCTCTATTCTGTGGGGCTATTGGCCAAACAGCTGTATTCATCAATCAATACAGTCAACACCTATTCACAGCATACAGAAGGACATCCCACCTCAAGACTGTATGTTGGGCACAGGTTTGTCATCTATAAGAACTCAAAGCCTGTCCACACAGTGACATGCTTCTTCCAACAAGGCCAAACTTCCTAATATCATCACACCCAATGGGCCAAGCATGCAAACACATTAAGTCTACAAGGACCATACCTATTCAAATCACCACAGGGAAGAAAGGGTTTATTTGGCTTACATTTCCACATTGTAGTCCACTACTGAAGGAATCCAACACAGGAACTCAAATGGGGCAGGTACCAGGAGACAAGGACTGATGCTGATGCAGAGGCCATAGAAAGGTTCTGCTTACTGGCTTACTCCCCATGGCCTGCTTAGCCTGTTTTCTTACAGAACCCAGGACACCAGCCCAGGGATGGCACCATCCAGATTTGGATGAGTTCTCCCCTATCAATCACTAATTAAGAAAATGTATTATAGCTAAATGTCTTATAGCCTCTTAGGGAGGCATCAATTGAGGTTCTCTCCTTTCATGTGACTAACTTGTATCAAGTTGACATAAAAATATCCAGGACTTTTCTAATCTTGGCTATAACAATTTAGAAATAATTGTGTGATTTAGAACAATTCTGTTGCTTTTAAGTTCCACCCCCACGTCCTGTAATCTCAGCCCTTGGTAATTTCAACACCTGGGAGTTTAAAGCAGGAGGATTTGAAATTCAAGTTTTTTCTTGGTTGTATAAAATTTTCAAGGCCAACCTGTGCTACGTGAGATAGTCTTTAAAAAAAAATCATTTTTGCAATGTGGGTAACACACTCACAGGGAACTAAGATATCTTTATTCAGCCCACTGTACCCCTCTTACTTCTGTCTTCTCTGGTCTCAATAGGAATTCATCATGTTAGCTGAAATTGCATTTCCCATTTTTCAACATGTGCAGTCCATGTGTGTTAACTAATTTATGATATTTTATCATAGCAATATAGTAACACAAACTAAGACAAATTAATTGGTACCAGGAATTGCTATGACAGACTTGATTATGTTGCTTTGGAACATTGGGCTAGAAAAACCATTGATTGTTGAGAGCTCAGTGGAATTTCCTGTAGGAGATGTAAAAGCCTTGCAGATGATGGAGGCCTGGTTTGTGAAGTCTCAGAGGGAAGCCAAGACTTTGCCAGGCCATTTGTGTAAGGAATCTGCAGTATCTGGGCAGCTGGAGCTGAAGAATCAGCTTTGATTAACAAACGACCAAAACCATGGAAGTAAAACCTTTGTTTTGCTAGGACAGGGGATGCTGGTCAACTGGAGCTGAAGAATCATCATCACTGAGGTGTTGGAGTCAGCACATACAAGCTGTGTTCAGAGGTGGCCAAGGCTGAACTTTGAGCTGGCAGCCAAATTTGATCATGTGTAAGAGTCTCCCAGGTGGTACTGGCTTTGAAGGTGTTAAGGGATCATGGAGAACCCTGAGGTTTGGCACAGGGTGAGAGCCCAGGAGAGGCCACTGGTGAAGGTGCAGCAGGATTAGCAGTGGAAGCCCCAGGACTGAAGGGGTCATGAGAAAAAGTTGAGGCTTTTCACTATGAAGAGAGCCCAGGAGAGGCTATTGGTGAAAGCCCAGTTGCAGTAGAAGACCCCGGAATTTTGGAGATGAACACCAAGAACAGCAGCACCTGTAGAGTGGAACCTGCCCAAGCTTAGAATAGAAGCTATGTGTACTGCAGAGGGTGGAGCTGAAGTATTAACCCAAGGCTCTTGGTGGAGACCAGAAGATTCTGAGTGAATCTCAGATACTGGATATTTAGTATACACTGTCGGAGTATGGTTTTGTTAAGATTGTGACTGTGTCCTAGTTCTTCCCTCTTGAAATGAGAAAAGTATTTAACAGCTGGGCAGTGGTGGTGCACATTTTTAATTCCAGCACTTGGGAGGCAGAGGCAGGTGGATATTTGAGTTTTAGGCCAGGCTGGTCTACAGAGTGAGTTCCAGGACAGCCAAGGCTATACACAGAAATCCCGTCAAAAGGAAGGAAGGAAGGAAGGAAGGAAGGAAGGAAGGAAGGAAGAAAGAAAGCATTTAACATAATTTTTTTTGTTTGTTTCATAGGTGCCCACAGTTGACTTTGAATCTTTGTTTGTTTGTTTTGTTTTTTTGAGACAGGGTTTCTGTTGCAGACTATTCCTTTACACTGTGTGATGTGTCACTGTGACTGGTTTAATAAAGAGTTGAATGGCCAAGAGTTTAGGCAGGACTTCTGGGGACAGAGAGGACTAGGGGGAAAAAAGGGCAGGGTTGTCAGACAGTTGAGGTGAAAGCAGCATGAGCAGTACAGAGAGATGAGGCAACGAGCCACACAACAGAATGTAGATTAAAACAAAGCTGTAAGAACTAGTGGTCATGAAGTTGGAGAGATGGCTCAGAGATCAAGAGCACTGACTGCTCTTGAAGAGGTCCTAAGTTCAATTCCCAGCATACACATGGTGGCTCACAGCCATCTATAATGGGATCTGGTGACCTCTTCTGGAGTGCAAGGGCATGTGCAAGCAGAAACTGTATCCATAATAAATAAATCTTAAAAAAAAAAAAAAAAAAAAAAAAAGCTTGTGATCCAACCCTAATCTATAGCCAAGAATTCATAACTAATAAGTCTCTGTCATTCTTTGTGAGCTGGTGGCCCAAAATAAAATCCATCTACAGGTTTCTCTGTGTAGCTCTGGCTGTCTTGGAACTCACTCTGTAAGGCTGGCCTGGATCTCAGAGAGCCTCCTACCTCTGCCTCTCCAGTGCTGGGGCTAAAGGCATGCACTACCACTGTGAGACTCTGAATTTTTTAAAGAAATTTTGGATTTTTACAAAGATTGAACTTTTAAGGTGTTTGAATTAATAAAGACTGTGATACTTTTAAGTTTGTAATATGTTTTCATTTGTGATATTCATTAATCTGAGATCTTGATGAACCCAAAAGAGAAACAGTTATGTCTTAAAAAGTGTTATGTGTCAACTGTGTGGTGGTGGCATATGCCTTTAATCCCATCACTCAGGAGGCAGAGGCAGACAGATATCTGAGTTCTAGGCCAGCCTGGTCTGTAGATTAAGTTCCAGGACAGTCAGGGGTCCAAAGAAAAACCCTATCTCAAAAAGCAAACTATGAAAACAAAAACAAACAAAAATGTTGTATATCAAGTTTGACAAAGGGCCAATTATATCTGCTAATTTTATGTCAACTTGACATATCTGAGAGGAGAGAACCCCAGTTGAGAAAATGCCTCTATAAGATTAGAACCCATGCCGGCAGACCAGCCCACCAGAGTCTGCCAGCATCCTAGTCCCACCTCCAACCACAGGAAAAGGTAAGTGTGGGCTTGTTTTTGGCCTGCCTTCCGGAGCCCTGCGGGGATCCTCCTGAGGCCTGGGGACTGCACAGGAGGGAACCCATCCTGGGACCAGCCCATCCATAGTCTGCCAACATCCTAGTTCTGCCTCCACTAGAGGACAGCCATCAGAGTATTGGACTTGCTTGCACCCCCTGGAAGAGAACCTTGGTCCTGTACCTACTAGTAGAGGGAGAGACCACACTGGTCTCTGGAAGAAGGGATGGATAGATGGAATAAGAACACAGTCAACAACAGAAAAATGAATATGATGCCACCAGAATCTAGGGACTCCACACCAGCAAGATCTGAGCATCCCAATACAGATAAAGCAGAAGAGAATCACCCTAAAAACAACTTTATGACAATGATAGAGACCCTCAAAGAAGAAATGAGAAAAGCCCTTAAAGAAATGGAAGAAAAAGCAAACAAAAAATTCAAGAAATGGATGAAAAGACAAACCAAAAATTGCAAGAAACAATTCAAACAGTGCAATGCTTGAAAGCTAAAATAGAGACAACAACAACAACAACAACAACAATAAGCAGTCTGAGGGAATGCTGGAAATAGAAAAGCTAGGTACATGATCAAGAACTACAGATGTAAGTATAACCAACAGAATACAAGAGATGGAAGACAGAATCTCAGGCATGGAAGCACACTAATAGAAATAGATTCATTGACCAAAGAAAATCTTCAGTCCAATAAATCCCTAACACAAAATATCTAGAAAATATGGGAGTGGGACACCCTGAAAAGATCAAATCTAAGAATAATAGGTATAAAAGAAGGTGAAGAAACCCACCTCAAAGGTACAGAAAACATATTCAACAAAATCATAGAAGAAAACTTTCCCAACCTAAAGAATGACATGCCAATGAAAGTACAAGAAGCTTACAGAACACCAAATAGAGTGGACCACAAAATGTCCCACACAATATAATAATCAAAACACCAAACATGCAGAATAAAGACAGAATATTAAGAGTAGCAAAGGAAAAATTCCAAGTAACATATAAAGGCAAACCTATCAGACTTCTCCAAGGAAACTCCGAAGGCCAGAAAGAAGGTCCTGGATAGATAGATATTCTACCAACACTAAGAGACTACAGATGCCAGCTCCGACTACTATACCCACCAAAGTTTTCAATCACAATAGATGAAGCAACCAAGATAGTTCGTAACAACACCAGATTTAAACAATACAGATCAACTAATCCAGCCCTACAAAAGTTCTGAAAGGAAAACTCCAACCCACAGAAGTTAACTACACCCACAAAAACATAGGCATTAGATAATCCCACTTTACCAACAGTCAAAAGAAAAATGGTGTGAAATCTATACACAATACCACTACCATCACCAAACCCAAAACAAACAAGAATTAACAATTAATGGTCATTAATATCCCTCAATATTAATGGTCTTAACTTGCCTATAAAAAGACACAGGCTAACAGAATGGATATGAAGACAGAATCCATCCTTCTACTGCATACAAGAAACACACCTCAACTTCAAAGGCAGACTGTGCCTCAGAGTTAAGGGTTGGGAAAAGATTTTCCAATCAAACGCACCCAAGAAACAAGTGGGTATAGCAATCCTAATATCTAACAAATTAGATTTTAAACTAAAATCATTCAAAAGAGATGAAGAAAGTCATTTCTTATTTATCACAGGAGAAATTCATCAAGATGAAGTCTCAGTTCTGAACATTATTAAAAGAAACATTAGTAAAACTCAAATCCCACATAAAAATTCACACACATATAGTGGGAGAATCAACACCCCACTCTCAACACTAGACAGGACCACCAGACAGAAACTTAAAAAAAAAAATAAGGAACTAACAGAAGTTATGACCCAATTGGGTTTAGCAGATATTTATAGGACATTCCATCCAAATACAAAAGAATATACCTCAGTGCCACAAGGAACCTTCTCTAAAATCCACCATATACTCTGCAATATAGCAAACCTCAATAATTACATAACAATTGGAATAGTCCCCTTTATCTTATCATACCACCATGCCTTAAAGTTAGAATTCAATAACAACACAAATTGCAAAGACGCTATAAACTCATGGAAACTGAACAATGTGCAATTGCACCATTCCTGGGTCAAGAAAGAAATAAAAAAGAAATAAAAAAACTTCCTAGAATTCAATGAGAATGAAGACACAACATACCCAAAGTTATGGGACACTTTGAAATCAGTGCTCAGAGGAAAGTTCATATCACTAAGTGCCCAGATGAAGAAATTGGAGAATAGTCACATTAGAGAATTAACAGCACACCTGAAAGCTCTAGAACAAAAAGACACAAACTCACCCCGGTGGAGTAGACGCCAGGAGATAATCAAATTGAGGGCTGAAACCAATAAAGCAGAAACTAGGAAAACAGTAAAAAGAATCAATGTAATAAAGAGTTGGTTCTTTGAGAAAATCAACAAGACAAACCTTTATCCAAACAAACCAAAAGGCAGAGAGAGAATATGCAAATTAACAAAGTCTGAAATGGATATAACAATGGACACTAAGGAAATCCAGAGAATCTTCAGGTCATACTTTGAAAATCTGTATTTCACAAAATTCAAAAACTTAAAGGAAATGGACAATTTTCTGGATAGATAGCACTAACCCAAATTAAATCAAGAACAGATAAGCAATTTAAATAGATCTATAACCCCTAATGGAATAGAAGCAGTCATCAAAAGCCTCCCAACCTAAAGAAGCCCAGGGCCAGATAGTGTCAGTGCAGAATTCTACCAGAAATTCAAAGAGGTAATACCAACTTTCCTCATATTGTTTCACACAATAGAAGCAGAAGGGTCACTGCCAAACTCTTTTTATGAGGCTATAATTACCTCGGTACCCAAGCCACACAAAGACTCAACTAAGAAAGAGCACTACAGACCAATATCCCTTGTGAACATTGATGCAAAATACTCAATAAAATACTGGCAAATCAAATTCAAGAACATGTAAGAGAAATCATCCACCAAGATGAAGTTGGCTTCATTCCAGGGATGCAGAGATGGTTCAACATTACGAAAATCTATCAACGTGATCCACCATATAAATAAACTGAAAAAGAAAAACCATATGATCATCTCCCTAGATACTGAAATAGCCTTTAACAAAACTCAACACCCTTTCATAATAAAAGTCTTGGAGATATCATGGATAACAGGAACATACCTAAACATAATAAAAGCAATATACAGTAAACCAACAGCCAACATAAAACTAAATAGAGAGAAATTCAATGTGATTCCTCTAAAAACAGGAACAAGATAAGGCTGCCCTCTCCATCTCTTCAATATTGTACTTGAAGTTCTAGCTAGAGCAATAAGACATCAAAAGGAGATCAAGATGATCCAAATTGGAAAGGAAGAAGTCAAACTGTCACTATTTGCAGATGATATGATAGTTTACATAAGTGATTCAAAAAGCTCTACCAGGGAATTCCTACAGCTGATAAACACCTTCAGCAAAGTGTCAGGATACAAGATTAAATCAAAAAAAATCAGTTGCCACTATATATAGACGATAAATAGGATGAGAAAGAAATCAGAAAAACACCATCCTTTACAATAGCCACAAAGAACATAAAATATCTTGGGGGTAATGCTAACCTGATGCTTATTGTTGCCTTTCCCTATATGCATACCTTAAAACTTTAAAATTTTACTTTGATATTGATGTTGATGTTGAAGTTTTCCACAAGGAATAATAACAATTCCTAACAGCAATCCTTGAACTCTCTGAAAAGAAGATGGGGCCCACCTCATCATTTCCACTGATGCATCATTTCCAACCTGATGCATCACCCTAAAACCAGTTTGAGACTGTTTTGCTTGAGACAACTCCTGACTAGCTAGCTGTTATGGTGCACCTACTTATTTTACCCTGGCCAGAATTTCAGATAGAACTCCAGTCAAGTATTTCCTGTTACACAGTGACTAGCTACACATGTCACAGCCAGTCCTGTTGAAATTTTGTTGCTAAAAAATTTCTTCCTACAGGATCCCATGGAGTAATCATCGTCCCAGTTCAGCAGGAAGTTATCTTAAGATAACAACGCCCTCTTTCCCTACTCTAGGCATTTAGGGATAATGTTCAACTTCTTAGGGTTGGGCATGGAAGGTGATACTTAGACTCGGGTATCTCTTTTAGACAAGGATAGGGTATGGTTGGGAAAGGTATGGTTTAGATGGGATATGGGTAGATTAGCCTATCTTCTTGTGAATTATTTTAGTAATAGTGAGATATTAGTATTATACAGCTTACATGGTTATAGATTCTTATACATGGTAACATATGTAAAATTAAGTTTATTCCCTTCCCAGAATTGTATATAAACTGTATATTTTGTCATATTGTGAAAATCTCTCCAGTTATCGTTTTTGCACATATTCTATGTATGTATACTTTTACTTATGTTCAAGACAATTTTGTATATTGATACAATTTAGGATAATTTTATTATGCTGCACTTTATAGTTCTACATCTGGTCTAGACATTTCTACTCTACCTCTGATTTAGGGAATTACATGTATATATACGTACATAGTTACATTGCTTAGGTATTAGTCCCGCTTTACTCAGGGAAGTTCAATCAGTGTTATAGCTAGGTTCCTGAGTATTACAGATTATCTTCACCCATGTTTCCTATACCTATGGGATTAGTCAGAAATAGGTGCTTAATCTTCAAAGACTTCATAGACCTGGAGAACATGGCATTTAAATGTTTTAATATTAGTACTCCATTGACATGAGACACTATTGCTCCCGACAGCACCATGCATTTCCCAAGAAAATGTTGGACACTATTGTCACTCCTTCTGGAGCCCATTCTTGCTTCAGCTATGGCCTCTTGGTCAAAGAACTGCCCCCAACGAGACCACTGATTTGGACGTGCAGTCCTTTGTGCTTGCAGGAGACAAACATAGAAGACTGCTGAACCCTGCCAATTCAGGGTAAGACAGCCCTTTTACCTCACTGCCTTGTTGTGGTCTGTCAGGTACTCTAGGCCTTAGCCAAAATTGGCTGTACCAATGCTGCTGTGAGACCTTGGGTGACTGTCCAGGTAGCTTGCTGTTTCTGTCTTTGAGGCATCTTTTGGAAGTTGCCCATCCGCACTTCCTGCCTACCCTAGTATTATTATTTTCCTTCTCAGGTCTTTGATGAGGCTGAAGATTAAATTATCACAACTATTATTCTCTCTTCCTAGTTAGATATATTAGGTACTAGACTTAAGCTTTCCAGCTTAGGACAACTTTATTGCAAACCCTGTTTCGACTTTACCCTAGGACTAGAGAGTTAGGTATTAAGTTTGTATGTTCTTGATTTTCCTTATTGTTGTTATTCACTGTTTTGTATATAGTTTTGTATCTAGCCCAAATCTTTTCTTTAGACTAAAAGGGGAATTGTAGTGAGATATTCACCTTGTCCACACCTGTGGCATAGACCACGCCCATTGGGGGGTGGAGATAGGGCCAGACGTGACCTGGGGGAACTAAGGCTGAGGAGGGGGCTCGGAGAGCTCTCTTGCTTGCAGCAAGGGGACAGTAGGACATCCTGAGGCATCCTTGGGGCCAGAAACCTGCTGGTATTCATCGGTCTATGTTGAGAGTTATTTCTCCCTGAATAAATATATTTGGCCTATTTGTTTCTCCTGATCCTTATTAAACATCAATAATCTATATAATAGAACTTTGAGTATTTAAAGAAAGAAATTAAAGAAGATATCAGAATGGATACAGAAAATGTGGTACATTTACATAGTGGAGTACTATTCAGTAGAACAAAACAGTGGAATCTTGAAATTCACAGACAAATGGATGGAAGAAATCATCCTGAGTGAGGTAACCCAGTCATGGAAAGACAATCATGGTATGTACTCACTCATATATGGATTTTAGACGTAGAGCAAAGGATTACTAGCCTACAACCCCAGAAAATCTAGGAAACAAGGAGGACCCTAAGAGAGACACACATGGTCCCCCAGAGAAGGGAAAAGGAAAAAGATCTCCTAAGAAAATTGGGAGCATGGGGGTGGAGGGGAGGGAGAGGGATTTAGGAGGACATGAGGGAAAAAGAAGATTGAGTCAGGAGAACAATTGAGGAGAGCAAGAAAAAAAGATACCATAATAGAGGGAGCCTTTACAGGTTTAAAGAGAAATCTGGCTCTAGGGAAATGCCCAGAGATCTACAGGGATGTTCCCAAGTAACAGTCTAAGCAATACTGGAGAGGCTGCCTTAAATGCTCTTCCCCAATAATGAGATTGACGACTACCTTATATGCCATTCTAAAGCCTTCATCCAGTAGATGATGGAAGCAGAAGCAGACATTACAGCTAAACCCTGAGCCACACTCCTGGAATCCAGTTGCAGAAAGGGAGGAGTGAGCAAAGGCGTCAAGACCAGGCTGGAGAAACCCAGAGAAACTGCTGACCTGAACAAGGGGGAGCTCACAGACCCCAGACTTGCAGCTGGGAAACCAGCATAGGACCAACCCAGACTCCCTAAACGTGGGTTTTAGTTAAGAGTTCTAGGAAGTCTATGTGGCCTCTGGTAGTTGGTCAGTATTTATCCCTAGTATAGGAATGGATTTGGGGAACCCATTCCATATAGAGGGATACTCTCTCAGCCTAGACACATGGGGGGAGGACCTAGGCCCTGCCCCAAATGATATGACAGATTAAAGATTCCCCCATGGGAGGCCTCACCCTTCCTGGGAAGCAGAAAGGGGGTTGGCATGGGGATGTGAGCAGGACAGGGGAGGACTGCAATGTGGAAGATGGATTGGTTGTCATATAAAATTGAGGCTGTCAAGTTAACTTTAAATATCAAATAATTTTTTGTCATAAAAATGTCCAATGAAATATTTGGGGCATATATACACTAAAGATTTCCTTTCTTTGTTTGTCCAAAATGTAACATTAACTGGATACATTTTATTTTTAAATCTCTTTTGGTAAATCTGGCAAACCATAGAGGAATGGGAATCTAATGGGTGTGCCAGTTCCCTGCATTGATTCATCACTGGCCATAGACACCCAGCAAATTCAGGGATTGGTAACTACCTGTAGACAGATGTCTGCCAACATCCAGGATGGTCTTTATCAAGCAGGCCAACCTGTTTGATTCGATGGGAATTGAAGGAACGTGAAATGAATATTCAGATGTCTCTGGTGGATGTGCATGTGTCACTGGAAACTTGCCTCTGCTTAAAAGCCATTAAAAAATTCAGTAAAGACAATTTATCAATCAAATAAATATTAGAACTCATAGAACTTTCAAACTGAAGATGTTTCAAGATCATGACTTCGTTACATGGTGCTCTATAATCTGTGCTTTCAGAGACCTCTGGTAGTAATACAGGGACACATTCATCTGCCATTAATTTCCTTTGGGGGTAGATGATGGTTTGGATCACAGAGCCCCACTAAAATGTAAAAGGGGAGTTTCTTAGGAACTATCTCAGTGAGAAGTAAGTACTGATGTGGGAACAGAACTTTAATTTACAACCTTGAATAACATTAAAAATACATTTCGATGATTACAATGATGCTGTTATTACTTCATTCTGTTTAAATGAATTGGAGTTTAAGAAAACCACCCACTGGGCCTCAATGTCTAAGACATAACCTCTTGTTAATCTTTAAATCTGTACTGACAATAGAAATACTACTATGCCCCAAAGTTATTGAGACCAAAGATCACCCCTCTAGAGAGCTGAATGGGCTCCAATTGTGCCATCACTTAAGTCCCAAAGCTAAGCAATACAGACACCCCTGACCCAGATGCTCTATCATGAGCTATACCCCTGAAGAACACTCCTGCTGGCCTTGCTATAGACAAGCCTCTGATGTGGGCCCAGATGGCAATGGTTGCCTATGTTGTTTTAAGAACCTAGAGGCCACCTTTATTCATCTCAAACTAACTGAAATCACCACAACTTTGCTTAGGCCTATTAAAATGTATCCTAAGAGTGACTCTTTGTGAAAAAAAGATGGGGGGGCAAAGACAAAAATAATTTTAGTGTATGTCAGAGAAAAATAGGACCCCTGACCAAGGGCAACATGTAAGGAACAGAGCATGCACAAGAAAAACCCTAGATAGAGGCTGACAAGATTACTCAATGGGTAAAGACACTTGTCACCTAGGTGGAGCACACGTGATGAACTTCTACACTGGCACCCATACACCCCCACCCACCAAAATAGATTAATAAAGATTTTTTTTGTTTTTGTTTTCATTTATTTTTTAAAGGAAAAATTCCAATGTACAAATGAGGAAAGGCCTCTGGCCTTTCTAACCTTCCTGTATTTCCCACTCTTGAAATTGCTTCTTTCACTTAATGGATGACATCTGCCCAACTCTCTGCTCAGGGATTCTGGGACCTGGCAATCCAAGGTGGTACGTTGGAACCCCAAACCATACTTATAAAACATCAATTAGAGCATCTAATGCCCTCAGAACACGACAGGGAATTTTCCTCTGCCTTTTGTGTATGCTTGTTTGTTATGTGTGTGCACGTGTGAGGGCAAGCTTGCCTATGAGGCCAGAGGCTGACGTCAATGTCTTCCTCTATCACCCTCTACCTTGTTTTTGTTGTTGTTGTTTGTTTGTTTTGTTTTTAAGGCAATGTCTCAAAATGTAGGCTTGCTTGGTCTGAAACTCTCTATGTAGACTAGGCTGATTTGGAACTCAGGACATCTTGCCTTTGCCTCCTGAGGGCTGGGAACAAAAGTTTGTACCACCATGCCTAGCTTCTACCTTATTTTTTGAGACAAGCTCTCCTATGAAACCTGGAGGTTATGACTAGTTAGATGGCATGTCAGCTAGCTGGTGGGATCTTTCTATCCCCCCACCGCCAACCTCCAGCACTGGGGTGTGTGCTGTCTCACACAGATTTTACCTGGGTGTTGGGGCTCAGAGCCCAGGTCCTCATGCTTTTTTAACATAATTCATGAAGAGCCAGGTTGATTACATTTGCAGAGACCACAGACCCTTCACTCTTTCCTGCCTCCACTCACCCTTCCTCATGCCTTCCATTGTCCTACATCCTTATCCTGTGTGTATCCCTGAACACTTATAACCAAGTCTGTGGTCTTCTAACATTGGGCTATCTTGTGAATCAAGTGTTCTTTTCACTGGGCATGTATGGATCCTAGAGCTTCAAGTTTCCTAGGTGCTTGCTCAGGCTCTGGGCTGTATACTTCCTGCAAAACTTGTTTCAGCTCAACATGCCACACTGAGCGGAACAGGCTGGATTTGACGAGCAGTTGCACTGAGGCTTCAAGGCAGGATGAAAGGTAGAAAGTAAGGAGAGGAAGCCCCTTACCCCCTGGTCTAGTGTACCTTTCCTGGGAGTCAAGGGTCTTCATCATCACTGATTAAGCCAAAACTGCCTGCAGAAAAGATGTGTTCTCCTGAAGACATCTCAAACAAGGATGCTAAAATCAATAAATGGGTTGTGCTTGCTTAGGGCCAGAATTTTGCAACCATGAGTTTTACCAAATTGGCACTCCTCCTTCACCCCTAAAACTAAAAGTTTGTCTCAGAAAACCACCTTACATCTTCATTCACAACAGGGAATCCTTTAGGAGAAATAAGTAAACCAGAACATGCATATATATATATATATATTTTTTTACTGGATTTTACAAAAAGTTTTCTTTATTGTTTACCTGTATGTGCCTATATGTGCATGATGCAGATGTTCACCAAGGCCAGAAGAGGGCATCACAGTTGTTTGTGAGCTGCCAAGGTGGGTTCTGGGAACTGAACTCTTGTCTTCTGAAAGGCCAACAAGCACTCTTAACTTCAAAGCCATCTCTCTAGTTCCTTAATTTTTAAACTTAAGCTTTGTTTTGCCTCCATGTATGTCTGTATACCACTTTCATGTATGGCCCACAGAGGCCAGAAAAGGGCATTAGATACCCTGGAACTAGAGATATAGATGGCTGTTTGCAATTGGGTAGGTGCTGGGAATCAAGCCTGGGTCCTCTGAGAAAGCAGTCGGTGCTCTTAGCTGCTGACTCATCTCCCCAACCCTAGATTTGTTTGTTTTTTAAATCGTGTGTGCATGCACGATTGTGTGCTTTATATTTTATTAGATAGGGTCTCATGTAACCAAGTCTGGCTTAGAACTTAGTATACAGCTCAGCCTGGCCTCAAACTCACAGAAGCCCTCCTGTCTCAGATTCCTAAGTGGTAGGATTAGATGTGAGTTAACATCCCTGGTTTATAATGTCTGACCACAGTTCCTGCCTCCTAAGTCCACCAATGAGGCAAGGCATACAGACTAGAATTTCTCTTCCCCAAGATAGGTCATAGAAACTCTCATCTTTCTCTCTTTGTTCTGGTCATAAATTCTTCCACTTACTCTTGCCAGATAATATGTTATCTTGTTACTAGAAGCTTGCTCTCTGCTCTCTTCTCTTCCCTGGTCCTGGTGATGGCTGTCAGATGAATTCAGAGGAGACACATATTGTAGAGAACAAAGTTTATGGGAGTTTAACATGAGACACTCTCAAGTGTTACAGGATTTCAGCCTGGTTCTGCAGCTGCCTTGCCCCACATGAACACATACACAGTATATTAATTATTAAACAGTTGGCTGTTGGTTGGGCTTCTTATTGGCTAGCTGTCTTAACTATTAAATCATAACTACTACTATCTATGTATTTCCACATATTCTTGAATTATTGGAGAATGCTGGATCTGCAACTCCTTTGCCTGCTACATTGTGACTGTTCTGGCAGGCTCTCCTGCCTACCCTTCCCAGACTTCTCTCCCAGTCCTGCCTATCTTCCTGCCTCATTGATCATTGGCCCAACAGTGTTTTATCATCAACCAATAAGAGGAACATATACAGAAGGGCATCCCCATCACCCAAGCTTAAAAGTAGGCAGTTATCAAAGCCATTGTACTGACTTGCATGTTTAAGTAGTCTTTATACTGTTTAGTGATTATTAAAGACTTTGGAACAAATGACTTTCCTGAGGGCTGTTTCATTGTCAAAGTAAATGATAGTCTCATTTGGATCAATTCCAAATAGAGGGATAACGATGGTAGTTTGGTTCTAGACAGAGTCTAGCCTTTTTTTTTTTTTTTTAGATTTATTTATTATGTATACAGTTTCTATCTGCATGTATCCCTGCAGGCCAGAAGAGGGCACCAGATCTCATTACAGATGGCTGTGAGCCATCATGTGGGAATTGAACTCAGGACCTCTAGGAAGACCAGCCACTACTCCTAACCACTTAGCCATCTCTCTCACCCTCAGGATAGTCTTGAACTCACTACATAGCTGAAGATAGCCTTGAATTTCTGGTTCTCTTGTCTCAGTCTTATAAGAGATGAGATTACAGGAGTACATCCTTATTCATGGTAGTTATTGTGTATCTGTTCTTAATCAAATAAAGCCCTCTGTTAGATAGTGTGATGGTTTTAATAGTCAACACAATTTACAATGATCTGAGGAAAAAAATCTCAGTGAAGAACTGTCTAGATCAGGTTGGCATATGGGCACATTTGTGACCCATTATCCTAATTACATTAATTGAAGTGAGAAGGCCTGCCTACTATGGTTGGAACCGTTTCTATGTTTGGGTTCTGGACTGTTTAAAAGTAGAGGAAGAGAACCACATATGGGCATGCATGCATTCATTCTCCCTTCTCTGAAAAATATTTAATTTGCTTATTTTACTTTACGTGTATGCATATTTTGCAAGTGTGAATGTATGTGTATCACATGTCATGTATGCCTGCTGGATTTCCTAGAACTGGGGTTATGAATGGTTGTGAATCACGTTGTGGGTTCTGGGAATCAAACCCACATCTTTTGAAAAAGTAACAAGCACTCTTTTTTGTTTGTTTGTTTTTGTCGTTTTTCTTTGAGACAGGGTTTCTATGTATTGCTTTGGAGCCTGTCCTGGAACTAGCTCTGTAGACCACGCTGCCCTAGAACTCACAGAGATCTGCCTGTCTCTGCCTCCCGAGTGCTGGGATTAAAGCCATGCGACACCAATGCCTGGCTAACAAGTATTCTTAACTAGTGAGCCCGCCCCCTCTCTTCTCTTGACCTAGGATTTGATGTGACTAGTTGCTCCAAGTTCCTGCTCCCTAACTTCTTCACAGTTATGGATTGCAATTTGTAATTGTAAGCTAAAATAAACTTTTGTGAGGGTGTTTCATCACTTGGGACAGATGGTCTTTTGGGAAGTTCAAAATGTCATGTATCTACCCAGACCCCATTCTTTTGTCCAAAAATCATGTAACAGAACATGTTAAAATAATCTTATAAAGAAAAGTTGGGCATAATGTTACACATCCATAATTCTAGCACTTGGGTGATGGAGGGAGGGAGGAGCTCAAAGTCATCCTCAGCTGCATAGGGAAGCCAAGGCCAGTCTAGGCTGTATAAAACCCTGCCTCAAAAAATAAAATGAGGGCTGGAGAGATGGCTTATAATTAAGAGCTCTGGCTGTTCTTTCAGAGGTCCTGAGTTCAATTCCCAGCACACAGATGGCAGCTCACAACCATTTGTAAGTTCAGTTCCAGGGGATCCAATGCCCTCTTCTAACCTCCATGGACACCTGGCATGCAAGATTTTCACTAGACACTCAAGAGTTGTACAGACATACATGTAGGCAAAGCACCCATATACATAAAATAAGTAAGTACATATAATAAAATAGAATTTATCTCTCATTGCTCCCACTCCCTCAGTATTACCCTCTTTTCCCTCTCAAATTAACTCCATCCCTGTTTTTCCTCTTTCCCCTTTCATAGCACCTGTGTCCCCCATCTAGAGCTTCTCCCCAACCCCATGGTCTCTTTCTACTTTGCTGGCTCTTGCAGTTCCTACATGTTATATACTCAAATATCAAGATTTGGAGCTAGAATCCACATGTAAGAAAGAACATGTGGCTTTTGTCTCTCTGGGTACCAGTTACCTCACTCAGCATAATATTTGAATTTCATCCACTTGCCTTTAGATTTCACTCTTCTTCACAGATGAGTAGCATTCTGCAAGGGCGCTACATTTTCGCCATCCAATCATCAGCTGGTAAACATTTAGGCAGATTTTGTGTCCTAGTTATTGTGGACAGAGTAGTAATGACTACAGCCAAGCAGCTATCTCCGGAGTAGGATATTGAGTCTTTTAGGTATATGCCAAAGGGTGGTATAGCTGGCTCTGTGGCAGATCTAATTGTAGACTTTTGAAAAGTCTCCACACTGATTTCCAGAGTAACCGCAGCAGTTTTCAGTTTGCCAACAGTGAGTGAGGGTTCCTTTTCCTTCTTTACAACCATTTGTTGTCAGCTGTTTTCTTGATCTTAACCATTCTGATTGCTAAAGATATGGAACACTTCTAAAGATGTTGGTCATTTTCATTTCTTCTTTTGAAAAGTCTCTGTTCAGATCCATAGCCATTTTTAAGTGTCATTCATTCTTTTTAACTCTGTTTTTTTGATCATTTTTGATCTTTTTTTTGAGTTCTTTGTATATTCTGGTTATTAATTGGATGTAGGGCTAGCAAAGACTCCCTCATTCTGTGGGCTTCCTCTTCATTTGACTGATTGCTTCCTTTCTAAGGAACAAATCTGATAGGATGAACACACACACACACACACACACACACACACCGTAAGAGTAGTTTACTGTCATCTGTGTAGTTCAATAATGTCTGTCTCCTGACAGAAAAACTAAGGATTGGTTAGTTGTTCAGTCTATGAGATTGGCTGTCTCAGCAGTCCCAATTTACTGCTGGATCATATTGTCCAATGTTTAGACGGCTGTCTAAACATGTTGAAGAGCTGTCTCCTATTGCAGATGCCACACAAAGCTAAGCAGCTTTCCGAGTTACTTGGTATACTGGCCAGGGTAACACAATGAAGTGAGGAACATGATGTGGAGATCCAAATAAGGCCCTTGAATTTTGTTTTATTTTCCATCCTCTGATGCACATCTGCCTTTCCAACAAGTCAAATTAATGTTACCTACTGCTCCCTTGGTCCATAATGTCATCATCAACATTTTTTTTTTAAATGAGACAGACTTAAAAACTAAGTAATGGCAGAGGGCTGGAGGGCTAATATAGCCTTGAGGTGAAACTGTAAAGGTATTCTGCTGGACTTGCAAACTGAAGGTCAATTACTTCTTGTGGTCCTTATGAACAGATACCCAGGAAAAGCAATTGCTAGATCAATAGGTACATACCACCTAGAGGGAGATGTGCTAATCTGCTCAAGTAAGGACACCACATCTGATGCAGAATCTTCAATCAGTCATGACTTAAGTCTTCAGTTGTCACCTGTCATTCTTCACGATCGATCTGTCTTCTGCACTGGCCAGGTAGGAGAGTTAAAGAAAATAGAACCACTACCCCTGTATCTTTAAAGTCCTTGATGATGGCACTCTCCACACGTCCTCAAGGGATGCATTATTGTTTTGGGTTCACTATTTGCCTTGGCAGAGGCAATTTCAAGGCTTCCATGTGGCCTTTCCAACCATAATAGCCCTCACTCCATAGGTCAGGGAAGCAATGTCAGAATTCTGCCAACTTGTAAGTATATCCTAGTTATACACTCTGGAACTGGAGAAATAACAAGAGGATGAATTCCAGGACCTACTGAACCCATGATGTGTAGGACTTCAACCAAAACTCCATTAATCACATGACCTCCATAAAGCCCCCACTTAAATGGGAAGGTCACGTTTCTTGGGGTCTCATGGAGTCACCATCAATTCAGAACCAATATCACATATAGAAAGTCTGTACTAAAGCCTTTTAGATTTATGACCAACTGTTAACCTTAATTCCTGAGCAAATGGGGTCCTATTCAGAAAGTCCTTTCCTGTACCTGTATGTTGTAAATTAAAGCCTCCATTTTATTCTAGCAGTTTTAATATTTCAGGTTTTACACTGATGCTTGATTCATTTGGAGTTGTTTTTTTTCTTGTGCAGGGTGGGTCTAATTTCTTTCTTCTGTGCACGGATATTCATTTTCCCCAACAGCATTTGTTAAAACGTGTATGTTTTTGGAATCTTTGCCAAGTATCACATGGCTGTAGCCACCTACACTTAAGACTGTCTTCTATTCTACTCTGATCCACAGGTCTGCATTTGTGTCATCTGAGGAAAGGGACCCTTAACTGAGAGATCACTTCCATTAGGTTACCTGTAGACAACTCTGTGGGTCCCCTCTGTATCCTTGTCCCCCTTTCCCCCACTTCTTATTAGTCGAATTTGCTCCCTAGACACTTTCATTTCTACATCCGTGGTAGAAATCAAGTACATACATGATTTTTTGTGTGTCTATGTAAAATCTAAAATCTTCAAATGGAAGAGAATATGAAAGCAGGCAGGCTGTGGTGTCCTTACTTGAGCAGATTAGCACATCTCCCTCTAGGTGGTATGTACCTATTGATCTAGCAATTGCTTTTCCTGGGTATCTGTTCATAAGGACCACAAGAAGTAATTGACCTTCAATTTGCAAGTCCAGCAGAATACATTTACAGTTTCACCTCAAGGCTATATTAACCATCCAGCCCTCTGCCATTACTTAGTTTTTAAGGGATCTTGATTATCTGTCTCATCAAAAAAAAAATAAATCATACTTTACAATTTTAGAGATGGCAGCAGGGACCTGAGGTTGCAACCCTGAGCATGCTTATGTCTTAGCTATAATCCCAGTATTGGTCTAGTAGAAACCAGAGGATCAGGGGTTTGTGGCCATCTTAGCTACATATGAGTTCTGGGCAGCCTGTTTCTTTACATACATACAGCATGCCTGTCTGTGTAATTTTGTGACAAAGCAATGGCAATTCAATTCTTTGTTTGATTTGATTTTGTTTGACAGGGTGTTAAGAGCCCAGAACTTTATCTGCATCTTAACAATAAAGCATGGAGGTTGTTTTTGTTTTTTGTTGGTTTCTTTAAAAACTGTATTAGCTCCTAAGGAAGCAAGCTAAGACATATGCACTCTTAGGGTTGCTACCTCTAGGTTACTGCTGTCATCTCTAAAATGGTTCACTATGCTTTTCTAAATGTTGGAATCTATTTTTTTCTTAATTACTTATGTTGGGGAGGGACTCACCTGTGCCACACCATGATGTGCATGGAACACTTTTAGGAGAAATTTCTTGCCTTCTGCTTTGTTGAGGAAGGGTTTCTCTTGGTGTTTTGTTTTGCTTAGTACTTGAGGATAGCTGGCTCAAGTACCTATTCATCCTTAGAATGAAACCGAGGATAGTAGTAATTCCATCTACATCTTTATTCTTTATGTACTTCCCTCACTCTTCTTGATAGTTAATGTGTATGTATTTATTTGATTTGTGTTGTGTGTGTGTTCTTGAGTATGTGTATGGAGGTCAGAGGACAACTTTAGGGAGTCAGTTCTCTCCCTCCATAGTGTGGGCTATCAGTCTTGGTAGCAGGCCCACTGAGCTATCTTGTACCATTTTTACATTTCTGTAGTGAATAATTAATCACCCATGTATGTTACTGGCTTATTTTAAACATTGATGATTAAAATATTTATCTACAATATGGTTGGAATTATTCAGATCACAATAAAATTATATGGTGGAATTTAAAGGGGGGGAGAACTACATACCTCACCCCTTTCATGGTTTCCTGTTCAAGAATCTCTTTAACATTTTTATTATTTTTATGTGCATGGGTGTTTTGCCTGCATATATGTGTACCACATGTGTGCAATGCATAGTGGCAGCCAGAAGAGGGCATCAGATTCCCCTGGGATTGGAGATATATTCAGTTGTGAGCTGCCATGTGAGTGCTGGGAATTGAACCCTGGTCCTCTGAAAGAGCTGTCAGGTGCTGCTAACTGCTGAGCCATCTCTGTAGCCCTTAAGAAAAGTCTTAATTCAGTGTGAGGGCTCATACCTATAATCCCAGCACGTGGGAGATAAGAGGGTTGACTCAAGTTTAAAGCAGGTTGGTCTACACAATGAATAGCAAGACAGTCAGGCTACAAAGTGAGACCTTATCTCAATAATCCTAGTGATATAAAAGTTTACCATATATTAGGATTATGTCAGAAGCGTTTCAATTTAGTTTTTGTTTGTTTGAGATATGGTTTCTCTGTGTAGACCAGGCTGGCTGGAACTCACAGAGAGCCCCCTGCTTCTGCCTCCCATGTGCTGGGATTAAAGGCATGGGCCACCACCACACTTGGCTTGAATTTATTTCTGAAATAATCCACATATATCTGGAAGTAACTTTACACCCATGAACTTCTTTAAAATCGTCATTTCATGAGCTACTGTTCAAGGATGGAGGTCAGAGGATAACTCCACAGTTGGCTGGCTCTCTTTCCACCATGTGAGTCCCAGGGATCAAATTCAAGTCCAGGCTTAGTGGCAGGGCCTTTTACCTCCTAAGGCATTTCTATAGCCTGTGAGCTAGTTTTTTGTTTTTGTTTTTAATATTTAGTGTGTGGACAGGCACATGCAAGTGCATGAGAGAAGTTGATTCTTCCCATCCATCATATAGGTTCCAGGGATCAACAAACTCAGGTGGTTAGTGGCAACTACTTTTCCAGCTGGCCCTAACTTAGTTCTGTTTTGTATGGACAGGGCTGACATTAAGTAGCTATGACAGGTTTGGAATTCGATATGTATCCTAGAGTGGTCTCCCAACTCTTGCGGGGCAATCCTTGCGCTTCTGCCTAAAAGTTGAGTCTTTAATAATATTGAGGTATAATACATATATAACACATATATCGATGGACGGTTATCTGAATACATATTTGATCACAACAAATATCAGAAAATGGTAACTGGGTAATCTAGCTAGTAGGGACATGGTTGCTCACTGCAATTCTTTCGACTTTTCTAAACGGAAATTTCATAACATGTTGTTTTTAGTCAAGCAGGAGCATATTCAATTTTCAGTCTTTGACGGATACCAATTATCATTCTTCTTTTTTTTTTTTTTTTTAGCGGTTCTTTGTCGAGTTACTAGTTTTCCCACTCTAAAGCAATACATATACATATGCCTTCCTTTGCTAGGAAATACTTTTATTAACACAAGCAGGCCAGTTGTCAAATGCAAAGTAAAGACCTCGAAGAGATAATTACTACACTGCCAACGGCCCAGGCTTGAGAGGCGATGCGTAAAACCAGGAGGGTAGGAACAGCATTGCGGCTTTCAGAATCATCATTAGTATTCTGGCCAGAAGTTTCACTGACCACAACAACGGCAGACTCCATTTCAGCTATCCCTAAGTAGTCGGAGAGAGGTAGGAAAACCAACCATGCCCGATGTTATTCACTCAAAACGTACAACCTCCACCTAGCGGGAGTGAAGGGAGATAGCGCGGCGTACTGCTGCGGTGTTGGGGACTAATCCCCAACACGGATACTAATTAAAGATCTCCTTATCAAAAGGCTGGTGTGAGATAACATGGAAAGGCAACAGACCTACCATTATCATTGTCATTATTATTACCCATGCCCCGACAAGCCATCATTGTGACAGCGGTCTCAACTTCATTTCCGTTAGAGTTGTGAGGGATGAGCTGACGGAAATACATTGAGCTCAGACCGGCACCCGTCCCAGTCACTGAAGAATCCATGACTCAACCTCACAAAATACCTGGAACGCGCCGTACCCGTCACCCTGCGCATGCGCAGGGGAGGGCTTCGCAGGTAAATGGACTATTCCATTCCGGACGGGTGTTGACAGCGGAGAACTTGGAAGCTTGACTCGGAAGTACTGGCGAGTCGCAACTATTGTACATAGCATATGGCACATTGTGATTATTATAGTTCTCCCTCGATGGTCGCAACAGGCTTCTGGCAAAGTTGATTTTGGTTCGCTCCAGTGGCTAGGTTTCCTCCACCTGGTAACGTTAGGACCAGCCGGCGTGACGCCCGAGTACGGAAGCCTGGGAGGCTCCGCCCAGGGAGCCCCCGCCCAGCCCGACGGATCTCGCCCCGCCTTCACCAAGCCGCAGGGTTCCTGCCGGCCGCGCCGCGGGGCAGCTCCTCCTCCTCTCCGCCCCGCCGGCTGCGGGCGCTGGGGACGTCAGCGCTGCCAGCGTGGAAACCGCTTCGGGCCGCGGGAGGCGGAAGTAGAGCCCGGCACCGCGGCTACATCGCTGGACGCCTCAGCCATGGACGCGTCCCTGGAGAAGGTCGGTTCGGAGGGATCGGGGGTGCCGCGGCCCCGGGTCTCTGTTTCCCGGTGGGGAAGGGGGCGGGGGCTGAGGAGCGTCGCTGGAGGAGGGCTTCCAGTCCGGGCCTGGCTACGTCACGGGCGGAGTGGCTGAGGGATGTGAGCCCGGCGCTGTTGGAGCCGGCCTTGACTTGGCGGAGGCTCGGCTTGGGGCTGGGCCTGAACCGGCGCTGGCCCTGTGGGAGGACGGGAGCAATCGGTGTGGGCCCCAGTGGCGCACGGAAAGAAGCCCTAGTTGTCACGGAGCTCACTGCAAAGCCGCAGTGCTCTCCAAGTTAGGAGACAAATTATGAACTTTGGCGGGAGTAGAAATCACCTGGGGACCTTGGTAAAAAAAATATGCAGGACGACTCCTAGGAAAGGCTCCAAAATACATAGAGGAACCCTGCCTCGATACCACCCCCCCATGGATTTGCAGCCTCTAGTCTTAAACTGTGGTGGGCGGGGACTCAGCTTGTTGAGTTTAACAAGTTCCCCACGTGATGCCGATGCTGTTGTCTGAGAACCTCGGGCTAGAACCCCTAGTATCCACAAAGGGGTGGGTATTCTGTAAATGGGTTTTTTTTTTTTTTTTTTGGGAGGGGGCAGGGGGGTCTTACAACGTCTTGGGTTCCTCTTTCTAACAACCATTAGAGGCCTTCAGGTCTACCTCAAGTCCACGGGAACTTGCGACTTGCCTTGTTTACCCCTTGGGGCAACAGCCACTGGATGGACCTGGCTGACTGCTCTAGCTTGTTTAATGGAATCTAATTGTTCCCACTTTAGGAGGACAGGCAAATGAGAATAGGTGCTTGGGTTTCTTCATGGACCCTGCTTTTAGTGCCTAACACTCTGTCCTCGAATGTCCTCGAAGCCTTTTTTCTCTATGTCCCTTCTTGAAAATTTGCTTATCCGATGTGATGTAAACCTAGTTTTTATACCACCACCACCCTTCTCGGTCTCTATCCCTCCCTCTCTCCCCTCTCTCTCTGTGTTTCTCACCCTCCCTCCCCCCATCTTGTGAAGTAACCCTGCCTAGTCTGTAACTCAGTATAGACCAGGCTGACCTCAAACTTAAAATGATTCTCCTGCCTCTGCACCCCTCCATCCCCCCCAAGAGAACTGCTGGGATTTCAGGAGTGTGCCATCATGCCTGGCTTGGAATTCCTTTTTCAAAGAAGCAGCTGTTGTAGTTGTGTTCACTTGTCACTGGGGAGTTGAAGGTAGTAATTGTAGAAATTTAGCCAGATGTCACAGTGGCATACCTTGCTCCTCAGCGATTTAGCATAAATTGGGTGGGTGGAAAGCAATCAGGGAAGAAGATACTTTTTTTTTTTTCTTGGTTCTTTTGATTAACATAGTGTCTACTTTTTGGTACCATGAGTTTCACCCAAGAGTGGAGAGTCTCAACTCTAGGTTAGGTTTGTTCCCCAGGGGACATTTCTGAAGCTGTTTTAGACTAGAATGTCACAAGAGAGGTACTGCTAGAACCCAAGAATACTGTTGAATATCCTCTGTTGCACAGGACAGTTCCAAATATCAGTGTCAGCAGTGCAGAAGCCCAGAAAACTGGTTGAGATCATGTGTGTGCTCTACTAGTTGAATGCAAAATAATGCTTAAAATGTCATGCATTTCTCATTTCATTAGAAACCTGAAAGAACTGAGATGATCTTCTGAGAATATCTGAAAACTAAAAGTGGGTAGCAATCCCTGTAAATGGTATTTTTCTGAGTATTAAGTGATGATAAAATATTTTAAACCTTCCAAAGATTGAAGAGGTCCTGAAAACTCTAGCCTGCCGAAGGGATGGAACTTAAATTGCACTGAACTTTGAGGAATTCAGAATGTGTGGGCTGGAAGTCCCTGCTTTAGGCTAGTGTGAAGATTATACATATAAGTTTTGTTTTAAAATTAGGGCTCAAAGGGTGGTGGCGGTGCACGCCTTTCTTTAATTGAAGCACTGGGGAGATAGAAACAGGTAGACCTCTGTGACTTCAAGGCCTGCTTGGTCTACTGAGTGCGTTCTAGGACAGCCAGTACTACACAGAGAAATCCTGTCTGGGAGGGGAAAAAAGCTAGGGTTCTTATTTTTATATTTTATGAATTAATAGAGCACTTAAGATATAATGAATAATTTCTGTTAATGACAAATGGATAGGAAAGGCTTTGATGTAATAAGAATTAGACAACCGTGTTCTGAAAAACAGTTTGGATTAAAGTGAAACACTGAATTATGTCTGTTGTTCCTGTTTCTTCGAGGAATAAGCTAATTTGGGCTAGATTCTACATTTCTAATAAAAATTTGAGAGCTGTTTGAGTAGTTCCTGAATGGTCCTGTTTCATCTGATCTATGCATAATTTATAGAACCATGGGAACCACAATGTTATTTGATATTTATCCTCTGAAACTTCCATATCACATCCTCTAGAATAGTGGTTCTCAACATGTGGGTTGCGACACCACAGGAGTAGAATATCAAATATCCTGCATATCAGATATTTGCATTACAGTTTATAACAGTAACACAATTATGGTTATGAAGTACCAATGAAATTATTTTATGGTTGGAGGTCACCACAACATGAGGAACTCTATATTAAAGGGTTGCAGCATTAGGGAGGTTAAGAACTACTGCTCAGCCAGGCAGTGGTGGTGCATGCCTTTAATCTCAGCATGTACAGGAGGCAGAGGCAGAGGCAGGTGGATCTTTCTGAGTTCGAGGCCAGCCTGGTCTACAGATAGAGTTCCAGGACAGCCAGGGCTACACAGAGAAACCCTGTCTAAAAAAAAAAAAAAAAACAAAAAAAACCCACTGCTCTACGTGTAGTATGTGATTCTCACTCAGAATCACTCCATACATGTCCTTTGATCAAACTATAACTCTGTACCCCTGCTTTTTCTTGAGGTAATGTGCAAACTTGCTAATCTGACAGGACAGTCCCTTTCCTTACCTTAATTTGGTTTTCTTTCACAGTGGTATCTGAAATGAGTGAAGACTCCATACCAAATAGGCTAATTGAAAAGACAAGGAATTCAAACTAGGAGAGTAGAAAGAGGGACTGAGAACAACTGAAGTTTCTCTGAGAATCTTTATAAGTAAATTTGCCAAATAAAAGGGGCTAGGGGGTTGGAGAGGTGGTTTAGTGATTAAAAGCACAGGTTCGATTCCCAGCACCCACATGGTGACTCACAATTGTCTGTACCTCAACCTCCTTGGAATCCAGCACCTTTTTTCTGGCCTCCTCAGGCACCAGGAATGTAAGTGGTGCACAGATAAACATGCAGGCAGAACACCCATAACATGTAAAATAAATGTGAAAAAAATTTTAAGTGGATAGTTATCTTCTAGCACTTTACTGTGTTCAACATGCAACATGCAAGAACTGGAGAGATGGCTCAGTGGTTAGGAGTGTGCATGGCTTCTTCAGAGGATCCAAGATGACTTTTGCTCACCTGGAGCTACAGCTTCAGAGGATCTGACACCCTCTTCTGGCTTCAGAAAGTACCTGCACAGACATGGCATGCATACAGGCACACAATGTACACATAAATACAAGAGAAAAATAACTGAAAACCAACAAAAGGTCCTTGATAATTATGTTAATATTCAAGTCAGTACTAGCACAGGAAGTGTGAGAGACCATATTTATTTATTAATGTTTCAATATTATCTTGCTGCTTTAAACCTTTTCATGTTGAATGAAAAATGTCATTCTTCCCGGATATTCTGTTTAGACAAGGTGTGCTGCAATTTGCTTTAACTCCACCCTTGAACAAACTCAGAGTAGCCTTTCTCAAACTTCTCAACTACTGATATTTGTGTCAACTGATTGTTATGTGTGGGAGGTTCATTGCAGTGTAGCAAGTTTAACAGAATTCCTGGTCCCCATCCACTAGATTCTAGCAGTACACTCACAGCTGTGACAATTAAAAATGGCTCCAGATCGGGTGGGTGGAATTACCTGTGGTTGGGAATCATTAACTGACAACTCAGAGATGCTTTTCAGTTAGGAGCCACTAGTTAAACTTGACAGCTTAAATCTAGATGGACTGAAATCAAGCAGAATTAACAATTCATTTCCCTACTGTATAACCATATTCTTAGTGCTCAACAGCCACATATGACTACCATACAAAGCAGCACAGGATTAGACCATTTCAGTCACCAATACAGTATAGCTGGGTGCTTTAATTAATTTGTTAGAGCTGCTTATCTCTGAAAGAGGCACCTTCAACTCTGTTTTTTACGTAAGCCCACTGTTGCTTTTTGGTTTTGTTTTTCTCTGTGACAGGATATCACTGTGTAGCCAAGGATTACCCTAAACTCATGGTCTGTCTTCACCTCCTAAGTGCTGGGGCTACAAACATGTGTCATTACACAAAGCTTTGTGCAGTACTGGGGACTTGTGGGTACTTCATTTTCTGTTTCTGTCCTTACCCTAAACTGACCATTTCCTCTTTTGAGTCTGATTTGAAAAGAAAAAATATTTTCTGTCAGAAGCTTATGAAGAAGAACAAAAGCTGTGTGAATAGAACACCTTGAACCTTATTGACAAGGATGGCCAGAGCTTTTATGTCTGCCTTTAAAAAGCATGAGAAAGGGGCTGCAGAGAAGGCTTAGTGCTCTAGGAGTGACTGCTGCCTTTGTAGTGGGCCTGGATTTGGTTCCCAGCACTCGTTGTGTGTGGCTCACAACGGCCTGAAACTCTAGTTCCAGGGGATCTGACTGATACCCTCTGGCTTTCAGTATACCTATATACATGTGTATTCTTAAAAATTTGCACACCCTCACATATATACACATAAATTAATGACAAATCTTTAAAAAAAAATTTTTTTTAAAGCACAGGAACCCCAATGAGGCAAGTTTAAAATGATTGATTTCTGTGTGTACTGTGACAGCCCACTCTTTCACATAGTGTAGAGGGATTTCTGTGTAGATGTGATGGGCTGACATTTTAGCTCTCATTCAAAGTGAGGATTTTGTATACAGGTGCCTAGTAGCTATGGGAGTAAGTTATTACCCATTGCAGGGTATCAAAGCAGACAGATGGGATTTGCCATTTTAGAGGTCTGCTTCTAAAAATGTATGACCTTGACTGGGCATGGTGGCACTCAGCACTCAGATGACAGAGGAAGGTAGATCTCTGTGAGTTTGAGGCCTGCCTGGTCTAAATAGTGAGTTTCCCGGACTGACGGGGGGCTACATAGGACCTGTCTCAACAAGTAAAGAAGGATGTGCTTTGGTGATTCTGATTTATTCTGGATTGCGGAGGTGTTCATGGCAGAGCTTTTGGTACTCTCCTCCCACCCCCCAGTCCTGATGTTATAGTTAGGATTGTGAATTACATTATAGCTTTAGATTGAATGTTGTATGTTTTCACTTAAAGCAGAAATCTGTTTTGATTTGTGCATTCTTATTAGTTGAAGGTGAGAATCCAGTGCTGAGTGCTGGACACAAGAGGTGAATAAGTTGTGATCCCTGTGGGGTTATGGTATAAAGAAGGACAACATTTTTACTTGATTTTGTTTTTTGAGATGAGATCTTGCAGTGTAGTCCAAGTGGGCTTCAAACTCTTTTTCCAACCTTCCATGTGCTGATATTACAGGAACGCACATCACAATAAGCTACTAGGTGTACATTTAAATAAGTCATTGTGTGAGAAGGAGTAGAAAGTAGTAAAGAAATGAAGATGATGGCCATTCAGGAGTTTTGAAGAAGAGGGTATTTGGGGTATTTTAAAAATTGCTTTTGTGTGGGATTATTGTTGTTGTATGTGTGACAGAGTAGGTGCAGGTATGCCAGTGTGACTCCAGATAAACAAGAACTTAGAAATAAGCTTTCCTGCTCTGTGGTATCTTTTTCTTAGTGTACTATTTGGAAGGTAGTATTCATGACATAGTGTCTAAGTGATGGTTTTTAGAATCTGGTTTCTGGGGGGTGAGGGGAATATCTCTGTGTTTGTATGTAGTTGAGACTTGGATGTCTCAATTTCTGTATCTCCTCTGATGGTGATTTGGATGCTTTATTAGTTACTTTTTTGTTGTTGTGATAAAATACCATGACAAGGACAAGGACAATTTGGGGCTTATACTTCCTGAGGGTTAGGACCCATAATGGCAGGGACAGCAGGCAACAGTCACAGCAGCTGGAGTTGCAGGCTGAGAGTACACACCTTGGACAGGAAATAAAGAGTCAAATAAGAATGTCAGGAGACTTTAAGACCTCAGATCTTGTCCTCATTTCATACTTCCTCCAGCATGGCCATACCTCTTAATGGGCTCCCCAGAATGGCTATCAACTGGGGACCAAATATTCAAATGCCCTAGACTATGGGGGATATGTCACTCAAACCACCACTGATGCCTTTGTTATACCTCCATACACTACTATCTGTGACTGATGTTTGCTGTCTGATGTTGTTGTTTTTTCTTTAGCTTTACAGATTTTTATCACTTTGTTGCATATTTTGCTCTTTTACATTCTTTGCCTGCTCATGAATTTGCAAGGTTAAATACTAGTAGTCAGACCTTGTCAACAATTACATTATTGCTTTGAATGGATAATTATGTCTTCACAGACACACTCAAACATAGGAAGAGTTGTTTTTTTGTTTTTTAGTTTCTAGTGGGGGTTGCTTGGCATGCCTGTATAGGTCAGAGGATGGCTTGTGGAGGGTGATCCTTGATTTCCACAGTGTGGGTTCTGAGGCTGTCAAACATGCAGCAGGCACCTTTACCATTCAGCCATCTTGATCATCCTGTTTTATTGTTTGAGACAAAGTTTCACAATGCCCAGTAGAGATTGGTCTTGAATTTCTCCTGATGTTCCTGCATCAGCCTTCTAAGTCCCTAGATCGTAGGTGTACACCATCACAGGTCCTGGTTTAGAAATAAGCATACACAGAGGCTGGAGATGGTTCAGCAGTTAAGAGCATTTGCTGATCTACAGAGAACCTGGGTTCCATTCCCAGAACCCACATGGCAGCTCACAGCTGACTTTAACTTCATTTCCAGGGGTTCCAACACCTGATTTCCACAGGTTCCTGCACTCATGAGATACATATACAAACACACGGATTCATATAAATAAATTTTTGGTTGTGAGCCTAGCCTTTAATGGCTGAGCCATCTCTCCGTCCCAATAAATAAATAAAAAAATTAAAATCAATTATAAACAGTACTGGACTTCATTGTGACATTTTCATATATATATCTATCATTATACTTTGTTCTTTTTCCCCTTACCCACTTGTCCTTCCCTGTGTTCCCTACTCCTCACTCTCTGGGCCCCTTCTATTTTCCTGTTGCATGTATATCTCAGACATTTAATCAGGTTATTTTACTCAGGTATACTTATTTTTAAATGATGTGTGTAACATGCATAGGTAAACACTCATTGCTACAGTACGCATATGGAGGTCAGAGAAGAACTTTGAGAAGTTGACTCTCTCCTTCCACCTTTACATGGGTTCTGGGGGTGGTAAGCCACTGCGTTTATATCATCTCATGGCAAACACTTAGCTACTGAACCACCTCACAAGGCCCATGCCTAGAATTTAAACAAAGAAAGAGGAAGGCAGGGAAGTAAATCTTTTGTAGGATTTGTGAGAACATAATGGCACACTGCAGGTGTGCTGCCTTGTAGTGTATGCTTTTATTTCCCTATAGCCCATAAACCAGCACCACCACCACATACATTTTCCTGCTTTTGCTAGAAGGAATATGGTTTAAGATCTGAAGTAAACATTTAGTTACAGGTAGAGTAACTACATCCTGGTTTGCCTAGGACCATCCCAGTCTACACCTTTTGTCCTGGCTTAATTATTAATACTTTTTTTTTTTTTTTCTCAAGACAGGGATTCTCTGTATTGTTTTGGAACCTGTCCTGGAACTCACTCTGTAGATCATGCTGGCCTTGAACTCACAGAGATCCACCTGCCTCTGCCTCCCAAGTGCTTGGATTAAAGGCATGTGCCACCAATGCCTGGCACTAATGATTAATACTCTAAAGTGCCCTTCTTTGGGTCACTTGTCGCAGGCTTGGTGGACCCAATGAACCATCCCACCGGCTCTATTTTGTTTGGTCCTAACTAGTTGTAACATTGTAGAATGAAGAATTTCTCTGAATGGAGGATTTCTGAGTGAAAATATGAATTAAAAAGATGATCATGAGCCAGGTGTGTCACATGCCTTTTAATTCTAGCACTCTGGAGTCAGAGTCAGGAGGATCTCTTGAGTTTGAGGCCCATTTGGTCTGCATAGCAAGGTCTAGGACAGACAGGGCAAATGATCATTAAAAGTAAACTTTAGTCATGTGGGAGGTAATGTGTGTAAGGTGGTTAATTAACATAATGCCTGATGATTAAAAGCAATTCAACAATTATTAAGGATCATCCTACTTTATTCTGTGGTAGCTCCTATGCTAGCTGATAAAGCAAAAATGAAATTATAACCCTTTTCTTAAGAATAGGCTGTAGAAAATACTGTTTTCTCCTTAATATAAAATAGTCCAATAGTCCCCTTCTATATAGGCATCTTTGCACAATTTCTGGGTTTTTGTTTTGTTTTTTAGATAGGATCTGGTTTATTTCAGGCTGGCCTCAAACTTATGTGTAGCCAAGGATGGCCTTAATTTTTTTAGCCTACTGTCTTTACCTGCCAAGTACTGAGACCAAGCTGTGTACCACTTCACTCAGTTTCTGCAATACTGGGGATCAAACCCATGGCCTCAAATTCATAGCAGTTGAATTCTGCCTCAGTCTTTTGAGTGTTGGGATTACAGGCATCCACAACATTCAACTCAATTGCATTCATTTTTTTGTTGTGTTTTTAGTTGGAGGTTTCAATTAGACCAGGCTGACTTGAAACTCCATATGTAGATGAGGTTGGATTTGAACACTTGATCCTCCTACTTTCCAAGGGATTATTTACCACTACACTTGGCTTCAATTTAATTCTTTATTTGTGTAGGTTCATGAAGCTCTAGGTTCATCTGGAAGATCCTTACTCAAAAGATAAAAGTGGAAGACACTTTATGTTGACTTGTAGCCTCTTCTACACTCTTGCACAGACAGCAGTGTACATACATACAAAAGTTCATGATCCTCATCAACTATGTAATTCAAGGCCAGTCTGGGGTAATTCAAGGCCAGTCTGAACTTCACAGGACTGTCTCAAATAAAAAAGTAAATGAACAAAAACAGGCAAAAGAGAGGAAGACTGAGCCATCGTACACATGTGTAGTCAGAAAACAACTTAGTATTAATATTCTTTTCCACCATGTGGATCTCTGAGCTTGAACTCTGTCAGCCTTGGCGCCAAGTTCTTTTACCCGTTGAGCCATCTCACTGATTATGACTTTTTGTTGTTAACTAAAAATATTTGTTTCAATGCTATAGAAAAAAAAATATTGTGCTATACTTTATAGAGAGAAAGGAGGCTGATGTTCAGTACTGAAAGGCGTCTGACCTTAAGCCCTTGATCAAATAAGAGAAGTAGTGGATCTTCATCCCTCCCTGTCTGTAGGCAGCTCATGATGTGGCTGGGAAGTTCTTATCTGTGCTGGAACTGTGAACTGGTTCCCAGTGAAGGATGTGAGGGATCGGGAAGAGTGGCAGCTGAATGTCAGAATGGCCCCAGCCCCAGTTTCAAAAGTCCTATTCCATTATCCCCATAAATTCTGTATCTTTTGTTCTTTTTGTCAGTGAGGTCAGACTTTGGGTTTAGAAAAAAGTGGTGAAACCTAGCATTGGAGAAGCAGAAGAGAAACATCAATCATAGCAAGTTCAAGCCCAGGCTAGCCTGGGATATGCAGAGTGGACCCTCACCCATCTCAAAAAAAAAAAAAAAAAAAAAAAAAAGAAAAGAAAAATAGAGGGGTTGTGAAAGTGGTTATATCCATAAAAGTTTCGTAGAAATTTTGTGTACCGCACCTGACCCTTGCCAGCAAGGAAGACGCGACTCTGGGAAGATCTTCATGCAGTTTCAATCAGGATCCTTGAAACATGTTCTTCTGACCCGCGAGAGCCCGGGGGACCCTTGCACAGGTTTAAATCTCCTTGCGCTAACAAACCCCAGTGAGCTACATGGACCCTGCAGATAGGCTCCTCTAATGCGGAAGCAGACAGGCTGAACAGACTTAACCAAATAAGGGCTTGTTTACGACAGAGAGCACTCACCCTTGGGGAGGTGGAAGGCAGAAGTCAGCGCCATCTTTAAGGCGGAACACTTCGCAGCTCTCTACAATTTTGAATTGTGGAAATGGAGATATAGGATGGTTCATTGCTTAAGAGTACTTACTGGTTTCAAATACAGAATTTGTTTTCCAGAACCCTACCAGGCAACTTACAGCTATCTATGACTCTAGCTAGCTCCAGGGGATCTGACAAAAGAGGAAGACATTTATGCCACCCTTCTATGGCCTCTATGTGGACCCACCCACACATGCACACATACATGTGCATACACATACATATAAATCATTTTTTTGATTTTAAGAAGTCCTGATTTGTAACTTAAAAAATACAAAGGCATTCAAAGCTGCCAGGTGAATATGTGAATAATGAAATAAACTGGTTATCTTTTCATTGAGCTACAAGAGGTGAGGGTGATAAAGGAACAAAATTGGGAGACTTAGGAATTAAGATAAATTCTCTTGATTAATAAAATAAAGTCACTGATACCCTTTTAAATATAACCCATTTCATAGTTCTATTTAAGTTGTGGATTTTATTTAAAATATCTGTTTGAAAATATTTTTGTTGTATTTAAACATCAGAAACAGATAACCAGGTATGGCTTAATCCCAGCACTCAGAGGTAGAAGCAAACGGATCTCTGAGTTTGAGGCCAGCCTGGTGTCCATGATGAACTCCAGTCCAGTTACGGCTACATAATGCAATTCTGTCTCAAAAAAGAAAAGAGAGAGGAAAAATAAATCAAAGTAGATATGGACACAGGCTTACTTTGTAAACCTTCTTAGAAGGTTTACAAAGTAAATAGAGGTCACAAAAAGGGAAGAAGGAACCCACATGTCTTCAGCAAATCACATCTCCAAGACTTAATTTCTTCACCTCTAAAATGTTAAGCTAGAATCAGATATTTTCATGATATACTTCTTTTAAATGACAGTTTTATGAATGAAACCTAACATCCTTTGTGTAAACCATGTTGATTTACCTAATGGGCACTAGAAGGCACTAGAAGCTCCAATTTTATATCTATCTTCCCAGAGTTGTTCTTGGGAGATTGATATTTGGTTTTATGTGTATGTCTGTGTCACTGTGTGTGAGATAGATACGTGTTCATGCATTCATATTTGTGAATACAGGTGTGGGTGTTGGTTTTCACTTCCTACTTTGACTTTTTTCCCCTAAAAATTACTATGGAGATTAAGAAAAAAGAGAGATGTCTGGTGTGTGTGTGTGTGTGTGTGTGTGTGTGTGTGTGTGTAAATCTCACAACAACTTTTCTGATCCTCTGGCATCCCTTCCTCCATGTTCCCTGAACCTCATGTGTAGGAGTTATTTATAGATGGATCAGTTGGGCCTGGGTACCCAGATCACTTGTTCTCTGTTTTTCTCTAGTGTCTCCTTCTATTGCCAAGAGAAGTTTCTTTGCTGAGGGATAAGAGCTAAGGTGGTATCTGTGAGCTGTAAGGTATTTAGAATGCAGTTTTTGCTGGTTTAGTAAGGCGGCAGTAGTAGGTTCTCCTCTAAGATTCATGATCTCACTAGCCCCTGATGGTTGGTTAGCAGGCATGATTCCCTCCTGTTAACCAGTTCTTATGTCCTATTAGACAGCTGTTGCTTACCATCATGCTGTGATTGCCACTGTTGCACCCTTAGGGTTAGCACCATGTTGCTCATCATTGTGGTTTATAGGGTCATGTCATTAGTTTGTAAAGCCAGCATCTTCAAAGTCTTTTCTGCTCACTTTTCATATAATCTTTGTATGTATGTGCATACATGTGTTTCTTTCTGCCTTTATCATAAAGAAGTTATATTTTATTTTGGATTCATCTAGATAGTAAAAGTTATCTAACTATCTCAAGATCTTTAACCCAATCACATTTACAAAAACTGCCGCATAACACAATATTCACAGACCCCAGGATCTTATAGAGAGGAAAAAGGTAAGATTTTTATCCCACTGCAATGATTGAAGTATATAGCATACTACTATATTTGTTTGTTTTTAAGATAGAAAATTGGAATGACTTCAGGGTCTACTAACTTAGGACTATTTAAATTTTATATTTATTCACCAAATGGAGTGAGGTGTGACTACTAGAGGAATGAAGCTGGCTTATTGACTGGGGCAATATTTGCTGTAAAGTGGGCAATTGCGAACTACAGAGGGGTATATAAGATGAAAATGGGTTCCACTAAGAGGTTAGGGCTGGGAGACTATTACTGAGTATGCTATAGACTTTTGCATGTTACAATAAATCTATGCATTTTATAGTACATCCAAGGGAAGTAGACTTGCATTTGGTTTTTCTGAATGAATTATGTAATAGAGATAATAGACCAAGTCAGATGTGGTAGCTCATGCCTGTAATCCCAGCACTAGAGGGGCTGAGGCAAGAGAATTGCCATAAGTTTCAAGATAGTCTACGGTATAGAAAAGTAGTAATAGAGGAATGTTAAAATTTTGCCCTTTTTGGTTTATTTTCTAGATAGCAGATCTTACATTAGCTGAAATGGGAAAAAACTTGAAGGAGGCGATGCGGATGCTAGAGAACAGTCAGAGGTGAGCATGTAGCATGTAGGATAGAGGCGGCCCTGCTGAGTGTGTCCAGCCAGTTTTCAAGCTGGTGGTTCTGGTTTCTTCCTGTTACAGATATTTCCATCTTTAGGATGTCAGATTTTGCTGACTTTAAAGCTACAGGTATTGTATAGAAGATGCTTTGCAATGAAAGGATTGAAGTGTTGGGAAGGACTTTTCAGTTCTGCCACTTCAGAGTTTTGTTTATGGGATGCCTTGATTTGAATGTTAAAATACTTCTTAGTATAGATTCAGTCACATGAACTATTAACTAACCAAACAGTTGGTTAAAGTGGTTGTTTTTAGCTTTTGAAACTTTCAAGTTTATCTGGGGTCTAGGAAGATGAAATGAGTGTGTTTGAAATCTTCTGTCAATTATTATATGTTCTAGGTAAAGTCACATGTTTGCATGTTCATATGTTAGAAACTTGATTGTTTAAAGCATGCAGTCAACCTTTTTTTTTTTTTTTTTTTAAACCAGAAGAATAGAGGAAGAAAATGGAAAGAAGCCAGTATCAGAAGATATTCCTGGGCCACTCCAGGGCAGGTAGGTGGCAATAATACCTTTGGTTAGGATATGTATTTTTCTTAATCCAAAATTTTACTGTTAATTTTCTCACACATTTACTTTGAATGAGTACCAAAATAATTTAAGTAGTTACTTAGTAGAACATTAGAAAACTGGCTGATTAGTTACCAGCTTCATTCTCTTTCAGAACTGTTTTGTTCGTTGGCTTGCCTTCAACTGGTGGCAGTCTTCTGGCCTCAAACTTCTGAGTACTAGATTTCAGGCATGTCTCACCATACCTGACCCCTCTTTCATAACTATAACCCATGATCAGAAGCCATTCGTGAATTCATAACAATAACTGGGATAGCAAACTAGTTCATTCTTGAAACCTGTAATTTCTATTGTAGACTGAGTTTTATTGTGAGAGATATTTTAATTTGGTACAGTTTATAATTTTCATGATATAGTAAATGAACTAGGTGTAGTGGTGTATGCCTTTAATCCCAGCACCCAGAAGACAGAGGCAGGCAGATCTGAGTTCAAGGCCAGCCTTGTCTACACAAGGAGTTTTAGGACAGCCAGGACTACATAAAGAGACCTTGTCTCAAAAACAAAACAAAATGAAAAACCCGAGCTTTAATCATTACTGGAATGATTAATTTGTTTGCAACCAATGCAAATTTATCAAGTCCTTGTGCTTTGAACTACTAGTGAAAAAGAAGTAGCTGGCTGTCATTTTCACAGGATACTAGCAGTTGATCTGCAATTAAAGTCCCAGCCCAACTTCTTTGGTACAATTTTTCTTTTATAACAGGAAACTGCACTTAGGTCAACAGTACAACTCCCTTTAATTGTTCTTTGACCCGAATATAAGTTGTACACAGTTGCAAGACAAAGCATTGAGGAAATACCATACCATACAGCAAATACCATGCCTGACACTCGAAGATATTAATGTTTTCAATTGTTCTGCCTACAGCATGAATCCTGCTGTAGAGCTCTGTAGAGCTCTGTGAAGTCTGAGAGCTCTCACCTCTTAGAATAGGAAGTAGATCCTGTCTGCTCCTATCCCCAGTGTGAAGGGACAAGGACTTGTTTATTCTCCTAATTACACAAAAGTTTCACTAGAGCTCCCGAGAACACCTGGAATTCTTAGACTGGCAACACAATTAAAAACACTGTTAACAGTAATTAGGATTATCTATACTTAATAATGCTAATGACTAGTATTTAAAGCTTATAAATGCTTTACAGGCACTGTCTGATTATTTCATCTCCATTCTTTAATGCTTGTGCTCAACCCCTGTGGCTCTCTCACTTAAGGTCACAGGATAGCAGCCAAGTGAACTTCAGCTTCTTACCCTTCCCTTCCCTTCTTCCCTTCCCTTCCCTGCCCTGCCTTTCCCTCTCCTCCCCTCCTTTTCCCTCCCCTCCCCTCCCCTTCTTTCCTCTCCCTTTCCCTCCCCTCCCTCCCCTCCCTCCCCTCCCCTCCCCTCCCCTCCCCTTCCCTCTACAGTGTTAAAGGATCAGAGCATTTCGTTTTAGAAGGCACCTTGAGAGACATGGCTTTGGAGCACTGTTTTGATGGTTCTTCTTTTATTTTTAGTACTATTTTTGTGGTCTTAGGGATTGAACCTAGAGTTCAAAGCCAGGCAAGCTCTCTACCACTCCCTACTATAGCTCTGCAATGCTTCTTTTTTAAAATAATGTTGTTATTAATAGAGTATTTGTACATTTTATACACCATAAATTGTCTTGCCATTTCATACTGTTTTAGTCATTGACATATTCTCCTGTTTTCATTTCATACAATAAAGACTTAATAGCATACCTTGGATAGAAGTCAGTCTATCTATTTATACTCTATTTAGTATTTACTTACACTCTGAGCAGATCTTAAATCTTCTAACTTGGATAAGAGTTGGAAATAAATGATGACATGTTTAAGGTTGTTGTTCAAGTGGAAAAGACTCCTGAGTCTTGTCACTAGAGAATGTTTAATGGTTTTTTACAAAGATTGGCTCTTATACTTATTAAGTATTCTCTGCTTTTCAGGAATGAAATGGTCCATTATAGAAATACAGCTAGAGCAACACTGGAAATATTTTAAAAAATCAAACTTACATTTGGGCCAAAGAATAAGTAAAGTTACATAATTTGAATGTTTTGAAAATGTATAAACTGCCTCTAAACATTCTTTGTCTTGTAGTTAGCTACCAAATGTTTAAAAAAACCAAAAACAAAAAGCAGTTTTAAGCTAGTTTAAATGAGAGAAATGGTTGGGAGATGGAGGGGAGGGACATATGTGTTCTTTCCAACCACCTAAACTTTTTTTTTTTGTTCTTCAGTGGACAAGATATGGTGAGCATCCTCCAGTTAGTTCAAAATCTGATGCACGGAGATGAAAATGAGGAGCCTCAGAGCACCCGGTAATGGAGGAGTGTTAGCAGTCATCTTTAAAAGTTTGTTTTTGGCTGGGCAGTGATGGCACATGCCTTTAATCCCAGCATTTGGGAAGCAGATTTGGATCTCTGAGTTCTAGGCTAGCCTGGTCTACAGAGTGAGTTACAGAACAGCCAGGGCTACACAGAGAAATCCTGTCTCAAAAAGAAAAAAATAATAAAGTTTGTTTGTGATTCTGCTCTCATGAGTGGCTCAAGGAAGAAATTTCATTGAGTAATAATTTCATTAAAAGTTACTTTGAAACTGGGCAGTGATGCTGCATGCCTTTAATCCAAGCACTTAGAAGGCAGGCTGGATCTCTGTGAGTTCAAGGATAGCCAGGACTGTTATGCAAAGAAACCTTGTCTGGAAAACAAATGAACAAATGATATCTTTAAATTCTGAAAGTAGATCCTGACATTTTTATGGTATTAGGACTGAAATGCCATGTGCTTTTTCTGTTTTTTCTTTAGCTTGCTAAGAATTACTACAGTTAAACTGATTAGCCTTCATTGTCTGTGAATCATCTTTTGCTTAATTTAGTCATCTGTGTAGTATATTTATATATATATCTTCATTTTGTCTTTTTTTTTTTATTTTGCTATTAGTAATATAGTTTCTTTGTTCAAAAGGCAGAAGATAAACTAGGCATGGTAATCCTAGCATTCTGGAGGCATAATAAACAAGGGGTCACAAGTTTGAAGCCACTGTGGGCTATATAGCAAGACCCCAATCAAAGCAGAATAAAATTGAGAAAAGATAAGAAAGGGTATGCAAAAATGGTTTTCTAGGCTTTGGTAGCATTTATGTGCCCTGAGTTCAATTCCCAGTAGTAACACATAGGCCCGACCTGGTTCTCTTTTGTGGCCATAGATGATGACCAGTTTATGTTTACATGTTTTTATATACAAGCAAAATATCCATACGCACTCCATCCAGAACTTAAATACTGATTTTTTTTTTTTCCAGTTAGTACTTGGGAGGTAATTGCATGTCATAAAAGGAACATTCTCTTTAAGAGCAACTTTGTTTTACTTTGAATACATGAATAGAGTTTTGACTCATGTTCCTATTTTACTGATACAAACATTGTTGTAGCCATAACTTTAAGCATATGTCATTTCTTGCAGTGGCAGTGTGTTTGGGGACTAACTCATAGAAGTAGGATGCTGGGTCAGATAATGCATGTGTGTATTTTGAATTTCATAGAGCCCAATGCTCCCAGGAGATAAGCCAGTTCAGAGGCTCACCAGCAGTGTGTGAGAATACTTTCCCCACACCTTTGCTGCAATGGTGTTAGCACACTTAAGGATCTTTGATAAGTGAGTGAGAAATATAAGGTGAGGTATTTCAGCATCATTTTTTCTTATAAACTAGATTATGTCTTTTGTGTGGTTTAAGACTTATTTAATACTGGGGGTATAGCTCAGTGGTAGAACACTTGCCTTGCATGGTCAGGGTCTCAAGTCAAGCCTCAGAACCCTTTAAAAAAATGTTAAAGAAAAACTCTTTTAAAGACTAAAAAAAAGTATATATATTTGTCTGTTTGTCTGTGTGAATGTATGCCATATATGTGTGGTGTCCATGTAGACTAGCACCCTATAACTGAGCTACATTGCCCTTACCCTGCAGTTCATCATCATCACCATTATGTGTGTGGATGTTTTGCCTGCGTGTACGTCTGTGCACCACTTGTATACCTGATGCCTTTGGAGACTAGAAGAGTTTGTTGGATTCCTTGGGACAGGGATTACAGATGTTGTGATCTACCATCTGAGTGCTAGAAACAGAACCTGGGTCCTCTGCAAGAATAGCTAGTGCTCTTAAACTTCTGAGCCATTTCTTCAGCCCTCCTCTGTAGCTGTTAAGGCTGGTATTTATTTGCATTTATTTAAGAGAATTTAAGAACAGTTTGCATTATTAGTAAAGAAGGATATTTATTTTTCAGGACTCAATTTTAAAAGTATTTTTTCCCCCGAAAAATTTCAGCACCTCATACACATTTTTTTCTGAATTTCTCTGCAGGACATGAAATGAATTGAAAGTCTGCCAGTCTGTGAAACACTGTTTAAGCTTTATTTCCTTTTCTATGCTTTGGTGATAATTAGTTCTTAATATGTTAATGATTTTGATTGACAGAATCCAGAATATTGGAGAACAAGGTCATATGGCTTTGTTGGGTCATAGTCTGGGTGCTTATATTTCAACTCTGGACAAAGAGAAGTTGAGAAAACTTACAACCAGGATACTTTCAGACACTACTTTATGGCTACGCCGGATTTTCAGGTAAAGATGTTATGAGCGGAGTTTTGTTTCAGTTGTTTTTTTAAGGATTAATTTATTTACGGGTGAAGACAGTATGAGGGATGTGTTTGTTTATTTAATTTTAGGTTTACTTGTTTATTTGTGACAATGTCTCTATGTAGCCTGGCAGTCCTGGAGCTTGCTATGTAAACCAAGGTGACCTAAAACTCAAGGAGAGCTGCCTACTTCTTCCTCCTAAGTGCTGGGATTAAAAGTGTACAGCACAACACCAGCTTTCCCTTTTTTTTTTCCTTAAACATGTCTGAGTATTTTGACTTCATGTATGGATATGTATTTTATGTGTACAGTGCCCAAGGAGGTCAAAAGAGGACATCAAATCCCCTGAAACTAGAGTTACAGGTAGTTATGAGCTGCCATGTGGGTGGGTGCTGGGAACCAAACCCAGATTCTCTGGAAGGGCCACCAGAACTCTTAATTGAACAGCCACCTCTCCAGCTATCCTTACAACTTTTTAATTCCTGGTAAAGGTGGATCAGAATCAGATGTGGATTGTGAGGAATGTTTTGTGGTACTCTGTATGCAAATGGCCCTTCTTTGGAAGGGTTGCTTAACCTCTCCATTCCTAGGTTTTGTCTTGTATTAAGTGGGGAGAGCATAAATAGCTATTTCATTTGAGGACTAAATGAGCATGTTCATGCTTTTTTATTTCAGATGTCTTAGTGCTGAAACTCCTAACAACCATGCCAGCCTGTATTACTAGCCTTCACATGAAACAAGTGAGAGCCATTGTCCTCAGGCTTTTATTTCTGGGGACTTTAGTCTTTGTCTCCATTGTTTCCGTTCATTTTGTTTCTGGAGTTAGGTGTAGATTCAGCCTCTTTGCTTCTTTCCTTATAACCTGCATCTATAGTGATAAGCAGACATTGAAAATGAAAGGGTTCCTCAATGTGTCCCCTCTGCCTTGTATAGGATTAGCATTTATGAGAAAAGAATTGCTTTCATGATTTTTATACTAGTGAAAAAACCAGAATTAACTACAAATAGGACAATATTAATATGCAGCTGGAGAGGTGGCTGATCAGTGAAGAGCATTGGCTACTCTTCTAGAAAGCCTAGGTTTGATTCCCAGCTGTTCACAACTACCTGTAACTCCAGTTCTGGTGATCTGATGACTCTTCTGGCCTCTTTGGGCACTGCACACATGTGTTTACATACATACATGTAGGCACACACATAAAATAAAAGCAAAATCTTTTTAAAAATTAAGAGTACATTAACATATGAGATCTCTTAATAGGTATGAAAATGGATGTGCTTATTTCCATGAAGAAGAGAGGGAAGGACTTGCTAAGATCTGTAGGCTTGCCATTCATTCTCGCTATGAAGACTTTGTAGTGGATGGATTTGACGTGTTATATAACAAAAAGCCTGTCATATATCTTAGTGCTGCTGCTAGACCTGGCCTGGGCCAATACCTTTGTAATCAGGTAATATAAAAAGCAGGTGATGATGGTGTGGTGGGCTTTCTCATGTGTATGCATATGTATGCATTTTTTTATGTCTGTGTCAATATGTACATATGTGTTCATGGAGGACCAGGGTTGATGTCAGAAGTCATCTTCAATATTCTTCTCATTCATTGAGTCAGGGTTTCTTAGTCAAATACATAGCTTGTTCTGCAGAGTCCCTGTCTCTTCCTTCCAGGACTAGAATTACAAGTGGATGATTACTCCTGCTCAGTATTTGGTTCCTGACAGCCGGACTGAGATGTTCACAATCACCTATAACAGCAATTCCAGGGTGTCTCTGTGGAAACCTGCATAAATGTATTGCAGATACAAATGTACAGACACACACACACACACACACACACACAAATGAAACAGTATGCATGGAACTGGGGAGAGGACTTAGAGTCTTCATACTTGCTACACAAGGGTAAGGACTACAGTTTGAATCCCCAGAAACTTGTGTTAAAGTTTTCCTCTGACTACTGTGGCTTATGCCCCCACCAATAAATAAATTAAAAAAAGAGAGAGAAAGAAAAGAAATTTCACCAGTCTAGTCTGCATTGTGTTGCTATATCTCAAATGTTTTAGCTGGGCAGTGGTGGTGCACACCTTTAATCCCAGCACTTAGGAGGCAGAGGCAGGCAGATCTCTTCAAGTTCTAGGCCAGCCTGGTGTACAGAGTAAGTTCTAGCACAGACAGGGCTCCACAGAGAACCCTCCAACCACCCCCCCCAAATGTTACTGAATTTAGAAATAATGTGTAATAGATACATTTCAGTGGTTTTGAGTACCCAAAGACAACCAATACTTTATTTTGTCCTATACTCTATCAAAAGGGATGTAGATGCACGTACATGGTTCTATTGGGTTTAATTGCTTTTATAACGAGTATATCATGTTTTAATGGTATTTCAAGTTTTTATGCCTAGAAAACCAGATTTATCCAAATCATATATTTATAGCTACAAAATGATCAGAAGGTTATATATGAAACTGTTAACAGTGATAGATTGGTAGCTTACAAGATTCATTTTCACTTAAAATGTTTTGTTTTGTTTTGTTTTTTTTGGTGGTACTGTGAATTGAAACCCATGTTTCCATGGACGTTAAGCTCTCTTCTTGTACTCACTCATGCCTATTCCTTAGCCCTTTTAAAGACAGTTTCACTGGACTTGTTGGCACTATACCTGCAATTCTAGAGCTTGGAAAGTAGAGGCAGGAGGATTGCCCAGATGAGAGACACCATACCCAACTTATTTTTTCAGATGAGTCTTGTCTTGAGTATATCCCAGGCAGGTATCAAACTCATTCTGTAGATTAGGGTGGCTCTGAACTGGCCATCCTCTTTCGCCAGCCTCCTGGGTGCTAGGACTTCAGGATTCACTTTTGAAGTGGATCTTTGTTTTTTTAATACTTTAAGGAAGGGATGAGTGGAAGCTCAATAGCAGAGCGCTTGTCTAGCTAGCATGGGTAAGCCCGGGCTCAGACCCTGGCACTGCCAAAGGAAAAGGTACTACAAAAAGTCCTTTCTAGAGGAAATGTGTGAATGCACTGCTCACTGTATTATAAGTTTTATGCTCCACCTGTTAACAGTTCCTAAAACTACAAGCCCCCTGTGTTAGGAAACAACATTAAGAATATAAAATTATTTGACAACTTTCTCAATCCATGGCATTGACTTTGTCCTTTTAAACAAAATACTTCTGCTAATCTGTTTTATTTCTTTTAAGGGTAGGAAAACCCATAAATATGACCCTGTTCTCTGAATGATTGGAAAAAGAATCCCAGTCACCCTCTTCACCTCAGAATTCAGGGTGCTTAGTAGTTTTTTTGTTTGAAAAAGACTTGGCATATTCTAGAATATATCAAAAGTAGTTACGTGACTCATTTAAAAAGGTTTAGATTGTGTCCTCTTACTAAGCATTTGTAAGTCACCTTTTGGGAGTGAAACTAACTTTTCAAATGTCCTTTAACATTGATGTGTTTGAAAACTTAAATTCTTGAGGGGAATTTTTTTTGTTTGTTTGTTTTTAATCTTTTTTGGTTTTTTGAGACATTGTTTCTCTGTGTAGCCCTGGCTGTCCTGGAATTTGCTCTGTACATCAGACTGGTCTCATACTCCAATGCCAAGCTTTCTTCTTCTTTTTTTTTAATCTTAAAAGTAGCCCAGGCTTACTTTACACATGTGATCTCCAGCCTCAGTAATAACAGACATATTCTGTTATGCCTCACTGAGGTTTCTGCTTTTAAAGGGTAATTTGTAGCTTGTCTTCATTGCTCAGTCTCTCACAGTCATAAGTAAATGGTGTGTTTCTTCTTGCAGCTGGGCTTACCTGTGCCCTGCTTGTGTCGGGTGCCCTGTAACACTATGTTTGGATCCCAGCATCAGATGGTGAGTTCTTGGTTTGGGGTTTCTGAGGTAATGTAGAATTGCATTTTGAAACCATATCTTCCTTTTATTTGAGGTTCTGTTTGCTGGCCTCCAGATAGTTATTAACTTATCTATTTATTGCTTCATTTTGTAGCTAGAGTTTCTTTCCAGCCTGGTCCCACAGCTGATTAGCCCCAGATAAGCACACAGAGACATATTAATTATAAACTGTTCGGCTGATGGCTCAGGCTCCTTATTAGCTAGCTCTCTCTTAACTCATTTCTATTATTCTAAATGTATCTACATGATCTTACCTTACTAGAAAAGGGTCCAGACCTGTTATTTCTTCCTTGGCTATATGGTGTCTCCTTGCAGCCTCTCTGTGCCTCCTCTCCCCAGCATTCTCCTGTCTGGTAGCACTGCCTATACTTCCTGCCTGGCTATGGCCAGTCAGTGTTTTATTCAGCAACCAATAGGAGAAACACATACAGAAGGACATCCCTGTCACTTCAGTCTTCCCATTTTAGTGCTGTGTATACGTTTGTATTGGAATGAAGGTCCAGCCTATGTAGCTCTAAAGGAATTGTGAATTGCTTCATCATCTGCTTCTTTTGGGGTAGTGGGAGAGGGGTTGTTTGGTGCTTGGGCCCCTTGTATTCTGAGGATGGGCTCTTCTAGCCCTTTCATCATCATTCATACTCATTAAGTATGAGAAATTTTTTCAAGCTCAGAGTTTTAGCCAGTCATCACTACTACCTTCTTTTATTTTTGATTTGTTGAGGTTTTCCTGGGAAGCCCAGACCGGTTTCCGAAGTGTGGTCTTCCTACAATGTGAATAGACAGATTTTTGAAATGAAGTCCTTTAATGTAATCTTATGGTTAAATTGTGATAATTTTTTACACATGCAATAGATAAACATCTTGATACTGAAGACAGAAGAAAAGGAATTAACTGTAAGATTCTGCATTTCCATTTTCAAAATAGTTTTCTTGTCTGTCTCTATGGGAATGAGAAAGTGTTCATCTTACTTACGTATAGTTTTACCTTTAATATCAATTTTTATAATTAGTCTATAAGGAAAACTGATTTTATTGTCTATGATTATGGGAAGCAAAATTGTTAAGAATAAAAATTTGAATACTATGAAATTTCTATAGGAGAAATACTGTGGAATCTTTAATATTAATAATAAGAGAAAAATGAAATCACTCAGTGATACCAGTGAAGGGTAAAAGTCTCTTCTTGGAAAGGTTATAAATGTCATTCAAGTAACATTTACTCATATGTCTTTTAAACAGAAGGATTCAGGTTAGGGGTAGTAGCACTTTACCTTTAATCTGATTGCTGGCAAGTCAAAGGCAGGTAAATTCCCACATAGCAAATTCCAGGCCAGCCGAGCTATGCGGTGAAACCCTGCCTCAAATAAAAGAAAAGAGTTCAGAACTAAATTCTTTAAATCACAAAAACAAAACAAAAAAACCTAATGTTTTTTTGTGTGCTTTTTTTGTTGTTTCTTTTTTTTAAAATAGTTTTCTTATTTTCCATATTGATCCCAGTTCTCTCTCCCTCAAATGCCGCGCCCCCCCCAACCCCCTTATTCCATCCCCCATCCACTCCCTAGAGAGGGTGAGACCTTCCAGAAGGGATCATCAAAATCTGCCAAGTCATTTGGGGCAGGGCCTGGCCCCCCCCCTTCCCTACTCCGTCTCTAGGCACCTGCGTTTTGAGTGCTTCTAATATGGCATTTTGTCCAGGTAGCACACACTGGCTTTAAAATTATATATATATATATATATATATATATATATATATATATATATATATAATTATAATTTAGTTTTACATGTACATATATATATATGTATGTAAGAATGAATAATATATATATATAAAATTTAGTTTTACATGTACATATATATATATGTATGTAAGAATGAATAGATTTTAATATTTTAATTCTGAAATTCCAGAGTAAATAGTTATTCTAACAGGAAAAAAAAAAGTCCTAGTTGAGCTATTAATTTTGAGACATCTGTGCTTTTAGAGTTCATAATGTTTCCCTTGGCATTAAGTTAGGTTAGAGTGCTTCCTAGCATCATGCATAGTGCCCTGGATTTGAGCTGTAGTACCACATAAAAGCAAACATGGTGCACACGTGAATGAAGACTTAAAGGCCAGCCTAGGATACATGAGCCTGCCTGCTGGCTAGGGAAATGGTTTAATTGGTAAAGTGCTTCCTGAGAAGACATGAGCACCTACGTGCAATGCCCAGGACTCATATAAAAATAAATTCACTTGTGGGTTTTAAAAATAGGGACGTCAACCTGGTGTGGTGGCACATGTCTTTAATCCCAGCACTCTTAATCCCAGCACTTGAACAGAACAGGTGGATCTTCATGAGTTCAAAGCCAGCTTGGTCTACATAGCAAGTTTCAGGCCAGCTAGAGTTATGTGGTAAGACATGGTCTCAAAACAACAAAAAGCACAGTGGCTCATGTTTGTAATCCTATTGCTGGGGAGGTGGAGTCAGGTTAATCCATGGGCCTTGCTGTTCAGCCAGTCTAGTCTCATCAGCAAGCCCTTGGTCAGTGAGAGACCCTGTCTCAAAAACAAGCTAAATGGCTCTTAGAGAACTCTGAGGTGGACCTTTGGCCTCCAAGCACACCTGTGCTCTAGTGTCCATACACATGCGCATGTGATGTGTGCACACAAAGTGTCATTTTTCAGTGTATGCCTTCTATACTGATTGGCTCACATTTCTGTGGTTTTTTTGTTGGTCCTAGGACATTGCCTTTCTTGAGAAACTGATCAAAGATGACATAGAAAAAGGAAGACTGCCCTTGCTGCTTGTTGCAAGTGCTGGTAGGTATCATAACCTAGTATGTATGAGGGCACTGAGTACTTGACCTAAGAGACAGGGTCTCGTTTGTGGTGTTTTGTCAAGGTAGAGTCTCAGTTCTGTAGCCCAGGCTGGCCTGGAATTCATAGGAACCCTGCCTTGGCCTGGTAAAGAAGTTAAGACAACAGGCCCCATCAAAAGAGTGGCACTTTTTTTTTTTTTTTTTTTAAGATTTATTTATTATGTATACAATGTTCTCCTGGTATGTATCCCTGCAGGCCAGAAGATGGCACCAGATCTTATTGCATGGTAGTGTGAGTCACCACCATGTGTAAGCTGGGAACTGAACTCAGGACCTCTAAAAGAGGTGCTCATCACCTCTGAACCATCTCTCCAGTCCCAGGAGTGGCACTCTTAAGGAAACTAAAGAGAAGCTCCTGGAACTGACTTATGAACCTAATAAGGTTTCTACATTTCTATTTGGCAATAAACAATTAGAAATTAAATTTAAGGCAAGCAAGCTGGCTCAGTGGTTAAAGATGATTGCTACCATCTCATTGTGAAAAGAGAGAACAGAGTCCTACAAGTTGTCCTCTGACTTCTTTGCACTCTGTGACTTTTGTAGCCACACATACACACAAAATATATGTAATAAATAAGAAATTGAATTTAAAATGTCTTTTATAATAGCATCAAAAAGCATAAAAATGGGGCAACAGTATGGCCTAGGAAAGGTGCTACTTGCCTGATGATGTATACCTGATGTCTTAGTTATGGTTTCTGTGACCAAAAAAGCAAGTTAGGGAGGATAGGGTTTATTAGACTCACACTTCACCATTGCTGTTCATCGCTGAAGGGAGTCAGGACAGGAATTTAAACAAGGCAGGATCCTGGGCATACGAGCTGATGCAGAAGCTGCTTACTGGCTTGCTCCCCCTGGCTTGCTCAGCTCTCCCTCTTATAGAACCCAGGACTAGCACCCCAGGGATGGCACCACCTACCATGGGCTGGGCCCTCCCACAGTGATCATTAATTGAGAAAATGCCTTACAGCTGGATCTCATTGAGGCATTTCTTCAGCTGAGGCTCCTTCCTCTGATGACTATACCTTGTGTCAAATTGACACCCCAAACCAGCCAGTGTACTTGACAACCAGAGTTCAATCCCCTAAACTCATAGAAAGGTGGAGAGAGCACCAACTCCACAGAGTTATCATCTGGCTTCCACATGGGTGCCATGGCATGTATGTGCACCCCCCCCCCACATCTCACATGTCTATGCACAGACTAATAAAAAAATTTAAGAAAAACTTTGAGTAAATTTAACAAAAATATGTGTAATGTCTGTGCACTGAAAAGTATAGCATATTCCTGAAAGAAGGTTAAGAAGGCACAAATGTAGTGTAGGCTCTGTCTCTATGAGTCATTTCTCTCTAAGCCCTGTCACGGTCTCTGTATAGCAAGTTCCAGGACAGCCAAGGCTACAAAGCAAAGTCTTGCCTCAAAATAAAACCAAAAAACTTGATTTGGGTTATAACTCAGTATAGCTTATCCTTAGCAAGTACAAGGCCCTGGATTCAGTCCCCAGCAACAAGAAGCTTTTGCTGTTTGAGAAGAACTTTTGAGCTGGTATGGTTGCTCATGCTTTTAATTCCAGCACTAGAGGTACAGAGGCAGGTGGATCTCTGTGTGTTTAAGGCTGGTCTGGTTTATATAGCAAGTTCTAGGACAGCTACATAATAGACTCTGTCTCAAACATAGAAAAACAAAAGGCCCTATTAAGAAATGAAAAGCAGCGTTTAAACCCAGCATTGCACTCAGGAGGCAGAGGTAGGTGGATCTCTAAGTTCCAGGCCAACCTGGTCTACACAGCGAGATCTAGGACAGCCAAGGCTGTTGTACAGAGCAACTCTATCTTGAAAAACAAAAACAAAACACAAACAAACAAAGCAACAACAATAACAAACAAAAGAAAGAAATGAAAAGCAAGCAATAGGCTGGGAGAAATATTTCAAAACACTTTTTTCTGGCAAGTGACTTGTATCTAAAATATATAAAGTTAAGTCGCAATTCAGTAGTAAGTGTTGTGGGGCATGCACCAGAAAAGATTGCTTGGGCATGAGTTTAAGCCAATAGAAAGTTTTTATTAGCTAGCCATAGACTATATTGGGTATTCAGGATCTCAGTGTAGTTGAACCTTTCTTAGGGGGAGCCTTTAAGCATAAAAACCATGTTCTGGGTTGACATGCTTCAGTTAACAAAAATAGTTAGCCAGAAGCAGAACTACAGAAGCTAAAAGGCAAGGTTAGTACATCTAGAGACTTTCCCAGAACTGTATGGACTTTGATGGATTGAGTCTTTGTTTTCATTTTGGCAGGTGGTGCTGTCTGTGTGCTGAGTTTTACAGCGTAAATGGCACATCCATCATGGAGTCAGTTGTGCTAAGGTCTAGGGACCTATTAAGGTCTAGGGTCCCATTGTAGTAAGGTGACAGACAGCTTTAAAATGAGCAACATTTGAATGGATACTTTACCAAAGGACATATAAACACTTGAAAAGATGTTTAATATTAGTAGTATTAGAACAGTATAATTCAGCTGCATATATGGGTAGACACTTAAATCATAGTTTGTAATCTCAGCACTTCAGAGGGATTTAATGCCTGAGTCAAGGTCAGTCTGAGCTAAATGGAGAAACCACAATAAGGTCTGGGATATAATAGTTCAGATGTTCAAAGCTCTGGGTTTGATCCTTAAGTCTAAGTAAACCAAATGTGGGTGGCACATGTCTGATAATTTCAGCATTCTGGAGGTATAGGCAAGAAGTTTGAAGTTCAGAGTTGTCTTAAGGTTTATAGTGAATTTCGGGCTAGGCAGTCTCAAAAACCACAGTGAGATCTCAAGATGTAGTATAGTGGTGGAATGTTTGTTTGCTATGCCTAAGACCCTGGCTCTACTGAATTTTTTTTTTTTTTTTTTTTTTTTTTGTCTCATTGCTGGGGCAAAAAGTGCCTAATACTGATAGGGATCAAGCAGCCACATGCATTCCTGGTATGGTGTTGTGTGACAAAAGTTTTCCTGGTGAGACACAGCACACATGTCTACTCACCCAAGATAGGGATCCCACTACAGACTAAAGTGCAAATGCCATCAAAGGCCAACTTGATGTTTTATTAGGGTTAGTTACAGGAGCAGAAATGACTCAAAGACAGCTGAATCACCAAAGCCCATCCCAGCATGGGAACAGCTCACAAGGCTGGGAAGCTGCACAATCTGCAGGCAGCTCAGTAGGTTGGAGTTGTTGGGTCTGGGTCACTCAGAGATTGCATTGATCATGCATACATTTTAATAAGAAGAGGGTTTATTAAATACTGGTCCTGGGGAATGGTGGTGGTGCACACCTTTAATCTCAGCACTCACGAGGCAGAGGCAGTTGGATCTCTGTTGAGTTCGAGGCCAGCCTTGTCTGAAGATCAAGTTCCAAGACAGCAAAGCTACACAGAGAAACCCTGATTTAAAACAAACAAACAAAACAAAAACCACCACCAACAACAATATCCCCCACTCAAAAAAAAAAAAAAAAAAAAAACCCAAAAAACCAAAAAAACCCAAAAACAAAAATACTGATGCTGGATGCTCATAGCAACCAAGAGCTCTCTCCAGATGCAGCAGCTAGGCATATCAGCCCAGGGTTTATAAAGACAAACCCCACAAGATTACAGGTATCCTGCCTAAGTATAGAGAGTCATATTTTAACATGTATGTCTTCCAGTTCTCTTTTTGAGCAGAGTAAGCAAGTTTGATTACAAAATCAGAAAAAGAAGTTAGCCTTATGATCTATTATTTTGCAAGAACACCAGATGTTACAACATCAGCAAACTCAAGAATAGTCTTCAGTTCTGGGGGAAAAAGGACATGGGCTGCTAGGGTATAGCTTGTACAAGTTAGGGACTTACATGTTAGAGGCATGTTTTGAATTTTGGTCTCAAGCATAGTAAGTCTAAACTGTAATGTAATGTGAACATCACAGGAGTGCCCTTCCCAGGTGCTTCAGTTGAGCTCAGCCTCTTCCAGGCAACTGGTCTGATCTCAAAGTCATCTTTGCTGTTTTGCTTGTCTGAGTCTTTGCAGCTTGGCTCTGCTCTTCTGAGAGGGACTCTCAGCTTTTACTACTTACTATGGCAGGGAGGGACCTAGTGAATCTAGTCAGTTTCAGGGACTTTGTGAAGTTATTTTGAGTTTTATCTTTCTGCTTAAGGAGCTTCCCTGAAAGATGTAATGTTACAGCTGTTCTGTAAATACCTTGAGCTGTTTCTCAGTGAGCCAAATGCAAATCCTTATAATCCATTCATTCTACTACTGTGGTTTATCAAGAAGAAATGATAAACCACACACAAAAATTTCTATGCATGTGTTCAAGTTATATCATTAATGAACAGAGTGCTCTTCAAATGGTGAATGGATAAGCAGATTGGAGCACATGCTTATAGAACACTAATCAATAAGTAGAAAGAAATGTTGATGCATACTTCATTGTAGAGAAATTTCAAAGTCCTGCTGATGTACAAGAGTTGCATACAGTGGTGCATTGATTTGACACCTTAGGTAAGACAAGACTTGAGTGGCAGGAGTATGTGGGGTCATGAGTTAGGGAGAAGAGTGGCTACAGGGCAGATGGGGGAGCTTTTAAGGTAAGAGAAACAGTATTGATTGTGACTTGTTACACACTGTATACATGTATCTATATTTATTGAACTATACATTTATGTGAGTGGGTTTATTTCAGATGAATTATATTTTAATCAGGCTGTTTACAAAAAGAAAACACTTAAATATCCACCTTATTGCCATTGGAAAATTGTTGCTTCCTGGCTAACTCACCCTAATATATATATATATTTAAAAAGCACAAATTGATTCATATTCAGCCACTTTATAGACTAGAGATTGCATTAGCATCATTAGCATGTGACTGAGTGACCTCCCATTTTTTCTTGTAGCCATTTTCTTCACTGAATACATGCCTCCAGAACAGACACTACCAAAAAATATGAAAGTACTCTGATAGTGACCCAGTCACTAAAGTCAACTCTGTACTTTCATCTGGATAGAAGTATTGCAGCCAAGTGTTTTTAATTTAGTAACCTAAATGTGTGGTATACATGACTGCGTTCTGGTACTGGAGGCCTGGTGTACATAGCAAGTACATAGTAGTGCCTGATGTACATAGCTACATAGAGACACCCTGTCTCAAAAAACAGAACTAAATTAAAACAAAAATGAAAAGATATTTTTTTAAAGTTTGGGATATGTTAAGCATAGTGTACACACCTTTAATCCCAGCACTCCAGGGAGTTACTGAGTTCTACCCAGGGCTACATACTAAGAAGCTGTGTGTTGGAGGGGTGGTGAGGGTTGAGTGTGCCTCGGGCACTTAGAAAGGGTCTCTTGCTGGCTTGCCGCTGGTAATGCTAGGCTGCCTGGCTGGCCAGGCTCAAGGATCTGCCTATCTCTGCCTCCCACTAGGACTACAAATACGTGACTAATGTGAAACTTTATTAGACATCTGGTTCTTACTTCAGGGCCATTGAATGTTTACCATGCATGGCTTTTCACATGAATTCTGGGTTTTGAAGTTAGGTCTTCATGGTTGTGAACAGGCACTTTACCTAACTATCTCCCCAGGTTCCTACCTCCCCCCCCTTGTTTTGAGATAAAAATCTCATGTATTTCCTGCTAGCCTTTGACTCAGGTAGCCAAGGATGACCTTGAACTTTTGTTCTTAGTGCTAGCATTACAAGCATGTGTCAGTATACCTGATTTATGTTGTGCTGGGGATCTGACTTACTATTCTCTATTTGCTAGGTAAACACTCCTAACTCAGCTACCCTGCCAGCCAACATTACTTTTATTTTTTATTGTATTTTATTTTTTTTAAAGATGGGTTTGTTAAGGCCATGGTGAGGATATAGAAGGTCTTACTAGTTGGGATTTTATTAAATGAAAATTCAGGGCATTTGTGGGAATACATGATTCTGTGGTTTACTTAAATTCTGTCTGAAAAAGGGGTATGCTCAGCAGCAAAGTCTACAGTGCAAATTACTGAGGAGTGAGCTCCAAGTCTTTGATACATATTTAAATGTTCTTCAAATACATGCTTTATAATAATGAAGAACCTGTGTGGCAAAAACCCAAACTCTATTTCATATGGTTTTTATAAAGGAGACACCTAAATCAAAATAACTCAGGATGTAGAGATAAAAAATGAGAAAGGATATCTTGAACAATGTCAACAAACATACTGTACCTAGAGTAGTGAGTATAGAATTGTTCACATTGATGAGACATAATCAGAAAGAGGAAATAGTTAAAAATGCTTGTGGACAAAGCTTTGAAGTTCATAAAGAAAGTGCTGATAGAACGCAGGCAGAAATCGACAGTCCCACAATCTTGATGGCAGACTTGGCAGTTTCCCATAACTCAACAGGTCTAGTGATTTAAAAAGCAAGTACACAATTTCATTATGAAATTACTTATAAAGAAGGAGGCACATTCTTTAAAACTTACACAAACCAACTTGCAAGTGTTGGTTTTAAGTCATTCCACAAGGAAGATTTCGAGGTAGGAATTCACTGCTGCTTCCTTTCTTTGGGGATGCTGTGTAAGGGTATAGGAAAACTCTCTCACTGTAAAGAATCAGAAGGCACTGGGTTGCTTTTCAATGCGCCTGTTTATTTTATTATAGGGACTGCAGCTGTTGGACATACAGACAAAATTGGACGTTTGAAGGAGCTCTGTGAGCAGTATAACATCTGGCTTCATGTGGAAGGGTAAGTACACTATGAGGTTGGTCAGTTCCATGTTGGTCCTCATGGAGAGTGGACACCCAGACCCACACTCAAAGTGATATTTATTATTCAAAGCTTGGATTACAGATGACAAAGTTATCAAAACTGGCTAAAGTGAAAGGAGATTTTATTACTTTGTACAACTGAAATGACCAGTATTAGGACTGGCTTTAAGCACAGTCAACCAGATCTTCTTCCTAATCATGGTTGCTTGGTTTCATTTCCTGTGTTTTGGCTCATAGACAGCCATTTCCTGTCATGGTAACAGTAACTACAGAAATCTTAGCTCCCATTCCAGCTTCATGTTCTGTGAGTTCCTCTGGTAGTTAAGATGTTTTGGACACCTCTGAAGTGGGTAAATGACTCCATCTGAACTCATAGTTTAGAAAGGTGATAGGGTGGTTTGACAGAAGGCCCCTGGAGTGTCTTTAGGGAGAGGAGGAGCAGGTGCTGGGCAGCCAGATGCCCATGTGACCTCATCATCCAAGATACAAGTTCTTTTATCTTACTTAAACAAAAAGAAGAGTGACTGGGGAAGAGTGGCCATGAAAGGTACATTGTCCTAAATAAGCAGGAACAGCCCTAAAGCGTGTTGTTTTGTTTGGTTCTGTTTTCTTAAAACTGCGTTTTGAAACTTTCTTTAAAATCTGTAGTTTCCATCTTTCACTTAATAAATGCTAATGAAACAAAAGACATGGGTGAAGATGTTCATATATCTTATGACAACACAGTTGGTTCTTTCTCTCTTGTAGAGTACCTACTTAGGGAATAAGTAACAGTAACTAATTTGTTCTTAGACTGGTGCTTTTTCTTCCAGTGTGAATCTGGCAACATTGGCTCTAGGTTATGTCTCCTCATCTGTGCTGGTATGTTGTTGGTTTATTGAATATTGGTGGTGATAAGGAGCTTAGTCTGTTCAGTCCATGCTGACTTTACATAGTTTTCATGGCTACAGGAGGGCCTATGTTTTGTGTCCTCTGGTCACCTAATGAACAAAGCTCTCTTTTTGGTAGGCTGCAACCAAATGTAATAGCATGACACTGACTCCTGGCCCGTGGCTAGGTTTGCCAGCCGTTCCTGCAGTGACACTCTACAAACATGACGATCCTGCCTTGGTGAGCTGACTATCACTAGGGAATGAATGGTATTGATAATTGCCTTCTGGGATAGAATATAGAGAAATAAAGGAGTTTTTTCTTAATTCTACTTCTGTTACCTTTTTAAAATAACTTTTTTTGGACAAGTGTACAAAATAATGGGTTTCATTATGGCATTTTGATCCATATATATACTTTGCTCAATACCCTCCATTGCCATTTTTTTTTAAAGTGGGCATAGTAGCACATACCTGTAATCTTAGTACTCAGAAGGCTAAGGCAATACAATCTCAAGTTTAAGGCTATCTTGGGCTACATAGCAAGTTCTAGGATAGCTTAGGTTACATAGTAAGACACTGTCTCAAAAACAAAACAAAACAAGCAAACAAACATTGCTGGAGCTGGAGCTCCATTGGTAGACTGCTTGCCTAGCATACTTAAAGCCCTGGATTCCATCCTCAGCACCACATAAAACAGGTGTGGTAGAATGTGCCTGCTGTTATCCAGCACTTGGGAGGTTGACAAGAGGATCAGGAGTTCAAGGCCAACCTGGAATACATAGGCTCTGTGTTTTTTTTTTTTTTTTTTTTTTTTAATTCAAATCCATACTTTAAAAAAGAACATTTGAAGGTGGTGATGGGGAAGTCCTCATACTATATGGAGGTTAGAGGATCACTTTGTGAGTCTCTCCCTCCACCTTTCCTAGGGATCTAGTGATCAAACTCACATGAGAGCCATCTCATTAGCCCAGGGAGCTATACTTTAAATATTTTCAGGTATGCCCTGTATTTCCTTGTATATCTGAAAGATTATTTTTTGTGTGTGGCATTTTATGACTATGATTTTCTTTCTGTTGCTTGATCACAATTTACTTAAAAATGGTCATTGTGAGCTTTTAGGGTGTTTCCAAAGGTTAGATTCCCAAAAGTAGAATTACTATTTAAGACCCCTGACCCATATTTTCTAGTACAGGTATATACAAAGTAAATGTTTAATAATTACTGCTTTAATAGTTGATATCTTGCTTAGTTGAAAATGGCCAACAATTTCAAAGATGCTCATAGTAACCCACCAAGAGTCTGCCTCCTAAGTGGCTCTAGAACATACCTCCTCTGGATTTTCACCTGGAGTAGCTCTGCCTCTCTTCACGTGTGAATCCTTGAGCTTATCTGGGACTCTGAGCTATCCCACCTAGGGCACTGGTTGTTGAAAGGCCAGATGGATAATGCAAGCCAAGTATCCAGCATGGCATTTGGTGCCTTCCAGGTCAGCATGGCATTTGGTGCCTTCCAGGTGTGTAGTGAAGAGTGGCTGTCATTGCTGACACTCCAGCAGTCTGGTCACTGCACCTGTCTTGTCTTTTAGGCTCTAGTAGCTGGTCTTACATCAAATAAGCCTGCAGACAAACTCCGTGCCCTGCCACTCTGGTTGTCTTTACAATACTTGGGACTTGATGGCATTGTAGAAAGAATAAAGCACGCCTGTCAGCTGGTGAGTAGAACTTTGAACATTAGAGAGTTATAGAGGACCCTCCACAGAAGCAGAGACAGGGAAATCTTACTTTTGGTCTATCTGTCCAGTGTCTTGGCACCTTGGTATACCATCTCATCAGCAAGCAAACTAGGTACCTCTTGTGTATATGCATGTTTCTTAGGAGTTCTGGGAGAGACTGGTGGCATTGACCAACATTATTTCCAGATGAAAAGTGTCACAAGATGACTTCCAGAGAGAGAGAAGGTACATAAATATTGCTCTTTATTGACTGGCCTTCCAGAGAGAGGGAGTATAGCAATTGTAGAGGCTTGGTATGATGTCCCATACTTTTAATCCCAGCATTTGGGGAGGCAGAGGTAGAAGGATCTTTTGAGTTTGAGGCCAGCCTATTCCTATATATATAGGAAGTTAGAGGAAAGCCAGGTCTATATACAGAGACCTTGTCTCAAAACAAAAACTTAAAAAAGGAAGAAGAAAAAAATAAAATTTAATGTAAGTGGCAGTTATTTATTAATGGTTTTAGAATTTCATATATTGTATTTTCACTCCATTTCATACCTACCTTACTTTGTCTGTTTTTGTTTGTTTTGTTTTTTTTTTAACCTATCAAGTGCTGTCAATATACTCTAGTGTGTATCCATTCACAGACCATATTAGACCTACAGAGCCACACCTTAAAGAAAAGGAGCTCTCCCTCTCCCAGCAGCTCTCAGTACCAATAGCTCTAAACTCTGCTAGAAGGGCATGGTTTTTGGGGGTTTTTAAAGATTTATTTTATGTGTACAATTGTTTTGCCTGCATATGTATCTGTGTACTATGTGCATGCCTGGTGCCCTGAGGCCAGCAGAGGGCATTGGATCCCCTGGAACTGGATGTGAGCCATCATTTGGGTACTAGAGATTGAACCTGGGTCCTCTAGAGTAGCCAGAGTTCTTATCTGCAGGGCCATCTCTCCAGCTCCTAGGTATGAGTATTTTTAATATAGTAGTTTGTTTCCTATTTGTAAGGCTCTGGGGAAAATATTTTTCTTTGTATTAGGGGTAGTCTCAGGATGAAAAACATAAATTTTGTTATAGGATAATGTCATCTGTTTGGAAGCTATAACAAAATAACTTGGACAAAATAATTTGTGAGTCATGTTACTTATGTTTGAAGATGTTCAAGATGTCAGTAGATTCAGTGTCTGGTGAAGGCCTTAGATGGTACCATCTATGTATTCTCACCTGGAAACAGGGAAAGCACTCCCTTCTTTTTTGTTTGTTCTTTTTTCTTGTTGTTCTTGTTGTTGTGTTTTTCTGGTAACAGCTTTGGATACCCTGAAACTCTTGTAGACCAGGCTGGTCTCAAACTCACAGAGGTCTGCCTTCCTCTGCCTCTCTAGTGCTAGTGTTGGTATTAATGGTGTGCCTCCCACTGCCACCTGTCATCCCTTCATCCTGTTTTTATAAGCATCTTCACAAATCTTACAGTGAATCCTTTTTAGTGCAGGATGCTTGAGCCATCATGTACTAACCACTTTCAAAGGAATATCATTGTTTAGGATATTGGGTTTTAGCTTAGCAATTTTGAAGGTATACATATTAAGAACCTTACCCTTTAAAAAACAAAAAGTCAAATTAGCTCAGGCCTGTTTTCCAAACACTTAAGAAGAGGCAGAGACAGGAAGACTAAGTGTTGAAGGCCAGCTTTAACAGCAGGAAAAAGAGATTGGGTTTGAGTATACACATCCTTTAATGTAATTCCAGCTTTCATGAGGTGTGGGTAGGAAGATCAGGAAGGAAACCAGTCTACTACATAGTGAGCGTGAAGACATCCTGGATTACATGAGAAGCCATCTTAAAAAGGGAAAGCAGTCATATTTCTGTGGTGTCTGTTTAAAAGCATGATGTCATCTTTTGACACCTTTTCTCCCCTGTGATAATGCAATAATAATTTACTTATAAGGACTTAAGTAATATATGTTAAACTATTAAATAGTACCTGGTCACATAAATTATTCATATAGGTTTGAAACTTTGTTTTAAATATATTCTTATATTTAAAGAATATATTCTCAATGGCTGTGGTTGTAGGTCAGTGGTAGAGCACACACTTGGTATGTTCAAAGCCCTGGGTTCAGTCTCTGCACAAATACCCTACTGTTTCTCCCCACACCCAGGATATTGGCATTTTTTCCTGTTGTTTTATACTTAAGAAAAATTAATATTTCATTCTTTGGTTTACAGAGTCATTCTTTTATATGTTAAAAATTAATTTTAAGGTTTATGTTTATAAAAAGCATTTTTAAAAAGTGTTTTCATCATGCTGTTAGCTGATATCATGATTTAGTTCTTAGGAAATAGAAGCCTTTATTGTTTCATATGATGCCCACAATTTCTCTAGAATGTAGGTTTCACTGATAGAACACATTTCAAGTGTGGTTCCTTGAGGGGAAACATCCAATACTCAAATATCTGCTGAATTCATGTTCATTTACTCCGAGTCAGGGACTATAATGATTCTTTTATCAATGATGAGGGGTATTGGCTTGAGACTATATATAATGTTAATTGTATCCATCCTCATGACTTGGCATGCCATATGCCTTCACTTGCTAGCCCTACATGTGTAAGATTGAAAAAATATATGCAGATGTTGAGTTGTAAAAATTGGCATCACCAAATTGCAGATGCCTTTGTCTGAAGTGCTTATTTGCATATTGTAAAGACCCTCGTGAAACCTGGTAATATATCATGTCAGTCTACTAAGGTTGTATATTTTTTATGTTGTTATTTGTAGAGTCAACGGTTGCAAGAAGGTTTGAAGAAAGTGAACCACATCAAAATCTTGGTATGGTATATGATTTGCTTTCTTTTTTTTGGGGAGAGGGTGGTTCGAGACAAGGTTTCTCTGTGTAACAGTTCTAGCTGTCCTGGAACTGTCTCTCTAGACCAAGTTGGCCTCAAACTCACAGAGATCCACCTTCCTCTGCCTTCCGAGTGCTGAGATTAAAGGCGTGTGCCTCCGCCACCACCACCACCACCATCAACAATATGTAATTTTCTCTGCTTTTGCATTAAGTCTTAGCTCCAGTAAAGAATATGGTTTTCCCCAAGTGTGATAACATTTCATTTGAGTTGTGACAGTTCCAATGAACAACAATCTTAGGAGGGAATCACACATATGCTTATGGCCTAATTATACAGTTAGTCTGAAATTAAGAAATCTGTACCAAACAATGTTTTAAATTTTAAATTCCTGTAATTCTTTCAAACTCTAGAATAGCACAAAGATCTTATGTAACTCCTTTGACTTCACTTTCAAGGACTTGAGATCACCCATCCTCGGTGATGACTGTCTCAGAACACTCTGGGCTGCTTTCTGCTACCTGCTCAAAGTGTAGTGATAAGAAAAAAGCATGTTCCCCAGGTCTTGTCTTCTGGGGTCTTTGCTCCCTCAAGTAGTAACTCACAAGGACATAGGGACTTAGCAGGACTAACAACTACAAGTATCGGTCCAGGAGAGCAGCTTTGCACATTTAGATTCATGGTAGTTTATAGAATTTCTGGAAATAAATAGGTCATGTTTTTATTTAAATATTCTCACTAAGTTTTTTTTTTTGACATTTTTATAAAATATGGGCTTATTTTAAAGCTGGCCCTTGAGTTTATTTGGGTTTCAGATTAATATAATCACTTTTGTTTAGAATAGGTTGCAAAGTAGAAGTCAGTATTGAGGAGCAGGTACTCTGTATTATGTTCTAAGGCCTGTCAGCTTGCTGCATTGAGAGGAAAACTTGGAAGAGGATGGTGGGTCATTGGAAGAGCAAAGGGGATGATTCCAAGTCAGAAGACTTGAGTTCTGCTCTTAGCAGACCCTGTGACACTGAGTCATTTTTTTATTTTTATAAGATTATTTTTATTTTATGTACATGATGTTTTATCAGCAAGTATGTCTGTTTACCATGTGTAGAGGTCAGAAGAAAGCACTGGAGTTACAGACAGTTGTGAGTCACCATAACGGGTACTGAGAATTAAACCCAAGATCTCTGGAAATATAGCCAGTGTTCTTAAACACTGAGCCACCTCTCCACCCACTGAGTTATTTTCTTAACTTATTGTTCTTTCATCTGAGCTGTCAAATGAAAGCATATTGGTTGGACACCTCTGCTTGCAGATGAGATAGATTCAAAGTGGACCAGAATGAGCTTGTACTAAGCCCATGTGGTTTTCCTTTCCATTGCTGAACCCACTCAGGCTCTCCTCATGTCCGCTCTTAACCATGAGTTCTCTTGGAGTGTATCTGTAAAGTTACACTGAGTTTAGAAAACCTTCCAACAGCCCTTCTTTCAATGGCCACTTCCTTCAGTGGAGGATATATGATTAGCAAACAATAAAAGACATAGTAAGTAGCATGTCAGTCATCAACTGTCATAGCTACTAGTGGGCTGCTTATTATTAACATTTAGCACACACAGTACCCAGGACCTTTTCTGCATTGTTTTGCTTAATTCCCACATCAGTCTCCTTTGTTCCCTCTGATTAGAAACACTCATTGCTCTTCATTTCTTCTTTTGACTGGGTTGTGAGCTTTCAGATCTCAATTCAAACGTCTCCTCTTCAAGAACCTTTCCCCTCAGCACCTGGACAGATACACATAGAACATACATCACTTGATTCCATGGGAGTTTTCTTCTTCATTGAACTTGTTTTTACTTGAGCGTGCTCTCGCTCTCTCTCTCTCTCTCTCTCTCTCTCTCTCTCTCTCTCTCTGTGTGTATGCTATATATATATATATATATATATATATATATATATATATATATATAGTTATTTCTTTTTCTGCAGGAGCTTCATTAAAGGCTTTGTGTAAATTCTCCATCTACCACATGGGCATTAAAGTATAGGATCTCAACCATAAAAGCAGAGGTTCACAACTACTCATACTCCCATGCAACTTAGATTATCTTTATAGCTGCTGCTGCTGCTGCATTGTTATTGCTGTTGTTTGGTTTTTTTGAGACAGGGTTTCCCTGTGTAACCCTGACTGTCCTGGAACTCTCTCTGTAGATCAGGCTAGCTACAAACTCAGGGATCCGCCTGCCTCTTCGTCCCGCATTTCCTGCATCAGCAGCATTTCTGCCTGATTTTCCAAAGATACCATCTCATCCTGTAACAGTGCACTCTCTTTTTGCAGGTGGAAGATGAGCTCAGTTCTCCAGTAGTGGTGTTCAGATTTTTTCAGGAATTACCAGGTTCAGGTAGGTGATTAAAAAAAAAAAAAATGTATCTGTTTTTCAGGTTTTAAATTTAATGTTGTGTGATATCAAGTAACTAGTTTATATGTTTATATTGCTAAAAATCTTCAGTCATTTTAGAAAAGTATAACAGTTTCCACAAGCATGCTAGCATTAAATGCCTATGACCAAACCAAGAACTCCCAAATGCCATCACATGCCTGTGCTGAGCCAGCTTGATCACACAGTGCTTAGAAGACTAGTTGTTAACTTTACAAGATTTGCTTTGGTTTGTTCTCAGAATTCCTCTTAGGAGAGTGACTTTTTTGTTTATTTGTTTGTTTTTGTTTTTGTTTTTTTTTGTTTGTTTGTTTTTTGAGACAGGGTTTCTCTGTGTAGCCTTGGCTGTCTTAGAACTTGATCAGTAGAACAGATTGGCCTTGAACTCAGAGATCGGCCTGCCTCTTCTACCAGAGACTGGGATTAAAGGTGTGTGCTACCACTACCATCTGGCAAGAGTAACTTTTTAAAAAATGGAAATAAAGAATTGAATTTTTTTTTGGGTTTATTTATTTATTGGGGTTATTTTTTAGGAGTTACATAATGAGGAAGGAGGGTGGGACATTAAGCCTTCTATTCTTCTGTTAAATTCTTGGCCACTATTTCTCAAGTATTTTGCTTAAGGAGGATAGAGCTCACTCTTTCTTTCCCCTCTCCCCTTCTCATTCTGACTGGCCTGGAACTTGCTTTATAAACTAGGTTTAGCCTCAGATTCACAAGTGCTGGGCTATTCTTTTTTTTTTTTTTTTGACTTGAACTCATAATAACCCTCTGATCTCAGCTTTACCAAAGACTGAGATTATAACTGCATGCCACCAGGCTGGTGTTAAAAGCAAATTAAAAAAAAAAAAAAAAAGAATTTAGGAATACTTTTCTAAGCTAGGCAGTGGTAGTACAGGTAGCACTCAGAGGCAGGCAGATCTCTTAAGTTCAAGGCCAGCCTGGTCTATAGAGCAAATTCCAGGACATCCAGAGTATTACAACAAAACCCTGACTTGGGAAACCAGAGGGGACTGGGGAAGAATCCTATTCTAAAAATCTATTGAGAAGTCACTTAGTTCATCAGAAAAGTGTAAGACCTTAACCTCTCAGACATTTTGATTTCACTAATATATGATGCTGTTCTTTTAGGACTCACATTAGCACCTACATGAAATGGGATTGAGTTGTAATGTATATGTAGCCTTGTTTTTGGGAATTAATCTCTTCTGTGTTTGGCCTCAGATCCAGCCTTTAAAGCTGTCCCAGTATCCAACGTGGCACCTGCAGCTGTTGGCCGGGAGAGAGACTCCTGTGATGCACTGAACCGATGGGTAAAGATGGCTGCTGTCTGCTTTTTCTTTACATCTGGAGCAGTGTCACCTGTCCTCATACCTGCTATTACATGGTCATTTGTGGTTAGTCATAGCCACAGGAAGGTGCCTCATATACTGTCACCTGACAAGCCCCTCAGTCTCCTTCTGTGACCATTTCCTGATTGCTGTGTAAGGCTAAAGCAGCATGTAAATAAAGCCTGAACTTTAGGGCCTCTTCTTTGGGCAACAACAGTGTGCCTAAAGCGGGGTATGGTAGCACATGTCTTTAATCCCAGCACTCCGGAGGCAGGGGTAGGGCTCTGAGTTTGAGGCCAGCCTGGTCTACAGAGTGAGTTCCAGGACAGCCAGGACTACAAAGTAAGACCTTGTCTCAAAGAAACAAAACAGACAAAATAGATCAGAAGGCACAGGTGTCCCCTGAGCACCTATGGCAGCCAGGCAAAGTGGGCCAGTATTCTGCCTAGCAGCTTTTTGGGCACTTACGTGTAGTACCTCTAGATTTCAGACTTGTAATGTTCTCAATACGGTAAAAATGTTGTCTTAGTTAGGTTTCTGTTGCTGTAAAGAGACACCATGACCATGGTGACTCTTATAAAGGGAAACGAGAATGGCAGCTGGGAATATGGCCGTGTGCAGGCAGACATGGTGCTGGAATAGTAGCTCAGAGTCCTACCTCCTAATAGTGCTGCTCCCTTTGGGAACTGGTTCTTTTCAGACCACCTCCAGATGTTCACAGCACCATCTTTTCCTGGGCTCTGGTAAATATATAATAGATCCTTGCAGTGCCATTCAAAGAAGCTATTATAAACCTGTAGACATGTAGTAAGAACTTTTCTCTTTTGGGGGGCCCTGTCACTCAGATCCCAAATGAACCACACATGGAGTCTTATTAGTTATGAGTGCCTGGCCTTAGTTTTGCTTGTTTCTAGCCAGCTTTCTTAAATTAATCTGTCTACCTTTTCCCTCTGGGCTCCTATCTTTCTCTTGCTTGTGTAATCTTACTCTGAATGGCTGTGTAGCTGGATGGGTAGGTGGCTGGCCCCTGACGTCCTCCTCTCCTTGTTTTCTTGGTCTGACCATCAGGTGTTTTAGACAAGCAAAGAATCATAGCTTCAGAGTTAAACAAATGCAGCATAAACATGTCATACACCTTAAATAATATTCTAACACATTTATTCCTTTTTGTCTAAATAAAAAGAAATGTAAGGTTTTAACTTTAACATAATAAGACTGTACAAAATGAAAACAATTATCAAGTAAAGAGTACATTCACAATGTAATGGATTCCAGTTCATTTGTGTCTGGCAAATTAAAAGAAAATACTCTTTAATCTATCCTATCTTAGTAAATCCAAAATTTTTTATTTAACTTACTTTCTATCATAGCTTAGGAAAACTGCAACTACAACTATCTAGTCTTCAACTCCATCGAAGGCACCAGAGAATATAATATTATTTAAGTAAACAAAAATTGCATTGCAAACGACTTCAAAAACTCTAGAAATGACAGAGACATCTGTGCCTGGACAGTCACCCCAAGTTCCTCTGAGTGCTGGAGCATTCTTCAGTTCACAGGCCCTAATGTGTAGCAGACCTTTCAATGAAGCACGAAAATTTGAAAGACAGTTTGATATTTTACTGTGTGTCCTGCAGAATGCCTAGCAGTTTCTTCTGGGAAGTAGGAACTTTGAAGGACCATCCGCCTTGTTCTGACAAAGTTCAGTGGTCACCTGCCTGTGGGTCCTGCATGTCCAGTCTGCACAGCACACTATAAGTAGTTAAAGGCAAGAGTGGTTTCTTTGCCCAGTGACTAACCTTGCCTCAATGAAAGCACACTCCATGAGGAGTTTCTTCAGTGCCTGTCATCTCTCAAGTAAATTGGTGCTGCCAGGAAAAGATGTGTCTCACTGTCTTGAAAAGCCCTAAATTAACAAAACATTTTAAAATGCTATATTCAGTGGGTCTTTGAAAGGTTTGAAAACCATCTATCAAAAATACCTACAAATTTGATTGTTATAGATGTTTACTAACCCGTTTCTTGATTGTCCTAAATAGTTCATAATAATAGCTTTCTAAACTAGAATTTTACCTTACATTTTTAAGTGAACCCTAGGTACAGTATCTTAAACAAGAGCAAAAACATACACCATATGTTTAATTAAAATAACCTTAAATTTGTATCAATATACAAACATCTTTTAAAGAAGAGTAGAAATATATACAGTGTGTGGTTACAAAAATGACCTTAATGCTGTATCAATATACAAAGTAAACAAGAGTAGAAACATACAATGTAAGAGAAATGACTTTGAATTTGTATCCATATACCAAACTCATGCCGATGCAAAATATCTGAGATTAATAGTTTTTTTTTATCCTATATTCCCCTAAATTATAACAAGCATCCATAACCCACAAAATAACCAGAGACCACTTACAGTCCTTTTAACTTGGGAATGTGGGTGCAGTCCTCTTCATACCTTTTTCTGCTGGCTGTGGGTGAAGACACAGGGGTCCCTGAGAAAAATGTGAAATAATGACTAAGTTCTGGGAAGACTAGCTATAACCTTAGTTGATAGATATCACTTGTCAAGTTTAGTTGCTCTAGCCTGATCAGACCAGATCCTTATCAACCTGGAAGGAATCCACAGCCGTTTGTTTCCAATTCCCCAAAGCATTTTTGATTTCTATTTTACAAATACATATTTTTTTTCCTAAAGTTAAGGCATTCTTAAAATGTCTAGGCTGGGTTATTTCCACAGTCCCTCTTTCAATTGTATCCTTGCTTTTCAACAATCAATAAATTAAAAATCAACACAATAAGCATACAGAATTCAGGCTCTCTGTGCAATTCCCATATTTACATAGCTTTTTTCCTTTATATTACTTGTACTGTTTCTTTAAAGACTATTATTTTTAAACTCTTTCTTTTTATGACTGTCAGTACCCATTTTCTTTCCTTCTTAAGCCTACTTGTGTGTAAAACACACAGCAACCTAGAGTTTTTTTTTTTAATTTTTATTTTACATGTCTATCCCAGTTCCCTCTCCCTCCCTCCCTCCCTCCCTCCCTCCCTCCCTCCCTCCCTCCCTCCCTCCCTCCCTCTTTTCCCCTCTCTCCCTCACATGCACCCTGACCACCCTCCCCTTCCCCACCGCACTCCACATGTAGGGTGATGCCATCCAGGAGGGGTCATCTAAATCTGTCAAGTCATTTGAAATAGGGACTAGGACTTCTCTCCTGTCTCTAGGTTAAGGGAGTATCCCTCCATGGGGGATGTGTCCACAAGGTCCTTTTGTGCACCAGGAATACATCCTGGTTCTACTACCCCTGTTCAGGGGGTCTGAGTCAGTCCCATGCTGGATTCCCAGCTATCAGTCTGGGGGCCCATTAGCTCCTCCTTGTTCTATTTAAGCTTAGTGTTTATTTGTAGACGGTTGCTTCTGTTTCCAACAGGTACTAGATGAAGGGTCCATGATGGTGGATAAGTCATTGATCTCATTATCAGGGAAGGGCATTTATGGTAGACTTTCCACTGTTACTCAAATTGTTGGAGTCAGTCTTGTAGGTCTCTGGACATTTCTTTAGGTTCAGTTTTCTCTTCAATCCTATAATGGCTCCCTCTTTTATGTTTCCCTCCCTCCCTCCCTCCCTCTTTTCTGTCTTCTATTTCTCCCCTGACTCAATCTTCCTAGTCCCACGTGCTTTCCTCTCCTCCCCTTCTCTTTCTCCTAGTTCCATCTCCACTCACTGCCCCCACCCCCACCCCCACCCCCACTCCCCATGTGCTCTGGAGAACTTGTCCCTTCCGCCTTCTGTGAGGGATCGTTTTATTAATTGTTGATCTAGGTGTCTGTGCTACTGGAGTTATGTTCAGGAAGCCGTCTCCTATACCAATTTGTTCAAGGGTACCTCCTACTTTCTCCTCTAATAGGTTCAGTGTGGCTGGATTTATGTTGAGGTCTTAGATCCATTTGGACTTGAGTTTTGTGCATGGCGATAGACATGGGTCTATCTGCAGTCTTCTACACACCATCATCCAATTGTGCCAACACCATTTGTTGAAGATGCTTTCCTCCCCCCATTGTATTCTTTTAGCTGTTTTGTCGAAAATCAGGTGTTCATAGTTGTGTGGGTTAATATCAGGATTTTTGATTCGTTTCCATTGGTCTACCTGTCTATTTTTGTGCCAATACCAGGCTATTTTCAGAACTATAGCTCTGTAGTAGAGCCTAAAGTTGGGGATGGTGATGCCTCCTGAAGGCCTTTTATTTTACAGGGTTGTTTTGGCTATCCTGGGTCTTTTGTTTTTCCATATAATGTTGATTATTATCCTTTCAAGGTCAGTGAAGAATTGTGCTGGGATTTTAATGGGGATTGCATTGAAGCTATAGATTGCTTTTGGCAAGATTGCCATTTTTACTATATTTATCCTTCCTATCCAAGAGCATGGGAGATCTTTCCATTTTCTGGTATCTTCTTTAATTTCTTTCTTTAATGCCACAAAGTTCTTATTGTATAGGTCTTTCATATGTTTGGTAAGCATTACCCCAAGATACTTTATGTTGTTTGTGGCTATTGTGAAGGGTGATGTTTATCTGATTTCTTTCTCAGCCTTTTTATCGTCTGAATAAAGTAGGGCTACTGATTTTTTTGAGTTTATCTTGTATCCTGCTAGTTTGCTGAAGGTGTTTATCAGCTGTAGGAGTTCCCTGGTAGAGTTTATTGGGTTGCTTATGTAAACTATCATATCATCTGCATATAGAGACAGTTTGACTTCTTCCTTTCCAATTTGGATCCCTTGATCTCCTTTTGTTGTCTTATAGCTTTAGCTAGAACTTCAAGTACAATATTGAAGAGATATGGAGAGAGAGGACAGCCTTGTCTTGTTCCTGATTTTAGAGGAATCACCTTAAGCTTCTCTCCATTCAGTTTGATGTTGGCTGTTGGTTTATTGTATATTGCTTTTATTATGTTTAGGTATGTTCCTGTTATCCTTGCTCTCTCCAAGACCTTTATCATGAAAGGATGTTGAATTTTGTCGAAGGATTTTTCAGCATCTAGGGAGATGATCCTATCATTTTTCTTTTTCAGTTTTTTTATATGGTGGATCACGTTGATAGATTTTTGTACGTTAAACCATCCCTGCAACCCAGGAATGATGCCTACTTGGTCATGGTGGATGATTTCTCTGATGTATTCTTGAATTTGGTTTGCCAGTATTTTATTGAGTATTTTTGCATCGATGTTCATCAGGGATATTGGTCTGTAGTTTTCTTTCTTAGTTGTATCTTTGTGAGGCTTGGGTAACAAGGTGATTGTGGCCTCGTAGAAAGAGTTTGGTAATGAGCCTTCTGTTTCTATTGTGTGGAACAATTTGAGGAGTATTGGAATTAGCTCTTCCTTGAATTTCTGGTAGAATTCTGCACTGAAGCCATCTGGCCCTGGGCTTTTTTTGGTTGGAAGGCTTTCGATGACTGCTTCTGTTTCATTGGGGGTTATAGGTCTATTTAGATTGTTTGTCTGTTCTTGCTTTAATTTTGGTAAGTGATAGTTATCCAGAAATTTGTCCATTTCCTTTGAATTTTCAAATTTTATGGAGTACAGGTTTTCAAAGTATCACCTGAAAATTGGAATTTTTCTGTGTTCATTTTTAAGTCCCCCTTTTTATATCTGATTTTGTTAATTTGCATGTTCTCTCTCTGCTTTTTCGTTAGTTTGGATAAAGGTTTGTCTACCTTGTTGATTTTCTTGAAAAACCAAAGCTTGGTTGCATTGATTTTTATTTATTTATTTGTATTGTTTTTCTGTTTTCTATTTTATTGATTTCAGTCCTCAAATTGATTATTTCCTGGCGTCTGCTCCTCCTGGATGACTTTGTTTCTTTTTGTTCTAAGGCTTTCATTTGTGTTGTTAATTCTCTAATGTGATTATGTTCCATTTTCTTCATATGGGCACTTAGTGCAATGACCCTCGTAATACTGCTTTCAAGGTGTCCCATAAGATCAGATATGTTGTGTCCTCATTCTCATTGAAATTTATGAAGTTCTTAATTTCTTTCTTTATTTCTTCTTTGACCCAGGTATGGTGTCATTGAGCATTGTTCAGTTTCCATGAGTTTGTAGGGTTTCTGCGATTTGTGTTGTTGTTCAATTCCAATTTTAAAGCATGGTGGTCTGATAAGACACAGGGGACTATTCCAATTGTTTTGTATCTGTTGAGGTTTGTTAAGCTACCTAGTATGTGGTCGATTTTAGAGAAGGTTCCATGTGGAGCAGAGAAGAAGGTATATTCTTTTATGTTTGGATGGAATGTTCTGTAGATGCCTGTTAAACCCAATTGAGACATAACTTCTGTTAGTTCTTTTGTTTCTTTAAATTTCTGACTGGTGGACCTCTCTAGTGGTGAGAGTGTGTGAGGCTTTATGTGAGCTTTGAGTTTTAGTAGTGTTTCTTTTACGAATGTGGGTGCCTTTGTATTTGGAGCATAGATGTTCAGCAATGACCTTCTTCATATCTTTTGATTAATTTTGGTTTAAAGTCTAACTTGTTAGATATTAGGATATTTTTCCCCCCATCCAGACCCCTTTTACTGCCCTTTTCTGACCTTAAGGAGCAAACTTTAAACTGTTAAGCTACTACACCAGGATCCTCCATGAGCAGCTTTATAGGCTGGCTCTGCCCACTCTGGGGTTGAGTCTTGAAAGACAAGCCTGCAGCTTGCACCCTGGTGGAAGGTTCATGACTGAGAACTGCATTAAATCTTTCTAGTTATGGAAGCCAATACCTGAGTTGCTGCAAGTGGATTTTTACTTAGCTTGCCATTTCTGTTTCTATTTAGTGCTGCTGGCTGTACAGCAGCATCTCTTAAAGGAACTGTATGCTTTTTTTTTTTTTTACTTCTGCTTTCTGAGGCTCTAGATGGATATCAGAGCCCCATGATGGTATACCACTTATAAAAATATTTTAGAAAGCTGGATTATGATCAGCACAAATTAGATGGGGAAAATGCAGGTAGGTGGCCCTGTATTGTAAAGTACTTGCAGTGCAATCATGAATATCTCAGTTCAAATATCCAGCATCCATGTAAAAAAATATAGCTTGACACCGCAGAATGCTTGCAGTTTAACAAAGACAGGTGGTTCGGTGGGTTCATTGGCCAGACAGTACAAAATCGACAAGCTACAATTTCAGTGAGGAGAAGCCCTGTCTTAAAAAGTAAGGTGGAGACATGGTATGTACTCACTTATAAGTGGGTGTTAGACATAGAACAAAGGATTAGCAGCCTATAATCCATAACCCCAGAGAAGCTATGAAACAAGAAGGACCGTAAGGCAGACATACATGGTTCCCTGGAAAAGGGAAAAGGGACAAGCATTCCTGAGCAAATTGGGAGCATGGGGTGGAGAGAGGTAGCAGAAAGAGGCTGGGAGAAGGGGAGCAGGGAGAAGAACGTGAGGGATCAGGAAGGAAAAGGAGAGCAAGGAAAGAGACACCTTAATAGAGGAAGCCAGTATAGGTTTAAAGAGAAAGCTGGCACTAGGGAAATGTTCAGGGATCCAAAAGGAGCACCTCAACTAAGAATCTAAGCAATAGTAGAGAGGCTACCTTAAATGCCCTTCCCCTGTATTGATATTTACGACTATCTCAAATGCCATCATAGAGCCTTCATCCAGTAGCTGATGGAAGCAGAAGCAGACACCCACAGCTAAGCACTGAGCTGAACTCGAGGAATCCAGTTGTAGAGAGGAGGAGTGGTTAGCAAAGAGGTCAAGACCAGGCTGGAGAAACATACAGAAACAGCTGACCTGAGCAAATGGGAGCTCAGGAACCCCAGTCTGACAGCTGGGGAACCAGCATAGGATGGAACATGGGTGTCAATTGGGAGGCCTGGGAGCCTGGGAAGTCTATGGGCTTCTGGCAGTGGAACCAGTATTTGTCCCTAGTGCATGAATGGATTTTGAGTATGGAAGAATACTGTCTCAGCCTAGATACACAGGGGAGGGCCTAGGTCCTGCCTCAAATTATGTGACAGACTGTGATGATCTCCCATGGAAGGCCTCACCCTTACTGGGGAGTGAGTGGGGTTGGGATGGGAGGTTGGTGGGGGGCATGGGAGTATGGGAGGGAGATGGAACTGAGATTGGTATGTAAAATAAGATTGTTGTTAATTTAAATGAAAATTTATAATAAGAAAGAAAAGTAAGGTGGAGAATGTCTGAGGAAGAGCCCAGCATTGATCTCTGGCCTCCACATATCTATGCATACATACAAATGCGTGCTTGCATACATGGAAGAAGACTAGGTTCCTAAAGTGTATAGAATGCCTAGTTTTGTTACAAAAACAGAGAAAAGACCCTGGGAAATAATCAGATGTCAGTAGTCAGTGTTAAGATAGTATGTTGTGAGTCGTTTTTATTTCATATTTTGTTTTAACTGTATTGCATGTGAATTTGTATTTGTAATAACATAAAATGTACTGTTCATTGGGAAGGGTAGGGTGAGGGGGGCAATGTCCCCTGGGAAAGGTCTGTTTTTAGGGCTGGAAATAAGAAATTGCTGTGAAGTGTTGAAAGATGCCCTGAAGAATAAGGGAAACTAGCTCCAGGAGCCACTTTAGTCTGTGTAAGGTTATGAGGGTGGGTGGTGAAGATATTTAAGCCCCCTGTTGCAGGAATGTTCTCTGTCCTTTTCCCTGCAGCTCGGCGAACAACTGAAACAGTTGGTGCCTATGTGTGGCCTCACTGTCATGGACTTGGAGGTAGATGGCACATGTGTGCGGTTCAGCCCTTTGATGACAGCAGCAGGTAAGGCAATTACAACTCTGCCCCTGTAGCTAGGGCAAAAACAGTTCCATTGTCCCTGCTGATGGCCAGCAGTCAGATGATGGGTCTCCTGCCTTATACCCTCCTGCTCTCCTGTATGCAGCATCTACCTTTGAATGAGCCTTTCTTTGGGCTAAATTTAGGTGTCAGCATAACTTAGTACAGTACTGGAGGCTGGCAGAGAACATCTGGGCAACACCTGTGAGCCCAAAGGAGGAGGGATGGCAGACTGCCAAAATTCCCTCGCCTCTGAATTCTTGAACCTTTAAGGCTGACTTGCATGACTCAGTGTATCACCTGTGGTGCTGGTACTGTCTCCCTGCCTTCTTCAAGTCCCAGATACAAACCCACCAATACATTCCCTTCCATTAATATTTGCATATAAATCAAGATTCTGCCTTTTTGTTTTAGCCCATGACAGGATATATGTAACCTGAGTTAATCCTTCTGTGAGAAAATTCATTCTAAGTGGAGAGCTCTACTGTGCATTAAATATACAAAGCAGTTGTGTCCCTTGGAGAAGCAACAGTAAAATTGTTATGTATTCACTATTTTTTGTTGTTTGGAAAGGGCACATGCATGTGAAACTCAGAGGACTCATGGGACTTGGTTCTCTCCTACTACCCTATGAATCCTGGGGACCAAGCCTAGGTTGCCAGGCTTGATGGCAAGCACCTTTACCACTGAGCCATGTCAGCCTGATTTTTTAAAATTGAGCTATACATTTTTTCCCATTCCCCCTTTACCACCTCCTGTGTCTCCACGTTATCAATTTACTCAGGAGATCTTGTCTATTTCCCCTTCCTAGGTGGATCTATGTATGTCTCTCTTAGGGTCCTTTTTGTTACTTGATTTTTAAAACTGTGTTTATGCGTGTGGTATATATGTGTGCATGTGGAAGCCAGAGGTTGGCATCAGGAGCCTTTTATCTCTGTCCACCTTATATTTTTAGGACAGAATCTCCTGCTTAAACCTGGAAGCTTAGTGAGCTGGCCAGAGAGCTCTAAGGGTCCTCTAGTACTGTGATTAGAGGTGTATACCATGACACTGTGACAAAACAGCTTTTTGTGTTAGGATCCAAGGGGAGCCAAGCTGAGGTTCTCATGCTTGTACAAGTGTATTAGTTTTTGTAACCTAATTTTTCTGTAGTTACATGGAACAACTTAAAAAAAAAGAAAAGAAAAATAGGTCAGGCACAGTAGCTCATGCCCATAGTTCTCACCCTTTGGAAATTGAGGCAGGAGGACTGTATGAGTTAAAGGCCAGCCTCAACTACAGAATGAGTCCCAAGCTAGGGGTGGTGGCACACCCCTTTAATCCCAACACTCAGGAGGCAGAGGCAGGTGGATCTCTGAATTAAATTCAAAGCCTGAGTTCCAGGAAAGTCAGGGCTACACAGAGAAATCCTGTCTCAAAAAAAATTTTTTTCCCCAGGTAATACCTGGAGCTTTGACCTTTGACCTTGTTGGTAGTAAGAGAGTCTCCCTTTCATGTACCCCCCACCCCACTACCAAGTCCCTCTTCAAGCATTTCTCAAACATTCTGTGGACGTTTTCAGTGTTAGGAACTCAAGGAGAGGATGTGGATCAACTCATCAGCTGCATCCAAAGCAAACTGCCAGTTCTGACGTGTACACTACAGCTTCGAGAAGAGTTCAGGCAGGAGGTAGAGGGGACAGCAGGCCTCCTGTATGTTGATGACCCCAACTGGCCTGGAATCGGGGTTGTCAGGTAATTTGGCTTGCTACATGGGTCCTGATGGTTACATATTCAGGTGGAATCAGTATATTTGCTAAGAACTCACTGAGATGTTCTGGAGTGTTTATAAAGGCCTAATGTAGACTGATACTTTGGCCCACCATTGGGCTCAGTGAGTCAGGAGTCACTGTATGCCATCTACTTGTGCTAATTCACAAGTGCCCAGGGCAGGTACATAACCAATAGTGAACAATTGGTTACTCTATGGGAGGGATATACAGAGCTTTCCAGAATAAGTCTGGTTCCCAGGGAGAGAGCTGCACTGGCCTCACAGTCTTCTGGGTCATCTTCCTTTCCTCTCATTTTTCTTCTTCCTTGTAAATAAAAGACTGCCAGACTCTTGTTTTCCTGGACCACAAACTGAGGCTTATAACGTTATGGAAAGATTACATCTGTGCCCATCTCTGGGAGTTTATACTGCACACATAGCCCTGACTGAATGGATGCTCAATCTCAATCTTAGATGTGTTACTGTGCTCTGATGTTTTAGGTATGAGCATGCTAATGATGATAACAGCAGTTTGAAATCTGATCCAGAGGGGGAGAAAATACACACTGGACTTCTGAAAAAGTTAAATGAATTGGAGTCTGACCTCATATTTAAAATGGGTAAGAACTGTTCTAAGTCACTGAACTTTAAGAAGACCATGTTGAACGGGCTTAAGGGAGATGCTTTTCATTGTCACAGAGGGCAGGAGCTCAAAGTAAGGTCTTACTCCCTCTGCAGCTGTTCAGCCTTCCTTTCCTTTATCAGAGGCATCTACCTCTTCCTGAGGAGGAGGCCCCTTGTATATAGTCTCATTCAGGACAGACTGGTCTGGGCCTCCCACTCTCCTGAGGACTTGGGAGCCAGCCTAGCCCTGTTTTCTCCCCCAGGTCCTGAGTACAAAAGCATGAAGAGCTGCATTTACATTGGCATGGCAAGTGACGATGTGGATATTTCTGAACTAGTGGAGACCATTGCAGTCACAGCCCGGGAAATTGAGGAAAACTCAAGGGTCTGTAAGATGAATCTGTGTTCTATGCCTTTTCTTAGTTTTGGGATATGACACTGGGGAATATCTCTTCACTCCATTCTTTCCCAAATGTTGCTTTCCTGAGAGCTAGGTCTTATGCCAGGCATCAGGAATGCTAAGTGGCCTGGACACAGTTGCTGCCCCTAGTGACTTCACCAGGAAGTGTAGGGGAAGAGCCATGTACAACCAAGCAATGTAGCAAATGCTGTGGCTTAGGCAGCTGAGCTTTTGGGGACTTGCTCACATCTGCAGTACACTGAGGTGAGACTTCCTAAAAGGAGCTGGGTCCTAAGGACAAACAACACAGGCGTTCCTGATAAGAACCATGCCACCAGAGACAGACTTTACTCTGTTGGTCAGGTAGTATGAATGACCAGGGTACAAGGCTAGAGGTCAGACTCCAGCCCACCCTTGTCTGAGAGCAGACAGAGATGCCTGTGCCTGAAGGGGATGAAGAGGTTTGAAAAGGAGAGAACTTTGGGTTTTTCCCAGGCTTGGCTATAACTTCTTTCTTTCAATAATTTAGCGGTGCTCGCTTGTCATTGATAAAACATCCAGAATGTAAATGGTTATTTCTCTTTGGCAAATAAGGCCAGGCAACAAGTTATCAAGTTTTCTCTGCTTGGGCTTGCATGAACTTACATCTTTTTCTGTTTAATTTTCTATTTAACTTTTGTTCAAGTATTTCAGTGCAGAATTACATCTACAGACATACTTGTGGGAAAATGTCACCAATGCTGTTGATTGTGTAAGTAGTTCTAGGCCCTGGGCAAGAGGCTTATACAAACAGTATCTTTCTTGGTTTTGTAGCTTCTAGAGAACATGACAGAAGTAGTTCGGAAGGGAATTCAGGAGGCCCAGGTTCAATTACAGAAGGCAAATGAGGAACGGCTTCTGGAAGAGGTAGGGTTACTGTTGGAGAGTTCCAGGCTGGCATCCTGGCAGAACAGGCCCAGCAGGTTATCCTAAACAGGGGTATGTTTTGCAGGGAGTGTTGCGGCAGATCCCTGTAGTAGGGTCCGTGCTGAATTGGTTTTCTCCAGTCCAAGCTTCACAAAAGGGAAGAAGTTTTAACTTAACAGCAGGTAGGACTTCCAACTGGCCTATTACTGGACCTGTTATTTCAAAGTTTTGACCAAATGCCTTTACCTCCTAGTACCCTTCATGCTTTTATACCTCCCTGTATTCTCTGCCTGGAATCTGAAATGAGGCAGTCTGCCCCTACTGCCATGTCATTTCCCCTAGTCCCTGCTGAAACATGGAGAAAGCAAGCAGCCACTCTACATCATGCACAGTAGAAACAAGGGCATGCCTGTCCAGCTGGCCCACATCTGGGGACAGTTCACCATGGACAATGGCATAAGGACTACTGTTTCCTGCAGTCCTCCTGGGTATTCTGTACAGGACAGGGCTCCTGAAAGGGGAACCTAAAGACTGTAGAGCACAGTATTTATTTTAAACCAGTGACTGGCAGTGTTGTCAGTTTGCTGGGAAATACTAACAGCTGTGATTCCTTTCCTGTCCTATCAAAGAAATACTCCCAAAACTTGATGTTCCTTTTTTTTGTCCCTAGATTTTCATGATAGCTAAGGATATCATTAGAGTTTCCTGGGATGGTGGCAGAAAGTAGAATCCTAGCATTTAGGAGGATGAAGCTGGAGGATCAGGGTTTTATAAGACTTTGTTTCAAAACACCATGAATAAGGGACATTTTATCCCTCAGACCTCAGCCTTTAATGGTAGCATCTGCTTGAAGCTAAATCACGTTGCACACATTGCACACTGCACACATTGATGGAACATTCCCAGGAGCTGGGGAGCTTGGGGAGGGATGTGAGCAGCTGCAGGGTGGGTGTGCTCCAGTTCAATCAGTTGGAAGCTAAGTGGCTGATGGGGTTGGTTAAGACACAAAGGCAATTGAGGGCAAGAGACATCTCAGGGATAGCCATGTGGGGAGCTCCTGCCACTGTTTTCTTTTTTTGGACAGGCTCTCTGGAGTCCACAGAATACACTTATGTCCACAAAGTACAAGGAACGGGAGTGACACCGCCTCCCACACCCTCCGGCACTCGAAGCAAACAGAGACTTCCAGGTGAGTTAAACCTCTCCATAGTTCCCCTTCATTAATAAAGTAAGAAAACCAATTTTATTCCACTTAGGAAATAGACACATACATGCTCTTGAGGTTTCCTGTTTGTTGTTCCTTATGTTCCTATCTTTAATCTACAATTTCATTTCCTTCACTGAAACAGCCCTTTCAGGCACCTGAGACTTAGCTCCAAAGAAATGCTTCCATGGCACCCCAGACGCAAGCATTGCTCCAACTGAGCTATTCACTCCCATTAGGGTTACTACAGAAGCTCTGACCTGCGGAGCATTTTAGCATCACACTGTTTAATTCCCACCTCACCTCTAAGATACAAGCCAGAATTCCAGCATTCCTGCCAAATCAGTGACCATGTAGGACCACAGTGCTTTTGTTACAGGATTTCCCCACCAGTCTCAGCGTAGTTCATCTTGTCTCTCTAGGCCAGAAGCCTTTTAAAAGGTCCCAAAGAGGCTCGGATGCTGTGAGTGAGACCAGCTCAGTCAGCCACATTGAAGACCTCGAAAAGGTGGAGCAGCTGTCTAGTGGGCTAGAGCACAGCAGCCTAGAGGCCCACAGTGCTGAGCAGGCCCCCAGGGCTCCTGCCCCCACGGCCACACAGACTGAAGCCATGCAGAAGGCCCAGCATCCAGAAGATGACCACCCACAGGTAGAGGAGTTGGAGCGCCTAAGATAAAGCTCAGCAATACTGGGCTTGGGCCTGTATTGACTCTTGTTTCAGGGAAGATGAAGTTTTATTGAAAATGTGAACTATGCCACATGCTAATATGATAGAATTTCTATCATTTGTGCTAAACTGGAAGTTTTGCGCAGATACATGCTGGAAAACCAGGTTTTCTGAGGGTGGGGGGTTGGCAATTATTTTATGTATAAGTAGAACAGCCAACAGTTGACTGTTTTGGCCTGCCCAACCTAGGCATACCCTTTCTTCCTGCACTTTGTACTGAAAGAACATGTGAATTTCAAGCACCTTCCACTTGAAACACTGTTATCTCTCTTCTCTCTGAACTAAGTGTGATTAGGTTGCACACAATGCCTCTCAGAGTTCTCCTCCATACTTCTGTCTTACCAGGTCTGTAGTGCTGTCAAGTTGTGGTAGATGCCCGCCTTACTGGTTGGCATCAGAAAATGGGTTTCAGTAGGACCTGATGAGAATATCAGAATGCTCTGCTGCCATCCCACTGCTGCTTTTCCTGAAGCCTAAGTAAGGACTGTGTACACAGGAGCTGTGGCACCTTTTTTCCTTTTATACATTCTTTGTAGCAAATTTAAGTACTCATCGGTTAATAGTAACTATAAGATCTCCTCCTGACCATATTTAAGTATATTTTTAAACACTGGTAATGCTTTTAAGTTGGCGCCCAGTGTGTCTTGTACTTGTGTCTATTTAGGACAGAAAGCTCTCTGGAGGCCACCATGAAGAGCCTAATGTTGTCCCCTGTGCAGCACAGTAAAGGCTAAAGCCAGCAAGCCTTGGACTTGCTTTTCATGCTGTGGCAGAACCAGAGAAGTTGCCTCTTGTAGGCTAACAAGTCAGAGCTAGCTGCCTAATTCTCATCCATTTCTTTTTCCCAGGTACTGCATCCCTGCAGTAGCCTAAGATGCCCCACCCTGTGCCTTTTTAGTCCCTAAAAGTCAAAGCAATGGAAGATGCTAACATGGTGGGTCTGTGAACTGTAGTGTTGGAAGCCTTAGTTATACCACATTAAGCCTATAATTATACTGATTTGATGTGATTTTTTGACAGTTGCCACTTGTCAAAATGCAATCTTTCCAATTTTTGGGTGCAAATGATTAAATATAGTCTTCCCTGTTTATTTGATGCAATGAAGTATAGTAGGTGACATGGGAAGGGGGTAAGTTATCACCTTTAATAGATTGATTTTTAAATGTTTTTATACATTTGGAATTGCTACCTGGTTTTGCTGCAACAGAATTTTACCTTGAGACACTATCTGATGTTGGCTTAAATAAAGGCTCTTGAAATTGCTACCTGTGAACTCAGTGTAAATCTTACTTTCAGATAACATAAAAGTTCCTAAAACTTAACTTCCATAACCCTATTTGGCCATCTTAGTAGCGTCATATGTAAAAAAATATCTCTGGCTTTGTGGGGTTGAGATTGAATTTGACCTGCTAGGAGCTTGTTTGAGTCACACTGAAGGTAATAAGCTCAACTGTTTCTTTCCGAACCTTTTACCTTGCCTAGAACAGAGAACTTTTGATAGGAAGTTTCTTTTACAAGACAGGGTGTCTCTGTGTAATGGCCCTTGCTGTCCTGGAACTTGCTCTGTGGACCAGGCTAGCCTTGATGTGAAAGATCCTGCCTCTGCTTCCCGAGTGCCAGGATTAAAGGCATGCATCACTATGGGCTGGCTGATATGTTTCTAAGAGTAATTTTTGGATAGGGAGTTTTTTCCTGACTGACCTGTCTCTGAAGTTGCTGCTTACTCACCAGTAAATTCAATGGTTTCTCCTCCATCCCTCAAGACTGGTAAAAAGTCTATTTTTATTTTATAGTGAAGCAAAAAAAAAAAAAAAAAAATCATCTCAACAAATGCCTTTGCCAAAATAAGACTTTATTTTGAAAGACAGTAAGCAGGGAAGAAGTAAAACCGCACAGGTATAGATTCCAAAACACCAATGGTCTCTATCAGGCCAAAAAGTTGTGTTCTTTGGTAACTTTGATGTTAGCTTCCTGAAGAGATCTTTTCCCATAAACCATCTTCATTTTTTTTGTAGAGGAGAGCTTTATTTCCAGGAAATAGTATATTTGCTGGAGATGGGAATTTTTTTAAAAACATCAAGGTAGATCTAATATGTTCAACAAAGTGGGGGGGCTCGGCCAGAGGAGAAGTAGAAAGGTTCTGAAAAAGACAAGACATGAGAGGCCACGCTGTATGCCTCCCTCCCTTGGATGACAATGTCAGAGTAGCTTTGGGCTGCATACACATTGATCAGGCTAGTCCCAGCGCTTCTGTACATCTTTTGAGTTACACACATTTCACTGCTTACTGCTTCACCTGTATAAACATCTGCCAGTTCATTACTAATCCCCCACTACCATAAAATGGCAACAGAACATCCATCTCACCCACTGAAGGAGAAGCAGCTATTAGCTGGTCTAAACCTTTTTTTTTCTTACAGATGGGGAAACCAGGGTCCAGAGATTTAAGATTTAGCCAACCTGTAAATTCTCACCTCTAGTATTTGCTTGTCATCTTGCTGCAACCAGAAATCCACATGTGGAAATGGCGTCCAGGAATACGGGCCTATTCGAAGTTGTTCTGTCTTTGCATCATAAATGCTAATCATCTAAAAGAACCATTTCCATGACAGGCTGTAAGGACACTGCCCTACCACTGCTGTAGTCTAGTTCCAAGACTATCCCCTTAGCTGATAAACTTTGAATGTTGACCTCCCATAATAACAAAGCTGCCACCACCAGATGCCTTCCCTGTGTTTGGTCCTGTGTATTGCTGTGTTTAGTTTTGACAGGGGAAGGTCACACGTCCACTGCATTAGCACTCCCTTATGGCTGTACAAATAAATACCTTATCTCCTCATTCCTACCCCAAATAGCTAGTCATCATGAAACATAAACAGCTCACAATGCTTGATGCCCAGGAATGACAGCTCACACCTGCCATCCAACACTCATAAGACTGACACAGAAAGGTCACTTGGGGTTCCAAGACAGCCTGGTCTCATCTCACAAAAAGCATGAAAGAAAGGTTTGGATTTTTTGTTGGTTTCTTTTGAGACAGAGCCTGGCTGTGGTACACCTGGCTGGCTTTAAATGCTGAGAGATCTGCCTGCCTTAAAAGTGTAACGCACCATGCCTCGTTTTGTTTTTGAGAGGGTCTCATGTAGCCCAGGCTGGCCATGAACTCAATACATAGCTAAGAATGTCTGGACTCCATCTTTCTGCCGCACCTCCCAGTGTGGGGTCACAGGGATGTGTGTACCACCCAGCTGGCTCTGTAGAAGTGGATTTTCCAATAGACCCATCCCTTGAATTCCCAGATTACACTAGCAGTAATTTTCAGCTTTGAGAGGGGGTACTCAGTCTGAAATGTATTCTATTGAGTAAATAACAAAAAGAAACCTAAAGTAAGTTCCAGGCCAACCTGGGCTGCAATGTGACCCTTTGTCTCAAGAAAGAAAAGAAAAAAAACTACAAAGCTGGTCATGGTAGTTGATGGAGGTTGACGTAGGAGACTTGCTACAAGTTCTAAGACATCCTAGGCTATATACATAGCAAGACCATGTCAAACACAAAGTTTTTTAAAAGATAAAATTAGGACTCCTAAAAATGGCGAAAGACTGGCAAAACAGATCTCTTCACTGCAGACATCATCTTACTGAAATGTTAGTGTTGTACAAACAAGCCAATTTCTGGGCCAGCCGTGGTGTGGGGTGCTGGCACACACGTGAGACCAGGTGTCCATTCCCCATGTCTTCTGTTGCTTTTGTGACTAGACACTAGGTCTTCCACTAAAGCTGAAGCTACACACTCAGCAGTCTCCCCAGCACCAGGCCTGGAAGCATGCCCAGCACACCCAGCTTCTTTAGTTGGTACTGGGGATCGTGCTTATACAGCAAGCACTACTGAACCACCTCCCTAGGTCCTGTTTGGCCCAGGCTGGCCTGTACCTCACAGTGAGCGATTTTACATTCTACCTGTTTCTCAAATAGGATGAGTAAGTCTTCTATTAAATTAGTGATTTAATTAATTAAAAAAAAATCTTCGAAGCCAGGTGGTAGTGGTGCACACTTTTAATCCCAGCACCGTGGAGGCAGAGGCAGGTGGATCTCTGAGTTTGAGACCAGCCTGGTTTACAGAGTGAGTTCCAGGAGAGCCAGGAAGAAACAGTGAATTGAAAAACAAAGAAAAAAATTCTAGAGACACAAACATAGTTGTATGCTTGTGTAATCCCAACCCTGGGAAATGTTGAAGCTAGGTTACACAACAGGGTCTTGTCTGAAAATAAAAAGGACCTAGGCTAGGAGTGCTCAGCAGCAGAGCACTTTGCTAGCATATGCCTCTATTCCATCCCGGCATGACCAAAACAATAAGGGATAATATAGTACCTTAAGGAAGTTCAACTTTTGGGTAAAGCAGGTCAAAACAGAGTTTCTCTGTGTAGCTCTGCCTGTCCTGGAACTCAATTTGTAGACCAGGCTGGCCTTGAACTCACAGAGATCTGTTTGCCTCAGCATTCTGAGTACTGGGATTAAAGGCATGTGCCATCACTGCCCAGCTAAAAATTTAAACCTTTAAACTGATTTATTAATCATCTTTTGGAGTGACTCACCAAACTACTCTTTAGTGACTAGGTCCAAATTGTGGATGATGCAGGGTCCTGTCTCTCCCCCCCCCCCCCCCAGTTTTCTCTGCGGGAAGGTTAATGGGAAGAGTTCCTCTTTGCCCATAGATCCAGGCCCTTACCACCTCCTCCATCTTTCAGGCAGAGAACTTGTATCTGGCACTTAGAACCTAAACTCACTCTTTCTTCCTCTAACCCATGAGGAAGTGGGCTGGGTCCTGGTAAGGAGGTAGCCACAAATTTCATCCATTCTAAAACCCCGAGGCTCTTAGGGTTCCATCTTTACCCACATAAAGATGAGCTCTCACTTACCGGGCCTCCTGCTAAAGCTCTGGCAGCACGAAGCTGCTCCTCTGGTCCACGATCTTGAAAGGAAGCTCTGTAAATCTCTGCAGTTTTAATGTTGACAGCTGGAAGGGACGGGGAGTGACTCTAAATTGGCAAAGATCCAAGATAGACTTCATATTTCTACCACCACACATATGAACCAGAAACAAAAGAACGGAATTGGAAAAAAAGAATGAGGTGATGACAGCCTCTGTAGCAACCCAGGAGGAAGAATAGTCCCAGAGGCACTCTGTACCCTCAAGGCATGCGGTTTCAATGCTTTGCTGGGACCATAAACGCTGGTGTAAGGCTAAGGCTGGTGGATTTACAGCTTATTTCTAGAGCTATGCAAAGTGACAGAAAACAGAAAGTAAGACATGCCTGTGTCCTCAGCACCCAGGTAGTTAACACCAAAAGCCTGCAATTTGCTAGCCTCAAGCCTGGGGAGAGGAGCACCCGGCCTCCTTTAGTTTGACAGTTTCGTACTTGGGTTTGTGGGATCTTCATTCCAAATCAAAATCAAGTGTCATTCCTATAGAATACAGAGATCCAAATACCTCATACCTTCCCTATGAGCACTGGCTAGAGAAATACATGCCAGACCACCCACCCATGTGACACTAAGCTGCAGAAGTAGGTGTGGCATGGGCATAACCTACGGTGTACACTGGCTGCTTCTCTCCATTCATTATGGTTAGGGCATTAACAACCTCACAGCTAAGGGGTAGTCAAGTCAGGCCCCTGGCTCAGGGTTTCACAGTAAATTAATAGGAACAAGGATCCAAACCCACCAACAGTAGTACAGATGGCATGACTGCCCAGTCGGACCTTTAATCTGTGACAACCTGCTTTAGCCCACATGGAAACCACCATGTAGCCCCTCCCTTTAATACAAACACTACTTACCGATGCCATAAATTATTGGAAAGTGGTTTTCATTTTCTTCCCGGTCATTTAATTCTAAGAAATGAAGGAAAGTAGAAGCACTAAACAGTTCTAAAAACTCAAAACAGAGCCACAGGTGGGCCGCTAGTAGATCCTGCCTTGGCAGCTCAGCCACACTAGGGCAGCTCCCCAGCACTCTCCCCTCCCAAGACCACAGAGGGGCCTCTGACAGCCTAGGAAGCAGGCAGCTCGGCCTTCGCAGGGCAGCATGAACATCGTTAGCTGGATAGGACCTGGTGTTGAGAAGGCTACCTCGTGAAAAGGAGTAGTGGGGACCAGGCATCCAGAGAGGACAGTCTCTTTGGAGTGTCTCCTACAGTTCCTATCCTGATGGTAACTGTTGTAAGGGGATAGATAAAACCTTCCTGAACCCTCACACCCCTGTCTGGATGAAAGCAGCAGAACTCACCCGTCACGCATAATGTCACTAAGTGAATGTCATCATCTTGTTTGTCAAATTCACCTACAATTAGAATTTCAAAATTGATGTCAAAAAAAGGGGTCCAAGAATGAGTAATGGGTATGTGAATATGATGAAAATACATTACATATATGCATGGAAATGTCCTGTTAGGGGCTGGGGTTGTAGCTCAGCGGATACTGTAATTGCCCGGCATGTTCTAGCATACTCAAGGCTATGGATTCAACCCCTAGCACTACAGAAACAGCCATGGTGGCACATTCAAGTTCAAGGCCAGTTTGTGCTACATGCAGATCCTGTCTCAAAAAAAGAGGGGGGTGTGTAGAAGTTAGGCCAGCAAGAAGACTCAATCTGTAGAGGCTCTTATAACTGTTCAATCCCTGAGACTCACATGGAAGGAGAGAAAACCCACTCCCACAAGTTGTCCTGACTAATATAGTTAAGCTATATGGTACACATGTGCCCTAATGCACTTAAACGAAAAAGAAAATGAGATCTATTCTTATGTGTAATTAATATAGGCTGATAGTGGGGGCTGGAGAGATGACTGGTTAAAAGCACTTACTCTGGTCTTGCAAAGGACCTGGGTTCAGATCCCACACCCACATCAGGTGGAGTCCTAAGAGGAGACCAACTCTTCTCAGGTCTATTAGATCAAAAGAATATGTTTGTGCGTATATCGATGGTTTGCCTACATTGTACATATGAATGGTGGATCCCCTGGAACTAGGAGTTACAGACAGTTGTGAGCAACCATGTAGGTGCTGGGAATTGAACCTGGATCCTCTGGAAGAACAGACAATGCTCTTAACCACTAAACCATCTCTCCAGCCACCAGAGCAAAAATTCTGTGAATATTTTTGGACAAGGGAACAGAAGAGAGATTCTGAATGGCCATCATCCCACTGTAGGTTAGCCTTTAATTTCCATGCATGGCTGAGCTCATAACAGAGACAAAGATGCCCCAGTTGCTTTTGTTAGATAGAAGTTTTCCCCACGCAATCAACACTTCTTAGTAAGGGTTGTTTGAGACAAGGTTTCATACTATGTAGACCAGACTGCTCTGAACTCAGATCCATCTACCTTAGCCTTCCAGAGTGCTGAGATTGAAGGTGTGTGCCACCACACTGAACATCCAAAGGTGGTGTGTTTTTTGTTGGCCTCACTGTGTAGCTCAGGCTAGCAACAATCAACCCTCTGCCTCAGTCTCCTCAAGTGTTGAGCTGCAAGCATAGACCTCCAGACCTGGTTCATTTGTAATGGCTTCTAGAAGCTTTATGACTCTTCTCAGGACATTGAGTATTTGATGTTAGAGCTTCTGCATTGTTCATTTAGGTCAGAATCGCTGTGTGAGGTTTTGTTTTGTTTTTTTAAACATTTTCTCACTTGTGTGTGTAGGTATTGCCATGAAATGAAAAGCACATGGGGAGATCAGAGAACAATGTATACAAGTCACATTTCTACATTTTCCTTTCATTTCATCATGTGGGTCCCAAAGTCCAAACTCTGATCAGGCTTGGTAGGAAATGTCTTTACCCAGTGAGCAACCTTGTCAGCCTCTCTGTACAACCTTAGATAACTTTCTTAGAATGGATTCCAAGAAACTGAATTACTGAGTCCAAGGATATAAACCTCTAGAAGGCTTAAGCCACAGTGCCAGTTTCCTTTCTGGCAGGCTGCTCTAGTGTAGGTATGACATTAGCATATACCTATTTCATAATTAATATATACCATGTCTGTCTCTTTTGACTTAGGAGAAAAGGCTAACAGTGCTTATGTTCATTTTGTGACGATAGCTCAGAGAATGTACTCGCCAAGAATTCAATCAACTGCTGCTTTAGACACGTTGTAATTACCACTCAGCTGAGGCAGAACGGTCATGAGGCCATAGCCAGCCTGGGCTTCAACAGCATGGACCTGTCAAAATGGGAGGCAGATCATGCCCTCATGTGGTCAGTACCTGGGCTTAGCTGCATGGTACACTCTGTGTACAATCCACATAGTTCCATCCACACGGCAGTGCTTCAACCCCATACTTGGTTTTGGTTTGAGACAGATTTTCACTGTGTGTACCAAGCTGGTCTCAGACTCATGATCCTCCTGCCTCTGCCTTATCTGGCTGCTAGAGAGCTTTTTTATTTCTTATTTATTTTTGTTTTTGAAGACAGAGTTTCTCTGTGTAGCCCTGGCTGTCCTTGAACTCACTCTGTAGACCAGGCTGTTTTTGAAATCAGAGATCTGTCTGCCTCTGCCTCCCCAGTGCTGGGATTAAAGGTGTGCGCCATCACCTTTAAAGCAAACAAAACTAGGTATGACAATGGAAGGGGGTGGCAAACTTACTAAGAAGCTGATGAGTAAGTTTCTGTGACAGCTGCCTGTCATCACTGAAGCCTCCCACAAGGTGCACTTCTAGCCTGCCAAGAGAGGTATAGTGATCAGAGTCAGGACAAGATAGGGCTGTGTGCTGCTTTCATGGATGCGTAGTTCCTGGCTCCCGAGAACTCCCACAACATGCTTCTGGGTCTTTCCCACAGCATATGGTTAAAAAACCTGTGCGCATAATGGATACATGTGAGGCTGCCAAGGCCAGCAACAAGGCTATGACAACCTTATCCAGGGTCCTCAGTGCAGTGTCCCCTGGCCACTCAAGGAACACTCTAAAATGTCTCAGCTTCTCCACTGAAAAGGATCTGGGCTTTGACCAGTAATTGCTCTCATCCCATCACACCTAGGAATCACAGCGTGGTATTTTCTACCAAACAAGTGGGACGGGGCTGTATTAGTCTGGGAAGTTTCACATGCTGGAGCCCCTCCCTAGGACAATCCTAATACATATGCACACAGCAGGGCTGTAACAAGTTCAAAAACCCAAACTAACTTTGCTTCAGCCCCATGTTTCCCCTGCTTGTCTTCTTCAGCCCTAATACCCATGGGAGAAGGTGGTTTCTTCACACTTTGTTCTGAACAGCCTGTGCTGGGTAAGGTGTCTGATGAGGCTGGATGGCCTCTCCAGAAATATTAAACTGTAGGAAGGGCTGTGACCACTGTGGCTTTGCCACCACTATACCAGACTGGCCCTGATTTACAAAGTATCTAAATAGTTGCCTGCAAGCAGACCAGTTATAGCTAAAACTTGTGTTCTGAAAACCTGTGTGACTAGTCTGGGCCAAGGCAAAAAGAAAAGGCAGTTTTACAATCACACAAGTCAAAGCCTGGGAAGCCAACCAGACCATGACACAGACCCAGCCTTGAGATTTAAATGTTAAAAAAGGGCTCACTGCTAACCTACACTCTTAGCACATTCAAAGCCCAGTGTTCGATTCCTAGTATACACACTTGCACATACACACACACAGTTTTAATTCGGTTTATTTTTTGAGACAAGGTTGGCCTGGAATTTACTATGTATACCAGTCTGGCCACAAACTAAGAGATCCTTCTGTCTCTGCTTCCACCTCCCCATACTGGAATTAAAGATGTGTACATACATACTTTACCCCACTTTTAAAAACTTATCTATTGCACAAATAAAGCTGACTAGTAGTGTCCCTGAGATGCTAAGCACCTGTATATGACTTGTGCTAGTTCCTTCAAAGGCTACCAAGAAAATACGAGCCAAGTGTAATAACAACAGAGCATGTGGGCCAGTTCTATGAACAAGTGACAGCCAGGCCTCAGTCGCAGGCCAGAACTTAACTAGCTGTGTGGCTCTGGTACTCGATCATGTGTCACGGGGTAAGGATAATGCTGAGGATAGCCAGTCTATACCCTATACCCGTGCTCAAACTCTTGGCCTGCTGAAATACGGCATGGCTACGACCAGCCCTGCCTCTTCCTTCAGTCCTTCCTACATATTTACTGACCACCTGCTGCAGAGTGTGAGCAGTGTGCCCACTCTGGACCCTAAAACAAGTGGGTGCTCACAAAAGCATCCTCTGTCTGGGCTACAACAAATTAGTGTCTGATATCTGAAGATCCTAACTTTACACAAGCTCAAAATCACATTCCATTTAAAATCGAGTACAGAAGCCTAACATGTTGTCTCACCCTGTAATCCAAGCACTGGGGAGTCTGAAGCAAGTGGGTCATGAGTTTGAGACCAGACTACATAGTGAGGCCCTGTCCCAACGCTCCAGTGCATCCAAGTGCGGACATCACCCATGCTCAAGGGGTACAAATACGGCAACCCCAGTGTCCACAGAGCAGCAGTGTGGCACTTACCGTCCACATTGAGTGTGATCAGAAAAGGATTTTATGGCACTTATTATCAAAGGAACTTCAGCTTTGGTGTCAGTTCCATCACAGTGTGTGAGGCAGGTTGCCCCATTACCTGGAGGACAAGGGTCAAACAGTTAGTCCGCATATTCCAGGGAGTGAACTATGTAGACCATTTCATCCTTAAACACTAAGAAAACTGAAAGGGTCTGTGCTGCCCAACCCACCCATCTGACCAGTGCACCAGGGAGATACCACGCAGACAAGAAAGACATGGCTTCAAATTCTACACCAGGAAACTCAAGCTAAAAGTCAGTGGTGCCACATGGTTGGGAAAGTTTGACAGTTTCCTTCATCTCTTGTCATCATACCTGTATGCCTCAGGACCACAATGTGACAAGTAGTGGCATCATCAGAACCCAGAATGGAGATGGAGCCTGTTTAAAGAAAGAAATAGTATAAAACAGCCAGTAGGCTTTGGGATAAGGCCCAAGACACTGCTTCCTAACCTACCATCCTTTGGGGTGGTCACTGCAAGCTCTCTTTGCTGAACATACAGAAGGCCCTGGGGTCCCACTTGTTGAACAGACTGACCTCTGAGAAGTCTGGCTCTTTCCTGTTTAATTGAAACAGAATAAAATAGTTGTGTGAATTAGTGAGGCTTGAACTAGAGAGGTGGAAAGAGCCAATGTGGAAAGCAGGCTGGCATGTCCGAACTGTGTTGTCCTGGCTACTGAAGGCTGATGGAGAAAGACAGCAGGAACATCCCTCTCACTAGGAAGGAGGAACTATATGTGACACAAGATCCCAGTGCCCTGGAGAGATGCCCAATCCTGTATCATAGTTTAAGGGTCTGAGACTTGACCTTACTCTGAGACAAAGTAGTTCAGGCTGTCCTTAAACTATCCATTCCCCTATTTCATGAGTGCTGGGATTAGAGGTGTCATCACTAAGTATAAGAAAGGCAGGAGGGCGGTTCATGCTTATAATCCCAACGCTGGAGGCACAAGCTAGAGCAAGGCTGTCTCAAAGTCAAAGCTGGAAGGGCATGGAAGGAAACACCTGTAGTGTTGACACAGACAATCCTAGCACTCAGGAGGCTGAGGGCAGCCTTGGCACACAGATGTGGAGGGTGGGGCTGATACACTACTAAAATGAATTCTACCTTCTTTCCAACTTGTACCAAATTCCCCAGTAAGCAAGCATAATCACGAGGCCATGTACACACACCTGCTTCGCTCTTACATCAGCTCCTTACCATTTCTCATGCCTGGACTAATGTAAGTTTGTGTCTAATTACTTAACAAAATCCAAGAAAACTGATAAACTTAGTGATCAACCTAACTAGTTAAGCACTATCAAATGATGAATTCCTACTGTCCAGATGCTAGGAGATAATTACAACAGAACATGCATCTCAATTTAAGACCTGAACTAGTAGATTCTGGATTCAGAATTCAATCTCTGGCAAGATAGGGGCGGGGCACAGGAAAGAAAGAGATAACCTGCTGTAAACCACATAAGTCAGGCTGATGAGGCAACATGGTTTGTTGTATAACCTGGAGCAAATCAAGTATACATCCAATTTCATGTTCACCACACTCCAGCCAGCCACTTGCTCCCCTTTTACAGTTCCTTTACTTACCTCCTTTGGGGAGGAATTAAGGCAGAATTTTACCATGTTCACAACTGGTCCACCACCAGTGAGCAAAGTGGTGTGTGAGAACAAGTTACCATTTCAAGACTAACACAAGAAACGAAAGCAAAGGGAACCCGAAATACCACAGCACAGGGCAGCTGCTTGCCTGCCTCTTCTCCCACGTGGTAAAAGCTGTTCCTGAATGCATGCAGCCTCACGTCATCACTGTGTACATGAGAGAAACGAACACATGCACATCATGTCATGTAGCACATTGGTGAGGTGTGCATGACTGAGAAATGTGCATGTGTGAGAGGTGTATACTTATGAGGTGTGCACATGTGAGAGGTGTACAGGTGTGTCATATGCCCTCCTTTTGACTCTATCTTGTTTTTTGTTTCATTTTTTTATGTGTATGCATGTGTGTGGTGCCACATACATGGCATGCATGTGGAGGCCAGAAGGCAACCCTTAGGAGTTAGTTTTCTCCTCCACCATGTATGTTCCAGAGACTGAAGTCCGGTCATCAGGCTTGGCTGCAAGCCCCTTTACCTTATGTGCTACCTGCACAGCACTGCCTTAATGTTTTGAGGCAATGTCTCTCACTGAACCTGAAGCTCATTATGCTGGCTAGATTGCCTACCACCGAAAACCTGGGAGCCACAGTGCTCCACCCCGTCAGCACTGGGATTACCTAAGTCCCTAAAGTCTTTTTATGTGGGTCCTGGGATCTGTGCCTGGGTCCCTGTGCTTCCCAGCAGGCATGCCATCCACTGAGCCAAGCTCCCCATGACATACTTCCTAAAATAATAGTGGCCCAGTTGTGGCAATGTCTCATATTTCTCCGTGTATAATTCATGTGTTCTCAGTCCCTTAACTTCCTTTCCCAAGGCGTACTGAATGGCACTGCTTCCTTTGCTGGAGGTTAGCAAACTTTTCTCTCAGAATGACTAAATAAGCCCAAGAGTCTGCCACTATGTAAACAGCCAGAGTTGTACATGGATATGGCTGCATTCCAATAAAATGTGATAGGTGACATGCAAGTTTGAATTCATGTAATTCACTGTTATAAAGTATTATTACTTCTTTTACTTTTTCTAACCACATAAAGAGACAGGGGCTAGGCGTCAGGCCCCTGTCTAGCATGGGTGAGGCCCAGGGCTCTGTTCTCACAGCCCTCCATCTAGAAAGTAAGAGCAAAGGCACTCATCTTGTTGGGCACAGTGTGGGGCCAGTTCCACTGTGCCAGAAAGCGTTAAAGGAGGGGAAGGAGGTTAACAGCAACAGTATGGGATTGCCCTAGTAACATCTATGATGGCAGGTAGTTCACACTTTTTAGCCAGCATGGTGGCACATGCCTGTGGTCCCAGCCTGGAAGTTGGTGATCAGCCTGAGCTACAGTGAGACCTTCTTTCAAAATAGAAAGGGGTGGTGGTGGTGGTGGGGGTATCAGTTACTGTTCTGGAGTCTTCCATTTAAAATGTTCAGACTGTGGTTGCCCAAGAAGTGAAACTGCAAAAAGGATGAGGATGGCAGTAGGATATTAATCGGGCTTATTACTTGTTGGTGCTATGCACTTAAAAAATACATGAAATTTACAGGACGCTAGGCATGGTGGTACATGCCTTTAATCCCAGCACTGGGGAGGCAGCTCTGTGTTCAAAGCCAGCCTGATCAGAGAGGGAGTTCCATAACAGCCAGGGCTACACAAAGAAAACCTCGAACCCCCCCCCCCCCCCCGCCACACACACACAGGAAATAAGCCAGGCATGGTATTTTACACCTGCAATCCTAGCACTTACAAGGCTAAGGCATTAGTGAGATAGCCAGGTAATGATGGCACACACTTTAATTCCAGCACTTGTTAAGCAGAAACAGGCGGATATCTGACCTCAAGGCCAGCCTGGTCTACAAAGTTGAGCTCCAGGACAGCCAGGGCTACATGGAGAAACCTTGTCTTGAAAAACCAAGAAAAAAAAAATATAGTATGCTGTCATTCAAAAAGTGTATCATGATGAGCACACTGGCTAATACTTCTAATGCAGTATGGCTGAAGCCGGAAGCCTTGGGTTGGGCATTCAAAGTCAGCACTGGACCCAGATCAAGTTCAAGGCCAGCCTGCCTGCCTACTTATCTGTCTCAAAAAAGTGGTGGTGTTGGGGCATAGACAAGGTGCTACTGTAGCCAGGATTCCCACCCGTGCCTGTAGCCCCAGCTCTGAGGAGGGTGAACAAGAGATGCACTGACAGCATCTTCAGGAAAGAGACCCTGCCTCAAAGGAATTGCACTGAGTGGAGAGGAAGACACTTGATGCCACCTCTGGCCTCCCTGTGCACACACATGCAACCACACATATGTGCACATACATTCACACATAAATATACAGAGTGTACACAGATAAAAAATCAGTGTGGCAGCATTTGGGAGGCAGAGGAAAGAACTATGAGAGCTGGAGGCCAGGGCTACACACAGTGAGACCCTGTCTCAAATCGTTTTAAACAGTGGGTCACCTAGGGAGGGGGAGAGGAGATGAGGAGAGGGAGGGAGAGAACACACACACACACACACACACACACACACACACACACACACACACACACACACACACGAGGGGGTGGGGGGGGGTGAGGGGGTGGGAAGAAGCCAGGGAGGCAGAGGCAGGTGGAACTCTGAGTCTGTGGGCAGCCTGGTCTCATATCAAGTTCCAAGACATGAGGACAACGGGTGTGACCAACCAAGGATACGATTTTCTACTTCCCTCTACAGAGCACACACCATCCTAAAGGAAGGGAACAACTTTCCGTCACCACTGGGGATGCAATCCACACTGCAGCCTACTTCTCTGGCCCTCTCTGTCCTCACTGATGGCCACTCTGCTCCCCACAGGGCTTCCCTGACACCCCTTTCCCGCTCTGAAAGGCACCTCTCCACTCTGCAGCCCACTCTCCACTCTGCAGCCCTTTTAGGGCTGTGTCTGCCTAAACAGACCAAAATCCTCGCTTCCACATCCCTCATCTCCACCAGAAGTTTTCAGACAGACATGGGAAAGAGTCCCTTAAAGCCCTGAGGTGGGTGAAACTTTCCTTTGTCATCAATACTCATGTATTGCCCCTGCCACAGTAAGGAAAAGTGCACAGTGCCTAGTCTTGAGATTCAAGTTAACAGTCTTCTTGTTCCATAGTTCTCCGAGGTCACTCTGCCCATTCGTTTACCCAACAAATATTTTCTAAGCACTGCGTCTGCTCCAGGGGAAAACAGAGCAAATAAGTAGACAGGACCACAAACCCCATAGCTGCTCAGAGGAAAATTCTAGACTGCCTTCCATAACCTGAGGCTCTTGGGCTTCACCTCTCAGAGCGAAAGCGGACATCTTTCAAGGCAATAACTGGGTCTTTAAAAGATCGTTTGATTAGGAATCAGGTCCCCTCCTAGATTGCACTATGTGAGATCCAGTGATGGGCTGACACCAAACTAGCATGTGGGAAATTTGGCCACCTCTGGCCTTCACTATGAGCCCTCCTCCAGCAAGGAAAGAAGTCAAAAGCTCATCCATCCGTCAGGGGGCAGTCCTCCGGGACCCAGCAACTTCCAACCCTTACTTCTGACTAAAAATAACCAGGCGCCCCGTGCCGCGGAGGGCCGGAAAGTGTTCGCAGAGGACTGGAGCCCCCACCCGGAAACTGTTCGCAGCCAGGCTGTTGTAATACGGGGAGGCGCTCGAGCTCCCTTACTTTCCGCGCCCGCCAAGTGTAGATGGGGGTTCCGGGTGTCCTCGCGCTGCGTGCTGTGCGACCTTCGGAAAGTCACCTAACCTCTCTGGGCCCCGTCTCAGCCGATCCCCAGTGAAACCACGTCGGTGGCCGGGCTGCGGAGATCCCACCCGCCCCGCTGGTCGTGGGCCCGCTCACCTCCAGAGAAGGGTGCTCTCGGACCAGCTCTGCAGCGGACCGCGGCAACCGTACTCGCCGACCATCCACCAGCAGCGGCATCGCCAGACCGAGGTGGGAGCCCTCCCCACCCTGCCCTGCCCTGCCCTGCCCTGCCCTGCCCTGCCCTGCCCTGCCCCAGCCCGCCCCGCCCATCTTGGAGGACACGCCCCTACCCGCCGCGGAGACTGCCGGGACGAGAGATCCAGGAGACGAGAAGCCGCAGGCATCACGGGAGATGTAGTCCCGACGGTAGGTATCTTGTCGGAAGATGCTGAAAGGTGTGGTCAGAGAGGCTGGGCGTTCGCGCGGCAGACGCTTCCCGTCACTCAACTCCGGCCCCGCCCCGCCCCGCCCCGCCCCGCGGAAGTGTGTTCAGTTAACTAACGTCAGACACAGCGCAGAAGTTGCGGGGAGCGTGTGAATTGGGGTCCCAGCAGGCACCGCGGTAGGAAGTTCCAGAACAGAAGGTGCAGAAGAGAAGCGGGCTGCTCTGGCGCTTTCACCAGAGGCTCCATCTCTGCGTTTGTCACTTCCCTCAGCAAAAAAGCTAGAACCCAGACAAGGCTGCAGCCAAAGTCACTCACCTCTAAACGATGGGTCTAAATTTAAGATATCGCCCTAACATTCTCAGGGAGGGCTGTAAATAATACAGGTAAAGTTAAGTTCTGGCTAAGATAGTATTTTCAGCCTGGTGTCTTCCTCAGCTTGCATTCCCAGCATTAAATATAATTACGTAGCTTTTTCAGAAGTAGTTGACCACCGGAAGGGTAGAGGAAGATTTGGGTAACAGGTACCAAAATCAGGAATAAAGTCTGTTTATTGAACTTGGGGGTCAAAACCTGTTCCCCAAGTCAGGTCCAGTCGCCTGCTCCTAGTAAGCCTACTGATTAATTAAATGGCCTAATTAAAAGTGGAAAGCAGAAAGGGGGACTTTATTCAGTATGGCCACACTGGGAAGGACAAAGAGGTTCAGGAAACACCTCAAGTCCATCTTTGTGAGGTCAAAGTTTAAACAAGGGAAAAGATAAGCACCTTCCCCTAGGGGAACAGAATTGTTACATGGGGGGGGGGGGACTTTCCCTGGAGCAGAACTGTAAGGGCTATGCTTACAATGACTTTGTGGTGGTATTTCTTGGCTCCAGACTGCCAGGACACTTATCGTAGCTGCGATGCTTACACAGACCAACCCAAGACTTTGTAAGAGGCCTTAATGAAAAGACAGAAGTTATTTCTGTGTTCTTGTCCAGAAACAGACTTGACAAATCCTACCTAACACTGAAGCCAGTGCCTGGTGTTTCTGGAAACCTGACTCTTTTCCCTGGGTTGTGGTTATCAGTCCTAAGGCAGATGTGTTTGCCATATCCTGTTATTTTTGTCAATATTGCCTGACTTAGCTTTTGGCTGACCTTAGCTTTCCTCCCTGCAAATAGAATATATGATACTGTACTTTTAAAAAATGGAGCCATACATTTTCCCTCATTCCCCTTCTCTTCTTCCCATACCCCCCCTCCCAGTTTACTCAGGAGATCTTATCTTTTCCCCATTCCTAGGTATATCCATGTATGTTTCTCTTAGGGCCCTCTTTGTTACATAGCATCTCTGGGGTTGTGGACTCTAGTCTGGTTATCCTTTATGTTTAATATCCAATTATGAGTGAGTACATATTATATTTGTTTTTCTGGGTCTGGGTTACCTCACTCAGGATGGCTTTTTCTAGTTCTGTCCATTTGCTTGCAAATTCAAAGATGTATTTTACTGTTGAATAGTACTCTATTGTGTAAATATACCACATTTCCCTTATCCATTCTTTGAGGGGCATCTAGGTTGATTCCAAGTTCTGGCTATTACAAATAATGCTGCTGTGAACATAGTTGAGCAAATGGTGTGAGTGTGCATCCTTTTGTTATATGTCCAAAAGTAGTATTCCTGGGTCTTGGGGTAGGTTGATTTCCCAATTTTCTGAGAAACCAATTTCCCCTTACTTCACATCCTCTCCAGCATAGGCTGTTTTTTGGTTTTTTGTTTGTTTTTTTCTTGGCCATTCATTATGACAGGTGCAAGATTTGGTAACTCAAGAGTTGTTTTGATTTGCATTTCTCTAATGACTAAGGATGTTAAGGATTTCCTTAAGTGTCTTTCAGCCTTTGAGATTCCTCTGTTGAGTTTTTTTGTTTGTTTTTTGATCTGTACCCCCTTTTGGTTTTTATTGGATTATTTGGACTTTTGCTGTTTAGTTTCTTGAGTTCTTTGTATATTTTAGAGATTAGTCCTCTGTCAAGATGTGATGGTCTTTTCCCATTCTGTAGGCTGGTGTTTTGTCTTGTTGACCATGTTCTTTGCTTTACAGAAGCTTCTCAGTTTCAGGAGGTCCCATTTATTCATTGTTGCTCTCAGTGTCTGTGCTACTGGTGTTCTATTTAGGAAGTGGTCTCCTGTGCCAATGTCTTCAAGGCTATGAGGTTCACTGTGGTTGGTTTTCTATTGAGGTCTTGGATTCATTTGAACCTGAGTTTTGTGCACAGTGATAGATATGGATGTATTTGCATTCTTCTACATGTCGATATCCAGTTATGCCAGAACCATTTGTTGAAGCTTTCTTTTTCCCATTGTATAATTTTAACTTCTTTGTCAAAAATAGGTGTTCCTTAGGCATGTGGATTGGTAACATGATCTTTGATTCCATTCCATTGGTTCACCTGTTTTTATGCCAGTATTAAGCTGTTTTCATTACTGTAGCTCTATAGTAATTTGAAGTCAGGTATGGTGATGGCTCCAAAAGTCCCTTTATTGTATAGGACTTTTTTTTTTTTTTTTTTTGACTATCGTGGGTTTTTGTGTTTTTCTGTATGAAGTTTAGTATTGTTCTCCCGAAGTCTGTGAAGAATTTTGCTAGGGATTACATTGAATCTGTAGATTGCTTTATGTGGGATTGCCATTTTTACTATATTAATCTAATCTATCAAAAAACATGGGAGATCTTTCCCTTTTCTGATGTCTTCTTCAATTTCTTTCTTCAAAGACTTAAAGTTCTTATCATACAGGCCTTTCATTTGTTTGGTTAGAGTTACCCCAAGATATTTTATATTTGTGGCTATTGTAAAGGGTGCTGTTTCATTTCTTTCTCAACTTGTTTATCATCTGTATATAGGAGGGCTATTGGTTGAGTTAATCTTGTATCCTGCTATATTTACTGAAGGTGTTTATCAGTTGTAGGAGTTCCCTGGTGGAATTTTTGGAGTCGCTTATGATGTACTTCTTAATAAACTTGCTTGGCATATAAATCAGCTTCTGGAAGCACTCCAGGGTCCCAACTATTACTGCTTTTATCTTCTTTATTTCTCCTCTTATTTCTCATTGATGGTCCTCCCATTCAACACCTTGCTGTGTTCAAGGACCATACTCCTACTGTTTGTGTCAACTCACCATTTCTGGACTTTTCATTTTGTGCTGACAAATTGTTAGAACTCTAAAATCTCTCCTGGAGACAAGTTCCCTTTCTGGCTTGCATTTTTCCTACTTCCAACACGAGATTCCTGGAGAAATTCCCATTTCTTTGGGATCCATTATTTCAAACGTCTGATAGATTGAGATTGGAGGAATTTCAGCTTAGAGTTGTAGTCTAACATGAAGAGAAGTCAGGGTGGGTACATGAGGCCATGGGAACCTTGACTTGTACAGCTTGCTTTCCTTATAGCACCCAGAACCTCCTGACTAGCTAGGGTGGTACTGCCCCTGTGAGCTGGGCCCTTTTACTTCAACCATTAATCAAGAAAATGTGCTACAGGCTTGCCTACAAGCCATTTGATGGAGGCATTTTCAACTGTGGTTCCTCTTCCCAGATGACTTTTTATAGAAAACCAACCAGGACACCCATGCTCCCAGTGACAACCCCCAGCACTATTCCCTTAAAGTTCACTATGGGGAATGAATAAGATTTTTGGGCTTCCTTAGAGCATTAGGTGAGGGTTTATCCATAGAACTGTGGGTGCCCCCACCCAACCAGTTGCATCTGGAAAGTCTTTACCCAGGAGGAATAAGAGGCCCCCTCCCCTAGTCTTCCCAGGCCTAAACTGATGCATGCAATTAAGGCAGTTACATAGAACAGGTGACAGGGAACAGCAGCATTTCACGACCCTCTCAACCTCCATGGCTGATACTAACAGTCAACAACAAACAGCCAAGCTGGGATTTTTTTTTTTTTTTTTTTTTGGCAAGGGGCTCAGCTGAACTCCCCAGAATGGTAGTTGCCTGGCTCCTAGAACAATGTCACAACATAGGTCCTCCCTCTCCAGTGGCCTGAAACTCACAGTATAGCCTTAGGTTAATCTTGAATTCATGACAGTCCTGTCTTCGCCTCATAAGTACTGAGATTATGGCTTTTTAAATTTATTTTAGAACTTATATGTTAGCAGATCCCTGGAGCTGGCATGACTGGCAGCTGTAGATGCTGTGAGCAGAACTTATATCTTCAGCTAAAGGAGCAAGTGCTATCATCCACAGCCACCTCCAGCCCAACTATGGCTTTGGATCACAGTTTTATACAAACCCGAAGACAGGAATTTCAAAGTTTCCTGAACAATGAAATAATTAAGTGCTTAAGGGGAAAATGCTAAATTATAATCTATATTTCCAATAAATGTACATAATTTTAAAAATTGAATGTGTGGAAGCTAGGAGTGTGGGTCAGTGGAAGTAGTTTTGTAGCAGGGTCGGAGGATCAATTCCTAGCAGTGAAAATGTTTTTTAAAAGAACATTATATAAAAACTTAGTAGGCAGTAGATGAATTCCAAAGCACTGACAGCAGCTTACAGCCTCTGTATGATATGGAAAACCAGACAGAGGCATACCTGAGCTGAGACACCAGATCACAAATTTAGGACCCAAGTTACAATGACTGAAATATGCAGAGGGAAAGCATGATGCATCCCGTGAGCAAGAGGCTCTACTGGTTTAGAAAAGAAGTGTGCAGGAAAGCAGCTGCAGAGTGTATGCTCAGCATGCAGAACCCTCCAGTCCCGAGACAACCCCAAGGACGCAGCTGTAAACCGTGTAATGCTTGCCAACTCTTCTCACCTCAGGATAGATTCATGTTTAAGACCCTGGTGTCCATCCTCAGTACCAAAAAGAAAATTATTCTTTTTTTCCAAGGAGACTTCACTAGTTTCTTCCATAGATGTTTAGCTGCTTTAAAACATACCTATGTCTAACTTTAACTCAAAATACTCTTACTTCAGGCTCTTGAGTGTTGAAATTATAGGTGTACCATATGCTCAGAGAGCACAGAATTTCTCTGAAGTGTTTCATGGGTTTTTTCAAACCATGGGGAGCATCCTAACCACTGCCCATTGGTTTCTGAGCCATTCCACCCCCTTTTAATGTAGCAGGAGGCTAAGATCCAAACACACCACTCATGGGAACATGGTGGGGAGTCTTTATTAAAGCCCTCATTGACATGAGTAGGAATCTCCAGGTGAGCTACACCATTCTTTAATTTTTCACAATTGGATTTGTTTCTCGAACCCCTTTGTAAGGAGTATTTGTTAACACACCTTCTACATTCTAGATACTTTCCAAACCTCACATCCTGTCAGCATCTATGGATGCAATTTCTTTGCATCTTTTTGTCAGCAGTTAAAAAGGAACCTTGAGGTTTCCTAGTGACTTTCCACCAAGGCTGAAATTCAGGGATCTGCCTGCCTTGTATTGAGAGCTTTTTATAGCATAACAATTTCTTTGTTTCAAAAAGGCATTAACAGGTAGACTGAAATCCAGAGGGCATTTGCATCAGTGTCATTACATAAGAGTATATAAACCTTGAGAAGAATTCCATTAAAAAATATTGTGACCAAGAAAATATTGCTTGCCTTTAAATAAATATAAGTGGCAAAAAAATTAAATATACTTAAAGGGCCATTTTCACAATTACAAAGTTTACATGTAAGGATCCCAGGGAAGGATACCTGAAGTGTTCACCACACACCTGCTATGAAGCAGGACCACTGTTTATGATGAGACTGGCTTTCCAGGCTGAGTCCATGTGTGCATGTATTAAGTTGCTTTTCAGACACCCAGGCTGCTTGATCAGCCTGGGGTACAGCTGATGCCCTGTGCTAATGTCAGATCCTCTCTCCTGCACTTTCTCCCTGGCTTCTTTGCCCCTCTGCAGTCCTTTGTGTTCCATCAGTGAAGCCAGCCCAAACCCTCAGCACTTCACCCTGCCTGTCATTTCCCCGTACCCTACATCACATATATACTTCTAGTCAAAAGGAAACCAGTATGCCACTGTAAGCAGGATCCAGTTAAGCAGTATTCACAGCAGGATTGCTCCTGTAAGATTTCTTACCAAATCAGGACCAACAAAGTCACATGACTGAGGTTCTGATAAAAGGAAACCCGTTAACAGGCCATCAGCTAGGGTGTGGCCGACACTAGCATGCACCCTCCAGTTCTATCAAGAGAGGCTGCAGGCAGATTCTCCACACTAAGCCAACACTAGAGGCATCAGCACTGACTGCTATGCCCACAGTGAAATAATACACATGACACTCAATCTTTCCTTCTGTCCAGAGGGAGCAAAGTGCAAACACACAACCTGGCTTCCTTTAGATACTGGCCCAAGTCCAACATGGAAGCTGGACATCCGAGGCACAGAGAGTCAGATGTGGAGTCCAGTGGTGGGGCTCGTGGGCTCTGCGGAGAACAGTAGAATTCAATCACAGATCCTTGAGATGAGTGGGGACTGGTCTGGCATGTATAGCACAGGTGGGGAGCCCACACTACTGGAAGGACTTCGTAAGTGGGCGTCAAAGGAGCTTGGGGTAAGGCCAATTACTGCATCGATCTGGGGTACTTCACCTTTCAAAAAGTCATCGTCTTCGTCTTCCACTAGCTCCTGTGTGAAGAACAGAGTGTTGAGGATATCTCAGTACCAGCCAGAAAAGTCTGGCCACCTGAGTTTAGACCAACATGTGAAAGGAATGAGCCAAAACCCCGACAAGTTGTCCTCTGCCATGGTGCACACAAGTACAAACACATACAACGTTTTTTTGGTTTTGTTTTTGAGCCTTTTGAGACAGGGTCTCTGCATTTATTCCTGACTGTCCTGGGACTCCCTCTGTAGAACAGACTGGCCCGAAAACTCAGAGATCCTCCTGCCTTTGCCTCGCCTCCTGGGTGCTGGGATTAAAGGTGCACACCACCATGCCTGGGTCTAATTATTATTATTATTTTATGCAATGAGCACTTTCCCTGAGGAGGTCAGAATAGCGTCGGATCCTCTGGAACTAGAGTTATGTATAGGTGGTTGTGAGCTGCTAGGTGGGTGCTGGGAATTCAACCCAGGTCACCTGGAAGAGCCTAAGTAAATGCTCTTAACTGATGACCCATCTCTCTAGAACCCCTAATTTTTTTTTTTTTTTTTTTTTTTTTAAGTAAAGTTTAAGAATTCCTTTCCTGAGCCAGAGAAATTACTCAGTCAGCAAACAGGGAGCAGACTGCAGACTCTGCCCCCAAAACAGAAGTAAAAAGAATCCCAGCACTGGGGAAACAGAAATAGCCTCCATGTCTAGCCTAACTGGCATGTCCCAGGCAATGAAAACTCCTACCTCAACAAGTCCATTATGATACTGAATATATGGGTCAGAGTACTACAGACAATAACATCACTCATTTCCTCTGGAACAGTGGTTTCCAATCTTGCTAATGCCTCTATTCTTTAATACAGTTCCTCATAGTGTGGTGACCCACAGCCACAAAGAGTCACCTCCAATGGGGTTGTCTTAGATCTAAGTTCCTGCTGGGCAGGACAATGCTGGGTCCATGTCAGGAGGCTTGAGGAATGACATAAATCTGTTTATTCCTGAGGATTCCAAAACAGGGGCATACTTTACAATGAGCTGAGTGGAATTTGTACTTGGTGGCCGATAGATGGGGGCAGTAAAACTGTTATGATCTCATTCTATTTGTTTTTTAGACAGGGTCTCATTCTATAGTCACAGCAATCCTCCCAAGTTCTGGGATTACAGGCCCATCTATTCTCAGCTATTTTCCTTCTCAGCTTCCAATTGTATACCCCCAGACAAGAGTCTCACTATGAAGCAGATACGCCTCAAAATTCTTGATTTTCTGGCCTTAGACTCCCAAGTGCTTAAGACAATGGGCACGAGTTAACGGACACATCTAGCTTTGCAACGCTGGGGTAGAATCCAGGGCCTCAAGCATGCCTGTCAAGCACTCTATCACTAAGCCACATTACAGCCTGCAAGCTATTTTCCAACCAACGTTTACCTCCCAAAGTCATTATACAAAGAACTTGATTATTTAAAAGAAAACACAACTTGGGGCTGGTAAAATAGCTCAGCTGATGCACTACACAAGCATGAGGGTCTGGCTTCAATCCCCAGAACTCATAGTTTTATAAGTTTCATCAGGCTGGCAGTACACAACTTTAATCCTGGTACCATGGAGGCAGAGGCAAGAGAATCTCTTTGAGTTCGAGGCCAGCCTCGTCTTCAGAATGAGTTCCTGGACACCCAGAGCTAAACAAAGAAATCTTCTCTCTCCCCCCCCCCACCTCCCTGACCCATATCCAAACAATAGTAAAAATAAAGCCAGGCATGTGGTCCATGCTTTTAATTCCAGCACCTAGGAGGCAGAGGCAGGAAGATCTCTCTGAGTTAGAGGACAGCCTGGTTTAAGAGTTTCAGGATAGCTAGAGAAACCCTACCTCAAAACACCCAAATAAGTAAGGAAATAAATGGATAAACAATGAATAAACAAACAATGAACACGTGAAACCTTGGCCTTGAGAAGGCAGAGACAGGCAGGTTCCCTGGGCTGGCCACACTAGCCCACTTGGTAAATTCAAGTCAATGAAACACCCAGTTTTATAAAAAGGCTCACAGCACCAAGGCTGACTTCTGCTTTACATAGGTACACATGCACACACTTGATCTCACATGTATATACAAACATGTACAAAAGAATTACCAAGTATGATGGCAAGCAGCACTCAGCCAAGGAGAAGGGAGGGCCCCATGAGACCCTCATGATAGAAATAAATGAAACAGAACACCACAAATCCTCTCTATTATCAAAAACATAACCTGAGCTTGGACTTGAACAGTGTTTACTGTGGTCTGTAACTACATGAGACTTTCACCAAGTGCCTCTGTAAGGATGGAAAAATACAGCCTAACTCTCCAATGACCACAGGAAGCTAAAAGTTTAGAAATACTATCAAAAAAGCCCTAAAACCTCAAATTCCAGACCCTGTCCTCTGCCAGTAAATAGGCATGGTCACGCTCCTGGCTGTTTATGGCAGACAGGCCCTTGAGTATGTAATCTTGGCCTAGTAAGATAACAGAAAATGAGCTGACTAACCACTTGTCTGAATTTGTAACTGCTTGTGAAACCCCCACCCCAGTGACTTAAGTGTGGGCTTTGTTGTAAACCCTATAAAAACTGTCAATTCTGCTCTCGAAGCCCTCAGTCCTATGACTGTGGAACCCAGTGCACTTGAAATAAAAATTCCTCATGCTATTTGCATCGAGACTGCTTCTTGTGACTGATTTAGGGAGTCGCCTTTCCTGTGTGGGAGCGTGAAGGTCCACACTCAGTGGGTCTTTTACTTCCATCACAAATTTACCTTTTTAGTAGGTTTCTTAAATTCTTGTAGCTCTTCAGCACTCATGTCTTCCCAAATTTGATAAATAGGATCAATAAACTTCTTAGACCTGCCAACAAGGATGGCAATCCAAAGTAAATACGTAGCCCCGAATCCCAATCAATACCTCAGCTCTCCTCTAAAAGATCCATATCCCAAAGCAGGAAGTGACATGACACTACAGATGACAAGCAAGCTGTGAGCCCTGAAACCCCAGCCACACAGGTGAGTTATCTCCCTCCCTCAGATTTCAAGGCCCACTTGGTGACAGTTTATAATTAATATAAGCCTCAGTGTGCTTATTTGGAACTGAATGGCTGTGGGACCAGACTGGCAGAAACTCTGTCTACAATTCCAGCCTTGGGAAGAACAAGTATGTCTCAGAGACAACTAAGAGGACCTACCTCTTAAGTACACAAGGGTCAAAGGGAAAAAACGTGTCCAGTGGGTTGGTGCAGGTCTGCACAGAGTCTCCACCAGCTGTACTTCTAATAACAGGAAGCATCTGACGATTGTTCCTCTCCATGATGGTGTAGCAGAACACAAGTTGGTACTTACTGTAGGACACACAACAAAGCAGATGAAGCAAAACCACACGGGTCACCCCTGTGGGTCCTGAGTACATTTTACAGATGTGATACAGACACTGCAGAATGTAATGAGGGTGACAAGAAACAGGACCACTTAGGGCCAGCACTCTGAGCTTGGTATTTGCATATCTGCTGAGGAGGAAGGAAACAGTATCGAATCAGGTGGAGATTAATGGGTACTATGAAAATCTAGCATGGTTGCAAGGTTAAAGTGCTCAGTACAATAGGAAAATGTGTTTTCTGATTTCAAAAAGAATTAGGGCTCATGAAGATTCACTGTTTACTGGAGCCCAAAAGTAGATCCACTGGACGTATTCTGAATTGTACTGAAGGACTTGACTAGAGCTGACTGGTTTTGTGAGACAGGGTCTCATCCTGTAGCCCTGGCAATCTTCCTACCTCAGCCTCACAAGTATTAGGATTATAGGCATGAACCACACACCAGCTGCATTCCCTTTTCCCCATTCATACCTTTTATGTCTTCAGACAGGGTTTCACCATGGAGCAGACTGACTTTAAATGCTTGATTCTCTGGCCTTAGCCTCCCAAGTGCTAAGATGACAGGAATGAGCAGTTTTCTTTTTGTTTATTTTTTGCACAGTCCAGAGCCTCAAGTACTCAAATATATCTAAGCCACACTACAGCCTGTAAGCTCATTTCCGGCCAACTGTGACTTCTCAGAGAAGGCATTATAGAAAGTGATTACATTTTAAATTTGGGCTGGTGAGTATAACTCGGTGTAAAGTATGAGAGCCTAAGCCATACCCAGAACCTATATTTAAAAAAAAACAAATGTAGGTAATAGCACAGCAATTCAGCACTAGCTTTTCTTCCAGAAGACACAGATTTGATTTCCTGAATCCATTTGGTGGCTCACAAATGTTTGAGACTCCAATCTTATGAGATCGGACACTCTCTACTGGCCTCTGTAGGCACCAAGCATGAAGGTGCTACACAGACATACATGCAGGCAAAACACTCATACACATAAAAATGAAAATAATTTTTTTTTAAAAGCCAGGTATAGCTAGGCATGGTGGCACACATCTTCAACTTCTCCAGAGGCAGGAGGATCTTTGTAAGTTTGAGGCCAGCCAGATATACATGGTGAGTTCCCGGACAGCCAGGGCTATACAGTGAGACCCTGTCTCAAAACAACAAAAAAAATATACGCAAAAATAAACAACAAAAAGCCAGGTGCAGTGGTGGCACACACCTTTAATCCCAGCACCTGGAAAGCAGAGGCAGGTGAATCTCTGTGAGTTCAAGGACAGCCTGGTCTACAGAGACAGATAAGGCTACTCAAAAACCCTGTCTTGAAAAACAAAACAAAAAAAACCAAAAACCAAAACCATACCCAAAACAGCCAGATGCAGTGCATACCTTTAAATCTCAGCCCAGGGTAGAAGGAACTGTGCTCACTGACAGGAGTGCTGTTCTCAAGCGAAAATTCATTTAAAGATTTTCATGAAATTCAAGTGAGCATCAATGAAAATCAAACATGGTGCACAATATAAGCCAAAGATAGACTGATTCCACATTTATATGTTGAACAGTAATGGTAGGAAAGAATTAAGCCTTTGCTTTCCATAATTAAACCATTACATTCTTATAAGGGGAAAAATTTGTGCATACAGTAAAAACACTATGATTCACGCCATGCTGTGGTCCTAAGTCTGAGCCAGTGTCTAAGCAACGTAGGACATGTGCAGTTGTAGTGCACAGCTCTGTGTTCAGAATCTAACGGGTGATGACGTGCCATGCACTTTCAGGAATGCCCCAGATTCAT